>VDFB02000003.1:117746175-118011570 GCA_007258455.2 Sequoia sempervirens | reverse complement strand
GCATCTTTGTAGGGCCTCGTTTGAGAAGCGTGATAGGTGGGGTGGTTAAGCCGTAAAGAGCGCTAGGTAGGTTTGGTGCGCTTCCACCGCTTCCACCCAACACCGGGTAGGGGCTTTCCTGTCCCCCGTCACTTTCAACCCACCATGAAGGCCCCCTTCTTTCATATTATTGGGCCCACCCAACCCGAACCCATAGAATTTTAGGGGCCCTCCCTGCTGGGTGGGTGGTTAAGGCTATTCCACAACAACAACATAAGGAACTGATATAAGGGGGGGCCCGAGGAACCGACACCCCCCGAGGGTTTGCCCAACCTTCATCCAAGTGGGAGGCGGATGGGAGGGAGAGGTCGAACAACTGGGAACAAGTGTTTCCATTGTCGGGGATGAACGATTGGTCGAATGCATTTGATCGGATGCCTATGATGCTGGGGGACAGTGCCCGATGCAAGCCGTTGAAGGTTGCCTGGAGTGGTGACGGTGATGCCGGTTCCAGTGCTGATACATCAGATGATTCAAAACCATTTGCACCGATGCTGCTCGATGGCGGGCCCCAGTTGCTGCGATACCGGTTCCCCACCCGGAATAGGCTTTACTCCCCCCGATGAACCCTGGTACCGAGCCTCCACTACTAATGAAACTCTTGCCTCTTCCGCGATCTATCATTGCCGCTCGATCTGGAACTGGCATGGATGCGAGAACCAACAAGCTCTTGCCCCTACAGGGCACCCCGGTTCCCAAGGGAGCACCACTATATGTAACAGCTCCATCCACATTCTGGGGGCGTGGATCGAGCAGATCCAGTTAGAACTCTGAAAACAAACTCTTGGCACAGGTGTAGATGGGGCTCATCAGTCCCGGGCTATTGTTTAGTCTCTCCCTACTAGGTCCAGATTGGAATCACATCCGATCCGGAGGAAGGCTAGGGTGGGGTATGTATGGTGGCCCATATGCGCCCCTGCCCGGATGAATCAAAGTAAACTGATTGCAAGGGCAGTGGTAACGAGTCGACAGGGAATCTGAATCCCTGCTCTTGTGTGCCCACCACCCGATCCTGGGACGGATACTGATCGCTATTACCATCCATTGATCACGGATACTGATACAACAACTTGAGAAGATATGGTGATTCGGGTAAGGCTGGGTAGGCCCCTAAGGGGTAAGGAACACGAATGAATAACTATTGCTCGTCTTTGTCCAGATGTGTCTGGGACTGGGCCTTCCGGGCCTGCTGGGGGAGGAGTTCGGAGCTAACTAGGGATGAGAGAGGGGATCAGACATGGGTTCTAGGGCAGCACTGGGAGAAGACCCTAACTCCTTCCCCTACCACTTATGAATAGATCTAGATATAGATATAGAGGGGGTCGACATCATCATGATTCTACATCGTGTTATATACGTGATACGACTGATGGCCTATCTATATCTATGTTGGAGCCGGAACAACTAATCTACTGAAGCGGGGGGGCTCCCACCCGCCCCCAAGCCCCATTATAGCCCGGCCTCAGTTGCTGACTCAACGGATAGGTTTACTCACCCTGTATCCCTATAACTCACGTAGGTAGGTTGCTGCCCTCAGGTTCGAAGTCATCTAGGATATATAACTGGCACTCGACTGCAAGACCCCACTATTCGCCAGCACACCATCTCGGGCTTCACCCACCGTGAACCCTAGCTTCTAACCAGGGGGGTGGGAGGATATAGAGATGTAGTGGACCCCACCAGAGCTTCGCTCACTGACCATATGTGTCTTACCCACCGACCATACTTGCCCAGGGGTGGGTGGCAACCCCTTTTGTCCCCCCACCCGCCCCTTGGCCTCCCACCCCCCCGAAAACCCACATAGAATTGTAGGGGCCTCCCACCCGCCCGCTCCATAGAATAGTAGGGCTGACCATGCCCTAAGGCGAATGGGTCAGTGGGGTCAGGACCGACCATACTCGCATATAATTTGGAATAAGCTGACCCCATAGAATAGTAGGGCTAGTTACAGACATTTCTATGAAATCATTTATGCACTCGCAACCAATAGTAGGGGCCCTACTCTCTACTATATATAGCCCTACTCGATAAAGGTGGGGCTTGACTGGGATTTCTTCTATATGTGATATGGATGCATCGATATTACGTCCATAGAGATAGAGGTTTCAAACTAAGATTCCCCTTGCCGGATGGTGCATAGGGCCCCTACTATTCTATGGTAGTCGGTAGATTATTGTAGGGCCTGGCATACTCTATATCCTCCCACCCCCCCGGGGGGCCCACCCTGCTTCCCAATCAGCTAGCCTCCCACCCACCCCTATAGTTGGGTGGGGAACTATTGCTGGTCGAGGGCAAGAAATTGAGTCGTTAATATACTCAAATGGATAATCACAAGGTCTCCATTCAAACTGAATTTTTTGAGCTGTCGGTTGCCATTGTTGAGAACAATGATAGGAAAAGAAACGAGTTTTTTCTCCTTTCAAAAAATTATCCTTGCAAATAAAATGCCATGGGAGGCCCAAGGAAGAGAACAAAGTTGTGTATGTATGATTCTCTACAAAAAACTTAGAGCTATGGGGTATTTCTGAAAGAGTTGGGTTTACCCCAGACTTTGCTACCATGGATGGATATAATGAACAACTAAGTTATAAGTTTTCCAATGCCTGGAAGGATGGCGAAGTGCAGATGGGTAGTCTCCATTTCAAAGTGGATGTGAAGCTTATAGCTAAGGCAATGGGACTAGCCTATGAAGGAAAAAAGGTTGCAAAGGTAAGTAACGGTAAATACCAAGATTATATTGAAAAAAAATTGAGGATAAAGAGATGGCTGAGAGATTCCATAATGGTTATTCTAGGGTTTTACTTCCTCCCCAGTACCATAATGTGTGTTATTTTGTGATGAAATATTCCTTGCTTGAAGGTTGCTTCCAGTTGGTTCATGGCTACCACTTCCCAATTTTAAACCATATCCGACACCTTGAGAAGATTAACCTACCTTTCTTTCTCTTCTCATCCCTAAGTTAGAGCTTAACCAAGGTGCAAATCCACCATTACACTAGGGCCTAATTCATGCTATCTATAAATACGTGTTGTCCATGTCCCCATAGAGTAATCTTTCCCTCAATCTAATTGAAAACCCTACCCCTAAGAGCTCTGTGAAAATTGAGCTTATTGAGAGTCTCCCTCACACCCCGTCTAAAAAACCTGCTAAGACTTCTCCTAACCCTGAGGACCCTTCATGGTCAGATCTTCTTAAAGCAACTCCTAAAAAATGGAGTTTTGTTTCTATTAGCCCTTTTGTGAATAAAAAAAGGAAAATGCTTATCCATGAATTGGGGGCTTACCCAAACACTATCACTATCTCAGATGACAATGACAACCCAAAATTTTCTACTTCGGTGGGTCAAAGGTCTACCAGGCTTTCTTTAGTGGCGTAAAAGGGTTGGATAGCAGTAAAAGGTCAAAAATTTTAGGAGAAAAATGTCTCTAGATCTCATGATAGTAAGGGGAAGAAGGTAGTAAAGGAAGACTTCGATTCCTCTTTGGAGGAAATCCTGGACAGTCTTGGCGGGGAGATTGTTGAGGTGGAGGATTCTAGCAATGAGGAAATTGAGGGAGATTTACATCAAGAAGAGATTTAGGAGGTTGAAGAAGATAATGATAGGGATGTGGATAATGAAAATGCAACCAAGGACCTAGAGGTGATGGAAATCAAAAACCCTAGTGAAGAGAATTTGGCGGGTTTTGACACTGATAAAATTAGAAGGGTGGAGGAGAGGTTGGAATTGATGAAAAATATGATGCAAGTGGATGATAAGGATTGTAGATTCTAGGCCCTTGAAAAGGTTGTGAAGAGCTTGTGCACTATGGTGGATGTTGTTATGAAAAAGGTTGTTATGGCTATGGTTTCGGGTCAAGGAAAAATCAAGAAGCAGCATAGGAGAAAGGCAACAGAGGGTGAAGAGGACCTATCCAAAAAGATGGAGCCTAAAGAGAAGGCTGAAGACACTATCAAAGACCTACTAAAAGCTTGGAGTTTGATAGAGGATGCATAATCCTTGGTCTTTTTTTTCTTTTTTGTCTCATGTTGTTATGGTTTTTGTGATACTCCTGGTGGATTTAATATTGTTACTGCCGGTGGTGCCTGGACTATATATGTTAATTTGTATTTCCATTAATAGTTTTAGTTTTTATATGGACACTACTTTAAGGTTATTCAGTTATAACCTACTATACTAGTGGGATTTCAAGAAAAACTAGTTGTATTTTTTTGTTATGTCTGATAGGGCTACAATGTTTGGTCCGGAAAGTATTGGATAAGTTTTTGATTGTTGGGTAGGGGAAGTGTCTTTCAGGTCTGCTTCCTCATATGTTTTTTTTTCTGGTTTATGTTCTTTACTTGTTATACTTATCTATACGGGTCAGGGTCCTTTCCCTGCTTACTCAATCAAAAACTAAGTCAATGATAGTGTGTGCACAAACAAAGAAAATCAAATCAAACCAATATTGCCTCAAGTGTTCCTAATATTACTCCACCATACTTGATATTGTTGTAAATTGGTTGTAACGTGGATTGCTCTTGATTTTAGCATAACCTTTATATGCAAAATGATAGCATAGATTCTTAGATAGATTGTGGATTTGCAAGATAATTATGGATTGATTTAAATGCCCGAATGATGGGTGATTTATAGCCTTTACCTAATACCTAATCAATGTTATAAGATGATTTATAAGATAAATGGATGATTTTGATTGAGAGATCATGATGAATGCAAAAATGGTATTTGTCAAGATGAAGGGCTTGATTGGTGAGTTAACTAGTTGCATGGATGAGTGAAGTGAGAGTGAACTAATGTTACTTTTTGAGTCAACTCACTAAATTAGGAGATAGAATAATATTAATAGAATTAGAGAAATAAATTTATTTAATTCATGTGCATGAGATGAATAGTTAATTAGGAAATAAATAAAATATTGGTTTTATCTATTTTTTATAAAAAATAAAGGTAGAAAAAAATGTAAATGAATTAATTAAATCATTTAATTCTAGAGGAATTATTAGCTAATTAAATAATTAATATTATTTAATTATGCATGATTAAATAATTTAATTAATGTGGATGAAAGAATTTGCAAAATTAATTAAATAATTAAGAATTATTTAATTAAATTGGATGAGAGAAATTTAGAAATCAATAATAATTCAAAATTATTTAATTAATATGACTGAAAGAATTTGTGAAATTAATTAAATAATTAAAAATTGTTTAATTAAAGTGAATAAGGAAAATGATAAATTAATTAAATAATGTTAGTGACATGTTATCTTAATTAAATAACTAAAAAATTATTTAACTAGCTAATAGGCTATATATTGTGGGCATAGCCCACCAGAATTGTCTCATGCCAGAAAATATTCATGAAAAAATCTTCACCAAAAAATGTTTATCTATCGGAAAATCTCACGATCTCCAGATCAACTCAAACTTCAGTAGCCCTCAAACTCTCATATTTTAAGAGCAGTTAGAAACTAGGTTCTGCGGGACGTTGCTGCAAAAATCTTGTCTCAAGTTCGATAATCTAGGAGCCCTAAAACCCCGATAGTTGTAGATACACTCTTCGTTTATTGTGAATAGATTGAAGCAATTGTTGTAGGGAGATTGGTTCTACTTTGGTAGGGTTTCATAACATATTTCTTGCAAATTCTGCCCATTTTTTCCCATTGGCTTCCAACTCTACCCATTTTTCCCATGGTTTTAATGAGTTTTTTTTTGGGAAATCCTTAAACGGTGAATCATTTTTTGTTGTTTTTTATTTCATTCTAAAACAAGTTTGTTGTTATTTTTTAAATGAAGGCATTGGTTCTCTGGTTTTATCTATGGCTATTTTTTACTCTTTATAAAATTAAATAGTTACTCTTTGCTATTAGACATGAGCATTTTACTGTATGGATTTGTTTCTATTATATTTCTGATCAAACCAGCAATCAATAAAGGGGATGGGAATGCAGATGTGATAGATTTGGCAACCAATCCAGATCCCCAATTAGAAAATGAGTTGGAAAAGCCAAAATCGATCTATTTTGGTAAAGAATTGAATGTGTTTTCTTAGCTCAAAATTTTTGATTTTGAAAATTCTATGAAAGTCAATTAGGCAGGCTTAGAAATTTCATTTTGAATACCCATTTTGTTTTTCTATTTCAAGATCTCGAGAAGGGTTCTATATACTAGGGCCAAGATTTTGTTCTATCAATAGTGTGAGGGAAATACTCCCTCTTAGCTTCATTTAAATTCTCACTAAATTCTCTAACAAATTCCTCTTTGCTAAGAACAGTTATGGTTGCCTAATTAAGGTTGTCACTATGAACCATCAATGCTTCATTAATAGAAAAAAAAAAAAAACTTGTTGGGAGCTGCAATTCTGGGTGAATTACTGGTCAACAGACTTGCAAAAATGTTTTACTCATTGCAAGTACTCAGTGAGTATACCACACATAGACTTACCATATGCACAACAAACTTGCATCTGAACATGAATGTGTAGAAAAAATACAGTAATCTTGGGTAAATTACTAGTCAACAAACTAACAAAAATGCTTAGACAAGTCTGTGGTGGAGACCCAGCACAACTACTTTGTGAGTTTTCCATGTAAACTCACCATATCTGTCGGGCTCACATCTAAACATGTATATGCAACAAAAATGCAATAAGAATGCAATTTAATTTTTCTTTCTTAAATCAAATTCAATCCTTGCAATTTCCTCACACAACATTTAAAAAATTGTTTGAGTGATTCAAATGAGGTTAAAACTGATTTGAAGAGCAAAATTCTGCAATTTTCAAAGTTCTAAGGCAGTTTTTTTTTTATATTATTTTTCCATAAAATTCAAGAAACTTATTCCTTTCCTATATATTAGATTTAAGTCTTTAAGCATGTTTGCAAAGGATCAACTTCATTTTTTCACAAGTTTTAACATTAATTTTGTGTTCTTGTTTATGAATGGAAATGCTGATTTTTTAGTAGTTAGCATTTATCAAATCATGGTTTTAAAATACATTTTTTTAAAATTATTAATGCTATTTATCTATGTTTGAAATATAAACCATTTTATTTTCTAGAAATTTATATGCATACTTATCCTAAAGATGTGGATTTGATTGTGAAGGTTAATCTTTGACCTCAATCGAAACTAAGTTGCCATTTAGTTATTATAGCTTGCCATACAAAAAACCCCCAATAGGATTTTAAAAAAGTTTAGAGAATTTGTGTGAGCTTCTCATGGTCCACCAAATTGAAAACACGCCCTATATTTTTCATATGAGTATGAACAAACCATTTTATCTTTTTACCATTAAGCCATTGAATGAGAATGAGTATGAACAAAATTTAGGAGTGCATTGTTCAATGTATCCTACATTGGAGTTGAGTATGCAAAATTGTATTTATTTGTTATCTCTCCTTTATTTATTTTTTCACTTTTGTACACATTGTGTAATCAATCTACTCTAGATTATATTTATTCCTCTAATGTTTTTTAGCTATTAAATTTTGGCAAGAAGCACCTAAACATATAAGATTTTTTTTTAATGATTTACTAATGTACTTTTATTTTTTGAGGTACTCTAGGACACACATTCCTTGCATTTAGCTTGCTCAAAATTGATCCTTTGATGTAAAGCATATAGAAGATATGAAGATGCACTACAAAGATATAGTGGATATCCAATCAAATGGAGATAGTCTCCAGTGATAGTATACTCCTATAGAGGATGGTTTGAAAGAAAACTTAAGTGAATAACCTTCCAATCAAAATGGACATCATATTAGTGCCATGACACCATTTGCAAAGATCTCCCAAAGCAATTCCTTTTGTGGGCAAGTGAATTCATTGCAAGGAGATGTGGTTTTAAATGTACCTATGGGCTATAAGATGTATTCCATGATAGATTCCCTTCACTCATCTATAAGAGCCTTAGCTCAATCTATGGCCTTGTCTTTACAAATTCATTAACATTGGATCAAGAATCATAGGCTATTTCAAATACAAGATCTGACTCTTCTACCACATCAACAAGGTGTGCTACAAATGATCAAATTCCTTCTTTTGAACATCCCTCCTAATTGTTACTGGTACTTTTGCATGAGATGTTTAATAATATTCTTGTTGCAAATAGGGTTAAAAGGCTCTCAAAGAGAAGTAACTTAAGGAAATATTAGAATGCAATGAGTGTTGCTAGATACTTCCAAGGGGTCAATATCCATATCAACAAATATGTAACAAACTTTATATCAAGCTCATTTGAGAGGTTTTCTTGAGAATTTTGTAGAAGTGGTGAAGGCCAAACCTTTAAGCCATATAACCTATGTGAGCAAAGGTATTTGGGAAAAGAGGGGTAGACAGTTGAGATGTTAATGGACAATCCTATAGAGGAGTAAATGGCAGTTTAAAGATGATCCATGCAGGACAGTCCAAAAGGAAGTAATGGTCTAAAGGAAAGCATAATAATTTTCAAGGAATAGTACTGTGAGGCCTTATCCCTGCTCAAAAAATGAGGAAATGATAAGTATCAGTAAGGAAGTGACCTATACATGAAGATAACAGTCCTTATTGATGCACAACCAAAGGATAATCTTGGGATAAAGAAATAGCATGACCTATAGATACTTAGTCATAGAGGCAACCACATGAATTGAAAAAAAGTTTGAAGTTAAAAATATTCTACAAATATAGGAAATAAATAGATGGTAAACAAGTGTGGCAGTTCAATAACTTCAAAGGGACAAAACATAGAGGTCTCTTGTGAAGATGATCCAAGAAAAGATTGTATAATCTAGAGGAAAAGAAGAACTTGAAAAAGTTCAATCCAAGTTCAAAAGGAATGATTGATGTATGAAAGATAGCTCATTCCAAACAATCCTCTAGAAACCAATGATAACGATGCTAATTTCCAAGTTCATAGTCATCTCATGACAATACCCACGATAGAGTTTATAAGTTTTTTTAAGCATGAGACATCTTATTACCTGAAGGTTGAAAAGAGACATAGGTCTACATAATGGAAAGTCACTATGAATGGTATTGACATTATGATATCCTCACAGTCCATTGTTGACACTCCTTATGTTGACAGTCTCACCAAGGTATAGCAATCATAAAAGGTTCCACTTATTGTGGAAATAATCCTTTCCTAGAAGGTAGGGATGGAAGACATGGAGATTTATGGTACCACATAAAATAGATCATGAAAGGGAATGAAAATACCTTAAGTAGCATTGATTTCATGTGACAGTCCTAAAGTCACTTAGGCATAGTAGAGGTCAATTCATTAATCATGAGGCACAACTATATGAGAAGTAGAGTAATTCATGGGTCAAAATTTAGAAAGCCATGAATATGACAATCTTGGGTAGATCAAGGGCAGTAGAAAGAGAATGAATACAAAGGCAAAAGTATGCTGCTCAGCAGTTAAAAAAGGGGTATATTTGATGCAGACAGAAAACCCACCTTACTGTCTCAACACACTTCACTAAAATTTCATGATTTCAATAGAATCACTCTTCACACATAATTGGATTGACGGTAACATTTGTCTATCAAGTTTGAATTAAACTCATATTTTTTTACTCAACAAAAGATTAAAAGCAATTTAAAATTTACTTTCCCAATTTCATATTTCATGAACAAAGTTTACAATCTCTATATTGTTGTCCTGTAGCCTTCACATTCTATCTAGCACAACTTTCTATTTTACTCCCATTTTCCATTCACCTCTAAAAAAATCAGATTGACCCCATCACCTATATTTCTTTGATCTTCTCCTTGTATCTACACAACTTCCTTACACCTGAAATTATTTTCTAATAGATTTGTTTATGGTTTACCTTCTTTTATTGTGCTTCTGAATATAATTTCTGTGTAGCCTACTTTTTCTTTAACAAGAAATCAATTTCCATTCTTCCTTATTGCTGTGTGACCCCTTTCATCTTCTCATCGTTGTATTATCAATTGAATTTCTTTTTTTTTGCAGTACATTCACTCCTCAACAATATCTTTTTGTAATTCAATTTTAAGTGCCATGTTCATGGCAGACCCCATCACGTGTTTCAACTTCCTCAAATTTAGTGCAATCTCTTATTTTTTCCATGCTATCCCCTCTATCTATATTTTTAATAAAATTAATTTCTTCCTTTATGTGGCACCCCTCTCTATTTTGGTTGCACACAAATATTACACCCAATGCCCATCTCTCCTTCTCAATTATTGATTTCAGTGAAAAATTAAATAAAACCCAGATGTTGCAGCCCCCAATCTCCCCCTCTGCTATGCAACTGCCTTTTCTTTTTAAATCATGCCCCTCTATTTTTTTGATTTTCTTCTCTTTCCATTTTCCCATGGAATCTCTTTGCATTCTCTGTGTTTTTATCTACTTTTCATTAAATTTTGCCAGTTGTGATGAGTCCAATTAATGGCTAAATTTTGATAGGGTTTATTATCTATTTGTTGTTGCTATCATAAGACTTTGGCACTTGGTTGTTGACATTTTCCATGATATTTCCTTGAAACCATAGACCTTGGGCATAAGTTTATCCTTTTGACTTTTAATGACAATATCGTGCTATGTGAATTATCTATGTTGATTTTACATGTGGTTGAATGGATGTTACTTTAAGGTAATTATAGATATGCAATTGTTTGTGTGTGCTAATGTTATCATGCAGGTTTACACTAAGATGTTGATATCAACAAAGCCTGCAAAGTGGAAGGAACTCCTACCAGCTGGTCGGTTGCCAAGAGAATAAAAAAGGTGGTCATTAAAAGGTCAAAGGAGGGAAAAATCTCAATGGAGGGAAATTCCTAGTTCAAATAAAAGATTGTAACTACCTTTTTAATAGTCATATTTGTTTGTTGAGAAATTCTAGGGAGTGTATTGTGCTAGATTCTCGTTGGAGCAAGTTTGCTTTGACCAATTTGGCTTATGCATAACTTCCTCCATCTTTTTCTATGCTTTCAATAAGTGGCATCCTCCTATTTTTATGGAGTCAAATTCTTAGGTAGTTAGGGTTAGCCAATAGTTTTTACCTCTATAAATAATGGTCAGATACCCCTTTTCACAAGGTTGGACATTCTGAGATTATACTTGCATTTTCCAATTTTAGCAATACAATTATATTGTTGAGATGTTGTAATCATGTTTTCAAGAAATAATATGATATTTTGAGTTGTTGCATTTGAGTTAGCTTAAGGGAGACTCACTCAAGGGGGGCCACTTGGTGAGAATTCCACCTATTTAGTTTAAAAGTTATTTTATGTTCAGCAGTTAGTTTCAGTTTCAACAACTGTATGTTCCTGCAGTCACTAAAATTTTGTTATGTGACTGTTCCTGCAGCCAAGGAAAACATAGTAGTTTCTTGTCTATTTGTTGGAATTTCCATTTTCATCATTCATTTTTAGTCTAGTTATTGATGCTTAGTATAGTTGTTGATTTATGCTCAGTGTTTAAGTTGATTTCTTTCCAACATTGTTTCTTTCCTAGTTTATGCATTACTGGAGTAGAGTCCTAGTGCACATACAGTGCTGACCCATTTCAAGTTTACGTCCTTGGGTTGACAATGAAATGCACCTTCATGATGAGTAAGATAGCTACTTAGTGCAAATGTACAATATCTAAGTCACGGCTCTAAGGGATTAGTTATTAAACCATTAAAGGAGGCCAACATTTTTGATGTCATTGTCAGGGATGGTGTCAAACCAGGAAGTTCTTTGGATTCATTGATAGTTTCTTTCTTGTTGTATTATTTATGAAGTTTTTCCTTAGCATACCATTCATCTAGGAAATTAATGACCTTCCTTTCTTTCACCAATTCTTTGTGTGAGTTGGTTGATACTGAGTTGATACCCCATGCATAGAGGAAGGAGAAGAGATGCTTATGGGAGATTCATTCCTAATGACCTTGATCCATTTCAGTTAGAAGAGCTTCAAAATCTTCCAAGAGACAAAGAAGAAGAAGAGGCACACCCTTTTGTTGATGCATTTCCCAATTTGACCAGTTCTAACACTTCCTCTGAAAACCAAAATCTGATTGAGAATCCATTTGCTTTGGAACTCCACCAAGCAGGCATGGCTGATGCAAACAGAAACAGGCCCAACCAGCCATCCTTTCCATTTCCCATCACTCATTAGAATGAAGTTGACAACCTTAAAAATATCCCTTCTTTAGTCCTTCCTAAGTTCTATGGGCTTGTCACTAAAGACCCTAACACATTCCTGTTTGAGTTTGATATCCTCTGCAGAAGCTATGACTATACGACTGATGCTCATAGGCTTAAGTTGTTTCCTACCACCTTGAAAGAAGCTACATTAAGATGGTTTATGAGCTTAGGTAGGAATACTGTAAATACTTGGGATGATATGAAAACAAAGTTTCTTGAGAAGTACAAAGAATATTGTAGGGGCAGTGATATGAGAGGAGATGGCATCTTTAGGATGCAACAGAAGGAAGATGAGAGTTTGGAGGATTACATTTCAAGGTTTCTGTTTTTCCTACAGAAATCTCCACATCATACACTCAATGAAGAGTATCAAAAGTTGCTCTTCCTTAGAGGGATCAATGATATTCGCATTGATGCTTTGGACCTAATGGGAGGAGGAGATATCACCCAAGTTCCTTGGGATGATATTAAGAAGATATGCTAGAACTATTCCAGGGCAACTTCAAAGAAAGGAAGAGGTTACCAATCCTCTATGGGTAAATCATCCACTAATGGAGTTTCAAGGATGGAGATTACTCACTTGTTGGTAGATTTCAAGCAAGACATCATAAATAATCTGGCTACTGAGCTAGATACACTTCAAGCAAAGAAGAAACATAAGGAGGTAGAGGCAATGTTGGTAGAATATTTCCCTCATTGTAGACAAAAGAAGGACTGCATATGTAAAACGGTAGCTAACATTGACAGTAAGCATATCCCACCTAAGTTCAAGCCAATCCAGGGTAATGATGATCAAGTCTACTACATTGCACAAAGGATACCATGGGCTCCAAGACAAGGTATGCCACCAGATCCATTATCTTTTATTGGGCCTTATTTCAATTCGTATGCATCTGGTAACCAATGACAACCCCCATATCCATCCAACTATGGAAGATATCCACCTTAGCCTTTGAAAAAACCTCCAAATACCTATCCTAATCACCAAAAATCTCCACCCCAGTGGCAACAATCTCAGGAGAATTGGCAGCCACCTCTAGGAAACTAGCAGCAGAAATCCCAATGGAGGGGAGGACAACAATGGCAAAATCAGACAACTAGTTACATGCAACCACCTCCACAGCCTCAAAAACCTACCATAATGTCTCCTCCTACTAGCTCAAGCTCAAGCACACCTAGACCTACTCAGTTACCAGCTTAGCCCACACCTAACCCAAATAACAAACCACAACAGCAACCAGTCTACTCTGCAGATCCTAATCAATTCCCTTCATATGTTGTGAGTGTGAGTGACATCCATCTGCGTTCAAGAACCACTTTTCCAGCTCCTTCCACTCCCATCATCACTGAGCTCCCTATGGAAGAAGAGGAGCATCAGAATGTTCCCATTTAGCCAAGTGTGCCTAAAAATCCTGAACCAGTTCAACATAATGATCAAGATCCACCATTTCCTCAAAGGTTAGAAGTTAAACAAAAGGAAGAGGAGGAAACAACCTTTGACATTTTAGATCAGTTGAAACATATATCTGTCAAGATACCTTTGTTTCAAGCCATAAAATATGTCCCTATATATGGAAAAGCAATCAAGGAAGCATGCCTCAAAAAGCCAGGCAGGAAAAAGAAAGACCCCACTACCGTTCATGTGGTGGAACAGTTAGCAGATATCATGCTTGGGAAAGTTACTGTTCCCAAATACACTGACCCAGGTAGTCCTATGGTAGGAGTTGTTATAAATGGGATCCAAATAAAGAATGCACTAATTGACTTAGGGGCAACAATAAATGTGATGACTAAGGATATGCTACATCAACTAAATGTTGCAAACATGAGACCTACTCCTATTGTCCTGTAGCTTGCTGATAGTTCCACTATCAAACCTGATGGTATAGTAGAAGACCTTGTGGTAACTCTAGACTCTTGGGAGTTCCTAGCATATTTTATGATCCTTTCTCCTAAAGCTACACTACTAGGGTATCCCATATTCTAGGAAGGCCATGGCTAGCAACAACAAATACTTACATTGGATGTCAGTCAGGGGACATGACTATTTTTGATGGGAAAAGAACCAAAAATCCTGTTCTCTACCCTCCTGCTCAACCATCCCATGATATGGATAACCCCATATGGCTACATGTTGGAGAAGAGGCCAAGGACATCAATTCAGTGGCACAACTCATGATGATAGGAAGAAGTGAATTCATACAACTTCAGGAAGAAGATGAAGTGTTGTCCCACATAATTCAGAACCATTGTGAGATACATGAAGAACCATCTACTCAAGAATCTGGTCTGCAAGTCCAGTGAAGACATTTTTTCCTGCTCTTCCGACAGCAATTGATATGCTTCATGCATTGCTACCACATGAACTAAAAATTCCGATCATTAGTGAAACAACTATGATTGAGTTAACCACACAAGTGCAAGTGTTATAAGGGAAACATTTGAATACTAATAGCAAGTTGAGTCAAGAGCAACAATTGTCCCTGACAAACCTATTGAAGACCCACCAACATGCATTTGCATGGGACTACCATGACATGAAAGGATTGGACCCCAAGCTATGTAATCATAGGATATATATCAGAGATGATTGCATACCAGTGAGGCAGCCACAAAGGAGAATCAACCCTGCATTGAGGGAGATTGTAAAAGGGGAACTACATAAATTATTGGATGTAGGATTTATCTACCCTATCTCAGATAGCCAGTGGGTGTCTCCATTGGTGATTGTGCCTAAAAAGGGTGGTAAATGGAGAGTTTGTGTTGACTACAAGGAACTAAAATCTGCCACCAAAAAGGATCATTTCCCCCTTCCTTTCGTAGACCAAGTATTAGATTCCCTTGCAGGAAAGCAATATTTTTCTTTTCTAGATGGATTCAGTGGTTATAATTAGATACAGATTGCACCTGAGGATCAAGAGAAGAGAAATTTTACCTGTCCTTGGGGAACCTATGCCTACTCAGTACTTCCATTTGGTTTATGCAATGCACTTGCAACTTTTCAAAGAGTGGTCGTGAGTATATTTTCAAATATCTCACATGATTGCATGGAGATCTATATGGATGAGTTTACTACCTATGGTGCTGATTTTGTAGAAGCATTAGAGAATCTAAGGAAGGTTTTATAGAGATGTGAAGACCATAATCTATCCTTGAATAGTGAGAAATGTTTCATGATGATGCAGGAAGGAGTAGTCCTTGGCCACTACATCTCTCGAAGAGTAATTCAAGTAGACCTGACCAAGATTGAGGTGATTACCAATCTGCCTATTCCTGCAAAGAAAAAAGATGTTAGAAGTTTCTTGGGACATGCAAGTTACTATAGGTGTTTCATCAAATATTTCAGTAAAATGGCAGAACCACTGTACAATATTCTAACTAAAGATGTTGAGTTCTAGTGGACAGAGGACTGTGACAAAGCATTCTCTAATTTGAAAGCAACTTTAACCCATGCTCCTGTACTCAAAGGCCCTAATTGGGATCTTCCTTTTCATATTCATACAAATGCATTAAATTATGCTATAGGAGTTTTGTTAGGACAAAAAGAAGGAGCGATTGAGAATGCAATCTATTTTGTCAGCAAAAACCTCCAAGGGGTTGAGTTTAATTATACAGTGACAAAAAAGGAAATGTTGGCGGTCATCTATGCCCTTAAAAAATTCAAGCACTACATAACAGGCTATTGGATCTTTGTGCATATAGACCATGTAGCCATAAGATACCTCCTGAATGAGCCCTTGATTTTAGGAAGGCTAGCAAGATGGTTGTTGTTGATGTAGGAGTTTGACATCACTATTGTTGACAAACCAGGGAAGGAAATTGTTGTAGCAAACTTTCTCTCTAGATTGACTACATCTGAGGACACTCAAGTCATTGATGACTCTTTCCTTGATGATTTTTTTTTTCCATCAGTCTGCATATCCCCTGGTATGCTGATATAGCCAATTATTTGGTTAGAGGGAGAGTTCCTCCTCATTTCTCTCTAAAAGATAGAAGAGTGCTCATTGAGAAAACCTTTCCTTTCTCATACATTGCAGGTTGTTTATTCTACACTGGACCAAATCATGTCATGAGGAGATGTGTAAGGGAAGATGATACATATGATATACTGCATGCATGTCACAATGAACCTTGTGGAGGGAATTTTGCAGCCAAGAGGACAACAATGAAGATTCTTAATACAGGATATTATTGGCCCACACTTCAAAAGGATGCAGGAAAGTATACTAGGAAGTGTGATAGATGTCAGAGGATGGGTCAGCCAACTAAATTTCATGAGATGCCTCTTTACCCCCAAGTAGTCATCACTCCATTTGATAAATGGGGGCTTGATTTTGTAGGCTCCATTGATCCTCCATCAAATGGAAAATCCTACATCTTGGTTTGCACTAACTATGTGACCAAGTGGGTTGAAGTTAAAGCCATGAAGCATGCCAGAGACAATAAGGTTGTAGAATTTCTTTATGAGGAAATACTCACTCGTTATGGGGTTCCAAGGGAGATAGTGACAGATCAAGGGGCTCAATTTACATCAACCCTTGTCACAACATTAGTTAATGAATATAATGTGAGACATAGGAAATCTACCCCTTATCACCCTCAGGCCAATGGCTAGTCTAAGGTGACCAATAGGGATATTGAGGCAATTCTGACCAAAACAGTGGCCATTCACAGCAAAGACTGGGAAAATAGGCTGTAAGAAGCTGTCTAGGCCTATAGGACCACCTAGAAGACAACCACATGTTTCACTCCTTTTGAATTACTGTATGGGAAGACAACCATGATGCTTATTGATTTTGAGCACAAAACTCTTAGGACTACACTGGATCTTGGGATAGACATATCCAAGGCACAAAAGGACAAAATAATGCAACTAAATGCTTTGGATGAGATGAGAAAGACAACCCTGCATCATATTGAGGTAGTACAAAATCAGAGGGTCAAATGGCATGATAGATACATAAAGGAAAAGAAGTTCCATCCAGGTGACTAGGCACTCCTCTATGACTCCAGGTATCAAGATAATGCAGGAAAATTGTAGACAAGGTGGTTGGGATCGTATGAAGTTTCAAAATTCTTCCCCAATAGTGTTGTACAACTCACAACCATTGACCCTGTTAGATTCAAACTTTTGGTCAATGGCCACCATCTAAGATTATATCATAAACCAACGTCCAAGGAATAATTCATACAACAATTTATTCAACACCCAACCTCTAAATTTCTTGCAACAAAAGGAAGCGGACCTAGTGTCCCTCCTTCTAACTAATCCAAGTACACATGCAATCACTTCATAATATAGATTTCCACTTTTGTGGGAATCCACTTCTTCACCAATAAATTCATCTGCCCATCCATCTCCATATTCTCTCTCTTCCATAACTCCACCATCACTTCAATTCGCCATCATTCCATTCAATCATCATTGCATTAATTACTCAACTATTCTTTTAAAAGGTAACCAATACTTCCTCCACATTCCTTGCAAAAGATACTCCATTTTTTTTAGGTACGTGCATGAGAATCTGTTATATCTTAATTATCTTTAGTGCATTTATTTAATTATTGTAAATTAATGTTGATATTTCAAATGGCATAAAATTGTACTCTACCCTGTCAAATCATAATTACCACCCAGCCTATGTGGACACATGCTCTAATTTAGGTTGGGGGGGAGTGTCAACTCAAAAGTCCACATGTCATCCATGTCAGAAAATTTGAAATAAGCCAATTTGAATGATAGATTAAAATGACGGCTTGCATGTGTGAAGGACACCAAATCACCACCATTTTTCTTGATGATACCCTTCATTTATTGTTCTTTATTGCCTTAGTCATAATCTTAAACGTCACCCAAAAAGATAAATTAGTGAGCTACATGGCATTGGTGTCAACACTACAAAAGAATTGCAAGGAGAAGAAATTGGGGTTTTTAGAGAGATATTCCAGGAAAAAGAAATTTAGTAGAGGTGCTTTTTTGATTGTGGGAAGCTAAAACAATGGGAGGCCAACTAATTAGGAATGAACCCATGGTTCATGATGTGGTAATTTGGGATGCACTTTCTCTGGTTGAGTTCAGGAATTGTGGATGGCTAGATTATTTCCTGAAACTTGACAGCTACAATGAGGACATTGCACTAGAATTTGCACAGACACTCTTTGAGGGGAAGGCAATGGTAAAAGGGTTAGAGGATATTGTTATTGAGGAGAGAATTGCAGAGGTAACAGGTTTACTTGCCAATGGGGAGCCATACCCTGCTACTAGAGATGCAAGGTCAGCCACGGCTGAATTTACTGAACCCAGTGACACTCCATTGGTTGTAGATAAGCAAGATAGGAAGAGAACTTCTCTACCAAAGCCATGGAAACAAGTAGCCATCCGCATTGTCAAGTATATTACTTGTGAGGGCCGCCAGTCATGCCTTCACTCTATGCATTTCAAGATTCTGAACCATATGAGGCATGGAAGAAGAATGAATGTGCCCAATGTGCTATATCACCTCCTTGCAATTATGGCAGCCGGAAAGAAAAAAGGTAGGGATAATTTTGTCTCTCACCATTGTTTAATAAAATTGTTAGTAGAGAAATCTCTACAAGAGGTGTCTGATATGACATGGGAGGAATTTGTAAACATTGATTAGTTTAGACCAAAAAATGTACATCCTAGAGGTCAGTCTCAACCTCGTAGGGTTAGTAGGGGAGAGAGGGTTGTTGAAACTACTCCTAGAGCTTCAACCTCCAGTGCAAACCCTAGTTCAAACTCTCCTGCAGATGAACAAGCTATAGAAATTGGTTCTTCTGAATCAAAATATTCAAATGAGGAAAGTTCATCCGCAGACCCTGATGTTGATGTTCTTCCCAAAACCCCAATTCGAACTAGGGCTGCCATTACGAAAGAGCAAGAACAAATGAAAGAGGCAAAGATGAGAAAGGGGAAGGTCAAGAAGCAAACAACAGAAAAAGAAACACCAAGCCTTAGGAAATGAAAGGTTGTTAACACTGTTCTTCCTGTAGCTAAAGAGAAAGATAAAAACCCTCCTAAGAAATCAAAACTAGCTAGGCCAGCCACTGGTGTACCTCCAAAGAGAAGCCCTAGGCTTAGAAAAACATCTAGGGAGGAAACAGAGGCCCCAATGGGGCAAGTAAATGTTAAAGAAAAAGATATTTTTGAAGAACAAGCATATATAAGATTAGTAGAGATTTCTATTGTAGAATAGGTTGAGAATCAAGAGCAAGATGAGGATCAAGAACCCCTTTAGCCAGAATAGGATGAACAACCATAATCACTACAATTGGTGTTATTTGAATAACAAGAATCGGTGCAAAGGAAGATTTTGGTAGGACCACATAAACCCCCTGCTTTTCATGGAATAATGTAGCTTTGAACCTATGGAGTGAGATGCAAAGAAAAGAGGAGGAATGGAAAAAGGAAAAACGTAAGCTATAGGATGAGATTAAAAAGAAAAATATAGAAATTGAAGAAAAGAATGCAAAAATTGCTGCCCTAAAGGAAAAGGTGGATAATGTGGTAGCTTTAGTACCTCGAATGTTGGCATGCAGAACTCCTCCTAGAGTGTATGCCTTGCATTTGAAGGAGTGAAATCTTTCCTTTCAACTATCAATGATTATTTTAGGTTTGAGTCCTATTGAAACTCCTCATGAATTTTTCCAGGCTTACTAGTTTTCCCCTCCTGAAGTTAAAAATTTGTTGTGTGAACTATACCTACATAATTATGTTGTGACTAATGATCATGATTGGAATCCTTTACTATATATTGGAGACCTCCATTTAAGGGAATTTATGTCCTAGATTCAGAATGAACTTAGTTGGGGGCAGTAGTTTAGGACTTACAGGGAGAGAGAATTTCATACTCCCTTGGCCCTCAGAGCTAAATCTAGTAACCCTACAGACATTTTCCAAACATGGCATAGAATTATTTATCGCCCAAGCTACAAGAATAGGATTATGCATGTTAGAGAAGAATCCTACAAGGAATATGAGAAGGTAGCTGAAACTACAGGGAAATTGGTAATGGGGTACTTATCACAGAGGTGGAACAATTTTCTAGAAGAATTGAAACAAGTTGAACCCCACTCTTTGGAGAATTATGTTGCAGCATGAAAACAAGTTGATAGGTACATACAAATTGGAAGGATGAGGTAGCAGTTTTGGCTTCCACTAACATTTCAGCCACCTACACTATTGTGGCCTGTGCCAAATTACAAGTTTTATCGATATGAAATAGCTGCAGAAAGGGAAAGATGGAACAAATTGGAGAACAAGCAAGAATTCTACTGGGATCCTAATTTAGACACTATAGAGACTGATGTGGGATGGTTGGCAGTTGGCGACTTCAAAGAATTGACTAGGAAAAAGAATAGTGCTCCTTCTGCTAGAGGACCGACAAAACATTAGGTTGGGGGGAATGATGAATCCAATTAATGGCTCAATTTTGATAGGGTTTATTATCTATTTTTTGTTGCTATAATAAGACTTTGGAACTTGGTTGTTGACATTTTCCATGATATTTCCTTGAAACCATAGACCTTGGGCATAAGTTTATCCTTGTGAATTTTAATGGAATTATCATACTATGTGAATTATCTATGTTGATTTTACATGTGGTTGAATGGATGTTACTTTAAGGTAATTATATATATGAAATTTTTTGTGTGTGCTAATGTTATCATGTAGGTTTACACTAAGATGTTGATGTCAACGAAGCCTGCAAAGTGGAAGGAACTCCTGCTAGCTGATTAGTTGCTAAGAGAATAAAAAAGGTGGTCATTAAAAGGTCAAAGGAGGGAAAACTCTCAATGGAGGGAAATTCCTAGTTCAAATAAAAGATTGTAACTACCTTTTTAATAGTCATATTTTTTTGTTGAGCAATTCTAGGGAGTGTGTTGTTCTAGATTCTCATTGGAGCAAGTCTGCTTTGACCAATTTGGCGCATGCATAACTTCCTCCATCTTTTTCTATGCTTTCAATAAGTGGCATCCTCCTATTTTGATGGAGTTGACTACCTAGGTAGTTAGGGTTAGCTAGTAGTTTTTCTCTCTATAAATAATGGTCAGATGCCCCTTTTCACAAGGTTGGACGTTCTAAGATTGTACTTGCATTTTCTAGTTTTAGCAATACAATTATATTGTTGAGATATTGTAATCATGTTTTCAAGAAATAATATGATATTTTGAGTTGTTGCATTTGAGTTAGCTTAAGGGAGACTCACTTAAGGGGGCCCAGTTGGTGATAATTCCACCTATTTAGTTTAAAATTTATTTTCTATTCAATAGTTAGTTTCAGTTTCAACAATTGTCTGTTCCTGCAACCAAGGCAAACATAGTAGTTTCTTGTTTGTTTGCTGGAATTTCCATTTCCATCATTCATTTTTAGTCTATTTATTGATGCTTAGTATAGTTGTTGATTTATGCTCAGTGTTTAAGTTGATTTCTTTCCAGCATTTTATTTTTGACATTGTTTCTTTCCTAGTTTATGGATGACTGCAGTAGAGTCCTAGTGCACATACAGTGTTGTTCCATTTCAAGTTTACATCCCTGGGTTGACAATGAAATGCACCTTCATGATGATTAAGATAGCTACTTTGTGCAAATGTCCAATCTCTAAGTCACAACTCTAAGGGCTTAGTTATTAAACCATTAAAGGAGGCCAACAGGCTGTGTCAGTTATTATGCTTCTTTTTATTTTCTTTCAATATCTTCATATACCCCCAAATATGTGTTTCATATTTAAATGGTGCACTATATATTTTATTTTCTTTATTTAGAATTTTTTATTTCATTTCAAATCTCTTTCTTTCTTCACTTGGTGGTTTCCCTTCTACCTTTGTGTGATGCTCCTGCATCAATATTTGAAGGTGACAGTGACATCCCAAGTGATAACATTCATTTGGATGGGAAAAAAACTATATGATAGTCAAAGGTCATGACACAAGGTGACCAAGAAAATAAGCTCAAAGAAAAATCTGTTATGCGAGTAAATGTTTTCCAAGTGAGAGTGGACAGTTTTCATATTGCTCTCTAGGCTTGTACATGGAATAATTTTCATATGATATTCATGAAATTTGTTTTGATGGGAAGATAATGCTTTGTTATAACATGGTTTTTTTATAATCAACATGTGCACTACCTCTTGTTGTATTGCATTGCCACAATGAAGAGGATCAAAGCTATGATGGCATTTAGCAATAAATATTTCTTAAGATCTTTTTTTATATTATTAGTGTTTTTATTGATCCAATACAACTTTCAAATTTATAGGGCATTCTATATAAATCACAATTGGCGTAACCATTACACCTCCTTCTGGTGCAAGTGCTAGTTAATATTAATGGATAGATTGATGAGAAATGATGATGAGTTAGACAAAATGTGTTGGTAATTTTTAGGCGTCTACAAATGATGATGAGTTAGACAAAATGAGTTAGACAAAGACTTTCCAACATGCCCACTCCTAAGCTAAGAGGTCCTAAAAAAAAAATGATTTTTTTAGCATAATAATAGAGACACATACTAAAAACTCCCATGTGGAAAAATCACATATGGATCTTGGTAAGATTCATAGATATATGAGGAGTAAAGGGGACACATCTAATCCCCTCGGGAAAAAATCAATAGATCAACTCCATCAAATATCAATGTATTAACTCCATCAAATATTAATAGATCAAATTTATCAAATATCAATAATTAACTCCATTAAATATTAATATCGTCATAATGCCACCAAATATCCTCCTATATTCATAACTATAGAAATATCCCCACACAACACCTTTAACATAATATCACACACATATATATAGGCACTCAAGGCCGAAATCCTTCACAAAGAATGCATATTTCTCCCATCAAATGAAAAGCACATAGGACAAGCATTATCAAGATTCATTTACAAGGAATACATAATTTACCCCAAATGACGATCCACATCTCTCTCAACCTTAACACATGGTAGACTCTTAACCCTAAATAGAAAATATCCACTCCAAACATAACAATCCCTTCTCAATAACAAATACAAATACAATATCAAAGATTCAATAAAGGAATCACAACTAAGATCAAGTCCAAAAATAAAAATAGAACAAAAAAATATTCAACTTGTATATTTTAAAAATAAATTCATGAAGCAATACCTATAATGACTTTTGAAAATGGAAGGGATACTCCTTGAATATTTTTCAAAGAGACTACTCTCCAATATTTCTCCCTTCCAAGATCCAAGTTCTCAAGACACCACTCCCTCATCCACAAGAAGACAAAATTAATGAAAAAGGCCCTTCAACCTCTTCAATATGGATATAAATAATGGATGTCATATCTATAATCTTCTCAAATGGAGAGGTGACACATGACCTCCTACACCTTCTCATGCCTTCTCACAAATTTCAAAGAGTCACATGACTCCCTATGTACTCACACATGAGTGAGACCTTGGGATGGGGAATTGTTGTAGTATAATTTCACATGGAAAATTAAAAAGGGTATTAAATGATATTAAAAAAAAAAAAGCATTCTTCCCCAAGATATATTTTATCACACTTTTCTCAAGGGGCTTACAAAGGATAAAATATTGATCAAATCCTAAAATCTATGTTGCAACAAGTATTTGTCCCATAAGTATTCACCCTAGGGACTTATTTTCACTTAATTAAGAATAAAAATATACTTTATAATCTTGTAAAATCTCTTCTAAGATTAACTATTTTTTTTACAAGGATGACTCATGACCCAAGATTCCCACACATATAGCTTCAAAACACTTTAAGAAAAAATAAATACAAATAACAACTTCCATATTTACAAAATATTTTTAGAAATAAAAAAATTAGTTCCCTAATGGGTTAAGGTCAAGGTATCATTAGGAAATCACAAAAATAATTTTTTTCTTGATCGCCTCTAAATATTTTCTATTGGCCATGGAATAAGTTGGGAACTTGCCAACAAGGGTTAATATTCTCATAAAATAATTGACGAAATATAATAATTATTTTTTGAACACATCATTTACTATTGGAATTTATATTCCACATGACTAACTCTAATAAAAATAGTCATGATTTACAATATGCTATCATAAGTATACTCACACAATTCACATTTAACCTATAATAATATTTTATAAAGTTTTTTCTAATTTTTATCATGATCAAACACCCCTATTTAGATTATTTTTAATAATTCAAACTCATATAAGTATCAACACAACATAATGATTTGATATTCTAATGGTAGGTTTATTTCTATTGTGGTGCTCCCTTTGGGAATCCAAATAAACCACTTCGTGGAAGCATTAGAAACCTACTATGGTCTAAAATTGTCTTAGTCCAAAGGTTTAAAGAAGCTTTGGCTAGATTGATATTCTTTGAATATTATTAATTGTCTTAAGGATAGTAAACCTCCTAGCTTTTCGATTGAGTATATCATTAGAGACTCTATTTCTATTATCAATACCTTATATTTTTTTCATATCTCTCATATCCAATGGGAAGGAAACATGTTAGTTTACTTCTTTGCTAACCTTGGGGTTTTATCCTTTCCTAGAGATTGGGGTTCTTATGATTAACTCCTCTTCGATGCTAGAAATATTTGAAATCATGAAATTCAGTTGCTATATGGTGGAGTTTAAATTAATGATTAAAGATTGGAGCTTCCAAATCATTGTTAATCTAATTATTACCAAGGATATCAAAAAATTTGAGTTGGATTGGCCTTTCAGGGTCATTATTACTAACAATATTTTCAAATTGATGCCTACATGGATTTTGGGTATATTTTGGGGCCTTTTTCCTCATCTTTGGTGGCAGAGTTGGGTTATTCTCTTGGGTTCTTTGTTTTTTTGGTGTTTCTTTGATTGCTCTATTCAATCTCTATTCAAGTGTTAAGTGTGTATGGAGGGTGATAGGAGAAAATTGGAGCCAATATCTTGTGATGAGACTAGAAGTAATGTGTGGGTATGGAAAATTCTCATGGATGGTGGAGTTACTCCCTACATTGAGAGACTACATGACTTTGATTTGAAAATTTCCAAAAATTTCATTATCAAGTGGAAGGAGTGTATCCTTATAATAGTGATTGGCTTTGAATTCAACATTTTTGAAGACTTCATTAGTAAGATCTCTAGTCTCTCTACTAAAGGTGGGAAGATATTTAGGGATAGAAAAGTCTTTGATGCAACCTTAAAACTCTTTTTCAAAAGGGATGAATGATATAAATTGGTTAAGGTATCTTGTGGAGGGTATGATAGGAGTTCTATTGAGCCCATTTGGGCGGAAGCTACTAAGGCCTTGATATGGTATTTTACTTTGGATAGAATGTTCTATGCACTCTTTGGTTATCATTTCATTCTATTAAACCATATCAGATATAAGCATAGAATTTCCTTTCCTTATTATCTGATGAATTCATTGGAAAGTGGTATTAAGGAGTATAGAAAAATCCCTAGGAGTCCCATATTGCATGAAGGTCTTATAATTCTGATTATGGAGTATGTTAAATCTTATTTTGTCCCTACTGAACTAAAGAAGGTCTTGAAATCCTGTCATGCTAGGCGTGTTGAGAATTCTTTTGATTATGAGTTGGGTGAGGACTCAGAGGATGAGGTTGATGAAGGGGAATCTATGGATATTTACTCTGATCCCCCATCTAATATTCCCAAATCCAAGAAAACCCCCAAGAAAAAACCCTAGCTCTTCTAGTATGGGGGCTCTCAAACTGGAAATGAGGATGAGGAGGTTAATTTTCCCTCCCCTACTACTAAGAGGAAGAGTAAATTTTCTAAGGGTTCTCGTGAGGGTATTGAGGAGATTTTTTTCCCTCATCTATTGTTAAAAGAAAGAGTTTTGAACATGTAAATTTAAGTGGTAAGGGTAATGATGAGTTGGAGTTGTTTGTTCACTCTTCGGCTACTAAGAGAAAGAACATTGTTGCCTTTGAGGGAGTTGGTGAAGGAAATTTGGAGGGTAAGAATCCTGGTGTGGTTGTGGGGCTAACATACCCATGTCTGAAGGTGTGAAGGAGGCCATGAAACCTTAAATCAAATTGATGGAGGTGTATGGTGAAGATCACAGGAAAGATAAATGTAAAACTATTATGGATGATCAATAGGAAAAATAAGGTACTCCCTTGCCTAAGTTTTCTGAAGATATTAGTGTCTTCAACTATAACAAGGAGGAGATAAATGATATTTTTGGTTTGGCTAAGGAAGGTGTTGTGAATTATTTTAAGCTATTCAAATGGTTTTTTATTGAGATTAACCAAATCAATGTCAAGGTTTGGTCTCTACACAATAGGACCGAAAAGAAGAATTCCAAAGAGGAGGGGTATAGAAATCTTGATGAGGAGAATAAAATGTTGGAAATTCTTCAAGATGTTTCTAAGGATGCGGGTGTAATGAAAAATGATTTTGAGTCCCAAATTTTTGTGCTTAAGGAGAAGACACTAAAAGTGTATGAGAATCTAGACAAATTGGTTAAGGTTAGTGGTGCAAGGGGTAAAGCAAACCTCAAACACAACTCTTACAACTCATACCTGAAACAAGGGAAATTCTAGAAATTAACTCAAATCTATAGGAAATGTCTCATACTCCTCATTCAATATCTCTTGAATTGTTACAAGAACATGGCATCAAATTATGCACAACTGAAAATACATTCATTTGCAGCCATGTATGGGCTAATGAATTCTATTACAAATCTAATACAAATTGATAATAAACAAAAAGAAACAAATACAAAAATATTTCCTTGAATAATTTTCTTACACAAGTTTTTGCTCCTAGATCCTGCAACCTTCAATGGGAAAACTCTACTACAATAAACTTTTGAATCTCAAAACCCTTTTCCTACTGCATGAGAATCTTCAAACCTGCAAAAATATATGGAATTTTTGGACTCCTCTCTAATAACTATGCCTACATCCTCCTTCTCCCCAAATATTTGGAAAATGACCCCCTTCAAAATTGTCAAGTTTTCCCACTTTTTCAAAGAATCCACCTCTGTTTTCCTATAACTCCCAATTACCACACCCAACCTAGAAGAATCCTCATAAAAAATCATTAAATGAATATTTTAAATGTTAAAATGCATATTTGAACCTACTTTCATGAAATTTCCAAATTTGGTTGACAATTAGGATTCCCACTCCCCTCAACAAGACCCCGAAAAAGAAAAAATCAAACAACTCAATCTTGGGTGCCCAAATTTTACATGCTACAAATCAGGTGAATTAAATGAACTAATCAAAACTTTTAGCCCCCAAAAACACATGCCCAAGCTTGTCTTTTTGCAAATTCACAAGTCAAACTTGTTAGGGTTAGAGATGGCAGATATCTAACAGTTAAATGCAGATTTAATTAATAAACAGAGAAACTAAAACACACACAGAATAAATCATAACACAGAGAATTTAACGTGGTTCACCCAATCCGGGCTACATCCACCAAACCGCAGCCATCCAATACTTTTATTATCCAGTGTAAAACCTATTACAATCTTGCGAATAATCATGTTTTTCATCATACTGAAATACCCATTCGAACCCCTTTTTAACAAGCTTAGAAGCTTCTAGATTTTTGTGTTCTACAAAATCGGATTTTTCTTTTTTCATTGATTTTTCCCTTTTTCAGTGATCACGCGAAAAAGTAGGAGGAAAATTTTTCTCGGGGGCTATTGCCCCTGAACCCCTGCCTGGGGCCCGGCCTGGCCTCGGACCTCGGCAAGGATAGGGGTCGGGGTGTACAGTATACCATGGGCTATACAGTATAGCATGATCAGTCGCCACATACCAACAAAACTTGTCTCCTAGACTTTCTCCCGTGTTAAATTTGCAACTAAAGATAAAGGCCAACTATTTAATATATTATTTTGGCCAATAAATTGTAATTTATTTATCCTACAACATAATTTACCAAACCTTAGGAAAACTAAAGTAAAACAATCTCTTTTTGATTGATATTGATTGCCACTATACCAAGGATGCTCTTGCATTAGACATCCAAGGTAGGAAGTTTTTTGTGAATATGGATTCACAAAGTGGAGTTGAGTGGTAGTATCATCCTTTTAGATTGTAAGAAATCTTCAACAAACTCCATCACTGAAATTGATACATCTTATAATTTCTTCTTTCTCCTCTTCCAACATCTCATTGAAACATTCACCATCCTCCTCCAACAACCTTTCACTCCATTCTTTTCTCTTGTCATGGAATTGTATCCACATTGTACCACCCTCTTTCTCCTAATACCATACATTCTCCTCTCTTCTCTCATGCGATTTGACCCACCACTAACCAACCACCTCCACCAAATTTCACTTGCAACATCCTCTATAGCTTCTACAAGCAAATATGCACTATCGACACACCAATCTACAACATCATTCAAATCTTTCCCTGCATACAAATCAATACTAACAAAATCTATTTGTACCATCTCTTTTTCTCCTTCTACACTCACTACCTCTTTCATATCAACATGCAAATCATCTCTATTTTCATCTTCATAAAATTTAGAAACATAAGTCATTACCTTTGTTTTTACATATTCCTCTAGTATCATTGCAACATTTGTCTTCTCACTATCTGCTATAATATTTTCATCTACACAAAATACACTTTCATGTTCATCATAAAAATGAAAAATATTATGCTTTACCTCTTTCTCTATAACGTTTTCCTCACCACTATCTACTATCATATCTTCTTCCCCTTCACTCTTAGCTGCAATTTCATTTTTCAATGATTTTAAGTGATGTAGGAGCATCCAATGGTGTGGGGAAATCTTGCATCACCAAGAAAAAAAATTTCCTTATTTTTCTTTAGTTGTTTTGAGTCCCATGATGGCACTTAAGGGGTGTATGACACTCAAAATTCAGAAAAGGTGAAAATGGTCACTTACTATTTTTAGTAAGTCGGCCTAAATAGACTTGTATGGATCTAAAAATTTAACCAAGGAGTGGAACTGAAAAAAAAATTGACGGTGGAAGAATCATCTCAATACCCTATACATTTTGGGAGATATTAAAGTTTTCATCCTGAGAAATTTCTCCATTGCAGCTTCAAATTCAAAATTGAAAACCTTAGAAGCCCCAAAATAGCTCCAAAAGTGGGAAAAGTGATCTCTGATGTTTCATTGTTGTAGATCTCTTTGACAGCTTTCCAACGATATATTATAATAGCAAATCAGGCACCTGAATCAAAATTTATGGCCCCAAGAATTTTCCCCACTAAAAAATGAATTTCATTAAAATATCTTCTTAGGAAAGAAATCAAACGGTGTGACTTTTGGCACCAAAACAAAAGGGAAAGTTACACTTTCTAGAACATTCTAGGATGGTTATTGGTTAAAATAAAAGGGTTAAGTGGGGCTTGTAGAAGCTACCTCCATTAGTGCAATTTATGGCTCTAAATAATAGATTTCCTTTTAGAGTTAACTTTTTTTGTAACGACTCAAGCCCATGAGGCTATAGCATTGTAAGTTTTGAATCTGTAATTCATTTTCTAAAAATAATTGAAAGTGAGTTATTTTTTGACTCGCTCTTCTGTGTTGGTATATATTGGTTTTTTTTGTGTGAGTTTCAAGTGGTGTAGCCCTCATCAAGTGGTATCAGAGTGGGTTTTCCTTAGTGTGTAAACAGATCACTGAACATGAGGCAGTTTGCACTAGGACTTGTGGTTGTGAGTTTCTAAGAAAAGTGATCAAAGTGCCTACATAAAGAAACTGTGGTGGTGGAAGAAATGTTATTGTACCATAAGAGGGCTTTAAAGCCCTATAGAGACAAGTTCAAGCACTGCAAGAGGAGTTGCATTGAGGGTTTGAGCCAAGAAGAGGAGATGAAAGTGAAGATGAAGCTAAAAATGAGGAACAGTTCAAAGAAGAACAAGATGCATTAGATCCAGAGCAAGTCAGATTATTTAAAGCCATCTCTAAGATTGGGAAAAAGCCAAAGATCGATGTTTCTACATTTTTTGGAAATTTTAACCCAGAAGAGTTGATTGATTGGATCAATGATATGGAGTACTTTGAGTATAAGGAAGTGGAAGATCCTGAGAGGGTCAAATTTTCAAACACCAAGCTAGAGGCTCATGCGAATATTTGGTGGAAAGAGGTATAACTAGAAACAAATCAAAGAGGAAAAGAGAAAGTAACCAGATGGGACCAGATGGTGGACAAATTAGAAAGACAGTTCATTCCTTTGGACTATGAGCTAGATTTGTTGAAGAAGATGCAAGGGTTGAAACAAGCTGGAAAATCTGTCAAGGAGTATACAAAAGAAATCTACCATGTCTTTATTAGAATAGGTCATTCTGAGGCCAACAAGGAAAATGTTTCCTGTTACATAAATGGGTTGAAGCTGAGTATTCAAGAAGAGTTGGGTCTAGTAAGAATGTCTACCATTGAAGATGCATATCAGTTTGCTTTTAAGGTAGAAGAAAAGTTGAATAGAAGGTTTGAAAGCAAGTAAAGAGGTGGGGGTCATGGTGGAAAGACTAGTGGATGGTCATATGGAGGTCAAAATGAAGATCAAAAGAAGGGTGAAGGATCCAATATTAGCTAGAACCAAAAAGGAGATAACACCTACTATCCTCATGATCAAAATAATGGAGACCAAAGAGGAAGAGGAAGGTCTAGACGAGGACTGAGAATAGGAGGTTTACGTGGAACCTGTTTCCAGTGCAAAGAAGGACATACATCCTATGAGTGTCCTCAACATCAAGGAAGGACAAATAGAAGTCTTGAGGGTAATGTAGGAGTTGCACATGTAGATGAAGATGTTGAGTCTTCACATTTTGAGGATGCAGAAAGAGGAGAGGTTCTTGTTACTAGAAGAGCCTTGTTGAATGAGGAGAAAGAACCAACTCAAAGGAAGAATTTGTTTCACACCAGATGTAAGTGTGAAGGTAAAGCTTGCAATGTTATTATTGATGGAGGTAGTGCTCATAACCTTGTTTCATAAGAGATGGTTAGTAAGTTGCGGTTGGAGAGAAGGAGTCTAAGTCCATACCAAATTGCTTGGTTGTAGAAGGACCATAAAGCTTTGGTAAATGAACAATTTTTGGTAAAGTTCAAGATTGGAAATTACCATGATGAGGCATTGTGTGATATTATGCCTATGGATGTTTTTCATATGTTGTTAGGCAAACCGTGGTAGTTTGATCGGTGAGCAGTGCATGATGGACATGCTAACACACATTCCTTGACAAAGGATGGTGTTCATCATAAGTTGAAACCCTTGAGGGAGGCAAAAGAAAACGTATGCAGTAATGCAATAGTTTGTTTGGTTGATGGTAAGTTCATAGAAGGTATGAGGCATGAGCATATGTGTTTTGCATTGATCCCCATAGTGGATAAAGAAGATACTAATGAGGTATCTGTAGAGGTTTCAATTTTTTTGAATGAATTTCAAAATATTGTTTCTGATAATGTACCTAAAGGTTTTCCTCCAGTAAGAAAGATTATCATCAGATGGACTTGATTCTTGAAGCTAGTTTCTTGAATAAGGAATCTCATCGTATGACTCTAGTAGAGAGTGAAGAGTTGAATAGACAAGTGGAATATTTGTTGCGGAAGGGATTGATCAGAGAGAGTTTGAGTCCATGTGCAATTCCTGTGATACTAGCACCAAAGAAGGATGGAGAATGGTGGATGTGTACAAATTCTAGAGCTATCAACAAGATCACCATCAAGTATAGATTTCCCTTACCAAGAATGGATGACATTATGGATTGTTTGAGTGGAGCTGAATACTTCACAAAGATAGATTTGAAGAGCGGATATCACTAGATCTAGATTAGAGAAGGAGATGAATGGAATACAACCTTAAAAACCAAGGAGGGCATGTACATGTGGTTAGTCATGCCCTTTAGGCCAACCAATGCACCAGGCACATTTATGCGGCTTACAAATGAGGTATTCCAAGATTTTAGGAAAAATTGTCGTTGTTTATTTGGATTATATTTTGATTTTTAGTAAGAAACTAGAGGAGCACCTAATGCATATCCAAAGATTTTTTGAGAAGCTAAGGGAGAAGTTGTTGATTAATTTGAAGAAATGTAGTTTTGTGAAGAGAGAATTGGTGTATCGAGGATTTTTTGTCTCAATAGAGGGTCTTAAAATGGATCCAGAAAAGGTGAGAGATATCATTGAATGGCCTACCCCGAGGAGTGTTACAGAGATAAGGTCAGTTCATGGTCTAGCAAGTTTTTACAAAAAAATTATTAAGAATTTTAGTAGTATTTGTGCACCTCTAACTGAATCAATGAGAGGGGATAGAAAGTATTTTAAATGGACTATAGGAGCAACAAGGAATTTTGATATGTTGAATAAGAAATTCACAGAGCTGTCAGTTTTGGCACTTCCGTATTTAAATAAGGTCTTTCAAGTAGACTGTGATGCTAGTGGAACTACCATAGGAGTTGTTTTGAGTCAAGAAGGTAAGCCTATTGCCTATTTAGTGAGAAGTTGAATGATGCTAAGAAGAAATATTTTTCTATGATCAAAAGTTTTATGCTAGATAGTCCAAGCTTTGAAGAAATGGAGACACTATTTGTTTCCAAAATAATTTGTTTTATATACTGACCACCAGGCTTTGCAGTATTTCAATAGTCAAGGAAAGTTAAATCAAAGGCACTTAAAATGGGTTTAGTTTTTTCAAAGTTATACTTTTTTTAAAGCATAGGAGTGGAAGGTCAAACAGAGTTGCATATGCCTTGAGTAGAAGGAAAAATTTGTTGATAGAGATGAATATAGAGGTTTTTGGGTTCAATGAACTCAAGAGTTTGTATCCTAAAGGTCTATACTTTAAAGAAGCTTGGAAGGCTTGTTTAGAAACTATTACATTAGATAGGAAAAAATGGTTGGATTTACTAATCCAAGATGGGATGTTATTTAGAGGGATTCAATTGTGCATTCCAAGGAGTTCTATGAGAGAGAATCTAATCAAGGAGAAGCATAGTGGAGGATTGGATGGAAATTTTGGTTGAGATAAGACCATTGCTCATGTTAGTGAGAATTATTATTGGCCATAGTTACAACAAGATGTGAGGAAGTTTGTACAAAGTTGCAAAGTATGGCAAACGAAAAAAGGAACAAATCAGAATATTGGATTCTATCAACCTTACCTATACCTGAGAGGCCATGGTAGGACATTAGCATGGATTTTTTTCTTGGCTTGCCAAGACATAGAGAGGGTATGATTCCATATTTTTGGCAGTGGATAGATTTTCAAATATGGCACATTTCATTCTATGTAATAAGACCAGTGATGTTTTTCATATTGTAGAGTTGTTTTTAAGAGAGGTGGTGAGACTACATGGTCTACCAAAGAGTCTAGTTTTAGACAGAGATATCAAATTTGTTGGTTATTTCTGGAGGACATTATGGAAGAAGTTGAAGATAGATTTGAATTTCAATTTTGCACACCATCTATAGATATATGGACAAACAGAGGTTGTGAATAGAAGTTTGGGTAACCTATTGAGATTTTTAGTAGGAGACAAACCCAAGGGATGGGATTTGATTTTACCACAGGCAAAATTTTCTTATAATAATTTTGTCAAAAGGAGTACTGGTAAATCACCATTCTAGATTGTGTATGGGAGTATTCCAAGAACTTCTTTTGAACTAAGGAAGATGGATAAAGGGGAGAAGAGTAGTGTCAAGGATGAAGATTTTATTGAGTACCTAAAGGATTTGCATGAAGAGGTGAAGAAACATATCAATAAGATGAACTCACAACATAAGGCTAAGGAAAATAAAAAAAGGAGGTATTAGGAGTTTCAAGTAGGAGATGAAGTCATGGTTCATTTGCGAAAGGAGAGGTTTTCGGTTGGTACATCCTAATGATTTTAGCCATAATTTTAGTTGTGATTTAGGGATAAATGACCCACAAATGGTATTGGTATCCTTAGTCAAGTACTAATCAATAAATTTTTTAATTGAATGAAAATTTTATGCCCTCCCCTTTAGTTGGGGTTGATTGGTAAATGGTTTATTTGAGGTCTAAAGATTCATTCGTAAGAGGATGGAAAATTGAGAGAGAAGAACAGAGAAAGAGTAGAAGGGAAAAAACTATGACAACAAGACCTAGGATTGCTACCTCTAGCAAAATGTAACTAACTAGAGAACATTTGTAACTTATAAATAAAGAATGTAACTATCATATTTGACATTGTTTAAGTGTCTCTAGGAGTATTTTATTTTTACTTTTTAGATGTGTTCTTAACTATTTAGCTAACTAGAAGATTGTAAAATCATTCCAATACTTTTATAATGTATCTTAGAAATATATACAAGTTCTTTGTCTAGAACTAAGTAGACTCTTATAAAGTTCTAAAAATTATGTCATTGATTTATTTACATGTGTAGAACCTAGTTTATATGTGCATCTAGATGAAATTTATCTTTAGGTATATCTACATTAATATAACCTATTTCGTTTTAATCATTATATGTTTTGCAAGAATATTGTAATTTATTACCTAGTTGTGATAGGTACCCATCTATACGAGCTAAGTATTCTCCATCAACCCACAACATAACTAGAGAAATCAACCATAAAAACTATCAAAATATATGTTGGAAGTAAATTCTATTCACTACTATGTTTGGATGTATAAAATAACATATGGTCTATTAGTTAGTGTAATCTAGAAAATCCATGTGGCAATCCATTTGTATAATTAGGTAAACCTTAAGTTCCCCAAACCAACATATAGGCATGAAGTCACATCCAAAATAGGTGTGCACTATGCAATGGGTATGGTTTGTGCCAAGGAAAGTGTTTAGTTTTTATGGTGATATTCATTGCAATGACCTATAGAAGCCCCCTTTAGTTTAGTAGAGACAAAAGTGAAGTTGGTTCTACCCATCTCAATAGTTGGTCCTCAAATTCCCAGGCCTGATAATAAGTGTGTGCTCTCTTCTCCAAATTTGACACTCTTGGTGTTTGGGGGGAGATTTAACCTTAGATAATTTGGACTTACAACTTAAATCACAAAAATAATCAACTAACAAAATTATTGTAATGTCAAGCATACAAAACAATAGGTGCAACAAGATCCAAACAACTCTTAGAGCTCCTAGTGTACAACCAAATCATGTTATTAGAGAGGAAATGCAATACTCTATAACCATTCACATAAATAGTAAAAATAAACCATAGCCATCATCTTCTCAATAATCTCATGCAAAGTTGAACTATTCTAAGTATATTGTCAATATCCATACAATCTATAATATTAATCATAATCCAAACATAAATATATAACTTTATGAGTACCAATATCAAAATAATTCTATCAAGTATGAATAACATCATAAAACAAGGTTGGGCCTCACACATCATTTATTCTAGAATCTATCTTCTATTCATCTCTTTCATCAATTCTAATATGATGATAGTTTCTTTTGAGAATAATAATAGAATATTAGCATTCCCCACTTAAATATTCTATCAATTCATCCATGTGTGGTAGTTAAAATATATTCTATACATATCATTGGATCACCTCCCTTCTTTGATTTATCTATTATATATATGGCACAAGGGCTTATTCTCTCCCTAACAATCCCTTCCTCATTATCTCTTGTATTTGTCAATTAAATTCTCCGCTCATGATGGGAATTATCATATGCAACACCCTTGTTACTAGGCTAATTAGACCCTAGAATCAAGTTAATGTAATGTGAAATAATCTACACTAATTTCAATCCTTATAGAATCATGTACTCTGTGTTGCCCTTAAATTCCTTTAGTAGTGCTTCCTCTAGATCCTCATATTGAAATTGTTTATTTTCTTTTGGTATAGTAGGTCGCAAAAGAACTTTCTAGCACTCTAATAAATTTGAACAAGTTCCTTTAAAAAATGTTTAGCTAATGAAACTAGCATATGGAAATTAATCTCAATTCAAACTTGTTTTGACTCTTTGTCACATATGTTCTTTTTCATATGATGGGTGATGCCAACATCATATTATCAAGGCCTTCACAATAACACATGACTAACATCAATTAGAGTCACATCACATAATACTTCATCTATATATCATTTAATACAAAAATAATTCAAATATTACTCTCTCATAATCATCTAGTCAACATTTTATAGCCATGAAGCATGGTAAGATTAAGATACAATATCAATTTTAGTCCCAACTTGTCCACCATCTTTTAGTGAAAAATAGGTTTTATATGCTCCCTTCATCTATGATCATCTTATAGTATGTACTAGTTAAATTAAACCTAATTTAGAAGATAATCCTCCTTAACCATGGTTCTCCATCACATTTGGTGGCTTCAATGGGACCTTGCATAATATCAACTTCTCCCCTTCTATTGTCCGAACTCTTTATCTCATTGCCTAAATCAACACTTCCTTGAGAAATGTGTACTTTATTTTTCTAGACACCTAAATTTGGACACTTAATTTATACAAAGTTATCCATTTTCATCTAAACATCCCCTTATCTGCATTAATTAAGTAATATCACTATTATTTAATTAATACCTCTAAAGTTCTTCTAATCCCTAAGGTATCTAGTTAAATAATTAAATACCTTCCTCCTTTCATCAAATGAATTAAATAAATATGAAATTTATTTAATTCCTCATATGTCACATCCTCTATCATTTTTATCTAATCATAATCCATCTTCTAATCTCATCATTAGAGATGTGCACATGCCTAATCCTTGATTAGGATGTGTCACACCCTCCAACTTTTGCAAATCTCTCTAAGCCACCTAACCCTCCTCTAATCCTTCATTAACTAGCCTAATCAACCTCCCAAGGAATTTTTAATTCCTTTTATCCTTCCAAGGAATATTAAAATCCTTTTTCTCTTCCCCATGTGATCTTTGACTTGTCACATCAAGTCACATGTGACAAGTGCTTACCTTTTTAGGCACCTTGTCTTATCCAAGGTACTTTCTACCTCTCCCTTTGGAACCTTGTCTTATCCACAAGATTCCCCAATCATGTGAATTTTAAATTCACTTTTTATTTTTCCAAGGAATCTTCTCATCTCTCAATGTACTTTCAAAGTACTTTTCCTTCTTCCACCTCATGTACCCTCCTTCCACCTCATTTACACATCATCATTTTCAAGCCACTTCACATTCCACATGTCAAGATGTGAGGGCTTGTGAGTCCTCAACTCACCATAGCCTACATCTTGGCCTTGTTGGTTTAATCTCAACCATCCATTTCTCTAGAGAATTCAAAATTCTCTATAAATACCCCCTCTTTTCTCTCATTTGGGGACCTTTGCATGCCATAGTCAAACTCTTGCAGTTTTATCATTTGAAGCCACACTTAGCCATATTATCACATCTTAGCATTTGCATCCATTATCATACAACTCCAACCATCTTGCATCCCCACCTACTTGCCATCCAAGGAGCATACAACGTCACGAATCAAGGGCCAACCAAAGAACAACTCGACAAGGTGAAATTTTTCATTTTGTTTTGTTAAGCTAATCATTTGCCCAATCTTGAGGTGTAGGGTGTTAATATTTATTTTCTTGCACTCTTTTGTTTGTTGCTCATTCTCTAACATATATTTTCATTCGTTCACATTTCTAGCACGCCTGGTGGGACCCACAGACAGGTATGTATCTTTCACGTTCTTTGTTTTTTTTTCACTTTTTGTAGGTGCAGGTTGCAGAGGGGCGGACCTAACCATCCAGGGGTGGACTTGACCTTGAGGGGTAGACCTGACCCGACAGACAGGCGGACCTAACCTCCAGAGGCAGACCCAACCTTTCCCAAGGGCAGACCTGTCCTCCACAGACTCCAAAAACTAAAAAATTGTAGATTTTTCACAGAGGGGAGGACCTGACCTTGAGGGGTGGACCTAACCTAATAGATAGGTGGACCTAACCTCCAGAGGTAGACCTGACCTTTCCTAGGGGTAGACCTGCCCTCCACAGACTCTGAAAACATAAAATTTGTAGTTTTTCACAAAGGGGCGAACCTGACCTTCAGGGGTGGACCTAACTTGACAGACAGGTGGACTTGACCTCTTCCATGGGTGGACCTAACCTCTAGGGGAAGACTTGACCCAACAGAGGGGCGGACCTGACCTGGACAACTTTTTTCAAAAGGTCAAAATAGAGTTTTAAGCATGTTTTTGGGTTGTTTTGAGTGTTTCTGACCTCCTAATGTGTCTTGTTTGAGTCTGTGCAAGCATTTGATCAACAATTGGCAAGAAACAAGGAGAAAAATCACTAACAAATTTTCCTTGCAGGGTTATCTATTTATCAATTGTTGCTTGTTGTTTTTGGATAACTTAGGCACATAGCTTAACTAGGGGTGTCAATTAATCTTGTGTGTCGTGCTTGTTGGTAGGCTATTTGACGTATCCAATCCCCTTGTGCCATTTGGAGATCCTAGGTGACAAGAAATCGTAGCTTACCAAGTCTTTGTGTCTCCCTTTTTTATTTTTATTAGGGGACTTGCTTGGGGATTTCATCACCCCAAGGGATGATCCCAACCACGCGTACCTGCGAGGTATATAAAGGGGGGAGAGCCAAAGTTGTACCCCAATCCAACCGTGTTATAATGGTCAAAGCGTCGAGATGATGTGAAGAGTTGGTATGAGCCTCTAGTATCTCGCTAAGGTTCCCGACTCACGCTTGTAACAGATTGGTGTTCACGGTTTGGGCCTCACGTACCGGGTATATATCAAGGACTCCTTAGCAACCATGTTCATCCTAGAATAGAAGACTTTGTTGGCCATACCCCATTCTACTAGTCTTAGGATTGTGCTACTTGAACTGTATTCTTTGTGTGAAACTAGTAATTTTCTGTCCAGTCAAGTCAGCCTTATCCTTTGATTATTGTTTGTTGTGCATTTGGTCCTTTTCCTTAGTCTTTTTTACAAAAAACCAAGTGAGACCTGTCTAGGGGTGGACCTAACCTTTAGGGGTGGGCTTGACCTCTTGTAGGAGTGGACCCGACCTCTAGGGGCGGACCTGACCCTTGAGCAGTCAGTTTCATCACCTGTTTCATCATTCTGGACACCCATTTCATCGTTTCGAGCTCTCATTTCACCATTCTGATCACTCGTTTCCCCATTATGAATGTTCATACACTCGTTCTGAGAATCCATTCCTCATCCCAAGCATTCATCCCCTCGATCCGAGCATTCATTTCCTCGTTTCGTGCACCCGTTTACCTATTTCAAATAGTTGTTTTTATCCATTTTCAATTCCAGAGGTGGACCCACCCTCCAGGGGTGGACCTGACCTCTTCCAGGGGTGGACCTGCCCTAGTAGGGGTAGACTTGACCTTGGGATGGGCAGACTTTCCCTTGGATAATATTCCCAGACCCTTAAACAGTTATTTTTGCTTGCTTTTTTGGCTGTTTTATCTTCATTTTCAATTGTTTTCACCCGTTCTTCTTTGGAGGGGTGGACCTACCCTAGTAGGGGCGGGCTTGACCTTGGAGGGATGAAATTTCCCTTGGATAGGCTTCTCGGACCAAACAACTATTTTTGCTTGCTTTTTCAGCTGTTTTATCTTTGTTTTGCATCATTTTCGATCATTTTTGCCCGTTCTTCTTTGGAGGGGTGGACTTGACCTCCAGGGGCAGAGCTGACCTTCAGACACCTTTTCCGGTCCTCTACTTGGTCTTCTGGGTGTCGTTTCTTCATTCTGATTGACTGTTTTCCCATTCTAGGTGATCGTTCATCCATTCTAATCATCCGTTCACTTGTTTCAAGTAAATATCCATCCATTCTGAACCTTCTTCTATCATTTCAAGGTCTTGTTCACTCATTCTAAGTAAACGTTCACTTGTTTCATAACCAATCTTTTCTCCCAATCCAAGCATCTGTTCATCCATTCTGATCAATCGTTTACTCGTTTCAAGCTTTCATTCATCCATTCTAAACATTCGTTCTCCCTTTTCAATCATTCGTTTACTTGTTTCAAGTAAATTTTCATCCATTCCGAACCTTCTTCTATCATTTTGAGCTCTTGTTCACCCATTTCGATCAATCATCTACTCGTTTCGAGTAATCTATCATTCATTTTGAGCTTTTGTCTTCCCGTTCTGAGAGTCATTCATCTATTCTTAGCATTCATTTACTCGTTTCAAGTAGTCGTTCATCCCTCTTGATCATTCGTTTACTCATTCCAAGTAATCTTCCATTCGTTTGGACCTTTCATCCATCCATTCTGAATATTTTTTCTGCCATTCCGATCATTCGTTTACCCATTTTGAGTAAATGTTCATCCATTTCACACCCCCTTTCATCATTTTGAACTCTCGTTCTATCATCTCGGTCATTCGTTTACTTGTTCTGAGTAAATGTTCATCCATTTCAAACCTCCTTTCATCATTTTGAATTCTCGTTCTGTCGTTCTAATCATTCGTTTACTCATTCTGAGGAAACGTTCATCCATTTCAAACCTCCTTTCATCATTTCGAACTCTTGTTCTATCGTTCCGATCATTCATTTACTTGTTCCGAGTAAACGTTTATCCATTTCAAACCTCCTATCATTTTGAACTCTTGTTCAACAGTCCTGATCAATTTTTTACTCATTCTGAGTAATCTTTCATCTATTCCAAACCTCCATCTTCTCATTTGAAGAATCATTCATCCGTTGTGAGCAGTCATTTACTCGTTCCAAGTAGTCGTTCATCGTTCCAATCAATCGTTTACTCGTTTTGAGTATTTTTTCATCCATTTTTATCATCCATTCCTCCAATCAAATCATCATTTTCCCCATCCAAATCCCCTGAACTTTGTCTCGGGTTATTATCCAAATTGACCTAAGTGTCTGATTTAATTGTCATCATCAACATCTACTTAAAATTGTCATTTGTCTTGAGTCAGTCAATCATCGTCGTCGGCATAATCAATCCATTTTCAATCTCAAAGTGGATTCGGTGCCTGCAATCATCCATTTATCCTTTAATCTAATCAATCAGTATCCTACGTCACCTAGGGTAATCTCTAAATGGGGTTTACAGTCCCTTTCGTCATCCTATCCGATCCATCAGTCGATCTTATCCAATCCAATACAATCGCATCCCTATCCAATCACCTTCAACCCAATCAATCTACTTCCATCTCGAAACAGATTTGGTGTCGTAATCATCCTTTGATAATCAAATTTGATCATTAGAATCAATCCCATCGCATCATCCAATCATCCTAATTTGAGCTTTAATCCAATCCCGATCTGAGCTTAACCTAAATCCTGATTTGAGCTTTAGTCCGTTCCCATCCAAAATATTTGATCCATCCACTTTATCCTTTCATCATCATGAATCCTTATCCTCCATCAATAGTAGTCAAGGGAAACCCTAATTACATCGACAACCATAACAAAAGTCTTGTCAATCAAGAAGACTATGTCATAGATCCCCTTGACACTATCATTGCTAGTAAGCTTTCTCCACCCGCTTTCCAAAATCCAATCACCCCTTCGAGTATCCTGTTATGTCTTCATCCATGCCTAATCATGCTCCTTATGCTACCTTTGACAAGGGATATCCATCATATCCATCATATCCTTCATCTACATCATCCTCTTATCCTAGTCTACCATCACAATACCCCTATCCTAATCCCCCATCCACATCCTCCTATCTGAATCCTTCATCCACATATACCCACTACCCTAATCTTCCACACCAATCTACTCACCCTAATCCTACATTCACACCTTCCTATCCTAATCCAACATCCACACCAACCTATCCTAATCTAACATCCACATCTTCTTATCCTAATCCGACATCCACATTTCCCTATCTCAATCTACCATCTCAATCTTTCCATCCTAATCCACCATCCCAATACCCTTACTACAATCCACCACCCACATCCTCATTTCCTAATTCGCCATTCCAATACCCCTATCTTAACCCTTCATCTAATCTTAATCTCCCATCTATTCCCAGTCCTGCATCCAATCCCATTCCCCCATATAATCCTTGTCCACCAATCCCTAGTCCTAATCCCCCACCAATCCATAATCCCTCATCCACTACTACCACACCATCTCAACCTAGAGTATTCAAGTTTCTCACTCCAGAAGTTCTCCAAGGACTTATAGCAAAGAAGATATCTCCCACTCCACACCTTGAAGTTGTGGAATCATGCCATCCCAACCCATCATACATGGTCATTAGTGACGAGACCCTTCTCCACCCAACACCTATCATTGATGATACCACCCCTAGCACCACTCAAACCGTCAAAACCATCACATCCTCTAAATCCATTGAGCCCCCATCTCCTACCATCACATCTACTGAATCCATTGAACACCCACCTCCTACTCTGAGAGCCATCGAACCCATCGACGACACCCAAATCCAATCCACTTCTCCCACTCCTGGTGTCACTAAAATCCATTCCCATGAATGTTTTGAATCCTCCATCCCTCCATCTTCCCCACTTGAAGAGTCCCACCAAGACTCCATTATCATGCCTCCCGTACATGATGAGTCATGCCAAGAGCCTGATCCAAAGCATGCCAACATATCCCCTTCTCCAGATCAAGATCCTACCATCCCATCTAGTCCACCTCAAGATCATAGTCCCCCATCCATTCCATTCCATGATCCCCTTGTCATTCAAGATTCCACCGCTCCATCTCCATCTCCATTAAATGAGCCCGCTACCACAAATCCAGATCCTATCATATCCCATAATCCCTCTCCTAATACCACCCATCCAAATGTTGCTATCCCATCATCTCCCTCTCATGATCCCCCATCATCGCCTCAAACTGCTATCCCCACACCGCTTGCATATCCCCTTGGTACTCTCACATTCTTCCATGGTGGCCTCCTTGCAAAAGAAAAACACAACGTATATACCACCCATCATCCTCCACCTACTAATGGACTCACATCATGTTTTCAGAATAACACAAATCCTATCATGGATTGCATGCTCAAGAACATGAACTATCAAGGAAAAGGTTTAGGCCTTCATGAGCAAGGTATTTTAGGGCCCATTCAGGTCAAAGAACAAATCTGTATGCAAGGTCTTGGACCCATTTCCCAAGACTCACAATCTAAAGATGTTGGTACAACTTATAGACGTCCTCAATGAGCCTCTTCCAAAAGAAATATAGGTTCTTCCCATCGCTCCACTATATCATATGCTTCCATCCCTCCTCCTTCATCATATCACCTCAAAACAACCATCCATATTCCTCCTTCATCTGCTCCATCCATTTTGGGTCCTTACATCCCTCCATGCACCATCTCACATCCTTCATCTACTCCATCCATCTTGGGTCCTTATGTCCCTCCACCCACTTCGTCTGTTTGGGTCCATATATCCCAAAATAACCTCCTCCATCTCATCCTTTCATCCATCATAAACATCCATCTCACATGTCCCCTAATCAGGATCAACAAAGGCACATACCTACACATTCTCCATCTACACATAATCCTCATAATTTTACCTCCATCGCTCTACATCATCCATATCCTTGCACCCATTCCATTGCTACTAAAATCACTTTGGATGCTAAAGTAAAAATACATAAATCCAAACATCCACATGAATCTAAAGCTCCCCATGTCCCCTCTAAAAGACATGGTGAAGAGAAGAAAAATCTAAATCCAAATCAAATCCGTAGGCCATAAAGGCCCACAAAAGCAAAGATCAAAACCATGTGGATCCCAAAGAAAAAAGATGCAATTCCTTCAAATGAAAAATCTATAACAACATCCAACATTGCTAATCCAAAATATAATCATTTTCATCCACCTTCTCCTAAATCTGTTTTGGGTCCCTATGTCCCAAAATTCACTATTCCATCTCCTCCATTATCCCCTCATTCTCCATCACATGTGCCAATGTTGGTCCTGAACACATCTCCCTATCACATATCCACCCCATCATTCCATCCATACACTTTCCAACATCCCACCTATTATCCCACATATCTCCCCTCTCAAATCCCTCTAATTCATCCTCTTGCATAATCCATTTCTCCTAATAAGGTTGTACCAACATCCAACAGTCAGTTCAAACATGGGCTCTTAATACTTAATATAGAACTTGATGTTTGAGTCCTTCATCCATATCCTTATCACATATCTTCTAAATCCCCTTATCCACATCCCTATCCTTATCCATTTTCATCCCCCTGCTATCCAAAAATCCAAAAGAGTCAAAAAATCTAAAAAGTCAAAAAAAAAAAATAGTAAAGAGAAATAATCTGTCCAATGGTGAAAACTTTTCAAAAAAGTGCCTTGGATAAGTACCATGATGAAAACCTAGCAAACAAGCATCATGCATAAATCCCCATCTACACTTGGAGGCAACTTCCTTATATGCATTCCCTCCATCCGCTATGCTTCTAGCTATGCACCCGTCTTCCTCCTATACGTCATTTTCATTCATCCCCTCCATCCTACCTATCTTACACATCTTGCTTGGCATATCTCATTTATCCCAATCCTTCCATCCTCCTTGTGATCTTGATAACGATAGGGGAACAAATATAAACATTCTTTGGACACCTCTTAGCATACATTCCCCTCATCCGCACACTATCCTAATCCTCATTCGCACTCGTCTACCTTATCCACCTGTCATGCTACCCTCAATCTCTCTTCCTTATCCATGCATCCTATCTTCATCCATCTCACTCCTTTATTTTCCTATCCTTTTCTAGTGCATCCTTCATGCCTCCTCGCACATGACATATCTAGAGTGGGGGCATCTATCTTCCTTTGTGATATAGTCCTTGGAGACATCATTCATTCCATCAGAGAAATCCCTTCCATTTCCCTATCCTCATCTCCTTATCATTATATCCATTTCCCCATCCTTATCTTCCTATCCTTCCATCATAGCATCCCTTTTCATGTATCCATCTGGTCACCTTTTCCTCATCCAAATCCTTATCTTCTTATCCATCAATCCAACCAATCATTTTCATCTCCCCATCCTCATCTCCTTCTCCTCATCCCATCTTATAATCCCTTATCATTGGTCTCTAGCTATAGGCTACTCCCCATGCAACCCAATGCCATCTACCTCATCATCATCACTTTCGCTTCTTTTGTACATCTTTTCAATCTCATATCATTTCTCATCATTCATCTATCCATCATGTATCGTCCCCCCAATTCATCTTTTGGTGATTTGGATAACTATCCCATCCCGGAGCTTCGTGTAATCGTCATCATCCTATCCAATCCACTAGGTTAGTCTTATCTTATCATATCAATCCCATCATTTTATCCCCTTATCAGGGTTATCTCATCATCCTTTATCCATTGTCTATCGTTGGTATTTTGTCGAACTACGTTGCCCCTACACTTTCACGTAGGCAAGGTTGATCATCTGATCCACCCTCGGGGCTCCTTTATTGTCCATCATCGTCATCCATCATTGAGTTCTCCATCGTCCTCTTCCCGCTATTATCCACGGCCATTCGTCAGTCTTTTATCAAACTACGAGGGCTCTGTGCTTTCACGTAGGCAAGGATAATCTTTGATCGGCCTCCGAGCCCCTAGGTCTTTAGGGTGTGTCATTCTCATATCTCATCTCTCTTATGTCATATCATTAAGCTATGCCCTTATCTAGTTTGTTCTTCACAAACAAGATCCATTTGTATAAGCAAATCCAATTGGTTCCAAGTATCCTACATCATATCGATCTTTTAGTTTTGTATCCATCATCGGTCTGAACAGGATGTATCCTTCCTAACAGACCTCATCAATCTCATCCATCCCCTTGATCCTATGGCAAAGGAAGTTTGAAATTGATTGTGATCTTTTGATGCTTTTGGATTTTTTTTATCAATTAGAGCTCCCTATCATCACTTGTCATGGTCACCTTGATCCATCATATCACGGTGTGCTTTGACTAGTCAACATAGGGGCATATCTTGATCTTTTCTTTTTTGTTGTCTTCTCGGTTGTCCCACGTAGTACCCACCAATATCCTTGAGGTTTTGTGTTACGTTGGGGCATCCTTGTGTGCTTGTGGTTATCCCAATACCTGGCCCGACCAAGGTCATCACGACTTTGGGGTGTTGGGATAGCCTTCTTGTTTGTTGTGTTTGTTTCATGCATTAGACACTAAGCCACCTTGGTCCTTTATACCTTGGTATATCGTGTCTTCTGCTATAGCAAAAATCAGTGCTCCGAAGATGGAGAATTGCATTAGGATTGCATTTCATTTTCCATTCCATCATCGTGCATGTATCCCCCATCCATTCATCATTCATCAACCTTCGTCCCCTATCCCTTCCATCTCTTGTTGTCATCTCTTCAAACTTCTTAGAATAATATCGATTGGTTATTCTAAGCATCTTGTCCCCCATAATTTTTATTCCTTTCATCCATCTCACATCCTAATCCAATCTTTTTATCCCCTTCCCTTGTCGGTCTCGCCCTGCTTGGGGTGGACCTGCCCTTGCCACAGGCAGACCCGACCCCCGGATGTGGGCGGACCTACCTAGCCTAGGGCGGACCTGCCCTTAGCTGTGGGCAAACCCGCCTAGCTTGGGGCAGACCCACCCCCGGCTGTGGGCAGAACTGCCTAGCCTGGGGTAGACCCGCCTCGACTATGGGTGGACCTACGCCTAGACATAGGTGGACCCGCCCAGACTGGGGCAGACCCGCCCCCGACTATGGGCGGACCCGCCCCTGGACGTGGTCGGACCCGACCCACCAATGGGTGGACCCGCCCTCGGGTGGGTGGACTCATGCTGGCGGGATTGCCTCTATGGGGCCCACCTGCCTTTTTCCCTATCCTTTTCCATGGGCGAGCTTTCCCTATACTGGGGCATGTCTATTTTCCCATTAATCTAGCAGACTCCCCTTTTTCCCATCACCTTTAATAGGCAATTTTACCCACCCCTTCATCCATCACTTTGCATCATCTTCCCCATCTCCCCTTCTCATCGTCTCATCCATTTCGAAAGCACACCCGTGTTCTCTTGAACCTGCATGTCCTCTCGAGGGGGCATCATTCATCCCTAACCTTCATCTTCACCCCCATCATCTTGCTTCACAGTCGATCTTTTAATGACTGGGGAATCTTTTCCAATCTAACCATCTTCTTCTGGGTTCTATGTTTTAATATTCTTTGAAATGATGCTACTTCGTAACACCATCTCAAAGAGGGGAAAAATGTAGACACCTAAATTTGGACACTTAATTTATCCAAAGTTATCCCTTTTCATTTAAACATCCCCTTATCTACATTAATTAAGTAACATCACTATTATTTAATTAATACCTCTAAAGTTCTTCTTATCCCTAAGGTATCTAGTTAAATAATTAAATACCTTCCCCCTTTCATCAAATGAATTAAATAAATATGACATTTATTTAATTCCTCATATTTCATATCCTCCATCATTTTTATCTAATCCTAATCCATCTTCTAATCTCATCATTAGAGATGTGCGCATGCCTAATCCTTGGTTAGGATGTGTCACATCCTCCAACTTTTGCAAATCTCTCTTAACCACCCAACCCTCCTCTAATCCTTCATTAACTAGCCTAATCAACCTCCCAAGGAATTTTTAATTCCTTTTATCCTTCCAAGGAATATTAAAATCCTTTTTCTCTTCCCCATGTGATCTTTGACTTGTCACATCAAGTCATATGTGAACTCTTCCCCTTTTCCCATGCATCTTCTAGAATCTTTGACTTGTCACATCAAGTCACATGTGACAAGTGCTTACCTTTTTAGGCACCTTGTCTTATCCAAGGTACTTTCTACCTCTCCCTTTGGAACCTTGTCTTATCCACAAGATTCCCCAATCATGTGAATTTTAAATTCACTTTTTATTCTTCGAAGGAATCTTCTCATCTCCCAATGTACTTTCAAAGTACTTGTCTTTCCACTTCATGTACCCTCCTTCCACCTCATTCACACATCATCATTTTCAAGCCACTTCATATTCCACATGTCAAGATGTGAGGGCTTGTGAGTCCTCAACTCACCATAGCCCTACATCTTGGCCTTGTTGGTTTAATCTCAACCGTCCATTTCTCTAGAGAATTCAAAATTCTCTATAAATACCCCCTCTTTTCTCTCATTTGGGGACCTTTGCATGCCATAGTCAAACTCTTGCAGTTTTATCATTTGAAGCCACACTTAGCCATATTATCACATCTTAGCATTTGCATCCATTATCATACAACTCCAACCATCTTGCATCCCCACCTACTTTCCATCCAAGGAGTATACAACATCATGAATCAAGGGCCAACCAAAGAACAACTCGACAAGGTGAAATTTTCCATTTTGTTTTGTAAAGCTAATCATTTGCCCAATCTTGAGGTGTAGGGTGTTAATATTTGTTTTCTTGCACTCTTTTGTTTGTTGCTCATTCTCTAACATATATTTTCATCCGTTCACAATTATTATTATGTCCATGTTATTTATCTATTTGTAGAAATTAAATTTATTAATGGCCTACCTCACCACATATAAATCATGTACTATTAAAATTTCTTATGTGACCTCCTTTTCCTTTGTCTTCCCCTTTCTTGGAAATATTTTCTTTAAATTTGTATTCACCATTACTAGATGTTACATTTTCTTCTATTCATTTTCCTATTTTTTATTCCTTTTTCCACCACCACCATTACTCTATGGTCTTTGTTTCTTCTTATATAGGTTCTCCTTTTTCCTCAATGTGAGCAAGTAGGTGTTCTCCATGATTTATATAGGAAATAGACATATCATATATTTTATTTCACCTTAAAACCCCTCATATGTCAAGACATAGTTGTCATTTCATCCTCCATTTGACCTACCCATTTATTGAGTTTGTAAAATATTTGATGTACTCCTTGAAGTTCAATCCCTTCTACCATAAATTCTAGAATTTATCAAGCAAGTTCAAGTTTTAATTCACTAGTGAGAATTTACCATTCACCTTTTCCACAATTTGACCCCACTTATTGATATATAACTTATTCATTCCTACCTATCCTTCTACACATACTCCCACCATAAGTATGCATTCCCAAGATGATACCCAAAAGCTATTGCAGATCAACCACATGTCTATTAAAAATAGCATTGATTCTCTAAGGTGTTGTTGGATAAACTTAGTCAACTCATGGAGGATTAGATTTATGTTGCTAGGGTGTAGGTGAAAGGAAAAAAGCTAGCCAAGGATGAGGACAAAGGCCCAAGTGTTAGGAATAGGGGTAGTATGAGAAAAACCTTTGAAGAAGAGAAAAATGAATTTATTTCTATGGTTAATCTTGACTACAATCAAGAGTTGGAGGTGGCCAATACCTTAAAAAATTTGAAATAGTTTCTTTATATGTGGTTTGTTGTTGTTTTTGTTGATGTATGATGTTTCATTATGTTTTAGCTATTGGTTGGCTATATTTTTAACTGTTTTACATTTTTTATTAGTATCATTTTGATGTAAAGGGTTTTGAGTCCCTTCAAAACATGTTTTTCCCCTATTAATCAAAACAAAAATGTGCTGATAAAATATTTTTGGGAAATAAAAGATTCATTAACCACCTAAGATGGTATTACATTAGTTGGTTGATCAAAATCCATGTGGTTCTCAATCACAATCTTCAACATGATATTTTAATCATTTAACTTGATCCTCAAATTGTAAATTATGGCATAGAAATAATCACATCAACATGCCATAGGATTATAAACAAGGATAATTCATTATGACTAAAAAAGTGACACACACACACCTACATTACCTCCATAATAATAGAAACCCTCAAATGAGTCAATAATGGTTACAATGAACATTACAACACATAATAGTATCAATAGAAACCAAATAATGCTACATGTTGATGGAAAAAACCAAATGAAACCAAAAAATCCAATTAGGATGGCTAAAATAATATCAAATGATATCAACTATTAACTAATAGATAGTGAAAACTTATCAAATAAAGCTATAATAATAACAAGTTACGAGAAAATAGATCAAATAAATTGATAACTATGAACAAAAATTAGAATGACACTTAACTAACCAACTACACTTGGAAATCATTTCTATCCATCTTTCTAAATTGGCATAGTAGTTTCCTCCCCCATGATACTCTCATTCACTTAATATGCAACATCACACAAATCGAGAGTCACAAAACATAAATAGTCCAAATTGAGATACATAAATATGTCAATATAAAAAATAATTTATTACAAGAAACTTAAATCAATAAATTGTGAATTAGAGTACCTAGTAAGAAAAATATTCAACTATTGAATTTTTGGAAAATTCATATTAACCAATATTTGTTGAAATAATAAATAAATAACTCAACATAGACTAATTATAATGTGACATTCTAGTGAAAATTTGAATTGTGTGACCTTGTAGGGAAATTAAGGTGTTCTAGTTAGAATTATTTTATGTTAGATAAAGTTTTAAAAACCCTTTTCCTCACCTCATTTCCCTTATTTTATTTTTACATCTCACTCATTTTGGATAAAACTAACCTAAATACATGTCCAATGGTTGTGCAGATGTCTCCAATGGTCTATTTAGGTGTTTTTTTTCCTTTATTTAAAAATAGGTTATTTAATATTTTTAATAAAAAGTATCTAGCAAAACAATAAGTTTTAGTTTAAAATTAAGTATGAATATTTAAATTATATGCTTTTGTATATATACGCATGTGTGTATGTGTGATATATATAAATATACATGATACATACACACATGCATACATAAATACATAGGCATACACACACATACTTAAATACATAGAAATACACACACACATGCATACATACATACACACATACTACATACATACATACATTTAATCCTAAACCTTGCATCACAAACCAATCCTCAAACTCTATTTCCCTTAACACCAAACCTTACATGCAAAATCTTAAATCTTAAACCCCAATCTTCAAATACTAGTAAACCCCTAGGTTTAACACCATATTTGAAACCTAGGACCTTGAATCCCATTGAATCATACACCCTACATCACAAACATTAATGCTCAAATTTTACTTCACTTAGCACCAAACCTTAAATAAAAAATAACCAAGATGCTAAACCCTACATCCTAAACCTTAAACCCTTAGATAACTTGAAACCCTAAAATAACAATCATAAGTTCCCTATATAGTAAACCCAACAACCTAAATCTTAAATTCCAAAACATAAACTAGGTAGGCCCTACATCCTATAATTTACTATAGAAAAATTAGATACCTAACCCATCTATAAAATCCAAAACTTACCTCATAAACTTTAATTAAATTAAAACCTAAACTCATATCACCAAAGCATAAACCCCAAAACCCCAAAACCCCAAATTGTATACATCAAACTACATACATTCTTTAAACCCTACAAACTCTTGAAATAAAAATCATATACCTTGGAAAACCCAAAACATTGAACCCTATTTAATCTCAAGCCATAAAACCTAAATTTGAAACCCTAGAAAGGTTTCTTTAACACCACATCCTAAACCCTAAACCAAAAATTATAAACCAAATACAAACCACATACATCCTAAACCCTACATACCAAACTATTTAAACTCCACACACTATATTACAAACACCATTCCTCAAACCCTATTTCTTGATGCAAGAGAATCTAGGATAAAAGCAATCTTATATCAACCATTTTTTTCAAGCTTGTTTATTTATTTGCATATTTTATTAATATTATAATAATTATATTTTCACCATAACTTTTGGTTCTCACTACAAAGTAAATTATTCTAATTCTAGACTCAATTATAGAATATCAGAGTCCTAGTCTAGATTCACTATTTCTAGTTTTCAAAAAAAAATAATGTTAAAACTTGGTTAAATTGAAAATACCATTGGTCCCAATAAGGTTTATGATATGAATGACATTGATATCTAATGCATATCCTTCAACACAATCATTCTAAAAACTTCCCTTCTACATATTACATGGATATGTGTTTCAACTTGCATCAAGCTTTGCACTACCTTGTGGCTAGAGTAGATAATTATAAAGGCTAAATACCATTATATAAACATCACTCCTAACCATTCAATAGTAGCATTAATGATGGATCAAATTTAGAGATCATAATTCATAGCTAAGGCTCATAGCTTGGTAGCATATCAAGAGAATTATATTTTAATATCACATGAGAATATTATGCTTCACAAATAATTATTCTCATATATATTTGAAGGCTAAAGCATAATGTTTTAATCCCATTATGGTATATAGTAATGCATTCCATAAGTTTGAATCAATAAATATATTTTATCATATCATTTGAGTTTCATTATTGTAGTTGTATATTTGGTTGCATGGTATGATAATACTTAATTGGACCCTTCAATCATGAATACATCATATGACATCAAAGCATGATTTTTTATCTTGAAAGTTGTGAGGGTACTCAAAGTTGAGGTAATTTGAAAGGGAGTCTTATAAATAGAGTATCTAATTTGAAGTAATTTGTAAAGGATTTTGTAGATAAATCACCAAATTAAAGGTATATTCCATTAGAACCAAGGTCAAGACACCTCTAGAAGAGTTGGTGGAGGCCAAAGCATTGCTAATATTATTGGAATAATAGACGAAATGTTTGAGATAATTATAAATTTCCAAATATAATTGGACTTTGTAGAACAAGATAAAACAAGAGATCATAACCCTAGAAATGGTAGAAGTGATGATGAAGAAATTGAGAGAACAAGAGATAATGTACAAGCTACCAAGAAATTTGTGAAATACCTAGAAGAAAAAGAGGAAAATTAGGTAGAAATATTGGAAACTATTTTTAAAATTGATAAGAGACCTATAATTGATATTAAAAGTTGCTCTAGTAATTTAAATCTAGAACAACCAATTGATTGGATATATTATCTAGAAGAATATTTTGAGTACAAATAAATTGTAGTTCTAGATAGTGTTAGATTTGCTAAAATTATGTTGAAAGGACATTCTATTGTTAGTGGAAAGATGTATAATTAGAAATAAGTAGGAGAGGTAAGGAAAAGGTAGAGATATTTGATAGGATGGTTGTGAAATTCAAAACCAATTTATATATCCTAATTAGTAGTTAGAATTGTTGAAATAATTGAAAATTTTAAGGAAAAAGGAGAAGAGAATGAAGGATTGTCTAGAGTAATTTTATAATATGATCATTAGGGCTTAACATACTGAATTTGGTAAGGAAAAGGTGGAAAGATATATCAATAGATTAAGAGGTAGTTCAAGGATAATTGAGCATGTCAAGGTTATAATAGTTGAATAAGCATACCTATTTGCATTAAATAATGAATAAAATTATAAAAAAATATTTATAATAAAAAAATAAATGAGGGAGAGCATGAATATTCCTAAGATTCCAATATAAAAATATTGGAAAAAGATCTTAAAGTGAAGATGCTAAAGAAAGAAAAGGTAGTAACCCTTATTGAAATGATGGAGAATATAATTTTTCATGCCATAATTACATGATAGATCAATATGAAAGAGGTAGATGAAGATATGGTAGAGGTAGTGGAAGATATTTTAGAGGAACTTCTTTTATATGTGGATTAGAAATTCATAAAGTATTTGGATGTCCCCAAATTCAAGTACTAATACACTAGTACAAAATCAACAATATATGACTAAAAAAACTACTAAAGATTGGTTATAAATGACTGAACATGGTCACATGACCATCAGTAGTTTATTGTCAATCATTTATAATGTGACCAAATTGATGACTAAATCATTTTTAGTCTTTATTGGTTGTTTTGATTGATTGATTTGGTAGTATATTTAGTCATTGATTTAGTCATTGATTGTTGTAATTTGGTCATTTATGTAGTCATTTTTTATTCATTGATATATTTAGTCATTGATTTAGTCATTGATTGTTGTAATCTGGTCACTTATATAGTCGTTGATTTAGTCATTGATTGATATAATTTGGTCACTTATTTAGTCATTTTTTTATTCACTAATATATTTAGTCATTGATTGTTGTTAATTGGTCACTTATTTAGTCATTTTTATTCACTGATTTCACTGGTCATATATCTAGTCATATTTATTCACTGTTCATTGATTTCTATCAATTGGTAGTATATTTAGTCAATTTAATTATTAATTGATTTCAATTTAAAGTAGTATATCTAGTCATTTTAATTGATAGATATTTGAGGATTTAAACATAAAAATAGAAATACACATCAATCATCAATTGCACACAATAAGACAGCCATCGAGAAGGAAAAATCGGTGAACTTTATTAATAAAAGAAAGGTGTTTTAGTTATAGGTTATAAATAGAGTGTTGCAATTTTTATTTTAAATCACAAGACTAAAAATTTGAGTTACAATATTGCATAGAAAAGATTGCAAGAAAGAAACTTCTCCAAAAAAATTATGCAATGATGGAAATGCATGCTTGGAGCCCTTCAATGTGAGCACATGCCCCTTTCATCTCTTAAAACTTCTACAACGTGGGTAATCTTCCTGGAGCAAGCTGTAATGTGTAGAATCCCAGGAGAGTGTTGATCGTGTCCCATATATGAAGCTCTCTCCTTCAATGCAGTCAACAATAACCCAGCTAGAATCTTTCCTCCTTTATATGCAGCATGCCATCTGATATGAGCAATAGGGTGTTGCCTTTTTTGCCATGAATGAAGTTGTGCCTCAATACAACCAAAAAAATTACTATTAGTCTCAATTCAAAAAGAATAAAAGTGCATTGTATATTGCAAGTTTACAAAAAGTAAGTCCAAACATAGTAGAAAGATAAATCAATTAAAAAATTGTAGCCTTGTCAACAAATGCCTTAAATAGAGTGTTCAACATAGTCCTAAAATATGCATATTGAACCCTTGATTTCAGAACCTTGTTCAAAATTTAAGAAAGGTGATATGCTTAGTTTATAGAATGAAGTTGGCATTATAGAATGAAGGCTATCAACACTAACTAGACTAGAACAACATTATCAACATAAATTTCCTGGAAACCAAGCCCAAGAAAGCCATCAGACATAGACAACAAAAATTTCAACCTTGGTTCATGTATTGTCTTGGTAAAGATCTGCACCATGAAAGAATCCATTTATACACAAATTCCAAATTAAGTTGATGAGAAAGGATCTTTGATAACCAACTGGGAAGCCTTAACATCTAAAAATTACTAACCTAATGTTTCACAACAAGTTTCCCAACTGTGACATCATCTTTACTTAAGAAACCAAATATTGATCCACTGCCATATAGGATCTCACAGGATTCTCCTTCACAAACAACAAATGATATATATTATTTTTTTAGCACCTTCCTTAATATCCCCATGTAAGTAGACTAAAATAAGTGAGGTGGAGGGTTTGAAGTAGAGTACCATCTTCTTGGTATGTGTTTGACTTTGATCATGACTTGTATCTTGATTGAAAATAGAAAGCTAGCTACACTATAAAATCATTGTTAATCATTGTTAAAAAATAGCCACAAAATCCTCTTTAGTTAAAATAATCCTTCTATATATTTCAAGACAAGATATTTCAGTTAATTTCTAAGCGAGTTAATTTCACTATCCAAATAGCCATCAATATATTTACTGTATATAATTTCCCAGAATTTAGAATTTGAATGTAATGAAACTAACCATAATTACCAAAGATTTGACACCAAAATGTAGTACAAAATGAATTGTTTGATAGAAAATATGTTTTGATAAACCATATATACCCTTGATATATTGATTTAAATAACAAGGAAAGATCAAATTGGAAACAACAAGATAACATTAATTAATACACTTCAACAAACAATTGAAACCAAAATTCAGCCACCAATTATAACATCATTCTATTGATCTTCAAAAAGATTTTACAATATGTTTTAAAATTTTATCCTGATTGACATGTCAAAAAGTGTCTTTTCAATTACCCAGTTTTAACATAAATCAAAAAGTCTTAATTATCGTTGTTTACATAGGATTACATAAAAGCAATGAAAGATGAGAAATGAAGAGAAATGATCAGATGTTGAAGTACAAAGCACTCGCAAGATATGGAATTTCATTACTCATCATAAGGTACCCATGATTATTTAGATTTGGAAGGTCCTCTCTCCATGATAGTATTTGCAAGGCTTGGTACTTCATTGCAAGGCCTATTCTTTTGGGGGAGCTAGATATGTCTACTCCCATTGGTACACTATGTAATCATGAGGCCATTTGTACTCCTATATTTTTTGTTTGTTGGCCAAGTGACTCTTCCATCTGCTATCTAATAATGATTTTCCATCCGTGATGAATTTGAGTATCCAACATCTAGTGCAATTATTCCATCCCATGTTAAATTGAAGTGGTGAAGATTTATCTCACCATCCTTCTATAAATTAGTGAGGTAGTTGGGAACAATTTTCCTAAACTCGTATATCCAATCCTTGGATCCTTTCAATTGAACATCATCCCTTAGTATCTTAGGCATGAACCATTGCTTTAGTGTGTGAAATGAATCCATTATTTCCTTGATCTTTTGCTCTTCTAGAGGTATGTATTGAAATTCATCTGTGACCATTCAAACCATTTTCTTAGTAGGCTTTAAATTTGTGTGGGCCTCAACACTCCTTTGTAAAATTCTGCACAAAGTTGTTAAGGTGTGATGTACAGGTTGTCATTTCTTGAATAAGGGGTCCAATATAGGTACATGGGCCTTTATCTGATCAACTGCTTGTGACAAGGAGACATAAAATTCATACACATTTTTCAAATTTTCCACAATTAGTTTAACCCTATGCTCCAAGATTTGTTCCAATACCCTGAGGGTTTCTCTCTTTTCTCTTTCCTTTGTTTCTTCATTAGTCTTTTTCAACTTCTCAATTTCTTGTTTCGGCACATTTACTTGTTCATCAATGATTGCACCTGTATCAATCTGGATGGCAGGGGGTTGTATACTATTAATTTTGTGCTTTGGGAAGGACCTGCTCCTTTCAACGGCTCTTTCAATTTCACATTTTCAATGAATAACTTGTTCACTTCATCATTCAGATTAGTCTCTGCTTTCTCATATTCTACCAATCTAAGCTCCATACCTTTAACTAAATCCCTAGTAAACATCGTTGAGTGCATTGTCCTAGTAGTTTCCTCCAATGCTAATGTGTCTTGAAGTGTCTTTACCATGGCAATCCCTCTCATTTCTTTTACATCAAGCAATATTGGTTTTTTTTTGCTTTGTCCAAAAGGCTAGGGTTTCAATTATTGGATTGTAACTTGTGCCACTCATTCCCTCATCTGAATTGAAATCAGAAACCAACATGGGATCTTCTTGGCTTCTTACTTGATCCAGTAAGAATATCTTTTTTAACTCCATCCCAGGAATAATTAGTATATTGCTTTCTAAGACCAATTTTCTTGCTTCTCGGGGGCTAACAATAATTTCATTAATCTTGATTTCTTCAAAATTCTAGGAAACAATATGGTCATGTTGTGACTCCTTAGTTCCCATCTTATTAATTTGGAGTCTCTCCTCAAATTCTTTCATTTTCATCTTAAACCAAAACTCCTTAAACTCGGGAGTTTGAATAAATTCATCATCTTTAATAAATCTAAGGGCAGCAATCACCCTTTCATCATCATGCAATTCTTGATCATTATGCCCATGTACATCCACTCCTTCTTCTGGTTTGTGAGAATTAGTTGCAAGCTTAGGTGGTGGCTAATCAACTTCATCATCTTGAAAATTCAAAAGTACACTGGCTACCTCTTCAGTATCCCCTACTCCTTCACTTATTTCATATGCTACTAAGGGGGCCATTCCATGTGTCTTCTACCTTTTAGGACTTGGTTTCTCAAGGGATGCTTCTGATTCTATTGCGGTAGTGTCTGGTAAGGGCTCTATGATTAAAATACCACTTGGTTTGATGGGAAGCTTGGAGTTTTTTGAAGGCTGGCCCTCAGGTTTCTTTTTTGGTTCAACATATAATCTTTCAAAGTTGTCAATTATTAAGTTCATCCTTTTGATAGGGTCCCCTTCTTCAACATAGAATCCTAGAATCCAGTGTCCCTTTTCTTCTTCTCCTCAAGCCTCTTTATGATTTCCCACTTCCTCTTCCTCTGAAAAATTTCATCAGGTGTAAAGCAATTTCTTATTACATCTTCTTCATAATCCATTACATGGGTAATCCTAGATTTAGTGAGAAGTGTATGTTTTATAAAATTAATATGCCCTTCAGGATCAAAGACCCTTTCTCCTTGTGACTTCAATGAATACCTCATCTTCAAATAGTTATGCAGTTCTTCAAGAGTGTCAGACCCTATAGATAGCTCCTCACATTCAGTTAGGTTAGGGAGGAATGACCCCTTTTTATGCATTTTCATAACATCCTGCTCCATCCATAACATTTGCCACATAAATTCTAAAAATTCAATTTAAATAGAAAAAAAAAAAGGTAAAACATGTAGGGCTTGAGGACATCCATAGACCCTTATTACTATTTGGTCTACTAATAAGAACCAGTCATCAAAATTGTGAGTGTGTCCCTACTCTGGCTTCAATGCTAAAGGTCTTAATACTTGCATGATTTTATTAGGAAATCTTGGTGAAATATGACCAAGACTGGCCATGACCTTTATTATGAAATCATCATGAAATATTACATAATCACTATTTTTACATCTACTATATTCTCAGATGTAACACCAATTTTGTAAAGGCAACATATTCCCTTCATCATCACTCATTCCCAAACACATTCTTTTAGTCCATCTATTTATGTTTTGGTACAATATTAAATGGCGCAGTAGAGAGTATTTCCTAAAAGTGATGGGAGCTAAGTTCTCTCTTGCAAAATCCCTCATGTAGCCCTTTCTCAATTTCAGCAGAAAAGTCATACTCAATGTTGACTTCAGGATTTTGTATCTTCATTGCCATCATCATGAGATAGGTTGGCATCCTCTCTTCAACATCTATTCCAAGCACTTTGCACAAAGAAAAATAAGTTCTTTTGAAATATACTTGGAATTATTTTATGGCAAATGGCTCAATTTGTGAGGGGGAGATAGGTATCCTCCTTTTTTTAACACCCCTTTTCATGTGTAAAGGAAGTTCATCACTCCTGTAGGTTTTTCTCAATCTTCTAAAATCCTCCTCACTTCTGTCCAAGTTGATCTTAGTGATAGCTTGCTTGTTTAACATAAAACACTCTATAATTGCTTCTTTAGTCAACACCACTAATGGTGAACCATCTGGCATTCTTATAGTCCTGGTAGCCGGGTGATAATATATTGTTCCAATACTTTAATAAACTCAACATCTACGAAGACATTTGGGACTATCAATTTGGCCAAATCTAAGGTCCAAGGATTTGAAATTGGAATCTTGTCATCCCTTTTTTCATAGAAGTACCAAAACATATCCCACCTTGAGATAGGGATAATCAGGTCTCTACATCCATGGGCTATATCTTTAAACACCTTTTAGAATCATTTGTTTACAAAATTAGGTAACACATCTAAAATGGATTGTTGCAGGGGAACTCTTCTTGCTTTTAGAAACTGTGGACTCTTTTTACAAACAAGTTGACTTCTTTTGGGTGGAATGATGAATAATTTACTCCTACTTTATTTCTTCAAGTGTTTACTTTTAGAATCAAATTTAGTTCTTATACACTTGCTATAGAGGGTTTTTGTGAACTTACCTGGTGAAATAATAGTTGCATAGAGTCTTCCCGCTTGAACTCCCTTGCCTTTGGTACATTGAGCTATGTGAATGATTTCCAAAATGTCATCAAGTTCCAAGTAATATCTGCTGTTGAGCTCGGTCACCTCACTATTAATGTCAATTCATGCAAAATATTTCATAATCTTCCCATATTTTGAGTTTGAATACATGTCTTTGATCTTGGGAAATCAAACGGTGTAATCATTAAATGCTTTGACAGCTTTTATCCTAGTACCGCTCTATCATTTCAAGACTGTTGTGGAGTAGTGTTAGCAATACTGCCACCTCATGCATGGGTAATTGCATGGATCTGTGACACAATTTTGGCTCTTAAGATGCCACTTTTTTTTTTTTTCTAAAATCAACAAAATCTAATTTGCACGAGAAAATGAAGATAGTTACACTCAAAATTTCAAGATGTAGCAAGAACAAAATTTGAGGTGATCTGAGTCTAGTTTCTAAGCTACTAATTCTTTTCAAAATTAATGAATATTAAGGGTCTCAAAAAGGAGGGTCCCAAAATAGGTCCTATTTTTTTATTAAAAAAAATAGCATAGCACCTGAGGGCTCCCCCCTTTTTTATTAAGTTTTTTTTAGAATTTCAAAAATCCGAATCGTGAGAAATTAGCTAACACCATGTAGTTTATCCTCGTTAATTTGGATAATTTTTTTAATGAATATATAATACTTTATGAATTTTGAAAGTGGACAAATCCTGAAAAGCTGAAATTTGAGTGTACTCCCCCCTAATTTTTTTGAAAACTAATCAAAAATTGAAATTATTTTTCATCATGTATAGAATGGAGTCTAGTTTCAAAAAATGTAATTTGTTTCACATTTCTATGAAAGAGTAAAAATCTATCCTAAAACTAGCACATGTTGGTTTTTGACCAAAAACGGAGGCATTTACAATAGAAGTTATGGATCAAAACCTTAACTGCGAAAAAAGAATTATATATTTAGATAGATAAGAGAGAGGTTAATGCTATCACGATTTTTTTATTAACTTTCATTGAAAGACGTGCAAATGTGATGGGGAGCATAGACGAAAATATGAGAAAATTTGGAAAATCCTATCAATTCACTCGTCCAAAGCAGGTCATTTGGCGAGCGCCAAATTTGACACTCACCAAATGGCACATCACATTTGGTGAGCACCAAATATCATGTGTCATTTGGCGAGCACCAAATTTGGTGCTCACCAAATGACCTGCTTTGAACAAAATCTTACTTTCCCCTTTCTTTGGCCGACCACTTTGATAATGCTTAGAGTGTGCAGTCTATGATCATAGATGGATAGTTGAGGTTTTACCTTTCATACACTCTCTACCTTGTTACCCTAACTAGATAACTCTATATCCCTCTAAAATCTCTCTCCACTCAGGTCTCACTCCCTCTCACACTACCTAGACTACTCTCTCTCACTCCAATCCCCTCTCTCAAGTCTTGTTCCCTCCCACCCTACCTAGATAAATCTATCTCACTCCAACCCCCCCTCTCTCTCTCTCTCTTAGGTATCTCCCTCCCCCCTCTCTCTCTCCCACTCCCTCTCTCTTAGGTCTCTCCATCCCACCCACCCCCCCCTCTCTCTCTCTCCCCTCTCCCTCTCTCCTCTCTCTCTCTCTTCCCTCTATCTCTCTTCCACTTTGTCTCTCTCCCTCTCCTCTCTCTCTTTGTCAAGTCTCCCCCTCTCCCTCTCAAAGTCACTCCCTCTATCTCTCTCCTCCCTTCCTCTCTCCCTCTCCCTCTCCCTCCCTCTCTCTCTCTCTTGGGTCCTCTCACACCCTCTATCTCTCCTCTCTCTCCTCTCCCTCTCTCTCAGGTCTCTCCACCCCCTCTCCCCTCTCTCTCTCTCAAGTCTCTCCACTCCTCTCCCTCTCTCCTCTCTCCGTGTCCTCCCTCTATCTCTCCCATGCATCTCTCTCTCACTCCCTCTATCTCTCTCCCTCTCTCTCACTCCCTCTATCTCTCTCCCTCTATCTCTCTCCCTATCTCTCAAGTATCTCCCACCCACCCCCTCCCTATCAAGTATCTCCCCCCACCCCCTCTCTATCTCTATCTCTCTCTCACTCCCTCCATCTCTCTCCCATCCCTCTATCTCGGGCACTCACTCTCCCTCCCACCCCCTCTCACTCTCTCAAATCTCGCTCTCTCACTCCTTGTATCTCTCCCATCCCTCTATCTCCCACTCCCTCCCACCCAATCTCTCACAGTATTTATCCCTCTCCCTCTCTCTTAGGTTTCTCCCTCCCACTCTCTCTCTCCTCTCTCTCTCTCTCTCTCTCTCTCTCTCTCTCTCTCTCTCTCTCTCTCTCCCTCTCTCTCTCTCTCTCTCTCTCTCTCTCTCTCTCTCCCTCCTCCTCCTCCACCCCCTCCCTCTCTCTTAGGTATCTCCATCCCACCCCCTCTCTCTCTCCCTCTCCCTCTCTCTTAGGTCTCAACCTCCCACTGCCTCTCCCTCCCTCTCTCCCCCTCCCTCTCTCTCTCTCCCTCTGTCTCTCCTCTCCCCCTCTCTTAGGTAGGAGGGAGAGACTTGAGAGAGAGTGAGAGGGAGTGAGAAGAAAAAGGGTTGAGGGCTTAGGGTTGAGTGTTCAATGTGCAGTGTTTAAGGGTTGAGGGTATTGGGTTGAGGGTAGATGGTAGAGGGTTTAAGGGTTGAGGGTTTAGGGTTGAGTGTTTAAGGGTTGAGAGTATAGGGTTGAGGGATTAGGGTAGAGAGGGAGGAATAGATGGAGGGAGAGATGGAGGGAGAAGTGAGATAGAGAGAAGGAGAAAAGAGGGGGGATGGACAAAGATAGATGAGGGTTGATGATCCAATGTTTAGGTTAGAGGGTTGATAATTGAGGGCATAGGGTTAAGGGTAGATAGTTTAATGGTTTAGGGTTTAGGGATTATCGTTTAAGGGTAGAGGGTTTAAGGGTTAAGGGTAGAGGGTAGAGGGTTAAGAGTTGAGGTTTTTAGGGTTCAAGGGTTGAGGGTTGAGAGTAGAGGGTAGAGGGTTTAGGGATTAAGGGTTAAGGGTAGAGGGTTTAGGGTTTAGGGTTTAGGGATTAAAATTTATGATTTAATGGTAGAGGGTGTAGGGTTGAGAGAGAGAGGGGGGTTGAGGGTTTAGGGTTGAGGGTAGAGGGCTAAGGGTTAAGGGTAGAGGGAAGAAGGTTTAAGGGTTTAGGGTTTAAGGGTTTAGTGTTTAGGGTTTAGGTTTTACGGTTTAAGGGTAGAGGGTTTAATGGTTTAGGGTAGATGGTAGAGGTTTTAAGGGTTAAGAGTAGAGGGTAGAAGGTTTACGGTTTACGGTTTATGGTTTAAGGGTTAAGGGTTGAGGTTTGAGGGTAGAGGGTAGAGTGTTGAGGGTAAAGGGTATAGGGTTTAAGGGTTGAGGGATTAATGGTTGAGGATTGAGGGATTAGGGTAGAGAGTTTATTTTAGTTTAAAATGGTTTAAGGGTTGATGGTAGGGGGTATTGGGTTCAAGGGTAGAGGGTAGATAGTTTAAAGTTTTAGGGTTTATAGTTTAAGTGTAGAGGGTTTAAGGGTTTTGGGTGGAGGGTAGAGTGTTGAGGGTTGATTTTTTTATAGTTTAAGGGTTGAGGGTTTAGGGTATAGGGTAGAGGGTTTTGGGTTTAGGGACTAAGGGTTAAGGGTAGAGGGTTTAGGGTTTAGGGTTTGGGATTACGGTTTATAGTTTAAGGGTAGAGGGTGTAGGGATGAGAGAGAGGGGGGTATTAGGTTTAGGGTAGAGGGTATTGGGTTGATGGTAGAGGGTTTAAGGGTTTGGTTTTAAGGGTTTAGGGTTGAGGTTTTAGGTCTCCCATCCCTCTATCTCCCACTCCCTCTCTTAGGTTTCCCCCCCACCCTAACTGAATAAGAGAGGGAGGGAGGGAGGGATGCTGTTGAGGGTTAAGGTAGAGGTTGAGGTTTTAAGGGTTTAGGGTTTAGGGTTTAGGGTTTAAGTGTTTAGGGTTTTACGGTTTAAGGGTTTAGTGTTTAAGGGTTAAGGTAGAGGGTAGAGGGTTGAGGTTTAGGATTTGGGGTTTGAGGTTGAGGGTGAGGTAGAGGGAGATTGTTGAGGTTAAGGGTAGAGTGTAGAGGTTTAGGGTTTGGGGTTTGGGTTTTAAGGGTTTAGGGTTTAGGGTTTAATGGTTTAGGGTAGATGGTAGAGGTTGAGGTTGGTTTTAGGGTTAAAGGTTGAGGTAGGGTAGAGGTAGAGGTTGAAAGTTGAGGGTAGAGGGTTTGGGGTTTAGGGTTTAGGGATGGGGTTAAGGTAGAGGTTTTAGGGTTTGGGTTTTCAGGATTATGGTTTTACGGTTTAAGGGTAGAGGTGTAGGGTTGAGAGAGAGGGGTGGATTTGGGGTTTGGGTAGAGGTGGGGTTTAATGGTTTAGGGTTGGGTTTATAGTTTAAGGGTGGGGTTTAAGGGTTTTAGGGTTTGGGGTTTGAGTTAAGGGATTAGGGTTGAGGGTAGAGGGTAGAGTGTAGAGGGTAATGTGTTGAGGGTAGAGGGTAGAGGGTAGAGGGTTTAAGGGTTGAGGGTTGAGGGTTTAAGGGTTTAGGGTAGAGGGTTTAGGTCTCCCATCCCTCTATCTCCCACTCCCTCTCTTAGGTCTTCCCCCCACCCTAATTTAATAAGAGAGAGAGATAGAGGGAGGGAGGGGGTTGAGGGTTGAGGGTTGAGGGTAGAGGTAGAGGTGGGGGTTGAAGAAGGGTGGGGTGAGTTTAAGGTTTTAGGGTTTATGGTTCTGATTTAAAGAATTACGGAGGGTTTAGGTTTTATGGTTTAAAGGGTTAAGGATAGGGTTAGAGGTTTAGGTTTATGGTTTAAGGGTTGAGGATTGAGCGTAGAGGGTATAGGGTATAGGGTTGAGGGTTAAGGGTAGAGGGTAGAGTGTTTAAGGGTTTAGGTTTTAAGGTTTTAAGGGTTTAGGGTTTAAGGGTTTAGGGTAGAGGGTTGAGGATTTTAGGGTTTAAAGGTTGAGGTTTGAGGGTAGAGGGTAGAGGGTTTAGGTTTTAGGGATTATGGTTCACATTTTAAGGGTAGAGGGTGTAGGATTGAGAGAGAGAGGGGGGAGTTTGAGGGTTTAGGGTTAAGGGTAGAGGGTAGAGGGTTAAGGGAAGAGGGTAGAGGGTTTAAGGGTTTAGGGTTTAGGATTTAAGGTTTGAGGGTTTAGGTCTCCCATCCCTCTATCTCCCACTCCCTCTCTTAGGTCTTCCCCCCCACCCTAACTAAATAAGAGAGAGAGAGAGAGAGAGGGAGGGAGGGGGTTTAGGGTTTAGGGTTGAGGGTTTAATGGTTTAAGGGTTGAGGGTTTAGGGTTTAAGGGTTAAGTGTTGAGGGTTGAATGGTTTAAGGGTTGAGGGTTAAGGGTAGAGGGTAGAGGGTTGAGGGTTGAGGGTTTTAGGGTTTAAAGGTTGAGGGTTGAGAGTAGAGGGTAGGGTTGAGGGTTAAGGGTAGATGGTTTAGGGTTTATGGATTAAAATTTATGGTTTAAGGGTAGAGGGTGTAGGATAGAGGGTAGAGGGTAGAGGGTTTAAGGGCTTAGGGTTTAGAGTTTAAGGGTTGAGGGTTTAGGTCTCCCATCCCTCTATCTCACACTCCCTCTCTCTCCCACTCCTTGTCTAGGTCTTCCCCCCACCCTAACTGAATAAGGGAGAGAGAGGTAGGGAGGGGGTTGAGGGTTTAGGGTAGAGGGTGAAGGGTTGAGGGTTTAAGGGTTTAAGGGTCGAGGGTTTAGGGTTTAAGGGTTAAGGGTTGAGGGTTTAAGGGTTTAAGGGTTGATATATTACAAGTAGAGGGTAGAGGGTAGAGGGTTTAAGGGTTTAGGGTTTAGGGTTATAAGGGTTTAGGGTTTAGGGTTTAAGGGTTTAGGGTAGAGGGTTGAGGGTTGATGGTTAAGGGTAGATGGTAGAGGGTTAAGGGCTTAGGGTTTAGGGTTTAGGGTTTAGGATTTAGGGTTTAGGGTAGAGGGTTTAAGGGTTTAGGGTAGATGGTAGAGGGTTTAAGGGTTTAGGGTTTAGGGTTTAAGGGTTGAGGTTGAGAGTTTAAGGGTTGAGGTGGGGTAGAGGGTGAGGGTAGAGGTAGGGTAGAGAGAGAGGGTGGAGGGTTGAGGGTAGAGGTTATAGGGTAACGAGAGAGAGGGTGGAGGGTGGAGGGTATATGGTAGAGGGTTTAAGGGTTTAGGGTTTAGGGTTTAAGGGTAGAGGGTAGAGGGTTTAGGGTTTATGGTTTAAGGGTTGAGGGTTGAGGATAGAGGGTAGAGGGTTTATGGTTTATGGTTTACAATTTAAGGGTTGAGGGTTGAGGATAGAGGGTTGAGGGTTGAGGGTAGAGGGTTTAGGGTTTAAGGAATGATGGATTAAGGGTTTACAGTTTAAGGGTTGAGGGTAGAGGGTAGAGAGTTAAGGGTAGAGGGTTTAAGGGTTTGATTTTTAGGGTTTAGGTCTCCCATCCCTCTATATCACACTCCCTCTCTCAGGTCTTCCCCCCACCCTAATTGAATATCTCTCTCTCCCTCTCAAGTCTCTCTCTCTCAGGTCTCACTCCCTCCCATGCTACCTTGACTAATTTGTCTCACTCCAATCCCGTCTCTCACACTCCCTCTCTATTAGGTCTCACGTACCTCCCACCCTACCTAGAAAAATATATTTCACTCCAACCCCATCTCCCACACTCCCCCTCTCTCTCTCTCTCTCTCTCTCTCCCCCTTTGGTATTTTTGTATATCTCGGGTGTCATCCCTCCCAACCTCTCTCCCATTGTCAGGTATTTCCCCCCCCCCTAACTGGATAACTCTCTATCCCTCTCAAGTCTCTATCACTCTCAGGTCTTAGTCCCTACCATGCTACCAGACTAATATCTCTCACTCATATCCCCTCTCTCTTTATCTCAAGTCTCACTCCCTTCCTCTCTATGCAAGGTGAACATTTCAAAGCAACACATTTGGCACTCACCAAATTTGGTGAGCGCCAAATGTGTTTTACCTTGAAACTGTAAAATAGGGGTTGACCTCGTGATTCAGGCCCACATGCTTCTACATTTGTCTAGTTTAGCACTTTTTTTTTATGCAATTCACTCCTTGTTGTACCAATCTACGCTTGATCCATCACCTTTTTACCACCAATTTGCATGTTAGAAAACGTAGAAGAAGACAATTTGGAGTTCTACATCATTTTACATTATCTCGGGTAATATATTCATTTTGGTAATATTGAAATGTTTATATTTAGTATATTTGTTTGTTTTTGACAATATAAACTAAATTCCTTTAATGATTTTATTAATCACAACAATTGGACATAGAATTCAACATTGAATTAGATGGGAGTTGCATGAAAAAGTTTAATTTTTATGAGCTTGAAGAAAAAAAATGAAAAAAATGACATAATTTAGATGAATTCATGTTTAAACTTATATAAATGACATCAACTTAACACAAATTTTCTTACGAATTCTATTTTCATTGCTTATAGTAGTCCATTTCTAGCATGGATAGCGGAATTCACTCTATTTCATTTTACGTAGATGTTTATATTGATTTTTTTTGTTTTGTTTTATTAATCTTCATTGTTACACATAGAATTCAACATTAAATTAGATGGATGTTGCATGTAAAAGTTTAATTTTTAGGAGCTTGAAGATATAAAATGGAAAACATGACATAATAGATTCAAATTCAATATTAGTGATGGTTGTGGAAAAAAATTTATTTTCAACTAATTTGGAAAACCTAAGATCTTTCATCAATGTTAATGCAAGTTTCCATTAAGTTTTTTGTTCCATAAAAAATTCACCTTCATCATGTGCTTAGATAAATTCAAGTGACTTGACATAGTTGTTAATGCAAGTTTCCATTAATTCATAGCATTTACCTTTCTAAGAAATAAAAAAGGGAAAATTTTGTGCAATTGAAAATGCTTATTGTCTTTCTAAGTTACCTCATTGCCAAAGAAATAGTGAATAATTCCAAGATATAGCATCACAAACCCTTCTTTGAATTTATGTTCTTCATGGATTGGTTGCCAATCACAATGTGGTTTTGACAACAATAAACACAAGATTCTCTAGTTTCCAAAGGTGGCAGCAACTTATACCTTGGGTTTGACACTTCTTTGCTCCTAAGAACTTGTCCAAATCTAGATACTCCCCTCAAACCCAAGTATTAACATTGATCAATGCTTACATGAAGCAATTTTTGTACAAATCCCTCAAAGTACTAGGTTTTACATAGTATAGTTGCAAAAAGAAACAAATTGTCCTCAATAAATCACACAAAATGATGATTTAGCAACCCTCCTTTTTTTAGCACATTATATAGGCATACAAAAAATTAGTACCGAGTTTCATATATTTTCACCAGACGCATCAAAAGTTATGGGTTTTTTTAAGCTCGCTATAAACCCTAGGTTGGGGACAACAATGTTTGATAATATATGCAATGTTTGATAAGATATGTAATGTTTGATAAGTCATATTAGTTATGAAATGTAAAGTAATTATTTGAGTTTAAAGATATGCAATGCAATGTAATCAATGATATCAATATGTTTCATAAAATGCTTGGTGTGTTTCATAAAATGCAATGTAATCAGTGGTATGGATATGTTTGAAAAAATGCATTACTTACTTTTCTTGTGGTATGGAGGTAGATGTATGTATGAAAAATGTTGTAGGATAGACATGTTTGATAATTCCAAATAGCTCGCTACTTTCTTTCATAAAATGCTTTGGTGTGTTTCATAAAATGCATTACTTACTTTTGTTCTATGTGTGTTTGTGAACATGTAGCATTCAACGTCGTGCCACGGAAATGACCAAAGGCTCTAACACTGGAAGAATGCGTAGTTAAATATGCAAGGAGAAGAGAATAAAAAATTATAGCTCATGAAGCAAAGGAATTGCAGCCCATACAGCCAAAAATTCTCGTGCAATCTAAGAGAGATGTCCAATTGGAAAAACAAAGGGCACAAATGAACAAAGTTCGTGGAAGGACACAAATGGATCTTGAAGTTGGGGGCACATCATTAACCAAAGGTGAAGTTAAATGCACATCTCCAATTGAAGTTCAACCATAGAAAGGAACTATATTCATATTCTCATACCCCATTATAACTCTTTGAGAGTGTAATAACCATTGATGGTTACTAATCATTCTTTTTCTTCTTTTATTTTCTCCCTATTATAACTAGCACCAATTGACTAACTTATTATAAAAAGTTCATTTATTAAAATGAATCAACCTAATGATTATATATCAATATATCATACAGTCTATTCAAATAAAAACTTGTAATGAGATTACTCAAATTTTGAAATTTATTGCTGCCCTCAAACATTTGTAATTCATATAACGTAATCCCTTAACAGTCCAAATTACAAAAGGGCAGCAATATTTGATGGCCTGTTACCTAGATACCATGTCAGTTATGGGAATTTTGTCTGAGGAATTAGGATCACGTAGGGAATCTCTATAATAACCTATCTCGGTTTTTGTTATCTCGGAGTCATTTTTTCGTGGTGTCCAATTATGACTTGATGGAAAAAGAGTTAATTGCAAGAAATGTAAAGTTGCAAAGTGGTGCAAATTTTGTTATGCACCTCATGTGACCAAATAGACTGTTCCAACACGTCCAGATAGGTACGTTTACACTAGACATGGTCCTCTTTTGGACTCAAACACGTCGAATCGCTCCGACCTACGTTCAACCGGTTCGATCCATTAAGGGTCTAAAGTGCAAAAGGGAAGCAATCTTTGATGGGCTATTACTCAGAAACCGTGACGCTTATGAAATCTTTTTCTAAGAATACAGGATTGAGTTGGGCCCCTCTACAATTACCTCTCTCAGTTTTTGTTATGTTGGAGTTATTTTTTTCGTGGTTATCAGTTTTCACTTGATGGAAAAAGTGTCAAATACAAGCAGTATAAAGTTGCAAAGTGGTGTAATTTTTGTTCTACAACTCATGTGACCAAACGGACTATTCCAATGCATTTGGATGGGTACGTTTACACTAGGCATGGTTCTCTTTTTCACCCAAATACACCAAATCACCCTGAGCTACATTTAACCGACTGAATCCTTTATGAGTCTGAAGTGCAAAATGGCTGCAATCTTCAGCATACTATTACTTAGACACCGTGATGTTTAAAAACTTCTCATCTAATCCAATGGGATCATGTTGGAACCCTCTACAATAACCTCTCTCAATTTTCACTATCTTAGCTGCCTTTTCCCATGGTGGCAAATTTTCGCTTGGGGAAAAAGTTGTCAAATGCAAGTAGTTGAAAGTTGCAAAGTGGTGCAACTTTCGTTCTGCAACTCATGTGACCAAACAAACTATTCTGAAACATCCGGGTGGGTACTTTTACACTAGGCATGGTCCTCTTTCACATCCAAGCACGCTGAATTGCTCCGAGCTACATTCAACTGATAGAATCCCTTAAGAGTTCAAAGTGCAAAATGGTTGCAAACTTCAGCATGTTGTTACTCGGATACTGTAACGCTTAAAAAATTCTCATCTAAGCCTATGGGATCGAGTTGGGCCCCTCTACAATAACCTCTCTCTGTTTTTGCTAGTTTGGAGGCATTTTCCCATGGTGGCGAATTTTTACTTGGAGAAAAAGTTATCAAATGCAAGTAGTTGAAAGTTGCAAAGTGGTGCAACTTTCATTCTACAACTTGTGTGACCAAATGAACTATTTTGATGCATTCGGGTGGATACGTTTATGTTAGGAATGTTCCTCTTTCACACCCAAACACATTGAATCGCTCCAAGCTACATTCAACCGGCAGAATCCCTTTAGAGTCCAAAGTGCAAAATGGCTTCCAACTTCAACATATTGTTACTCAAATATCGTGATGCTTAGAAACTTATTGTCTGAGCCTATGGGATCACATTGGCCCCCTCTACAATAACCTCTCTCAGTTTTTTCTATCTCGAAGGCCTTTTTCTGTGGTGGTGAATTTTCACTTGGGGGAAAAATTGTCAAATGCAAGTAGTTGAAAGTTGCAAAGTTGTGCAACTTTCGTTTTGCAGCTCGTGTGACCAAATGAACTATTCTGACACATCTAGGTGAGTATTTTTACACTAGGAATGGTCCTCTTTTGCACCCAAACAAGCTGAATCACTCTGAGCTACATTCAATCAACGAAATCCCTTAAGAGTCCAAAGTGCAAAATGGATGCAAATTTTTAACATGTTGTTACTTGGACACTGTGATGCTTAGAAACTTCTTGTCTGAGCCTATGGGATTATGTTGAGCCCCTCTAAAATAACCTCTCTCGGTTTTCACTATCTCAGAGGCTTTTTCCTGTGGTGGAAAATTTTTACTTGGGGAAAAGTTGTCAAATGTAAGTAGTTGAAAGTTGCAAAGTGGTGCAACTTTCATTCTGCAACTCATGTGACCAAATGAACTGTTTTGATGTATCTTGGTGGGTATGTTTACACTAGGCATGGTCCTCTTTTACACCCAAACACGCCGAATCGCTCTAAGCTACATTCAACCGAAAAAATCTCTTAATAGTCCAAAGTGCAAAATGGCTACAAACTTCAACATGTTGTTAATCAGATACCGTGACACTTGGAAACTTCTCATATGAGCCTATAGAGTCATGTTGGGCCCCTCTACAATAACCTATCTCTATTTTTTCTATCTCAGAGGCCTTTTCCAATGGTGGAAAATTTTCACTTGGGGAAAAAGTTATCAAATGCAAAGAATTAAAAGTTGCAAAGTGGTGCAACTTTTTTTTTGCAACTTGTGTGACCAAACGAATTGTTTTGAAACATCTAGGTGGGTATGTTTATGCTAGGAATAGTCCTCTTTTGCACCCAAACATGGTGAATCACTTCGAGTTATATTCAACCGACAAAATCCCTTAAGAGTCTAAAGTGCAAAATGGTTGCAAACTTCAACATGTTGTTACTCAGATACTGTGATGCTTAAAAAATTCTCTTCTTAGCCTATGGGATTGCATTGGGCCCCTCTACAATAAGCTCTCCCGGTTTTCTCTATCTCGGAGGCCTTTTCTCATGGTGGTGAATTTTCACTTGGGGAAAAAATTGTCAAATGCAAGTAGTTGAAAGTTGCAAAGTGGTACAAATTTCATTCTACAACTTGTGTGACCAAACGAACTATTCTAACACGTCAGGGTGGGTATCTTTATACTAGGCATGGTCCTCTTTCGCACCCAAACACGCTGAATCCCTTAAGAGTCCAAAGTACAAAATGGATGCAAACTTCAGCATGTTGTTACTTAGATATTGTGACACTTAGAAACTTCTCGTCTAATCCTATGGGTTTTCATTGGGCCCCTCTATAATAACCTCTCATTTTTTGCTATCTCAGAGGCATTTTCCCATGGTGGTGACTTTTTGCTTAGGGAAAAAGTTATCAAATGCAAGTAGTGCAAAGTGGTGCAAATTTTGTTCTGCAAATCGTGTAACCAAATGAACTATTTTGACATATTTGGGGTGGGTATTTTTACACTAGGCATGGTCCTCTTTCAGATGCAAACATGCCAAATCACTCTGAGCTACATTCAATCGATTGAATCCCTTAAGAGTCTGAAGTGCAAAATAGCTGCAAACTTCAACATGTTGTTACTCAGATACTGTGACACTTAGAAACTTCTCATCTAAGCCTATGGGATTGCGTTGGGCCCCTCTACAATAACCTCTCTCATTTTTCACTATCTCAGAGGCCTTTCCCCATGGTGAAAAAATTTTCACTTGGGAAAAAAGTTGTCAAATGTAAGTAGTTGAAAGTTGCAAAGTGGTGCAACTTTTTTTCTGCAACTTGTGTGACCAAATGAATTGTTCTAACGCATTCAGGTGGGTATGTTTATACTAGAAATGGTCCTCTTTCACACCCAAACACATTGAATCACTTCGAGCTACATTCAATCGATAGAACCCCTTAAGAGTCTAAAGTGCAAAATGGCTTCAAACTTTAGTATGTTGTTATTCCAATACCGTGATTCTTAAGAACTTCTTGTCTGAGCATATGGGATCATGTTGGGACCCTCTACAATAACCTCTCTCAATTTTCGCTATCTCGGAGGCCTTTTCCCATGGTGATGAATTTTCACTTGGAAAAAAAGTTGTCAAATGAAAGTAGTTGAAAGTTGCAAAGTGGTGCAACTTTTGTTATACAACTCGTGTGAGGATACGAACTATTTCGATGCATTTGGGTGGGTACATTTATGATAGGCACAATCCTCTTTCGCACCCAAACACGTTGAATCACTCCAAGCTATGTTCAACCAGCTAAATCCCTTAAGAGTTCGAACTGTAGTTGTTGTCACCTAAGTCACAAAATTTGAATTCAAATTCGAGTTCAACAACATTGAAATTTGGATGAAGTTCGACAAGGAAAAAAATTGAAAAGTAAAATATTTGGATTAAATTCATCTTATGTAATTTTATTTTATTTTTATAAATATAAGTAATATATCCACAAAATTGTTAATATAATTTACCATTGATAAATAGATTTGAAATCATTACAAAAATTAAATTATATTTAAATTAATTTAATATTACAACTCTGTATATATTTAATTAATTTTTAACTTGTTAAAAATTATATTATTAAAAATATAAATATATATTAATAAATATAAATTATAAGTTATTAATATAGTTTATACTTTATAACAATATAAATTAATATAATATAATATAATATAATTTATAGTTTATATCTTAGTGAAAAGGCAAAATTTCAAAGCCAAATTTTGTGACCGATCAATATATTAGCCATCCATAATCCTATTTATTTCGATTTTAGGAGCATTCTTCTACAAAATTTGTTTGTTTGAGTCAAATAAATAATACCCTTTCAAGTATATTATTAATGGCGATTGAGATTGATGGAAGCTTAGAATTACCAGAGGCAAATGTGCAGAACATAGTCGAACAAGATCAGGGAAAATGGATATAGATAGTTTTGAGGAAGTTAACGAAGAGAATGGCATCCTGATTAGGTTCCTCGCTGACTACCTTACCTTATCTTATCGTGCTTGTTGAAAGGGGCTTACTTACGCGTTGACTTGGGTTTCATTCCCGTGAGTAAGGTAAGATACTCTTGTTGTATACCCATTCTACTCAAAGGGAATCTAAGAAGTTTCCATGTGGCTCAGATGGATGGCAACCAAGCCCAAAACAATAGCAATATAAAAACCCCCTATTTTTTTCGATGAAGGCATTTCTCTTCATTCCTTTGTTGCTCTCATCCTGACACCCTAAAAATCTATTCAAAACCGTAAAAAAAAAAATTAAACAAGAAAAAAATTTATGGCTTATACTGTACGAATATAATTATGAATTTAAATGAATTTTTAATTCAATTTTGAAATTAAAAAAAAAATTGAATTTCAGAGATGATATTCATCGAATACAATGACTTAGGTTGTCACTGAATAGTGCACCCTTGCTAAGATGCAAAACTCAGCCTACTAGTGAAACATTGGATCCAAATATTCAATATCCATGACATGGTTTTTTGTGCTCTAGAGTTATAAAACATGATGTGGCAATTGTTATAGGACCATGTTTCTCAATGATTTGTCATGTTATTTCACGCATAGAAAATGGAAGGAGGTTTTTTAACTTATTTAAATGATGAATATGGGAGAAATGTGATAACTGCACATGGGTGATACATCCAAAAATCAAGCTTCTATTGTTGTTCATACACATCTAATATCTTTAGAATATCATTAAAACTAACATGTGCATTGATTTCATTTAATGAGATGTCAAGTGTTGTGATATTAGGAGATGCAAATAAATTTTGTTGCTTGGATCAACAACTATCATGTGTTTTGATGCACGTTCATACAAGTTCATAGAGGTATATATATATGCCTGTGAGGTTTGAAACATCCACTTGTTCTATAGATGCAAATGCAATGATTTCTAAGCTTTAGAATCAAAACCATTAGTTGTTGGATGCCAACCTTAGCCATGAATTAAAATCAATACATTTTTCTATGATATTTTTTTAGGGAAGGAGCTCTTACAATTCATTTGAAACCTTTTGGTGTTAAATTCCTTGCCACTAGACAACAATAGAACTCAAGAAGCATGAAGCAAACATGCAAGTACTGAAGAATACACATGAACACATGAATTATACATTGGAATCATGAAGCATACATGTGAATACATGCAATACACATGAAGTATACACATGAATAAGTGAAGCATACATGTGAATAAGTGAGGCACAAGTAATTGAAGCATTGCAAAGGATACAAACCACCAGGAATGAAGCTTATTTACACTATACGCATTAGATGGAGCTTATTGTGCAATCGATAGTAATTAATTAGGGATTAGGTGTAAACAAAATACATGCCTACAACATTCAAGCATACAATTTACACAATATGCATGATAACATCATTCAAGAATGGTAGTAGAAAAATAAGATTTTCTTTAATCAAAAAGTCGTAAGGCTATACAATGATATATATTGATAAAAGTATATACAATATATCCAAAAAATCCATACATGCTTAGTACAAAGAGCCATATGGACATAAAATGTCACGTATATATCGATAGTACAAAAAATATGTTCCAAAATTCCACATAGGTATACAACAAACGACCCTAATACATAGTCATTTCCCTCTAGGGGAAGGAAAAAGATGTCATGCTACCTTTGAAATTTGGTTGGATGGAGTGCCTGTTGGTTCTCTTGTCTTTCGAACACACTCACTAGTCCTCTCTTCACTCTAGACCTTCAACTGATACAATAAAAAGTGAAGATGTTAATACATAGAAATTGAATTGTGGAATGACATATAAAAAAATATAATCACTTATCGCATACATATATTCATCATGCACATTTACAGCATTACCACATCCACGATCTAGAGTGACAACCATCAAGATAGAAATTAAACTACATAAAAGTATCGTGAAAATTTTCTATAATAGACCATAAAAGAGCAAATATAATGTCAAATCAACTAATCTATTGTATACCTCTCAATGGATCAACATTGGCTAATGTTGCAGAAACTCCATGGTCCATCGTGCCACCAATATCACCAAGGTTGTCTGATTTCAACAACTACAAATGAAACAACATATCTAACAGTAATATAAAGAAGTTTAGGTAGTCCCTTTTAACTGTCATAAATGAAAGAGTAAATGGTTGGCCTTAGTTGAGACTATAGTATAGTGCTTATAGATCACATAATGGTGAAAGTACAAAGTCCACTGGGATAGTCCAAACTCTTGCAAATTCCAAAGTTCAATGCTCATTGAGATTTGTATTTCATATGCTAATGAACTAATGTTAATGAGGGCATGTTGTCAACATAGTGATAATTCCACAATGAAGTTCACATGAATGAAGTGAGGATTACTATGTTACTAGCAACTTTTGAAGGGATAATAGAACATACGATGAATTAGGACGTGTCTAGGGTTTTACTATAGCACATGAAGTTGGTTGTTGAGGTGTGCAACAATAATGGAGAAGATAACTTTGGTCAATAATGAGTGGAAGGAAAGAGTTCTTCTAACGATGTATAGTATAAAATTTGGATGGAGGTGCTATAGCATAGAAGGGATAAAGAGACAAGACCAACAAGGGATAATGGAACATATGGTGAAATAATAGAACGTACAATAGGATGGGAGTCGAATGTGATAATGGAACATGGGATGGACTAGAATAGATTAATGGGATGGGCTAGGATGGGATAAAAAAATATAGTGTGAACTATTAGAGGTTAATGGGATGGGATTAGGAGGGAATAGAGGAACATAAGGTGAATTAGGGAAAGATAGTGGGACAAGACCAAGAGGGGATAATAGAACATAAGGTGAAATAAGAGAGGGTAATGGGATGGGAATAAAAGGGGTTAATGGAACATAGGATGGACTAGTATAGATTTATGGGATGGGCTAGGATGGGATAACAAAATATAGGGTGGAAAATTAAAGGTTAATGGGATGCAATTATTAGGGAATAATGCAACATAGGGTGAATTAGGAGGCATCTAGGGTTTGACTATAGTACATGAAGTGCGAACTTGACCTGTGTGTAGTAATAATAGAGAAGAGTTATCTAGGATGAAACGTGGATAAAGATGGTATAACATAGAATGGATAAAGGAACATAGGGTGGAACATAGGGGATCATGGAACATCTAGGGTGAAATAATAATGGGTACAATAAGATGGGAGTAGAAGGGCATAATGACACATAGGATAGACAATAATATATTAGTGGGATGGGCTAGGAGGGGATCATTGAAAATAGGGTGAACTATTAAATGTTAATGGGATGGGATTAGGAAGGAATAAAGGAACAAAAAGTGAATTAGGAGAAGATAATGTGACATGATCAAGAGGGGATGATGGGATATAGAATGGAATAGTAGAGATTAATTGGATGAGCTAGGATGGGATAATAAAATATTTTTAAGGTGAACTATACTAGAGGTTAATGGGAAGTAATTAGTAGGGAATATTAGACCATAAAGTGAATTAGGTGGTGTCTAAGGTTTGAATATAGGGCATGAAGTGGGAACTTGAGGTGTGTACTAATAATGTATAAGAGATTTCATCAATAATGAGCAAAAGGAAAGGTTTCTTGTAACAATATGTGTATAAGATGAAATATGGAGGAAGGTGGTATAATATATAAGGCGTTAAAGATTAGGATATGTAATATAAAATGGTTAAAATATGCATGATGAAAGGAATGGAAGAATGAGATGGATGTTGAATGGTAAACATAATTAGGATCTCACAAGACCAACCAATGTTTGTGTTTCTCGTCAATTTTTTAGATTTGTATATGCAAAATTACAAAAACTAGCTAATATTGTTTTACAACACCATTAATGAATAAAGGCTACATGAGTGTAAGTTGTTTGAGGAAATGAATTGTGAGGTGTGGAGGTCGAAGGTCCACCACGAAACTGTTTGACATCTAAAGCATGTTATGTGATAAACATTCAAATATAACATTCAACTATTTAAATGCAATAATAATATCTTTAATACTAGTTGCATACCTGTGGACTCAATAATGAGAACAAATAAGGTTTTGTAGGAATGGATCATGTCTCATGAACACTTTGACCCTAAAATTTCATCATATCGAAACTCTACAAATTTATTTATTCTTAAATTTCAAAATATAATGTAATAAACAAAATTAAATGAATTTGCTGAATTTTACTTGAGTATCAATGTCATATGTATTATTGAACATTTCATTTTTCATAGCCATCACATCTGCAATAGATGTAGGTTGTGTAGCTGCATCCCAAGCATTTTGATAATCATATGTGCAAATAGCACTGAAAGCACCACAATGGTGGGGTGGAGCTTTGGTCCTACACGTCTCCTCCACATCAAGCTCTACAATAGGCCTCGCACACTGTATAATAGTCTGGGTGAGGGATCTAATAGACTCTAGTGTGTCCACCTATACACTGTCCTTAACAATGGAGGTAACGACGACATGCTCCACCATGGTTTTGGCCAAGGGTCTCAGTGCCAACTGTGGCTTATGTCATGCAACAGGTCTATCATGTGTGGAGCCACCGCATCTACCTTGAAATTCTAAGATGTCAAAATAATTTGGCATCTTATTGAGGACAAACTCACAATAGAGGTTCCTTAAAAATTATTGTGGTACCTCATTTTATTGCATGGAGGTTGGTCAAATACCATCCACCAGCGCTCCCAAAATTTATTTTTAATTAATTCATGGTGGCACCAATCGATGGGGAACCTCCTGCATGCATGAGACAAAGGTGCATTGGTTCTTGGGTCTGTAAATAGGGCACACAAGTCGGCTTTGCTAATTTTTTGTTTTTTCACATCTGTATATGACAAACCACTAGCATAAATTTGTCTCATCTCATGCCTCTTATTTGACCAAAAATTTATTTTCTCACCCATCTCTCCTACATGAGATACAATTGACTTCAACGATTCGGTAATCCCTCTCCTATAAGGGTGGGTTTCGGCATGCTCGATTAATCTTCCAATTAATTGTTCAATATCTCTTTTATTGTTTTCAAATTGAGCTAGGATATCTTCTTGTGTTCCTTGAGGATTCCTATGAATTGATGGATGGGTTTTAGGTTGTTCTTGTATAGGAGGCTCTTTGTGAGGGGGTGATTGTGAATTCTCAATGTTTGGAGGTGGAGATTCATTCCCTGAGAGTTAGAACAATTTTTTATTAAAAAACCGATTTCAATCTACATTCTAAATCAAATTTGAAATAAAAACAATAAAAATACATACCTCTTCACAATATTCGACCTCTTTGACATGTTGGTGGAATCCTCATGAAGAATTGCAAGCTAAGAGTGCAAAAAATGGAAGAGATTTGGCGAGTGCAAGTTGCAGAGCTGAAAACCTCCAAGCCAAGCCACATGTGAATAGAAAAATGGAGATAGAAATGCATTTTTTTTATTTTATTACATATTTTCTATTTGGTGCATGCCAAATGGCCTATTTTGACATTTTCTTTTCTTTTTTTTTTCCAATTTGGCATTAAAATTGTGTCACAGATTGATGCACTTACCTGCACACCCCTTTGGACTCCCATGGGATGAAAGATTAATTCTAGCGGTTGAGTGATTGTTCACCGCCATATTGCTCTATCATATCAAGACCATTGTGGGGTAGAGGTATGGTAGGGTTAGCAGTACTTCCACCCTGTGCACACACCTTTGGACTCCTGCAAGACAACGGGTTAATTCTAGCAGTTGAGTGATTGTTCACTGCCATACCGCACTTTCACTATTTACCCCTTGCGGGGCTGTGGTTTACTTTAGTTGTTAACATGTTCTCACCACCACCCTGTTCTATTCATATTTGTTTGTCGTGGTATTGCAGTAAGCATTTTTACATTGACCTATATGTCCCACCATCTCACACATACCTTTATTGACTACTACGATAGTGCGGTATTGAATTTTATTTAGAATGTAATATTTTAGATATCATTTTATTGAAAAGATTGAATTTTTTTCTAATTTTGCAGTCTCTCAGTTTTAGCTTTCAGTGCCAGTCAGACCTAAGAGATCATTTCTTTGTTTGTGATGAGGAGGCTTAGTTCACCTAATGTTAAGATATCTATATGTATTATTAAATCACAGATGTCCATTATATGTTTGCATCTAGAAAACATATAGGACATACAAGAAATTATATTATAACTAAAAAAAATTAATTTCAAATTTTCAACCAAAGTAAGAAAACTAAGAAGAATGATTGAACCTAACTGTAAATGCACTTCAAATCAGCAATGAACATCTCAAGTTTTTTATACAATGTACCAATAGAATAATGACGATTACATTCATAAATGTATTAATAAAACAACAATAAATAAGCATACCTATACTCAGATCTTTATTACATTCAATAATAAATTACACCATACATATAACCAAAGTTTAGGTGACAAGCTAACCTCTTAAGGTGACAAAACATCATCATAATCATCTACATTTCCAGCAAGATCAAAATCTTGATCACTCGTGTTTGCATCTACTTGATTTCATATGTGACATGTAATGAATTCTCTCTCCCAATCTCTTCATTGGTAATTAAAATTTATTCTTCAAACACTCCATCATCGTCTTGATCCACTTCTTCGAATGTTTCTTGTAAATTAAGATATTTCCCATCAAGCATTATAGCAACAACTTCCATGAATTTTCATTTTGAACAAGACTTTGTTTGAATGACATACGACCATCCTTTGATTCTTACATCATCAATTAGAAATGATTGGTTAATTTGAAGAGGGGAAACATACGACTCATCTTTCTGATAAAAAATGTCTTATATTTGAGCGTACAAATCTAACTCATCAAATTTTACTATGGATGGTCAGATCCACTTTCATTTTAATAATATAGGACTATTTTCACCATATTCCACTAGAATAATTTCTTGGATGAATCCAACATAAAATTTCTTCTCAGTTTTGTGAATAAATTCAGTACTAACAACACAATCACAATTTTTATTTCTTTTGTCTTTTTCTTCCACTCTTAAATGACTACCATAGACCCACATTCCACTGAAACGCATAGCCCATAAATGTGGAGATTGTGAAAGCTCACTTTCCTTTGTCATTATATCTTGACCTTCTTTTGCATCAATGACTGCATTGGAAATCCATTCTTCAAATTTTGGAAAAGAATCACTTCCAATCAAATCAACATGACGTCTGCGCTTTTGAGGTTGATGTTGCATCCAAGCTTGATTGTCTTCTTCATATTTTCTACATAGAATATTAACATACAAATAGTAAGATTAATAATATAAATGTGTAAATGCAATTGAGTAAATAATTATTGTGGAAAAACTTTTTTACCTACGCCACTATCGAATGAAGATGTGTTTTGAAGAATATAGGCATGTATCAGACATCTTTCTTGATGTGATAGCTTGAAGTGACATCCATTTCCTTCTAATACTTCACCTACAACTGTCTCTTCTTCGTCATCATCCCATACACACTGATTGAAATTTTAAAAATCCTTCATATATTTTGTGCAAAATCCCATGGCCTCTTACATTGAATATCCCTCAAACATGTTGCCTTCCAGTTTTTCCCTAGTACAAACATTTTTTTCAAAACCTTCATATATCATTCTATAGGATACACCCATCTTGTTCTTATCAGGCCACAATGCTTTAGTTCATATTGTAGATGTATCAAAAGATGCATAGAAATGTTAAATATTTCTGGTGGAAATTCCCATTCCAATAGACAAAGGACTTCAACAACCTCCTCCATCAAACTATCCAATTTCGAAGGATCTAATACATGCAAACTCATTCTCTTCAATATTAGGCCCAACCTTATAACTGCCAATCTTGACCCCTTTGCCAAAATTAATATATTTACCACAATAGGTAAAACATTCTCCATTATGACATGATAGTCATGGGTCTCAAGGCCTCTTAATCCATTTATGTCATTTTGGCTTCTAATACTACTACTTACATATCCAATGGGAAAGAGAGTCTAAGACATCAACTATAAGAATTGTGCACGTTGCTCCTTTGTCCAGACATAAGGAGCACTAGGTTTTCTATATTTTTTCATCATCATATTTTTCAACCCAAATATTTTGATGAATCTTTAGTTGTCAAAAGTATTCACGTGGTGAAATAGTATCAAAAGCACCAAAAAGACTTTCTATAGTAGCATAGGCTATATTTTTCTCAGTATGCATAAAGTCAACAATATGCCTAATGGCTATATCATTAAAGTATGGAAACTTATAGAACATGCACAACCTTTTTACACTACTTTCATTACATGGATCATATCTACTACCAACAATCCCATCATTTTCAATAAATGACATTCTTTTTTGTCCATTCTCAACAATGTAATCACCTATTATTAGCAATGGTGCTTCATGATTCTCTTCTTAACCATTGAACCATGTTTTTTTTTGGATATTGTGGTTGTGTTGCTGATATGTGGTTGTCATTTATGTCAACACTATTGGCACTAATGTCTTAGAAGTTGTATATGTCGAGGATATTGAGAAAATTGTAATAAAATAAGTTGCAAGTTGTTAGTGGTGGAGTGTAGTTCAGTCTGTTGACGAGCTCAATACGTTGACGATCAAAGGTTGTGGATTAAAGGGTTTATTGTTGAGTATATCTAGTTTATCCACATTAAGTTTCAGAGATCCGCGTGAATATTTTATCGTGTTATGAGCAGTTGTGTTCTGACAGTCATTATGTTGCTTCAGTTGGTGTTCCTGAATGAAGATGATGTGATTTTAGTAATTTTAGTTGTTACAGATGCTTCTCTAGTGATTCATGATGTTTGTGTATGTTTCTAGATCGTGCTCTATCTATGTTGCATGTCTGCATTGATTGTTATGCTCGCGATTAGATATTTTCTCTTGCATGTTCATGTTTTTCATGTTCGTGGCCGACAGGGTGTTGTAGTGTGTTGTGGATCTTTGAGGAATAATTATTTGAAGTTTTTTCATGTTTGAGTATTTTATTTTGGGTCTTCACTATGTTGTGGCTGACATTGGTCGATTTGCATTGAAAATTATTTATTATTTTGGGCCGACAGTTTGCATATGTTTTATTATTTTTTTGAGGCCGACATGTAGCGATGTAATCTCTTGTTGCAAATATATATGAGCGATTGTTTATTCCATTTGAAGGTGTGCTTGTGTATGAGATGTGTGAATAATGTCCTAATCATTCAAAGGAAGAAGCAGAGTGTGAAGAAGAGTGAGCAGAGTGTGAAGAAGTGTTCATGTGCTTAACCAGAACTGTAATAAGGCATTAGCAGATGCTATTTTCTCAGTTCAAAATCCTGTGGATGTAATCCAAATCCTTTTGTAAGACAATGAGTCTTCCTTTTGTAATTGAGTAGTGAGCTCTAGGCAGTGCACCTGAATGCATGTGCATTCCCCATTTACATTTCTTTATACTTTTAACATGCTATAATCTTGTGGACTGACCTCCACTATGGTTTTTCCCCTAACAGGGTTTCCACGTAAAAAATCTTGGTGTTATGTGTAATTCTGATGTGTTGTTTATTTATGCTTTCATGGTTATTAATCAAATATGAGAATAAGGTTAATAAGTTGAATAAGTTTTGAAATTATGTGACAATTGATTCACCCCCCCTCTCAGTTGTCTACCCTTGTGATTCCAATAATTGGTATCAAAGCAGGTTCCTTGGAAGAAGTTTAACAACTTGAGGTGATCTGAGATGGCGACATACAAGAAGGATAGTCTAAGATTTGATGGAATGAATTATTCTTTGTGGAAGGCTCAAATGGAGTGTCATCTAAGATGCATTGGTGAACCTTACTAGAAAATTAGAAAGAATAGGTATATCATTCCACAGAATGGTCCTTCTACTACAGATGAGATTAAGGAAGCTGAGTACAATATTTGGGCTAAGGAAGCATTGTTGAGTGCTTTGACTGATTCTAAGATGACAAATGTTATGGATTTTATGACTACTTATGAGATCTGGAAAAAAGTTGGAAACTTTGTATGAATTTGATGCTAATGTGAAGATTGCTAAGTTGCAAAGTTTGAAAGGGAAATATGAAATGTTGAGAATGGGTGATGATGAGAATATTACTTCTTTCATGGAAAGAGTGAATGAACTTGTGTGTGGTATCAGATGTGTTGGTGGACGATTGGAAGAATCAGACATTGTTGCTAAAGTGCTTAGATCCTTGCATGTTGCATACAAAGTCAAAGCTACTACTATTGAGGAGCTTCAGATTGTAACAAATGTAACCAGAGACATGTTGATTGGTAAGCTTACTGCTTTTGAGTTAAGGGAGTTTGGTGATGCTCTTCCTAAGATAGAATCTGCATTCAAAGCTACTACCTCTGGAAGAGATAAGCATTGATATGATCTGGGAGAAAGTTCTTATAGAAAGGTATTCAAGTATGAGGAGGAAATGAGAGATTGAAGAAGAGGAGAGAAAACTAGAGGAGATTGAAGCACTTATTGTCAAAATGGAATCTAGAGGAGAAGGTAAGTATAAAGGAAAAATTCCTATTAAATGTTTTTCTTGCAATAAGATAGGTCATTTTGCATCAAGGTGTCCGGAAAGAGTTCCCAAGCCAAGACCTAACAAGCCTAGATTTCAAAGAATGGGTATTTATTACTATCAAGGAAAATGATCCAACCCCTATTGAATCTGTTAATTGCTCAAATGTGGAGAAAGCCCTATCTGCTTGAGTTGAAGAGAAATATGAATGGGTGATTGACAATGGATGCTCTCATCACATGACAGGTGATAAAAGCAAATTTGTGAGCCTGAAAAAGTATGATGGTGGTGTTGTAAGATTTGGTCAGGAAAAAGCTGGAGTAATCCATGGTAGAGGATGTATTTCTCTTGATGGTAAGAATAATATTGATGATGTTCTATATGTGGAAGGTTTGAAGCATAATCTCTTAAGTGTTGGATAGATGGTTGACAAGGGATACAATCTTCAATTCAAGAATGGAAAGTGTAGAATATTGGGGAGTTCCAGAAATGTGATTGCTTCAAGTACAAAAACAAAAGGTAACATCTTTCACTTGAATTATATTGGTAAAAGTTGTCTAATTGCTCAAGATGATGAAAGTTGGTTGTGGCATAGGAGAATGTGTCATGTAAACTTTGACAATATTATCAAGATAAGTTCTACTCAAGTAGTGAGAGATCTTCCTAAGTTGGTAAAGCCTACTAATACTATATGCAAGGAATGTCAGTTAGGGAAGCAAACTAGAATTTCATTTCAGAGCAAACAACATTGTTCAAATGAAGTGTTGGAGCTTGTTCATATTGATTTGTGTGGTCCTTCTAGAGTCATAAGTTTACAAGGAGACAGGTACTTCATGTTACTTATTGATTATTACTCTAGATTAATGTGGGTTACTTTCTTAAGGAAGAAATTTGAAGCTCTGGAGAAATTCAAGATTTTTAAGGCTATGGTTGAGACAGAGACAGGTTTGAAGATTAAATTTCTAAGATCAGATGGAGGTGGTGAATTCACTTCCCATGAGTTTAATTATTTTTGTGAAGTGCATGGGATAAAGAGACAATTATCTACCCTTTGGACCCCTCAGCAAAATGGAGTTGTGGAAAGGAAGAATAGGACAATTCAAGATGTTGCTAGGACTATGATGCTAGAAGGAAATGTTCCTCATATCTATTGGAGAGAAGTTGTGAGTACTGTTGTTTACTTCCTCAACTGGGTACAAGTCAAAGGTGATACTAGTAAGACCCCTTTTGAGTTATGGTCTGGTCACAAGCCTACTGTTAGATATTTCAAAATCTTTGGGAGTAAATGCTATATCAGAAGAGATGAAGATATAGGAAATTTTGATGGTAGGAGTGATGAAGGAATCTTTCTTGGTTATTCTACTAAGAGTAAGGCCTACCCGTGCTACAATAAGAGATTGAGAAAAGTAGTTGAAAGTGAAAATGTCAAGGTTGATGAAGACATAGCTAGACCATCCAAAACCTGTGGATATGTTTCAGATGATTAGAATAACAGTCCAGTCATAGGAAAGGAAGTTCAAACTTCAAGTCAAGTTCAGATCATTCTAGTGAATCAAGAAAATCAAGAGGAAGGAACTAGTGAAAGTGCAGAAGAGAGATCACAAGAGCCAGAGTTCAAGAAAATCCTAAGACTCCAAGATATGTAAGATTAAATAATTTAGAAGATCAAATTATAGGTGATAAGAACAAAGGTGTTCAGACTAGGAGAAAAATTGCAGAAGAATATTGTCTAATTTCAAAGACTAAGCCTAATAGTGTCAATGAAGCATGTAAAGATGAACATTGGGTGGAAGCAATGAAAGAACTAAAACAAATTGAGAAGAATAATACATGGATTCTTTTTCCTAAAACTGAGGACAAAAATGTAATTGGAACTAAATGGGTCTTTAGAAGCAAGCTGAATGAGCAACGTGAAGTTGTTAGAAACAAAGCAAGATTGGTGTGTAAAGGATATTGTCAGATGGAAGGAATTGACTTTGAAGAAACTTTTTCCTCTATTGCTAGGATTGAAGCTATGAGATTATTTCTTGCTTATGTTGCTTACAAAAACCATAAAGTTTATCAAATGGATGTCAAGTCAGCATTTCTAAATGGCGAATTGGAAGAAGAGGTGTATGTTGAGCAACCTGATCAATTCCAATTGACTGATCAGGGAGATATGGTTTTTCAGTTGAAGAAAGCATTGTATGGACTTAAGCAAGCCCCAAGAGCATGGTATGCCAGATTGGACAAGTATTTGTTGAAGCTTGGATTTAATAAAGGTACTGCTGATAGTAATCTGTATTTCAAGATTGATCATGATAAAGATTTATTTGTTGAAGTCTTTGTTGATGATATCATTTTTGGAGGAGATGATAGTTTGTGCATGAAGTTTGTTGATGAGATGCAAAATGAGTTTGAGATGTCTATGATTGGTGAGATGAAATTCTTTTTGGGATTGCAAATTACTCAACTAGATAAAGGGATATTTATATCTCAGTCCAAGTATGTGAAATAATTGCTAAAGAAGTTTGGTATGGAAGATTCAAAGCCAGTTGGTACACCTATGGTGATCGGATGCAAGTTGACACAAGATGATGATTCTTCGAAAGAAAATCAGACTAGATACAGATCAATGATTGGTGGATTGCTTTATTTGACTCAAACTAGACCTGATATCATGAATGTTGTATGCATTGTTGCAAGATTTCAAGCTGATCCTAAGGAATCTCATGTAACTACTATGAAGAGGATTTTCAGATACTTGAAGGGGGCATTTGATTTTGGGTTGTGGTATCCTAAAGATGATGGTCTTACTTTGAGTTCTTTTATTGATGTTGATTGGGCAGGTGATGTGGATGACAGAAAGAGTACTAGTGGTGGTGTATTTTTCTTGGGTAAGAAGTTGATTTCATGGTTAAGTAAGAAAAAAAATGCCATTTCTTTATCTATTGCAGAGGCAAAATACATTGCTACTACTAATAATTGTACTCAAGTATTGTGGATAAAGCAGATGTTGAAAGATATCAGAGTTGTGTATGATGAACCTATTTCTATATTCTATGATCATTCAAGTGCAATTAACATTTCTAAGAATCCCATGCTTCGTTCAAAGACCAAGCATATATCTATCAAGTTTCACTTTTTGAGAGAGAAGGTGAGTGAAAAGGAAGTCAGATTGGAGTATGTGCCTACTAAGGAACAAATTGTAGACATCTTTACAAAGCCATTTCCTAAGGACACTTTTGAGTATCTCAGAGGAAAGATAGGGGTGATTACCCCTCCTAATTAGAACTAAGATGCATTGACTTGCATCAGTCTGTGCATTTCATAGTTATATCTTGATCTGGATTGATGTGGTGGTGGCTGCTACTTAGGGGGAGTAATCAAATGTTCAGACATGTGTGGAGAAAAGAGATCTTTGTCATTGATGTAAAAGGGGAAGAAGAGTCATGTGAAAAAAACTGTGAATTATCTAAGGAGAAGAGTCGTGTGAAATAATTGAGGAGAAAAGAGTCAGAACCTAAGGGGGAGTAAGTGCTAAAGATAGTTGCATTGATGGTGTTTTTCACATCATGTGTTTCCATCAATTCCAAAGTGGGAGATTGTTGGATATTGTGGTTGTGTTGTTGATATGTGGTTGTCATTGATGTCAATACTATTGGCACTAATGTCTTGGAAGTTGTATATGTTGAGGATATTGAGCAAATTGTAATAAAATAAGTTGCAAGTTGTCAGTGGTGGAGTATAGTTCAGTTTGTTGGAAAGCTCAGTACGTTGATGATCATAGGTTTTGGATTAAAGAGTTTCTTGTCGAGTATATCTAGTTTATCCACATAAAGTTTTAGAGATCCGCGTGAAGATTTGATTGTGTTATGAGCAGTTGTGTTCTGACAGTCATTCTGTTGCTTTAGTTGGTGTTCCTTAATGAAGATGATGTGATTTTAGTATGTTCAATTGTTTTGGATGCTTCTCTAGTGATTCATGATGTTTGTGGATGTTTCTAGATCATGCTCTATCTGTGTTGCATGTCTGCATTGATCGTTGTGCTCACAATTAGAGATTTTCTCTTACGTGTTCATGTTTTTCATGTTCATCGCTGACAGGGTGTTGTAGCATGTTGTGGATCTCCGAGGAATAATTATTTGAATTTTTTTTGTGTTTGAGTATTTTATTTTGGGTCTTCACTGTGTTGTGGTCGACATTGGTCAATTCACATTGAAAATTATTTATTATTTTGGGCCGACAGTTTGCATATGTTTTATTTTTTTTGAGGTCGAGATGTAGCGATGTAATATCTTGTTGCAGATATATATATATGAGCAATTTTTTATTCCATTTGAAGGTGTTCTTGTGTATGATATGTGTGAATAATGTCCTAATCATTCAAAGGAAAAAGGAGAGTGTGAAGAAGAGTGAGCAGAGTGTGAAGAAGTGTTCATGTGCTTAACCGAAACTGTAATCAAGCATTAGTAGATGCTATTTTCTTAGTTCAAAATCATGTGGATGTAATCCAAATCCTTTTGTAAGACAGCGAGTCTTCCTTTTGTAATTGAGCAGTGAGCTCTAGGTAGTGCGTCTGAATGCATGCACATTCCCCATTTACATTTCTTTATACTTTTAACACAGTATAATATTGTAGACTAACCTCCACCGTGATTTTCCCCCTAATAGGGTTTCCACGTAAAAAATCTTGGTGTTATGTGTGTTTCTAATGTGTTGTTGATTTATGCTTTCATGGTTATTAATCAGATATGAGAATAAGGTTAATAAGTTGAATAAGTTTTGAAATTTTGTGACAACTGATTCACCCCCCCTCTCAGTTGTCTGCCCTTGTGTTGCCATCATTTTTTGTTGATGATATGGATGATCCCTTTTGAGGTAAGAACAATGTCCACAATAAATACACTTACGCAAAATTCTTGAGTGCCTCAAAAAATCCTTAAAGTTGCAAGCAGGACATCCATGGTATCCATGAACACTGAGACTAGACAATGTGCCATATGCAATAATATCATGAATCGTAAGCAATAAGGAAGATCTTAAAGTGAATTTGATTGAATGACCATCCCTTAAAGATTGAATTGCTTCAATTCCTTTCCATAATTCCATTAGCTCATCATATAATGGCTCTAGATAAGCATCAATTGTATATGAAGTCACACTTTTCTTTCCTGGTATAATCAATGATAGAATTAAGAAAAATGGTTTAGTTGCTAACCATGAAGGCAAGTTATAATTTATTAAAAACACTGGCCAAGTTGACCATTTAGTACTTTGATCTGAGAATGGGTTCACCCCGTCTAGAGCCAAACCCAACCTTATATTATGAGGATCTTGAGAAAAATCAGGCTATCTATTATCAAATTCCATCCACATCTTAGAATCAGGCACATTTCGTTGTTTTCCATCAGTGCTCTTATTTTGGGCATTCCATTACATAAGTTCAGCAATGTCTCTGTACCTATACATTCAGAGTAATCGTGAGATTACCAAAAAGTGGCGAAGAACCTTTCTAAGAACCACAACTGATTTCAACCCTTGTCTATACCTCGCTTCATGACATTTCATACATTCACTCTCACTTGCAATATTCTTGAGAAGTAATACACAACCATTCACATGCGTGTGGATGTTTTCATACCCTAAGCCTAGCTTAGCGATATCCTTTTTATATTGACTTTGTTTTGTTGGCAATGTGGAGTCAGGTGGTAACAACAAACTTAATAATTCCAATAACTTATCTACACTCTCATGCATTTGTCCAACCAAACACCACTTGCAGGTTAAGAATTTGAAGGATTGTTGTCAAATGACTTAACTTGCAATTAGCATACACAATATTTAAAGCATCCTCCATCAACTTGGCCCAATCATCATTTAGACCCGCATTCAACATTTTGTCAACTTCAAACCCTTCGTCTAACATTTTTTCCTCTTCATATATGTTTGGTGCCACTTCATCTACGTTTGTTGCCTCTTCATCTCTCACACTCTTCCATTCTATCATATCTTCATAATAATTGGCATTCCAAGGGCTTATACCACTATTCCCATATCTTATCGTATTTCGATAAATCAGACTTCTTTTTCTCACCTTTCCACCAAGACAGTCATTGCATGGACATGGATATTTGTCCATGTCCCTCTCATCAACTAATCTCTCATCAAATGCATGGTATTGATTCATATTCAACCTTCAACATTGATCCATTTGTAATGTTCTACACATAGCAACAAAAAAATTATAGACTAAGAGACAAAAACTATTTTTTTAATTGAAAGGCATTTCCATAGCAATAGAGTTATGTAGAGCAAATAAAATAGAGTTTAAATAATGAATTGTAAAAAATATATTTTTGTAGTTTATATTCAAATTGTTGATTACATTGCATTGCACATCTTTCAAACTCAAAGCATTACTTCATATTGCATAACTAATAACTAGATGCTAATAGATGACAAAATGTAAAAAATTGTAGAATAAGAGACAAAAACTATTTTTTTAATTGAAAGACATTTCCATAGCAATAGAGTTATAGAGAGCAAATAAAATAGAGTTTAACTAATGAATTGTAAAAAGTAGATTTTTGTAGTTTATATTCAAATTATTGATTACATTTCATTGCACATCTTTCAAACTCAAAGCAATACTTCACATTGCATAACTAATAACTAGATGTTGATATATGACAATGTAAAAAATTGAGAATAAGAGACAAAAACTATTTTTTTTAATTGAAAGGAATTTCCATAGCAATAGAGTTTTAGAGAGCAAATAAAATAGAGAGTTTAACTAATGAATTGTAAAAAATAGATTTTTGTAGTTTATATTCAAATTGTTGATTACATTGCATTGCACATCTTTCAAACTCAAAGCAATACTTCAAATTGCATAACTAATAACTAGATATTGATAGATGAAAAATTTTCAATTACAATATAGTTTTTACAAAGTCAACCTAAGTAGTTATGCAATTACTTCACATTTCATAACTAATAACTAGGAGCAGTTGCCAATTGCATTTTCTTGTGATGGCATTCCATGAGACCACATTTCTTTGAGGCATTTTTTCAAAAATTTCACTGCCTTGTCTATGCTATCACATTTCATACATTTCTACCAAAGCATTTTATCAAACAGTTCATTGCCTTGTTGCTATGGCTAAAATCCTAAAACAAGTTCTTTCGAACAAGCTATGAATGCTTGGAAAAAATCTATCAAAGCATAATAGTAAGCAATAACATAGACAAGGCAATGAACTGATTGAAAAAATACCTCAAATAAATGTGGTCTCATGGTGATAGAATTCCATTACAATCCATAAAAAATTTCTTGTAATGTCATTCATCATGGCATTCCATCACCATGAGACCATATTTCTTTGAGGCATTTTTTCCAAAGTTCATTGCCTTGTCTATACTACCACATTTTTCATACATGTCTACCAAAGCATTTTATCAAACAGTTCACTGCCTTGCTGCTATGGCTAAAATCCTAAAACAGGTGATTTCAAAAAAGCTATGGATGCTTGGAAAAAATATATCAAAGCATAATAGTAAGAAACAAGCTATGGTCTCATGGTTTTTTATAGGCCCAAAAATTAGCGTGATTTTATCTACATTTTTTTGTAGGTTTTAAATGCATTTTTTTTGGCAATTTTGTCGTTTGAAATGGGGAAAAATATTTGTGGTCAGTTTTATGCATTTTTTAATTGTAGGGTTCTCACAGTTAGTGAAAAATGTAGTGTTCATGAAGGAATGGAAAAGATGTGTAGAGCCTTTGAATTATACTCATACTGTGCAATGACATTGAATCATTTAGAAAAGCATTTTTTCTTCACAATGAAACATTTTCTTATGGAACAGTTGATTGAGATGACTCTTATTTCAACTGATCACCCTCTCATGAAATCTCAATCATATTATAATCTTGCACGATCTTATCATAGTAAAGGTGATTATGATATGGGTGGTGGGCCTAGCTCGATTGGCTAAAGAATCCTGTTGCAGGCAAGAGGTCACGAGGTCTAGTCTCCCACTGTCCTCATGGTACCTGAGGGCATGTCGCGCCAACGCCACTGGTCACATGAAAAAAGTTTATTGGGCACACTGCAATTTATAGGGGGATGGATACCCGACCGATTCCTACAGTCTAAAAAAAAAGGTGATTATGACACAATTGTCCACTACTACATGGCATCAAACAAGGAAAGCCAGAGGCCATAGGATTTTTTGGACAGGTTCAATTGAAGCTAGGAGATCTTAAGAGTTCTCTCTGGAATTTTGAAAAGGTTCTGGAGGTCCACCTTGAGAACTGTGAGAGCTTAAAAGATGTAGGCCGTATATATGCTCAGAAAGGGCAGGCAGAGAAGGCTTTGGAAATTTTAAGACAAGAAACTCGCATAGATCCACATGATGCCCATGCATTTATCAAGATGGGTGAGTTATTAATATGGTCAAACCCTAGTGCGGCCTTAGATTCTCTTAAGATGCCAAAGTCTCTTCTAAAGAAGAGCAGAGAAGAAGTACCCATTCAATTTTTAAACAACATTGGGGTTCTTCATTTTGAGCATGATGAACTAGAGTTGGCTCAACAAACTTTTATGGAGGCATTAGGAAATGATGTTCTGCCTCTACATAAATCTTTGTGGTTGGTTTTGTGCATTCTTTACTTGTAGGATTCTCACTGTTAGTGAAAAGGGTAGTGTTCATGAAGGAATGAAAAAGATGTGTAAAGCCTTAGAATTATACACATACTGTGCAATGGCATTGAATCATTTAGCAAACCATTTTTTTTCACTACAAGGAAACATTTTCTTGTGGAATAGTTGACTGATACAACTCTTGTTTCAACTGACCACCCTCTCATGAAATCTCATTCATATTATAATCTTGCACGATCTTATCATGGTAAAGGTGATTATGACACCACTAGCCACTACTACATGGCATCAGTTAAGGAAAGCCAGAGGCCACATGATTTTTTGGACAGGTTCAATTGAAGCAGGGAGATCTTAAGAGTTCTCTCTCAAATTTTGAAAAGGTTTTGGAGGTCCACCCCGAGAACTGTGAGAGCTTAAAAGTTGTAGGCCATATCAATGCTCAGTAAGGGTAGGTAGAGAAGGATTTATAAATTAAGAAAGGAAACTCACATAGATCCATGTGATGCCCATGCAATTATCAAGATGTGTGAGTTATTAATATCGTTAGACCCCAGTGCAACCTTAGATTCTCTTAATACAACAAAGTCTCTTCTAAAGAAGAGCAAAGAAGAAGTACCCATCAATTGTTAAACAACATTTGGGTTCTTAATTTTGAGCATGATGAACTAGATTTGGCTCAAAAAACTTTTATGGAGGCATTAGGAAATGGCATTTGGGTTGAATTCATAAATAAAATCCCTAGTGCTAATTCTACAGTTTTTCCTATGCTCTTTAAGGATATGAAATTCTTCCATCGACTAGAAGAAGGTGGTGTTTCACTTGAGTTACCATGGGATAAAGTCACAATACTATTTAATCTTGCTAGGTTGATTGAACAACTACGTGATATTGAAAAAGAAAATCTTTTATGCAGGATAATATTGTTGGTGTGAATAAGTCTTGTACCTAGTTTATTCCTTTACTAGGGACTTAGGGGACTTAATTCACATGTTAAGTTTACTTATGATATTAGTTGTCTTATCTAGATAAGTATTAGTTATCTTATCTATAATTTACACTTTCCTAGTTAGTTATGAGTTAGTTGTCTCATGTGATAGGATTAAGACACTTGTCATGATCTTGTCTTATCCTATCTCTCATCCTTGCCTTTATAAGCAAGGCATCTCTAGCACATTTTGCATTGTATTGTATTGCATAGATCATATTGTATCATATTGCAATCCTTGTTTGGTGGAATAGAATCTTCCATTGTTGCTTCTCTCTATCTCTTGTGGAGGTTATTTGGTGTTGCAGATTGAAGATCTTGGGTTGTGTTACATAATTTTTGCTTCTAGCTAAATTAGGTAACTTATTGTTGTGTTCGCATTTAAAAATTAAAAGATACATCATTTTTTGATAAATTTCATTAATGTGCATAAAGGATATTGTCAAAACAGATTGCATTATTCCAGTTTTGCAATTGCATACAAATAAGAAAGAGAACCAACATGTATTGCAAATGCAATCTTTATTGATGATCATAAGTGTATAATGTCCCTCAAAAGCTGAGGGACTAACTAGTCTAATGCTTATAAAGAAAAGACTATGCACTTATAGATAAACAGAAAAGAGATGCACATAAAATGAAAAGGGACCCGTCATTGCCTTGTGGAATGATGAATCCTGTTGGCCTTTCCCTGCATCATCTCGGTCTTCCCCACTTGTCCTGCTTCTGTTTGATGCTCTCCTCGCTGCTCCTAGGTTTCCTGCATCTAAAAAAGGAGTGTTTTTAGAGCAATGAAAATTCACTGATCAAAATATGTGCAAAACATCCATAAACGTATAATATGATGTCCATAAACATTAAAATAGACAACATACCATAAGTGTATAGGAAAAAAAGAAAAGAGTGATCAAACACACCTATGATATGCTTTGTTTATCCAATTGGTTTGTTCCTTGTGCAGATTTAGGACAAGTCTTGTTACTATTTTGATTCAACTAATTACAGCATGTGGATTAAAATATGGCTCTCATGAGGTTTGAGCCCAACATGCTGCCCTCTTGTGTTTCAAGAGGAATAGGAAATTGAGCAACTTGATCAAATTGATAATCAAGTTCAATTATTGATGCATTAAATCAATATGGAATCACATCAGTTAATCAACTTTCATTATCAAATTCAAAAAGATGCAACAAATGATGTGAACTGTCAAGAAAGTTACCCTTCATCTTTTCACAATGAATCAATCAATAGGCTATCATCATGCCAAAAGGGGCAATATTTTGCTGGATATGTCTTTCAATCTTCTTAAGTGGATCCAAGATCCATTTTATTAACGAAGCAAATGATTTATGTGATGCATCAAGTTCAATTATGCATCCATTAAATAATGAGGGAGCTATCAAGTCATGTCTGAAACCATCATGAGTTATAGGGAGCATTAAGAAGGAACAAAGATAATCATGCATTGTTGCATGAAAGACATAGTTCAATTCATCTCACTTCAATCCTATTGAACGGGCACACATGACTTAGGATTGTGAGTTTTCAGGTCACCACCATAAATGACATATGTCTGCCTAGTAGGATTAAAGCAAGAGAAATAATAGTGAGTACTGGAATTCATTAAGCAATCATGATTCAAGAGGTGAAACACTTTTTTGAAGCAAAGGTCATAATGCCAAGTGAACATGACAGTAACTTTTAAGAGTTGACAAGGGAAATCATCTTGAGTAGATGGCTATGATGGGCCTCTAAATTTCAAGAAGGCAATGGACTGTTAATAGCAAATAATAGTGGGTATCAGAAACATCATCATAAGTAATGCAATCAAAATTTCAATCAATATTGAACAGAGGTAATAATAAGAGCATAATTTTCTTGAGTTTCCATCTAAATTGGTCAAAGAAACTGGCAGATTAGAGATGTGACAGTCTATGATCTTCAAGTGTTTCATGGAGGATCTTAAGGGAAAACCACCATTTTCAGCAAAGCAGTCTTGATACACAAAAGAGACAGTTATACAATTTTAGGGACTATCATAAGGATCTCATACATTTGAAGTGTGGGGAAGTCTTGGTTGTTGTGAGCATGGATAAGTGTTTTCCTATTGCACTGAGTTAGAACAAGGTTCATGACTGTGATAGGTTTTGATTTAAGTGATTGTGGGATGATAGTCAATACTCTTAAGATTGTGATTTGTCCTTAACTAGTTTTGGTTAGGACTGTTACAATGTTTACAAGTGATCACATGGATTCAAGATCAAAGGGGAAACATTCAATGATAGAATATGACAGAGCTTAGTGGCCAGAAGGTATGTACAAGGAACCTCATGCAAGGGGTTTGAGACAAGAGGACGACCTAAGTTACTAGCACTACAAGATAATGTTTTGAGGGATCACTAACAGGTATATGTGACAAAATTAATGACAATTGCAAGAGGTCATAAAGCAGGTTCAAAGCATTATCAAGGCTCTGGCATGATCATGATAGTAGCAGATAGTGAAAGCATTTTTCAAGCAAAAAGTATACAGTATCAAATTAAGGACAGTCATTTAGCCATTAGCCAGTTACAATAAAATGTGCAACAAAAAGAACAAATGTTGATAGCTCAAAGCAAGAACATGAAACCCTCAGCCGAGAAAAAGGGCATTGAGCATATGGTGTGAATGGAGATTCAGAGTTATGGCTATTTCAAACAAAAGTAAAATGCAGAGATCTTGTAAGCAAACCCTCGAAGTATCTTTTCAGGGAAAATACATGGTCATTTTCAAAGAAGCAAAGAATATAGCCATGGCCTCTATTTTTGTTTCCAAATCCTCGAGATTTAGCACAATCATAATGAAATAAATGAAAGCAGAGGGTGTAATCACAAATTCAGTAAGATATTTCTATATTTGCAAAACAAAATCCAAAAATACATAGATGAATGTAGCCATAGATGGTTTTGGAAGAAATTTATTTTCTTAACAAGATTTTATTTTTGCTTGTTTTGAAACAAGCTTGAATCAAATTCGAATAAAGTTATTTTATTAACAAGAGAGAAGCAAAATATAGATGAGTAAAATACATGGTGGGTTCTTATAGCTGCGGCTGAGAAATTTTTTTCATCAAATACAGAGGAAACCCTTGAAATATATAGAGATTTTTGAGAAAGTAGAACTTGAGATTCTATAGTAGTACTCGTTTTCTACATGAAGAGCATGAATACAAAGGAAGAATTTAAATCTTTTTTCCATTTTTTCACTGGTTGGAGCTCGAAATGAGCTTTATTTGCAAAGAAAAATGGAGGTATATGACAGATGGAGCTTACTTGAGCTCAAGTGGTCGATTTTCACTAAAAATTCCAAAAATCTTGTCACCATGAAATGCCTCTGGAAGCTTTAGACAATCTCCTGAATGGTGACCCAAAAGCAATTACAATAACCCATAGAAAATGGAGTACAAAATAATGCATCAGTAAAATGCATATGGTCGCAGCCTGGATACATTAAATGGCTTTCAAATGGTAAAAAAGAAGCCATATTTCTGTTAAAAGAAACTTTTACCTCTTTTTTCCAGTATTTTGGCACAAGAAATCACTTGAATCTATCAAGAATCGGCCAGAAAGACCATCAATGGTGCACTCCTTGAAACCCTATGGCGACAAAAGAAATCTCCTGAAAGCTCAATGGAGAAATGAAGGTGTTTTTTCTTTTTTCCATTGTTTTGAGTTTAGGGTTAGAAACCTTATGGAGGCTGACCAAGGTATTTTTACCTTATTTTTTAAAATTTCCAAACATAACTAATGCTATGTGGGCTTGGAATTAAGTCCTATGCCTTAGGCAATTTTTTCCTTATGTGCATTTTCAAAGACTTAGGAATTTTTTGCCTTGTATTCATTTTGAAAACCACATATGCCTTGGTGTTTTTTCCATTGTCTTTTGAAGGTTGACTAGTCCCCCAAAGACTTAGTGCTTTATTTTCATACTCTTATTACCTTGCATAAAAGGTCTTCAAGACTTATGTAATGCATTAGGCCTAGCCTTGTCTTTTAATTGCCTTGTCTCCTAATTGCATGAATTCAAGTATTATGACAATGTAGTTAAGTGATGTTAAGTGTAACTCACTTAATGATAGATGATTTTTTAAAATGAAAGGTAATGGTGAGTAATGCCTTAGGGTAATTTGAATTGGGTAATTTTTGCAAGCCTTAAGGAATGGTTGGGGGTTTATTATTAGTTTTGCATTTATTCATATTGTAAAGCATTATTTAAGTGATTTGCAAATCACTTTATTTAATGATATTTATAATGCAAATGTTGATGTGTTTCAAGGAGGTGGTGGGGCCTCTTATTTTGGATTATCTTTGAAATGTAAAATAGTTTGTTTAAGTGATATTATTATGAATCACTTAATCAAATTATTATTTTAAATGCAAAATAGAGTCTTGTGCTTTTGCAAAAGCACTAAAAGTATGGGTCAAAGCTCTTGGGGACATAATGATGACTTGCAAACATGAGAAAGGTGTGGGAGGTTGTCTTTGACTATCTTTGGAGGGAATGAGCTATTTGGAGGCAGTTTTGTCACATTTTTAGTGTGACTATGGTCTTGGCTTAACCTCACTTCATGTGGAGGACAATTTGGAGTGATTTTAGAAGGTTCTTTTTGGCCTTTTCTGCTACATCTTAATAGAACCTTCTAGATGGACTTGTGTGAGAGAGTTGTTTGATTTTTGCTTAAGTAACTTTAGACTTTGTTGTTGAAGGGAGTTCTTTCTTTCCAACAGAGTGATAGCTTGATTTTTGGAGTTATCTTTTCAACAAGAGCAGTATTGTAACTCAAAGATAGACTTGTATACCAGTGAGTACTTTGAATCAATGACATTGAACATTTGCCTTCTCATTTCATGTTTTATTGTGTGCAATTAGTGGTTGATCAAATTACTTGTGAAATTTAGCTTTCCTTGTATTTTTGTCTCATTGTTAAGCGCCTGTTTAGCATAAAAGTGTATTGTTGCAGGTTAGAAGCTATGTTAGTGAATGCAAATGTTGTTAGTTGTGGAATCTTTTCCTTCTAAGAGTTCTACTAAAAACCTCCTTATAAATTACTTATGCAAGAATGCATGCAAAAATGAGTTGTGTGAACCAGGTTTTGTCATTGTTTGAATGTGTGTAAGCTATTTGCAGGTCTTAGTTAGTTTTTTGGTGTATCACCCCTTGAAGTTTCAGTTAAGTTCCATTTTCAAATATCTTTTTTCTCTTTCCTCAGGAAATCATTAGTTTAGGTGACATCAAAAGGGGAGCTAGCCCATAATCTAGAGGTCTACTTTCATGATAGGATACCCACAGCCTGAAAGTAGTCCCATGTTAGTCCAAATTTGTTGAGTTCTTTCACAACTTGGCAAAGGGGTGCAAATTTGGATCTCTAACAAGTTGATCACTTCAACATGGTATCAAAGCTTTGAATCTTGCAAGCCCCTTCCATTTTTTTCATTAGAGAGTTTCCATCAAGTTTTCTATTGTGATTTGAGTTCTTGTATCCTATATTACATGTATTCATGCATTTTGGTGAGATCTAGTGATTGCAACACTTTTGGCTATAGTGGCAATATTTTAGGCTGTCCCATTGCGTCCAGGAGGCTCGAGAAAGTCAGATTTGGATTTTGTTTCACTCAATTTGGTCACCATTTGTAACTTTGGAAAATAAGGGTTTGGAGCTCAGATTTGGTGAACAACTTTTTACAGGAGCATTTTTGGCAAAAAAATAAGCCTGCCATTGCATCTGGGTGGCCGTTTGTGAGAATTTTGATATATAATTTACCTATATTTGACAAAAGTTATTTTTGGGGAAAAAAAAATTAGCTGAAGGGTTATACAAGCCCCCAACTTGCAAAGGTATGCGTCATCATTATTAAAAAAAATTATGCGGTTATAATATTATCCTCAGGCTATTCTATCGGGCGGTATTAAATTTTTTAAATATAATAATTTTTTTATTAAAGTGCCAAGTGCTTTAAGTGCTTTATTCAAATATTGTTGGCTTTTTAAGCCGTAGACTATTCAATAGTCTGTAGACTATTTTAATATAGTTGCGCGGTTTATAATCCACCAACCCATGTAACCGTCAGTGCTAGGAGCCAACCGTCAAGCGGACGATTAAACCTACAAACTGCCAACAAAGCATTAACCACTAAGAGAAGACCGTGACATGTGACCAGCAAGGGCTCCGACTGTTAGCGGTTAGAATAACTACCTATTTTTTTGCAATTTTGTAGTGCTCGGTCACATCAGGAACCTACCGCCAGCCCCTGGGGGCCGAACTTTTTCCCCTGTTTAGCAATATTTTTTGCACCTGGTTAGTGGTAAAAGTCCCTTTTCTAGGGTTTTTTTCATTTTTGCATAACTTTTCGTCATGGCGTCAGTTTTTCACAAATGAGATATCGTCGAAAAGCTAGTTCGATGAAATTCGCAGTGGTGCAGGTGATTTTTCCAAATTTTGACTTTTTTTGCCAATTTTTTCAGCCTAAAGGTACAGGTGCATTTATTGCTTGTAATTGGCATAACTTTTGCATACAAAGTCAAAATTTGGCAAATGTTTTTTTGAAATTGCTCAGAAAATCACAAGGAATCTGTTTGTAACCTCTATTTTTAGTTTTGAAAAGTTTTTTTTTGAAAAATTGTAAAAAATCACCGTGTGTTATAAATGGTTGATTTGAGCTTGTCACTTGTAAAAATTGCATAATTTCTTCATTGTAATTTGTTGGGAATTGAGTTTTAATACATTTTGGGGGGTGAAAGGAATAATTTAAGTGCCACATTGTCTTCTTTCTTTTGGTTTTCATGGCATATCTAAGGAAAATTGAACCACTCACTTCACACAATTATCATACATGGAAGCTAAAAATGACTCAATTATTACAATCGAAGGGTCTATGGCCAATGTTAGATGCAAAAAAACTTGAATTCACAAGGGATTATGAAAAAATTGTCCATAGATGTAAAATGGATGAAGCAAAAGGGCTCATTGGCTTACACGTATCTGATAACTTGTTGTTTCATATTTCAAAGTGTAAAACACCTAAGAATGTTTGGGATAAACTTGAAGAATTATATGGTAAAACAAATCATTTTAGAGCCTTGCAACTTCAAGTAGATCTACAATCACTCTCTCCAAATGTATTTCCTTCAATTCGGGATTTCCTTGCATAATTCAAGATGATTTTCTCACAGTTGAAAGGATGTGGGCATGATATATCTAGTGATGAATGTATCTTCTTGATTTTGTCTAAGTTAAAGGGTCCTTATCAAGTGTTATCTTCGACTTTCTATTCAACAATGGATGCCATGGGGAAAGATTACAAAATTCCTTCTTTTGAGTTGTTTTGTGAGCGTCTTACTAGGGAAGAGGCAAAATTGATTCAGTTGGATGCCCTACCTAATTCTAAGAATCATGCTCTAATGGCTCAATCATCCAAGGGTAAAGGAAAGAATAAGAAGAAGCCCAAGACAAAATCATCTTCAGGTAGTGAGAATCCCTCCAAACTGAAGCCAAAGAACAATCAAAAGTCCACTCCATCTCCTTCTTCTTCTACCTTTGGAGATTCTTCTTCCAAGTCCAAGAGAAAGAAAGGAGATCCTTGTTCATTGTGTGGAAAAACTGGGCATGATGCAGCTCATTTTTTTAAGAGATTGGAAGCCTTGGAGGAAGCTATGAAGAAGCACAACATTTTCAGTGGCTAAGCCTTCTTCCATGGGTAAAGGTCAAGCTCTTTCAGCACAAGCCATTCATTCATCTTCAGACAGTTGGATTCTAGATTTAGGTGCTTCACATCACATGACCAATTCACGTGATCTTCTTGATTCTATTGTTCATACTTCTACTTATTAGATTGTAGTTGGGAACTCTTCACAGATTCCAGTTTTGGGAACAGGGTCCATTCATATGCTAGATGTGTGCATTGAGGATGTTCTTCTTGTTCTTGATATTTTAGTGAATCTACTTTCCATTTATCAGATTTGTCATTCTGTAGATGGGAAGTCAGTTGAGTTTACTCCACAGAATGTGACTATCAGATAGTTGTAGGATCCTGAGAAGGTTGTTGCTATAGGGATAGTTGATCATGACAACCATTTGTATTGATTTGATGGCTTTGAGTCTTCATTGGGTTCATGTTTTGTTGCTCATGATGAGTCAATGAGCAAGCTTTGGCATGAAATATTTGGGCACTTGAACTATAGATATCTTCAGTAGATGCAAGCACATAACTTAGTGGTTGGTCTTCCAAAAATATCTTGCACAGATGGTGTTTTTCAAGGTTGTGTTCTTGGAAAGCAACATCAAGATCCTTTTCCTAAGGGTCAAGCTACATGTGCAACCACACCCCTTGAGTTGGTCCATAGTGATCTCATGTCATTTCCAACTCCTTTTTCAAGGGCTAAGTATGTGCTCACCTTCATTGATGATTTCTCCTGATGGACATGGGTCTATTTTTTGAAGCTCAAGAGTGAAGTTCTCACCAAATTCAAGACCTTCAAAATATTTATGGAGAAGCAGTCAGGTTTTTCTCTTCGATAGATACACACAAATAATGGGGGGAGTATATCAATTAGGAATTTCAAGATTTTTATAATGAGCATGGTATTCTTCATCAGCACACAGTTCCTTGCACTCTTCAATAGAATAGTGTGGTAGAGAGAAAGAACATGACTCTCAGGGAAATGGTCAATCATATGATTCAGTCTAGGTCCATGGCTCCAACATTTTGGGCCAAAGTTGTCAATTGTACCAACTATATTTAGAACCGTATGCCCCACAAGGTAGTGCGGAATATGACCCTTGAGGAGGCTTGGTCTCATCACAAGCCTAATGTATCCTTATTCAGAGTATTTGGTAGTGAGGCTTGGGCATTCATTCCGGATGGTTGGCATAAATCCATGGAGAAGAAGAGTTAGTGGTACATCTTTGTTGGCTATTGTGAGGATGTGAAGGCATACAATTATTTTGATCCTGACATAGAGGTTCATTTTTTATGTGATGTTCAGTTTGCTAAGACCTTCACCCACTCAGATCCTCCTACTTCTTCTTCACCACAACCTAATCAATCTTCCTCAGTTGATGATGCTTTGCTACTTGAGGAAGATTTGATGATGGTCTTGATGCACCTCCTCCTTAGTCAGCCACTAGACCATGATGGGCTCGAGTTACTCTTGAGGAGGCTAGTCCTCTTGTTGGTGATCCCACAGACACTCGCCACACTCATTCTCAGATTTCAGGAATCAGTCTTTTGATTCATGTTGTTTCAGATGATCCTCAAAAAATTTCAAATGCTTCAGGTATTCCAGAGTGGGATAATGCTATGGATGATGAGTATTCTTCTTTGATGAAGAATCATACTTGGGATCTTGTGCCTCTTCCTAAGGTAAGAAAGTTGGTTTGGTGCAAGTGGTTGTATCATACCAAGTATGCAGAAAATGGTTCCATTGACAAGTACAAGGCTCGTCTTGTTGCAAAGGGTTTTTCTCGGGTGGAAGGAATTGACTATTTTGAGAGCTTTGCTCCTATTGCCAAGATGGATTCTATTCGCCTTGTCCTTGCTATAGCTGCATCACAGGGATGGTCAATGTATCAGATGGATGTGAAGAGTGCTTTCTTGCATGGGGATCTTCATGAGGAGATCTATATGGAGCAACCACCAGGTTTTGTGCAGGACCCTTCACTTGTTTGCAGGCTTCGTTGTTCATTGTATCGTGTCAAATAGGCCCCTTGGGCTTGGTATGAGAAGATGGATAGTTTCTTCCTTGGTTTCAGCTACACTTGTTTCCATTCTGATCCCACAGTTTATATTCAAAGACATGGAGAGGATCTACTCATACTTGTGCTCTACATGGATGACTTGATTCTCATAGGGAGTTCTACTTCCATGATTCAGAGTGCATAGTGAGAATTGATGGAGCGATTTGATATGACTGACCTTGGTCTTTTGCACTTCTTCCTTGGTCTTCAAGTTCATCAAACTTCTGAGTGGATCTTCATTTTCCAACAGAATTATTCTCTCTTGGGAATAGGATGCCATTTAATTGCAATCCTAAACATATTTCATGTATCTCCTAAGTCCTTAGAAAGTGTTCCCCAACACTAGGATTAGAAAGAGATTAAATTCAAATGAAATGAACATGTAAATTGACATTTGTAATTATTCTTAAATGATAGGAACATGTGGGGACATCCAAGAAGATCTCCTACAAAATAGGAGCACATGAGGCACCCACATGGAAGTTGGAACCCACCTTGCTTAAGTTAACTGTTTGGAGGATTGATAACACTTCAGTAATGCATGTAAAGATCCTACAAATTAGGGATTGATATTTACATGAGTGGAGTTCAGTTTAGTTCAGTTTAGTTCAGTTCAATTCAGTTATGGTTCAGTTATCTTCAGTTGCATGTAGTTATTTTGAGTTGAATGCTAGTTGACTTTAGTTGTCTTGTTGTCTTGAGTTGCATGACTAATGACTTCAGCTGCATGATAGATAACAGGTGGATACTTTCAGTTAAGTGGGGATGATCAATCATGCATAGTGTTTGCATGAATTGGTGGAGAGATATGTTTCAGTTAACTAAGATTGACTTGGGACCACCTTGGGCGCCCAAGTTGGCATCTTTGAGTTAACACCTTTTGCATGAGAAGATATTTACAAGGCTCAGTCAAGTGGTACCATTCTTGGGTGCCAACTTTAAAGTAAAGCTTGCAAGATATTTTTTGGACCAAATTTTAGTTAAGTGTTCATTTTGGGGCACCTAAATTGAGGAAGACTTTGGTTTGACTTCATATTACACGATGGAACTCTACTTGCCCAACCTAGGCGTAGATTTTTGAGAGGAGATTTATTCTATTGTATTTGACAACTCTTATGAGTTTATATGTTCATTAATTGTCTAATAATTGAAACAAGTTGAAGAGAGTTCCATGAGAGTTTATTGCAGGTTGTGAAGAAGGATTGTTGAAGGCAAGGAAGCATATCAATCAAGGATTAATACAATATTATTGTAATCTTGTTCTAAGGCTAAATAATACAAGCACTATTGATTTTGGTGGATTTTTTTCCTAAAAAGGTTTCTCCACGTATATGCTATGTCACTTCTATCTTCTTGTCTCATTCTTCTACAATCTTTTGTTTTTTTCTACAATTGGTAAAATTGATCTAAACAGATTAATCATACACAAAGAATTGTTAACAAATAACACTTAATTAAATCTACAGTCTCGTAGTTTTACAAGTTTTAAGCTACAATATTACCTTCATTTTCAACATTCTCTTGATTTGCTTCAGAGGTTTGGAATGGCTGATTGCAAGTCTGCCCCTACTCCATTCCAGTCAGGTGTTGTACTGTCTACCAGTTGCACTACTCCTACAATTGATCCTACCTTGTATCGGCAGTTGGTTGGCAATATTTTGTACTTGACACATAGTCGTCCTGATATTTCCTTTGTGGTTGGACTTGTCTCTCGCTTCTCACAGGAGCCTCATGAGAGTCATTGGAAGGCCGCCAAATGTATCTTGAGATACATTCAAGGCCCTACTCATTTTGGCATTCATTACACATTAGGTGCATCTCAGATTGGGGGCTTCACTGACTCAGTTTGGGTTGGTGATGTCAATGATCAAAAGTATACTTTTAGATTTTTCTTTTGCCTTGGTTTTGGTCCAATTGCATGGTCATGCAAGAAGCAGACTGCTATTGCATTATCATCAACAGAGGTTGAGTATCGAGGTGCAATTTTGTCTAGTCAAGAGGTTTTGTGGCTTTGTCAGTTGATGACTGAGTTCAGATTCCCATCCACTCAACCCACTACTCTTTGGTGTGACAACCGGAGTGCCATTCATATCTCTTGCAACTCAATGGAGCATCAGCGTACTAAGCATATTGAGATCCACATGTGCTTCATCAGGTAGCTCATCTAGGATGATGTTCTCATCTTGGAGTATTTTCCTACAGATCAACAGGCTGCAGACATCTTCACTAAAACTTTGGCATCGCCTCATTATCTTCAATTGTGATTGATGCTTGGGGTGAAGGAAGTTGTCCTTGGGGGGTCTTGAGGAGTCCTCCTTCCTTCTTCAGTTTTCTTTTCAGATTTTTCTCTCTTTTGGAGAGGAGTTTTCTCCCACAGGGTTTTTCTCCTTTTCTCTACTTGTGAGAGTTTTTTGTTTTGTTTTGTACATGGGTACCTCATCAGGCCTTGTTTCTAGGACCATATTTTGCATGTTTGCATTGGTTTTTTCCTCCCTAATTTGCACTTAAGGGGGGGTGTTGGTGTGAATAAGTCTTGTACCTAGTTTATTCCTTTACTAGGGACTTAGGGGACTTAATTCACATGTTAAGTTTACTTAGGATATTATTTTTTCTTATCTAGATAAGTATTAGTTGTCTTATCTATAATTTACACTTTCCTAGGTAGTTATGAGTTGTCTCATGTGATAGGATTAAGACACTTGTCATGATCTTGTCTTATCCTATCTCTCATCCTTTCCTTTATAAGCAAGGCATCTCTAGCATATTTTGCATTGTACTGTATTGCATAGATCACATTGTATCATATTGTAATCCTTGTTTGGTGGAATAACATCTTCCATTTTTTCTTCTCTCTATCTCTTGTGGAGGTTATTTGGTGTTGTAGATTGAAGATCTTGGGTTGATCACTTCAACAAATATTGTTCAAGTTTTCTGATTATGTGGATTCATATCTACATTTTGTAGCCATGGCTCAGGCTTGGAATGAGATCCAACTAAGCCTAGAATTGATTAAGGATGCACTTAAGGTGGATAAAAACTTATCAAATTCTTTATCTATGCTTGGAAAAATGGAACTGAAAATAGATGACTGGCTTAAATAAAAAGAAACAATTAAAGCTGCACAAAGTGAATCAAATGCAAAAAATTCTTATGTTGACATTTCACTTGGAAATTGGAATTATTTTGCAACTTTTCACAATGAGAGGAGGGATCCAAAGGTGGAGGCACAACATCTTGAGAAGGCTAGAGAATTGTATTGTAAAGTGTTGGCACAAAGACCAGGAAATTTTTATGCTGCAAATGGGGCAACCATTGTGCTAGCTAAAAGGGGTCAATTTGATATTGCAAAGGAAATTTTTACACAGGTACAAGAAGTTGTAGCAAGAAACATTTTTGTTTAGATGCTTGATGTGTGGGTAAATCTAGCACATGTTTACTTTGCACAAGGATAGTCCATGCTTGTAGTGAAAATGTATCAAAATTGTTTGAGGAAATTCTACTTTGGCACTGACACCCAAATTTTATTATATTTAGCTCAAACACATTATGAAGCAGAATAGTGGCAAGATTGTAAAAGAACATTATTAAGAGCAGTAGATTGTAACTACTATAAGTTTCCAATCAGAAAGCTATAGATATTGTGTTTAATATAACGAGGGTTTTGAATTGCCTCTGAATTCGTTGCAGAGGGCATCCCCAATCCAACTTCATTGTAGAGGACCTCACCGACTTCAAATTCATTGCAGCAACTTTGAATTCCTTGAACTTGCCCGCCTTTTCATAAGTCTCGAGGTCCTCTCTGAATCTTTATCGCCCATGCAAGTAGCTACTATAACTAATCAAAATACCTCAGTTTCAGGCTAACTTGCAAATAAAGAATGAAGCAAGGAATATTTATGCAATGAATGTGAATAAACACGAATAAGTGCCAATATATTGACGTGTGCAATACATCGCACCAATAATTGGTTGAAATGTTTTTTTTACATTTTGTCTAATTTGTATTTGGTGACTAACTATTTAGTCATTTTTATTTATGTGACTAAATAATTTTTTAGTCAACGACCAAATTAGTCATTTATTTACTCATTTATAGTTAAGTTACAAAAAAATAGTAGAATTTAGTCATTTTTAGTTGTTGTGACTAAAAGTTTTAGTCACCTAGTCATTTATTTTCCAAATGCTACTACTGATAGAAGATATGAATTTAGTTTAATAAATGTATATTTTGATGATTATTCAAAAGGATCATAAATCCTAGTAGATGAACTAGAGAAAGGTTTGTCATTGATCATGAAAAGAGTTTTGCTAAAACTAGATAGTGTGTCCAAAAAGTGTAAATAATGTAGAGGAGAAATTGAATTAAGACAATATATAAGACTAAAGATAGTTTTTATAAATTCATCCTTAAAAGTGGTAGTATAGATAATCAAGTGTTAAACGATACACACACACACACAAACTATAGGAATCAAAATCGAGTAGCCACCCACTATAAACTATAGTGCGCTTGGTAAATATTTTTCATGTGATTGGTGGTGTTGGCACGACACGCCCTTCGGTACCACGGGGACAGTGGGGAGACTAGACCTCATGACCTCTTGCCTGCAACAAGATGCTTTAGCCAATCGAGCTAGGCCCATCACCCCAAGTGTTAAAGGATATTGTTGATAAGTTGAAATTGAATATTTTGGAGCACCTACATCATTATAGTTCATCTCTTGGTTTCAAAAATATCATAAGGTATTTGTAAGTGACAAATTTTTGCTAAAATTAAAGATAGGTACATATCATGATAAAGTAATATGTGATTTTATACGAATATATGTATGTTATTTGTTTCTAGGTAGACGATAAGAATCAAATACAAAAATATACATGATAGAAGAGAAAAGATTTATGCAATTATGAAGAATGACATGAAACATACTTACATTCCATTGAGGGAGAGAGAAAACTATAATTGTGGTACTTGAAAAAAAATTTAGTGGATGGAAGAAAGTTCTTAGATTTTTTAGAGCATGAGAATGGGTTTTTTTTTATTAATCCCTAAAATATATAACATGACAAATGAAGGAGAAGCAACACAAGTAGATATTTTATAATTGTTGATAGAATATCAGAATATTATAATATGTAATCTACTACACGGATTTACACTATTTAAGAAGCATCAATATTTACATGGATTTGATCTTAGGAGCAATTTTACCAAATAAGACTGCACATAAGATGATGCTAGTAAAGAATGACAAGTTTAATAGACAAGTATATGATTTATTGAGGAAAGGTTTAATAAATGAGAGTTTAAGTACATGTGTGGTACTAATAGTACTACCACCAAAGAAAGGAGGTGAGTGGAGAATTTGTATGTGTAATTGAGTAATAGATAAGATCGTAATTAACTATAAATTTTCATCACCAAGGATACATGTTTTGATGGATTGTTTAAGTGGCGCAAAGTATTTCACTAATATTGGTTTCAAAAATAGTTATCACTAGATTAGAACTAGGGAAGAGTTAAATGCCTTGTATACACACCCCTTTTTTTGTTTCATGTATCAGGGGAACCCTTATATTCATCATCATCTTTAGTTTTGTTCTTGTTGTTCTTTCATTGATAGTTGTGTTAGGGATATTTTGTTTTATTTTTCTTAGTTTTTGTGTTTTAGTATGTTTTTGTTATTTTTTGTTACTAGGTTCAAGGATCTCATCAAACCTTGACACCTATTCTAGGTCTGAGAGATAAGAAAGTCTTAGGCACTTGTTATGGTTTTTGAGCCCTTTTCGTTTCCGGTACTCATGATAATTTCAAGATCCTGAGCATTCTTGGAACCTTTGTTTGTTTTTAGGTCCTTAGGTCATTGTTCTTTCTTTGTTAGAGGGAATTTAGGGTTTCCTATGTTTAGGTTTTAATGCCAATGTTTTTTATATCCCATCTCCAAATTTTACAATCATAATGACCTAATATTTTGATTTGTAAAACTCAAAATTTCAAACATCTTTGAGAGGTTTTACAAATTTAAAAGGTTTGACAATAAAATGCTTTTCACCATTAAAAAAATCAAAAATAAAAAACCTCTTAAATTTGGGTTAAACATCAAACCCCTCTCTAAATTTGAAATTCTAACCACCTCCAACACCCTACAACTTGACCTTAAGATGTCTCATCATAAATTGAACCCAAAGACAAATTCCGAGACTCTCGACCTGCCATATAAAAAAAAAAACACAAAAATAGTTCCAAAGAGACTAAGGATCCCAACACCTTTTAAGTCCCTGCACTTTTCAAAGGCACTGGCTATCCAGCCCTAGGAATGCACCCGGGGATGGATGCTATGCCATGCCGATGGTTGCCTCCATCCATACTACGAATACTGTCGTGCCTCCCGTGCCGTGTTTGTCCGTGCAAAATAACTAGCAACTAAAACAAAAAAACACGGTAGAATCTGCTGCATTTAATAAACGTCCCTTCGTCAGTGCCATGCAAACAAGTAAAACCGTGCAGAACTCCAGCTGTGACATTTTTTATTTTCGAGCACAAAATACAGCAGCAGCAAAAATAGTTTATTAAGTATGTTTTAAATATAGCACAAGAAAAAAATATTAACAATATAAAACAATTTTTTTAATATTTTTAATTAAAGATTTTAATGATGTATTAATAAAAAATATTAAAAAGTTTATATATATATATATTAAAAAAATAAATTATTAAACAATTTTTAAACAAATAAAGTAAAATAATGTTTAATAAATATAAATTAATTAATTCTCAAGTAAAATAAAATAATTCTTAAACATATAAAAAAAAATATTATATAAAAAATGTAATGAAATATATTTTTTTAATAAATATATTAACTCAAAATTGATATTAGATATATTCTTATTAATAAAATAATTTTTAATCAATTTTTTAATTTTAATTCTATAAAAAATAATATAAATAATATAAGAATTATATATTTGTATTTTAAATTACATAATATATATATATATATATATTTAAATATGTAAATTTTTAACCATTTTCTTATTTTTATATTTTTTAACAATTCAATATATAATACAAATAAAATACAGTTAAAACATGTATAAAGCCTTCACAAAATTCATTGTATTCAAATCAGTTTTACTTATTTTACTACACTACAAATTTATAAGACTAATTAAATCAATAATTAAAATAAAAATTAAAGTTTGAACACAATGAATTTTGTGAAGGCTTTATACATGTTTTAACTGTATTTTATTTGTATTATATATTGAATTGTTAAAAAATATAAAAATAGGAAAATAGTTAAAAATTTACATATTTTTCAAAAAATAAAATATATTATGTAATTTAAAATACAAATATATAATTCTTATATTATTTATATTATTTTTTATTGAATATTTTATAGAATTTAAATTAAAAAATTGATTAAAAATTATTTTATTAATAAAAATATATCTAATATCAATTTTGAGTTAATATATTTATTAAAAATAATTATTTCATTACATTTTTTATATAATATTTTTTTTTATATGTTTAAGAATTATTTTATTTTACTTCATAATTAATTAATTTATATTTATTAAATATTATTTTACTTTATTTGTTTAAAAATTGTTTAATAATTTATTTTTTTAATATATATATATAGACTTTTTAATATTTTTTATTAATACATCATTAAAATCTCTAATAAAAAATATTAAAAAAATTGTTTTATATTGTTAATATTTTTTTGTGCTATATTTAAAAAATATTTAATAAACTCTTATTATGCTACTATATTTTGTGCTCAAAAATAAAAACTGTCATGGCTGGAGTTACGGTTCTGCATGGTTTTACTTGTTTGCACGTCACTGACGAAGGGACGTTTATTAAATGCAATGGGTTTTACCGTGTTTTTTGTTTTTGCTGCCAGTTATTCTGCACAAACAAACATGACACGGGAGGCATGACAGTATCCGTTGCATGGATAGAGGCAGCCATTGGCATGGCATAGCATCCATCCCCAGGTGCATTCCTAGGGCTGGATAGCCAGTGCCCTTTTCAAACACTAGCAATATAAAATGAATGGTCCCACGGCCTTCAAAGGGCCCCTAGCCCATAAAAAATGCCATGGCTTTTCTTCACCTTACACTTGAAAATAGGGATTAACTCACAACCAATAGTTCTATTCAAAAACAATAAAATCTTGCCTCGGCCCCAAGAATCTAGCAGCCCTAAAACCTCGATAGTTGTTTAGATCTACCTTTCATTATCTTTTGAATGAATTGAAGCATTAGTAGTGAGGAAAATGGTTATGGTTTGTTTCATTTTAAAATTGTGTCCTTAGGTAGGGTTTCAAACTATTATCTCATGCAAAACTCTCATCGGCATTGTTGGCAGCATGACCATTTGTAAAGGAATAGCATTCACACTCGGTCAACTTGACGAGGAAGATGTTGTAGAACGAGGATTTATGGTGTAGGCCATGGATGACATTTTGGTAGATGTTTCACCTGAACATGATTCCATAACAGTTTCATATCTGCAACTTTATATGGAAACTATTCAAGGTCTCTCAGATCTTGCCAATTATAATACTCCCATCATGGAAAACCCAAAGTCGGGTGATGTATCTTTGCCTAGAGCTTCTGTTGTTGATATTAGAGATCAGCAGAGTTCTTTGGAATTGCTACAAACAGGGGAAGAAAGTCAGTTTATAGCAAAAATTAAGTTAAATACTGAATGTTTTTTAAGGCATGAGTTTTTTATGGTAAATGTAAGGAGAGCAGTGTGTGCAAAACCTCATATAAAGAGCCATATCATTTGAATGAGAATGGAAATGGTGCTCATCTTCTCACTAGTCTTCATGATGCAATTGTTAGGACAACCAAGCTAGTTTTAGTTGACTTGGCAGGTTCAGATAAGTTAGGAAGTGACAGACACTAGTTAGAGGAAGCAAAATCAAGGAGTCTTTCATTACTTAGTGATTCATTTGGTGGAAGCACAAGAACTTCATTGGTTGTGACCATAGAACCTTCACCATGCCATCGAGGGGAAACTGCAAGTAGGATTAAATTTGGACAAAGGGCTATGAAAGTAGAGAATGCCATAGAAAAAGACATCAAGTAGCAAACCTTACTTGAGATTGTTGACTATATCTAGTATGAAGCTGGTAAATTTAGAGATAGCATTCAGTAGCAGAGGATGAGGTTCAGGCAACTTTGACAAAGAAGAATGCACAACTCATGGCACAGGCACTGAAAGATGCTCCTCAAATTGATGATTTGAATATTCAATTACATGATCCAGAAAAATATGCCAATGAAGAGTCAGTGTCATTTGTGAATTAGCTGGAAATAGTGCAAAAAGGTTTTAATGAGCAGACTTCTTTGTTAGAGGCAAAAAGAAGTTCCTAGGTGTTTGCAATGTTTTCTGGTGCATAAAATGTAGAACAATCCATCTAATTGCCTCAATGAACTACATTTGTGATGAGAAAGATTACCCAGGTATTGATTTTTTCCTGGATACCATTGTAAATGGCACCATAGAAAAAATCATTGAATTGAGAAATTTGGAGGCAGTCTGTTATGAGGTTGGAGGAGTACCAATAATGAATCTTGGCCCTATGACATGGAGATTCATTGAGAATTCAGGGCCAATGCTTACCTCTAATAATCATGTTAACAATGGTTCAAAAACATTATAAGATTCTAGGAAATGGTAAATGTGAGAGACACCACGACTTGGTCAGTCTGAAATTGTCTCTCCTATCTTCAGATTAGGCAAAAGATTTGATGGGGCCTCTTCCCAAAAAAGCTATCCAATCTCTATTTAAATCAAAAAATCACACTCCTATTTTTTCTCAACAAACAACATTTGGAATCCTCAACGAAGGTATAGATCCAGTGTCAAATAGTACTAACCTATTATAAATCCATGAGTTAATTCATGATTCGACTATCAGAGAATGCTAGAGGCTACCAAATAATACATTTTCTTAGGATAATAGAAGGTCAATCAACAAGGCTCAGATTCCTACCATTTTTTTGTTGCTTTGATAGGGATGTGGTTTAGGCCTCACATTCATTCCTAAAGCACAATTCCAAACCTTCAATCTAATTTAAGCAATCATCCAATGAAAAAAAAATGCTAGACCAAAAGGCACATAAGGAGAAGTTGGATAAGCATATTTCTTGTTCAGATCGGTTGGATGAAGATGATTTGGAGCAAACAAAAGCTTAATCTACTTGAAACCATGGCCATGGAAAGAAAAGAAGAGAGTACAGTAAAGGAAGTTGTCAACCTCATATGCCTTAGTCTCAATGAATATATTTATGTCAAAATATGTTTCAACAGAGATCTTAAAGAGAAAATTGAATGCTTATGATTAGCACCTAAACAAGATCCTTAGAGATATTGAAGAAGCCATTACTATAAGGCACATTGATGATGACAATGTGGAAGTGAGGTGAAATCAGTTGAATCTAATGCTGAGCAACAACCCAACAGGCCTAGACAGCCTGAGAGCCTGAAAGCACATTTTATATGAAAACTGGTGAACACAAATTTGGGTCCTCATGCAAATTCAGTCATCCTCTAAGTTGTAGCTAATGTTGTTGCATAGTCATTGCCCAAATCAAAGAGAGGCATACGATGAAGATATTACATTTAGGAAGACATCATGACCAAATTGGTATAGCTTTTGGAGGACTTGTGATGACTAAATATACCATTTCTTTGCAAGAAATTGGAACATATAAAGTTGTTCTTTGCTACCAGGTAGAGCACATCTTGAATGAGCAACTGATCAGATTTGGGAATATTGATTTACATGATGAGGAGGAGATCTGAAAGCACTTTGACAAAGCTAGTCTTCATTATGATTAGGCTCATGAGAAGTATCTTTCCTTGAGGAAAAGGATAAAAGTGGAAGAAAATTGCTTACAGAAGAATGTGCACTGGTTATGATGATAACTATAGTGATGAGTCATTTTTTGGAAGACAAAGATAATGATAGGAATGATATGACAATGTGACCCATGACCTAAAGTGGAACATGGAACTTTTAAGTTCCCAAGTCCTTGTGCCTTCCCAACCTCCACCCCTGGTAAAGGAAAAAGTTTTAAGTGCTTCTATTTTAGTAATTGACCACATCTAAATAATTTTATATTATGATGTTTATAACCAATCAGAACTTTAGGTTTAATATTTTTTAATCTATAATAAGAAAAAGAAAAACTTATTAGCTTTTGTATTTGTAAGTTTTGAGTCTTCTTGTTTCTTCCAAAAACTCAAAAAAATATTATAACTTAAAATGTTTAAAATTTACTGAATTTTAAAAGGTATGAATTAATTATGGGGTTTTGGTGATTGATAGGTACTTCTTGAGGTTTGAATGGCCACAACATCAAATTGATTAGTGTTACTCATTCTAATGGGTCTTGTTAGAATTGGCTATGGCTTCCAAGATCTTGAGACCAAATGGAAAGCACAAAAGAGAGAGATGAATATGACAAGAATAAATTGTATTCAATGTCAATGATATGATTGTTTTTACAATGAGAGATCCCTTGGTTATATAGCCAAGGTGAGATGCAAGATGTCATATGATTATGACAAGTGTATTAATCATATGATATGATACAACTAATCACACTTACCTAGGTTCACATGTAGTAGTTTTCAAAGATAAGATAACAACTAATGACAACTAACACCTTCTAGAAAGATTCCTTCCTAGGACCTAAGTAAACTTAACATGTGTAAATAAGTCCCCTAGTAATGGATGAACTAGGTACAAGACTTTATTTACACCAACACCCACCCTTAAGTGCAACTTAGGGAGTAGTAGATTATTATGCAAATGACACAAAGATGCAAGGATGGGTCCCGACTACTAGGCCATGTTAGGTACCCATGTACATATGCAATGCAATGACAAGGAAATTTCTCACAAATGGAGAAAAGGAGAAAACCCAATGGGACAAAACTCCTCCCCAAAAGAGATATGAAATATACAAAAACTAAAATACTCTCAATGATGAATGAGAAGGTAAAAACCCCATGTGAGGAAAAAGACCCCCCCATAAGAGAGAAGTAGAAGAGAGACAAGGCAACCCCCCTCAATGTTGAGTCTCCTGCAATGATGGTAGAAGCTCAACATTGAATGCTAAAGATGATCCAATCTTGTCGAACAACATTCCTCCCCTTAGGAAGAAACAAAACCAAGGATGTATGCAAGATATCAAGAAGATGGATGATGTATGATGATGTCTCTGAAGCATGCTCAAGTGTCTCCATGTAGATGCCAAAAGCTGACACACTCCATACAGGCATTCTAGGCCACACTGCTGAAGAGGACAATCCAACATCTAGTAGAGGTGAATGTAGAGCACAATCCAAAGACAAAGATATCCCCTCTGAAGACAAAGAGGCCTCCTCCAAATGTTGTCCAAAAGTATCCACACTCACACCAATCTGCAAAGAATGATCATGTAGAGAATAAACAAGAGGGTCAATGTGTTCCCTCATAACAACTGAAGAAGGAGCATCTTCATCAAAGAGAAGATGAATGCTATCGATGATGTCCTCCAAATATGCAAGATGATACTCCACAAACAAGTCTGAAATACCTGTCAAGAAGTCATCCAAAGTAGCCATATCTGGAAGACTATCAGGATCCTGTTGCACTAAATCACAAGGAACCCAAACTTTGGAATCACAAGCATCATTAACTGCAATAGTAGATGGAGGAGATGAAATACACGACTCAAGAACTGGATCTGGTGTGAGAATTCCCAAGGTCAAGTAGCCAAAAGTCTCCTTTGAATCATGGTTGTGGTCAACAGCTGAAGGAACAATGTCACCATCAGAAGCAAAATGTGCAAAGGTATATAACCGAGATGAATGATCAACCACCCTGGTAGCAATGATCTCTCTACTCTCCAAGTCTTGAATGATGACTGAATTAGGTGTGAACTCCACGGTTCTCCCATCTCCACCATGCATAATCTGATATATGGAAAGAAGATTGTTTGTCAAATGAGGAACACACAAGACATCCTAAAAAGTGTTGTCCCCAAAACTAATAGATACCTTCCCAATTACACTCATGTATGTATTTTTTCACATCAAGATAGGAGAGATAGTACAAGGCTGAAATGAAGAGAAGATAGTCTGTGAAGATGCCATATGATGAGAAGCTCCTGAATCTAGAAGCCATCTCCCTAATCCTGGACCTAAAAGAGCACAAAGAGCTTGTTCTTTATATCCTGATGTTGATGCTTGACCTTTATCCTTTTTAGACTATTTTGAAGTAGGAGAAGAAGATTCAAACATTCTATAAGGAAAATCAATGTGATTATTTTTGAGAATATTTTTCAACTCATCAATATCCTTCTTATAACAATAGTGTTCATGTCCATCCTTCTTGCAATATGCATAAAAAGGCCTCTCCTTCTTAGATGATTTTTCTTTTGAGGATGAGGATTCCGATTCTTTATGTGGCTTGTTCTTTTTCTTTTTTTTCTTATTATCAAGATTCCCTAATTCTTTCTGTACCCTAGACTCACTAGTCAACAATGCTTGTGACTTGGAAGACTTGATCAGACCCATGTTCATTAACTTAGCTTCCTCTTGGATTAGGAGATTTGCAAAGTCATCAAACTTAGGATCAACATATGATGCTCCCATAGAAAGTCGATGGGTATGAAAGCCAAAAAAAAATATTGAATACTCAGGACCAAGCTTGGATAACACATTCAGAATCAATTGTAAATCCTCTTTTTCAATACTGCATTTTTTGAACTTTGTTCTTAGTTGCTTGATTTTGGAGATGTAGTCTTGGATGTGGCCAAAACTTTTAGGATCAATATTCATCAAATCATTATCAATCTGATAACCCCTAATCTTATCTATTTTACCATATAATTTTTCAAAAGTCTCCCATGCCTCTTTAGGTGTATTACATGATTTAATATAAAATTGCAAATCAAATGAGACTAATGAACATATGCATCCAAGTGTTTTCTCACGATCAATCTCCCACCTTTCCAATTCTTTAGCATCAATAGGTTTTTGAATGGTGTCCTTTAGACGGCCTATTAGACCTTTCATCATGAGATAGTTTCATACTGATTTTCTCCATGTAGCATAATTAAGTGGAGTTAGGAGTTCAATTTGAGATTTCCCCATTGCAAGAACACAAATCAAGCAAAAGAATGCAAGAAATCAATGCAAGATTACCCCCCCCCAAATTACTCAATCATGAAACCCCCTAAGCAATATCAGATTTGGCACTTTATATTTAGTGCGTTTACAGTTGCCACTTGCCAAAAACAGTGAAGTGGTCTTTGATCTTGGTACATGCAAATGCCAAATTTGGCCACAAAATCAAGTACAATTTTTGGTACAAAATGAGATCAATCTGATCATACCACTAAGAATTACACGAAAAAATCATGCACTTTAAAAAAAACTGCCTAAAAAATGTCACCATAGGAGCAAGATATGAGCTCCCGAAGTTCCCAAAATGAGGACAAAGTAGCAACACCTGTGAGAATCTGAAAATTCTGGAAAAACCAGACACCAAAACCAAAAACTGATTGCACCACTGTGTAGAGCACGAAAAATTAGCCCAAATAAAAAAAAATTGCTCGAGAAAAGGAGTCAAAATGAGCAAGTTATGAGCATTTGAAGATCAAGTGCAAAAATGAAAACTCAAACTATGAGGGGGGAGAATTTTTTTTTTAAAAAGCTGACATATTGCTGACGTCATCAAATAACTGTGTTAAATTTGATGGTTACACGACATCAAAAAAACATATTCTCCCTGCCAATGGAATATTCTTGTCCTACGGCTTAAAATTGACGAGCGTCGATGGGTACGCGGAATCTTTAAGAATATTCGGCGCCGATTTCTGAAAACTCTGACTGGAATTAAGTACAACGCCAGTTATTTGAATAGATGTTGTCGGGAGTTTTGAAGACAGTGCCCACTAGTTGGAATAAAGGTGAGGGGTCCATGGGTTTATGTGGCCCACTCTAGCTTTGCCACATGGTGGATCCATGGAGAAGCGGTAGGGCCACTCGTCCCTGCCTCTGCAGGGAGGTACATAGTACCTTGTACTTCTATAATCTGCAGAAAACAAAACTTTTTCTTTGATTTTTTTTGCTATGATTTTTCAAATAAAAATTCCCAATAAATTTTAAATATTTTTGAAAAAGTTTTGAGAATTTTTTTACCGAAATAAAATATTTATTTTTGAAGAATCGTACCACTGATGCATTAATGGTGTGACCTGGGTGGCCGTATGACTCCTTGGGCAAAAAACATTTTCCTTACCGGACAACTTGCTCCGATTTGGATGAATTGGCAGTCGATCTTAGGGTTTTTGTCCCTTCTAAATGCAATGGCAGGGTCGGATTTGACCCAAAATGCTCCAAAATTGCAGCTACCTTCTAGATCTGGCAACCACACTCCAACTTCAAACCCTCATAGATTTGGCCTCGTAAGTCTGATTTGGACAAAACAAAAGGAAAAATCAACATTCTCGAACCTTCCGGATGCAATGTTTAGATCAAATTTGCACCAAGAAGCTCCGATTTAAACCTACAATAAAGAGCCAAAAATGAAACACCCCCAAATTTGGTATCTCTCTTTAGAAAAAGACTCTCCAATGGCACCCAACCAGCTCTGATACCATGTTAGAATTGGTTATGGCTGCCAAGATCTTGAGACCAAATGGAAAGCACAAAAGAGAGAGATGTGTTGTGCAGTTTTTGTACACACGCCCCACTTAGAGTAGGGACCCTCTTTTTGGTGTCTTTGACCTTTGGTTCTATTGGATTTATTATCTTAGGGTCTTGACATGTTGGTCTTGCTGGCTTTGACCTTTCCTTGAGGTTTGAATTAATTGAAAATGAGTTTTTCGCCAGGTCCGGGTTTTCACCTGGATCCGGGATTTTCTGACTCTGGCAGATTTTCCCGGACCCTGGTTCCTTGTCTATTTCTGGCAGGATTCTCCGATTCCGGGTTTTTGCCTTACTGCGGGATTTTCTGGTCCTGGCGGATTTTCCCGGATTCTACCAAAATCCCGACCTTCCTCATTTCCCCGGTTTCTGCATTTCCGCGGAATCCGTGTTTCCGCGCATTCTGGGATTTTCCAAAATTCCGCTTGCAGCTCGGGTTTCCGGACTTGTCAGAGGTGTCTTGTCGTGCATTAATGGTTGAGGTACCTTCGCTCAGACGGGTATAAGGGCGGATTTAGGGCATTTTCAGTGCCATTCTAACTTCATTGCTCCCTTGTTTTGCTCTGGCGATTTCGAATTTCTATCTGAGTTTTGAGAATCGATCCTAATTTGTTCGCGTGAGGATTGCTTGGGTGCCGGTGTTGGTGTTTTCGCTGCTTGGGCGTGTTTGCTGCGAAGGTCGCCTTCTCAAGCTCGAATTTCTTCCGCTTTGATCCATGGTATGTGGTCATTACCCTTCCGTTTTGCTTGCATGGTGATTGAGGGTTTTCAATTGGGTATTATTAGATTTGGGTCGGCTCTTGCTTGATTTTAATTTCATATTTATAGAGTCGGGGTTTGACCCGTTTGTATGATGAAACCCTATCACTCGTGTCCTGCGAGTTTGTCCGTCCGTGTGGTTGCATGTGTATCCTTTAGACGGAGTTCTAGGCTTGATTGCTTGCTCTTTTAGTGCGGAATCCGCCATATCGTGCGAAGTTGGGGTTTTTTCTTCGGTATTTGGGCCCAGAGCGAAGATTTCTTCTTGTTTGAGCGATTTTGTCCCTGTATCTTGTTGACTTCGCCGTCTTGTGAAGATTCGAGTGCTTTAGGTAAATTCTTAGCCGATATCTTAAACCCTAAAGCTTGCTCTGGTTTTATTGGCGGAGATTTGATTATTCGATTTAGGGCATCATCGTTTTAATGTGGGAATTTGTCCTTTGCAAGTTTCTGGAACTTTGGGGTCCTTTGCGCTTTGAATTTTGTTGATTGTCGTCGGTTCTGGGATCATTCGAGCTTAGGAGAGGTGAATCCCGTGGTCGTTTGGGTTTTGATTCGCGTTTGGTCATTTTTCGGGTTTCCGAGGTCGTCGCGGAATTTCTTCGCTTCCGGATTTTCCCGGTTTGGACTTATTCCGCGGACTGAGGTTATTTCCGGCGCATTTTAGATCGTCCGCGAAAATCCGTTCCATCCGGTTTTTTCTGGATTTCCTGTCTGATTGTGTCCTTTTCAAATGTTTCGATGATAGGATTAATGGAACGGTTGTTTAATGTTTATTTCTTGTTGCCAATGAGTGGATTTAATGATTATCTTTTGATTTTTCATCTGCACTAATGATTTATTTGACTAATGATCCGTTGACAGCAGGAATCCATCTGGGTCAGATTTTTCTGAAATTCTGCCCCGACGGTATTTTCCCGGTTTGCGTGATTTTCCCGGATTATCTGATTTCTCCGGATCTCAAAGGATTAGCATTTGGCAGTGGATTTTGATTAATTTAGATGATTTGTGCTAACCTTTTGGATTGGAATATGAGCAATAATTGAATACTAATGACGATTTTTGGATATGCAGGCTGAATCAAGCAAGGCGGCTGCTGGTAAGTCCAAGGGTGGCGCAGGGGCTTCATCTATCTCTGAGACAGAACGATTGAGACAGGACATGAAAAGCCAGCTTCCTGAGAGCAAGGTGTCATCCGTGTGGGCCGAGGTATCGGATACAAATGTTGGTGCTTGGCGATATGAGGAGTTCAAACAGAGAACGGCCGAGAAAGATCAGTTAGCCCTGAGACAAGGGATGATGAACTCCGGATTGGTACATGTGGCAGGGTTCCCTCCGGCAGTTCAGTGTTATGAATTAATCCTGGAATGCGCCCGACAATACGACTTTGACACACAGAGAGTGGTCAGCACCGAGGGGAGAGTCTTGGCCAACTTCAGTCCGGCCTCCATTGCACAGGCTTTCAGTATGCCAGATCTTCCTTCAGTGTGCGCCTTGAACATTGACACTGCCAGGACTTGTTATGAGAATGAGCCAGTCAAGGCTCAGCAGATAATCAACTCATGGCTAGAGAAGCCAAAGTCCCATCATTCGAAGTTGCCCAAACAGCTGCACAGGGTAAAATTCAGGTCAGAGGTATATGATGCCATCACACTTCTGAGCAGGGTGGCAGGATTAAGAGGTGCAGGTGTATTGGAGAGTTGGATGGTCCATGTGATCACCAAAATTAGTCAAGGGACCAACTATCACTGGGCAGGGCTAATTAGTGCTGAGATTGACAGACAGTTGAGAAATGTCCTGGAGGCAAAGAAATTCACGATGTCTTCATATGTAATGTATGTGTTGGCCATCTCCTACCCATACAAGGGCCTGAGTCCGAAGGGAACAATCGGACAGGATATAATTTATGAAGTGTATCCGGAGTTGCATCTGGGGCATAAGGATTACAGGAGGGCAAATGATGCATTTACAATGCATATCACCCGGACGCTCCAGAATGCTGAGCACCTCAGATTATCCGATGGGGCCAAAGGACTGATCAAGAACTACGGAGCATGGTTCATCCAGTTCCCTACGTTCACTTACCTCAGGATTGGTGGATGCCCAGTAGCCCCTTACAGGTTGCCTCGGTATTCCACTGACCACATTGTGCTGCTGGAAGTTGTAAGACAAATCTGTGAGTTTGATGCAGTGGTGAAGAGGGAGAAGCACAAGACAGGCTTCGGAGGAGACTTCCCTCTTGGGATTGGTGTGGGAGAGATGTGCCCGTCTATCCAATCAGCTCACACCGCGGGGGAGGAACTGGCAGCCTATGGATTCTCCTTCCATTCGAAAAGAATGAATTTTGACATAACTGGAGAGGCTCAGAAGAGAGCTACCCGGGAATATAGGCACAAGGATGATCTAGAAGACTACTGGGTCAACATCAAAGATGACCTTGAGGCGAGGAAGAAAAGATATTCTAGGTTGCCGGTGGAGGCCATTAGGCAATACAATGTTAAACTGATTCCGGATCAGCTTGATGATGACGGAAAACTGGTGCAAGACCACGCTTATGATGCGGTGAAGGGTAGGCCAACCAGAGATATTGACTGGAATGAGAATGAAATTACAGAGCTGGAGGATTTGATGGCTCCTGTCATGAAGTTTACTTCCTCGTGGATAAAGCATAAAATCGGGGAATTGGAAAGTGCGAAGGTGGCTTGCACTTTTGACTTGATGGGAAATCTAAATCCCATATCAACTTCTGAAGAATCCGGGGAAGACGACCCCAAAGGGAAAACAGTGAAAACATCGCCATTCAAGATCAAAGCCAGAGGTCCTAAGGAAGGGGCTGAACCTGAAACAAAGAGGAAGCCGAAGGGAAAGAGAAGGTGGAGGACTCTGACAATCAGCAAGTCCTCTGATGAGGAAGAAACGGAGAAAGCTGAAGAGGAGGATGCTCCTCCACCACCTAAGAAAGCTAGGACGACAAGGCCCGCCAAGAGGAAAGATCAAGTTGCTTCGGAGGATGAACCTCCAATTGTCGATGTGGAGAGTTCCGGAGGGGAAAAAACTAAGGTCTACACAAGAAAATCAAGGACTCCCTCTCCCAAGGATGCTGTACAGCAGAGGGACTCCTCCCCAAAGTTACCAGTTGAAGAGCCACCAAAGTCTGTTTCTCCACCACCAAGCGCACCTGAACCGGAGAATCAGATGAGTATGAAACTAGCGGGGAGGCAGAACAGTTCAAGGAAGGAACACTTTTCAGTGAGGCGGCTGAGCTTGAGGTGGGAACAGAAGAAGGACACACTTCTCCGTTGGTACAATATGAAGATTCTCTGGAGATTGACCAAGGCCGCGGATCACCAGAGCTAGAGGAGAATATCCCTGCCAAGACTCCCTCACCGGTGCAGCAAGAGGCGGAACTTGAAGAGGTGGATCCAGATGAGCAGCTTCCGGAGAAGGAGGATGATAAGGCAACAACTGCAGAGGAAGAGAAAGTGACGGAGGAGCCAAAAAATGCCGGAGTGGAAGAAATCCGGACTGACCCTGTAGCCCCGGACTGGCTCGAAAAGGAACTTGCGAGGAAGAAGCAAGTGATTGTTGAGGACACCCCCTTGGACTGGGATGAAATGTTGTCAAAAATTGGCAAAGGAAAGAAGAAGAAGGCTGCAAAGGTCATCTCCCGGGTGGAAAGGGATGAAGCGCACAATAGGGTAGTCCACATTGCCACCCCTGCAGCGGATAAAATGAGGGAGGATATTACAAGCCAGGACTATAATGTCCAGACAATTAACCTTGGGCCGGCCTCCATGGAGCAGGATATTGAGGAGTTTGAGGGATCCAGCGCCGTAATTGTGGATAGGTTGAAGAAGGAGACCCAAACTAAACATGAGCTAAAGAAGGAGAATGAACGGTTAAGGAAGTGTTTGGAGGAGGTTATGAAACCTTTGCAGTCACTTCACCCTTCTTCATCTGCTACCCCTGGCTTTCTGCCTAAGGAGACAATTTCCGGAATTGAAAAGATGAAAACCTCTGCTCAGGCTGCCACGGACTGGTTAATGAGTGTACAAGCAAAAGGAGATGATGCTATCAAGACAGTTTTATCTGTAGGGAAGGATGCAGTCTGGGCAAAGGAGTTGTTGGAGTATATTCTGTCCCAGGATAAGAATGATATGGATCTCCTGCTGCAGAAATCGAAGGTTATCTTGGGACATGGCAAGGATCAATTGGCTAAAGATGGAATCCTTCCTTCCTCAAGGGTGGATGAACCGTGGGAGTGGTTCGAAGCGCTGCAGATCAGGCAGAAGGCTTTGAAGAAAAGTTTAAAGAGAAAGAAGCAAATTGATGGTGAGCTTACTGTAGTTTATGATGGATGCATTGCTTTCTTTGAGGTAATGACAGGGAGGAAGAAGATAGCTCCCAAGTATCTGAGCTTGGATCAATTGAAGGAGTGGTGGCATGAAATTTATGCCCCGGATTCTGATGAAGCTGTCACTGGCCACCTACTTGATGATGCAGCCACCTACATGGCAGTGATGGATAGATACATGGCCAACAAGGAGGATTGGAACAAGATTGTTGAGCGGTCCAAGCAGGAAGCAGAACTCCATTAAATGCCGACTCAGGGTTTTGCCATTGCCACCTATTGCTGAGTTGGACGGAATATTCTTGAGGGTCCAAGGGTCATCCGGACAGAAGAAGGATAAAGGGAGCGGCAGTTAATGCTCATTTTGAGATTTGTGCTTCCCTATTACTATGGGGCATGCATTGGACCGGACTTCCTTGGGGACTGTGTCAGAGCCGACTTGGATGATGGCATTTAATGTGTGCCTTGGTTCGTTTCCTTGGCCGACCTGTTTTGGCGGTTTTATTATTTTGTAAAATGTTTGGCTGGGCCGACATGTCTTGGGGGGAATTTGCTATAAATAGGCGTTCTTGCCTCATTGTAAGGGTTAGACATTGGTTAGCTAAGCAGTAATAGAGATAAGCAAGAGCAATAGTTAGAATTTCTTAGTCTCTTCTTGAAGCAAATACTGTATCAGAACAGTTGAATTGTTGCAGATTTTGGTGATTAATACAATTGGAGACATTGTGGTTTTCCTGGTGGAATCCTTTGTGTTATTTCATCGTGCATGGTTCTTATTGTTCCATCTTTTAAATTGCTTGAAGATTTAGGGTTTAGTATTCAGAAATAGATTAGTTTCAATTGGATAAATGATGTCTATGATTTCATATTTGGAATGTTTGTAGCTATCTCTGGTCTATACTCCCAGTAACTATCTGATTGTAGTAGGCTGGCAAAGTCAACCTGGACCGTATATTCAATGTGCTTAAGTTCGATTGTAGATGCATGTCTATGATTTGAAAATCTGAATTCCTCAGAAGATTGCACCGTTCTTGTAAGATTGCATTGTGGGTCGAATAAGAACTGGTTATTTGAGATAGGTCCATTCCAGATATATGTTATTTACATTGTTTATCCTCTCAGTAGTTTAGATCTTATCACTTCCTTGCATCCCTATCTTTTGCTGTTTCTTTATTATTTGGTTAGATTTAGGATTTAAGATCATCTGATAAATTGAAAGATACAGTTTGCTTGTAGTAAGGTCCGATTGTGATTATCAGCATTTCACATTTTATCTGAGTTGTTTTATGCATTTTTATGACCTAACACCTGAGAGACCTTGGGGTAATCTTCAGTGATTTATTGTTGAGAATTACCTTTCAAGAGAGATAGAATATTGTATTCTGTCTGAGTTGTTGCTGTGCAGAAAACACCATCAACAAGATGAATATATGACAAGAATAAACTATATTCAATGTCAATGATATGATTGTTTTTACAATGAGAGATCCCTTGAGAGATCATGATCTTCTGAATTTGCAAAAATAGTGTGTGGATTGGAGTAAATGTTTAAATGTAGAACTCTTCAAGAAATTTTGTATACAAAATGAGATGAAGACTCAAATGGTGACACTTGACAAAACTATGGAAGATAAAATATTTCTTTCATGGTGCAAAAAGGGAAATTGAAAGTGAACTAGTTTAAATAGATTTTTGAGCAGTTAACTTAGAGGATATGAGCATACAAACTAGGGTTTCTGAGTTTTGTTTCAAAAGTTTAGAAAATGGATAGTTATAGATAAAAAATAATATGCATGTTGATCTAGACTATGCATGGAGGCTTAATTTTAGCTATTCATTTTTTGCAAACATTGATGCCTTCTCCTATAAAAGGAAATTTATTGTGCTTTGAAAGGGAGTAGGAATTGTTATTTTTTTTATTTAATGGAACTACATCAATAAAAATTTCCAAAAAAATCATTATTTCTCTATCCTTAGTAAAATTATTGTGATGGATGTGCATGCATATGTTTTGATTTGCATATTTAGTGTGTGTATAAGAGAAAATTTTCACCCTATGTGCAATTCCACTTTTTTCCTTTTTCCACCTTAGAAAACCAAGTTTGGAGGCTTAACTCCACCTAAGCCTATTGATGGCATCACACTTGGCACTTGTTTTGAGCGTCGGTGGAGGTGTTTCTGTCATAGATGCTCGCACAATGCACAGACGTCCACATGGTGTGCTTACGTCCCTATAGATTCCTACGACTGAGCCAGCAGAAGCGTTACGCTTCTCATTGGCAGTGAAGTTGTAACGCCTCCTTCAGCCAACCGACCCGAATATGGCCGTGTTCTTCCTTCATTCCTTCATATCCATTCATTCCACATTCAATCCAACTCTTCACAACTCTTCACAACTTCTAGAATTCAGTTGAACTCCATTCTATCACTCCACAAGTTCACTTTCACTCACTTCAAGCATTTCAAGCGTTCCATTGCAACAACATCTCACTTCATCAACTTGGTAGAGCACGTTTGGGACCACGCCATTATAGCAAAGGCTTGATTTTCTATCATGTCTCCCCCAAGCAGCCTTGAGTGCTCTTGGTGGAGGTGGTAAGCTTCCCTCTCCTCTCCTCTATCACTTGGTTGAGTAGCATAGCATTGCTTTGTAGTGTTTGTATTCCCTTTACTTTATTGCTTCTTTATCTCGTTTCCTTGGCTATCCGTGGAGGTGGAAACACCTAAACAAGGGTCTGACTAAGGCAGGCCCCTATACAGCCACCCAAAATTTTCCTTCTTTCTACGTGCAAGAGTACGTGCTCTTTGAAGGATCAATTGGTGAATGAACTTCTTAGTGAGATCCTCCTTACTCTTATCACTCTTGCATTTCTACTTTACAACATTAGAGAATACTTTGTTTATTTGTTAGTGTCATTCTGGCCCTTTAGTTAGTCAGCTGGGCCGTTAGTCATTTTAGCAAGTTTGAACTTGTCTCTACTATTGTTTGGCCATACAAATGCTAGCGCACTTTAGAGACGTCAGCACATCATGCTATCGTCCAAAGACTGCACTTTCATCTTTGGACAAAGAGCTCCCTAAGACGTAGAGTTGAACCTGAAAACTAGCTCGCCTAGCCCCACATTGAAACTCGGGATTGCAGAGTGGTTGTAGGACATCATAGTCCTCATCATTCTCATCTTTATAACCCTAAACATTGCACTTAGTTGAGGTAAGTTAGGGCATCCTCTCACATCTTGACCCTTCGTGACCTGGGGTCTTGCATGCAGTGGTCCCCCTCTCTTACATTTTTGGTGAACCTGATGTCAAACAACGTCTGTTCATCTATTGGTGCTGGGGGCTTCCCTCAGGTATTTCATGATTGTTGTGTCCTTGGGTGTTGTGAAAGTTTATGAGCATCACAAACCAATCCACAACTTCTAGGCATATCATGAGGAGAAGTGTACGGAACCTCTCGATGGATAGGACAAAGATCTCACTTGGTCTCTCTACAGGCCTGTTCTCTAGTCCTGTCGTTAGCTTGGCTATGTAGGAGCAGTTATCAAGGAATGAGATGGGATTCGCTAACGAAACCAATCACATTCCCACTCCTCCTGCATCTCCCACGCCATCATTGGTGGATGAGCATGAGGTCGTTCAAATCCTTGCTGAATATGTGTTCACCCTTGCAAAAGGGTTGGGTGACCTTGAAAACCATTTGGAAAGAAATCCAAAGATGGCTAGAGCTGCTCGGGTTGTTAGTGAACTAAAGTCTATGATGGGTAAAGATCGAATAGGCGTAGAGCTTCTAAGTAGTCTCCTTAGTCTTGATGAAGCATGCACTCCTTCAGGAAACCCTAGCTTCACACAAGGAGTCATCTTCAAAGAGCATGAGGGAAAATTATGGGTATCAATGCCTCCCACTTCTGTCTACATGGTTGATACGGTCCCTTCCATTAGTATCTCGTTCTTCCCTAATCAACCAGAAACTATCAAGGTGAATAAAGTCTTGTTGGGCTTTAGCTTTACCCCTTTTGTCACCTCTGGTGGTGGAGGCTTTGGTAGTGGTGGTGGATTTGGTAGCGGAGGTGGTGCTAGTGGAGGTGGTTCCGTTGGAGGTCATGGTGGTGGTTCTGACGGAGGCCCTACTGGTGGCGGTAGCTCTAGCGGAAGTCACACCGGTGGTGGTTTTGGAGGTGGACTTGACGGTGGTTTTGGAGGAGGTTCCTCTAGCCCTCTATCTTCTAACAACCCTATTTTGAACACTCTACTTCAGAACATGGGTAAGATGCAGAGCCAGTTGGCGAGCCTTTCCCAAGCCTCTACCCAACTTATCTTCCAGTCTTTCTTTCGACATAGCCCATTGTCAATTGCTATCTTGAACACTCCCTTCCCTCAAGGAATGGAGATACCTAAATTTGAGAAGTTTGGTGGCAAAGGAGATCCCAAGATGCATGTGTTCGCCTTTAACGCCCTTTGCATTGACTTCTTCCATCATGATGCATTGATGGCTAGACTATTCCCCTGATCTCTCAAGGACACAACACTCAAGTGGTACTATTCCTTGCCTGGAAATTCTATTTTCTCATTTGATCAACTTGTAAATTAGTTCCTTAGACAATTCCAAGAAAACATTGGGCCAAAGATGACCTTTTCGGATCCCGTCCAATGTAAGCAAGGAGATAATGAAAGGATTACTGATTTTATATCACGTTATCAAGCGCTTCTTTCAAAAATCTCATATCAGCTGCCCGATTCTGATGTGCAGAAGGTATTCATAGGGAAATTATAAAGGCCTTGGAAAGAGAAGTTCGCCATTTTGAAATACCATTCTTTCACGCATTTGTGTGTGGTTACGAGAATACTAGCAAACGGTTGCTCAATTCAAGAGATCCTCCTCGCACTCCTATTTTGAAGGAAAGTCCATCATATCAATCTCTAGGAAGGGTAAAGCCATTTTGAATGTAGTAGCCGATGTTGATGATAATGGCCTCAAATGCAACCAAAAATTCATGAAGTTGTCTGAATCTTATACTTCCATCTTGCAGAAGTTGTTGAAGGATAAGATCATAACTTTTCTAATCCCTAAGCCTGTTAAGGAACCTTACCCTAATTGGTATGATGGGAACACTTATTGGCAATACCATCATGTTAATGGAAATGATACCAAACATTGTATGTGGTTGCGTCATGAAATACAAGACCGCATCGAGGACGTTACCATTCATCTCAATGGGAGAAAACATAACACTAAAAAATCAATGGAAAAAGCTAATAGTGAATTGCAGATATACATGGACCCATTTCTGTCACATTTTTCTAACATGATTATCAATCCCACTGATTTTTTTTCTCAACCCAAGGCCTACGTAAACATGGTCACGGTAACTTCCACCGTTCCACCCCCACCTGGTTCACTAGATGTTACATTTACATCACAAGATTTACCCTTGAACAACAAACCTTCACCTCTCTACATTCCCGCTCATGTCAATGGTAACATTGTGACAGGAGTCTTAATTGACCCCACGAGCCGTGTGAATGTTATTACTAAAGAAACATTAGTATTGAATTCACTGCAAAAGGAAAAATATGAAGAAACGAAATCTACCATCCGTACTCACGATGGTATGAGTCTTAAACCTTATGGCTCGATCACTTTGTCTGTCCTGGTTGGACCTAGGACTATTGACACAGTCTTCAATGTCATCCTAGAGTCAGATTTTTTTAGAGTGAAGCTAGGCATTTCCTAGTTAGCTTCCGTAAATGGGGTCACCTCCATTATCCACAAATGTTTAAAATTTTCCCACGAGGGTGCCGTGCATGTAGTGCATGACATCGGATATCAGCCCTTGGTATCTCGTGGTGGATATTCATTGGATCACTTCCGACCCTCCCTGGTCGGTCTGCTTCCTCCAAGGATGAACCTACTTTACAAGAACTATGTGAAGTATAAAACTGGGGGCAAAGGGGAGCTAGAGCTGACCCTTCATGTGACAAAGCAACCGGTTGCCTCCTCTTCCCGAGAAGAGAAGAAGAAGCCCACGCTGACTGCTATTCCTTCCCCAAAAGGGAAGGAGAAGTCCACGCCAACACCCTCTCCTTCCCACAAATGAAAAGAGAAGGCTATACCATCCACTCCCTCTTCCTCGAAGAAATAGGAGAAGCCTATGACAGCTCCCTCTCCTCAAAAAGGTAAAGAAAAAGTGACTTTTTCCCAAACTGCCTCATCCTCTCCCCTTTCTTGGGAAGATTATTGGATGAGTAGACCCGGTGGCTACCCACTGAGTCCGATGATCCCTCCTTGGCGTAGGCCCAAGATTAGGATCACGGATCTCCCTAATGAATTTCCTAGATCATGGTATTATTTATGACAAAAAGAAATGTTCTTGCAGATAATTTGATTTGCAGCCCCCCACCACTCCTGCTTCTAAGGAAGTGAGTGGAAAGAGGCCCGTTGTCGAGGCTCTCAAGTCAACTCCTCCTATCGCTCCTTAGCCTACTCCCCCTGCTCCTATAAAGGAGCCTGTCCCTCCACTTGAGACGGTCATAGTGGACATTCCTATGGTTGAGTAGGAACCTCTTGTCCCTTCGCAAGCTTTGGCTTCTAACTCCAAGAGTCGTAGAAACTACCTTGCACGTGAGTGCAAGCATTGGTGAAAGGCTCTCCTGGTTGAGCAGGTTGGCTCACAACAAAAGGAGCAAGGAATGACAACTCCTATTTCAGGACCTCTTGTAGCGTCTTCTTCTTCCCTTCCTTCTATTTCTCTTCTGTCTAATCTACTTCTAGCTTCCGTTGCGAGCACGAATGTGCATAACCCTAAATGGATACAGGTGTTTATCGCTCCTTTGGCAGAGCCACCTTTGCTGATATCTGTCTCAGATATCCAGCCCTTCCCGAAGCCCGTGGATATGGTTAACACTTTGGTTGTATCTGTTGTAGTTCTTTCTTCCTCTTCCTCTGCACCCCTAGCTTCATTTGTGGGGAGTTCATCTCATCCAATGAATAAAAAGGCAAAGGGTAGTCCTTTTAGTGATGAAGGACGTAAGAGGAGTCCAGTTTCTTCGCAAGGTGGTCCTGTGATGACTTGTTATGTCCTTGTGACAAAACCAGTCTCAGCTTCCCCTGAGTTCGTCACCTCTCCCAAGTCATTCAGAAAACTTAATAGTGAACCTCAGGCACAACCTACCTCATCCGTTGAGAATAGGCATGGTGCTCCTATGGGACACATGTTTAATTCCATGGACGATGTCCCAACCTTGTCGACAATCTTCGCAAAATATTTGACCTTGACTCCACAAGAGCTCGGCGGAGAGGACCTTGAGGGGCCCTCTTCCTTATCCCTTGTTGCGAGAGGGTTGGATGCTCCTCCTCTTAACATCCCTCCATTGAAGGCCTTTCCTCCTTCCCCTTATGAGGATTTATATTGGGAAGCGGATGACCTCTTGGGAAATCAGTGTTAGGAGAAGGCCCCTTTTCTTGATCTTGTGTGTATGTGTGTTTTGTGATGTGTTCCCCCATACTCATGCTATGTGTTCCTGGATGACCCTCATCACCCCTATTGGTGCTTGGATACAGGCGTGGTTTTTGTGTCGTGAACCTTCTTCTATCTGTATCCTCATTCTTCCATGTTTGTGCTTGAATTTTGATAAATAGGGGACAATGCAAAGCGTTGGGGGAATTTAGGCTTCACTTCCATGTTGATCCAATTTTTTATTTTTACTTTTTTTTTCTATACATTCTTCCTGATTTGGTTGGGGATTGATGATCTTTCACTTTACATTGCGGTTACTTATTATTATTATATGAGCTTGGAAAGATTTGACCCCGCTAAACTAGATTCCCCTGTGTCCTTTGTTTGTATTTTTATTTTCTATTTTGCTTTCTCTTTATCTTTCTCTCTTCTTTGCTTGAGTTGTCCCTCCTATGTGTGATAACGCTCTTCTTTAACACATTAGTTTTCAAAAAATGAATTTGTTACCAACAAATCTTTTCTTGAAAGCCTTCACAAAATTTACCTTAGAATCACATTCTCAACACGGAACCTTAACGAAGTGTGTTTCCTTCATCATGGTTTCGTAAAGAAAGGACTTGAAGACCTTCCTCCGAAGTGGGAACTACTTTTACTTCCCCTCACGTGGGGGCATGTCCTTCCTTTGAAATTCCTTGATGAAGTGAACATCTTTCGAAAGGATTCCTTGATGATGAATCACTCTAAGAAGAACAATTGATTTTGAATTGCACGTCCCTTGGGTGGACCCCTCTCCTTTTGAAGGGTTCCCGAGGGACCCCTTTGAAAGTATTACTTATTGATGGTCTATGTGACCGGTCGCTTTTGACATGTTCTATCTGCAGGTAGAAGTGTCACCGCTTCCTAACTCTGTGCAATCCGCTTTCTCAAGTTCCTCCATGAGAGAGATCTTGGGGGATATCTCCCTGCAAGACCGAGAACTTGTAGGGTGATTTCCTTTGAGCTTCCTCCATGCAAGAGATCTTGGGGGTGGCTCCCCTGCACGACTAAGAACTTGTAAGGAACTTCTTTGGGTGTTCTTCATGCTTGAATTTGTGGAGAATACCTCCCCTACAGGACTGAGAACTTGTAGGGTGCTTCTTCATGCTTGAGTTTGTGGAGATTACCTCCCCTGCAGGACCGAGAACCTGTAGGGTTCTTCTTCAGGTGTTCTTCATGCTTGAGTTGGTGGAGAATACCTTCCCTATAGGATCGAGAACCTATAGGGCTCTTCTTTTGGTATTCTTCATTATGGAGTTCATGGAGAATACCTTCCCTATAAGACTGAGATCCTATAGGGAACTTCCTTCATGCGAGAGATCTTGGGGGTTGCCTCCTTACAGGTTCATGGGCCTGTAAGACGCTTTGTTGTTCCAACTTCATAGTTTCGAGCAGTTATGGAGTCCTTTGTTTTTCCTACACCTTCAAGTACGCTAGACTGAGTACTGATTCCTCGATGGTTCAAGTATACTTTTCTATCCCTACTCTCTTCTTGATCTACTTTACCGAGCACTCATCAGTACTCATGCTCGCTAAAGTGGGGGAAAAATGTATAAGAGCAAATTTGCACCCTATGTGCAATTCCCTTTTTTGCCTTTGTACACCTTAGAAAACCAAATTCTGAGGCTTAATTCCACCTAAGCTTGTTGTTGGCATCACACTTGGCACTTATTTTGAGCATCAATGGAGGTTTTTTTGTCAGAGACACCCGCGCGGTGCACAGACATTTGCGTAATGTGCTTACGTCCCTAGTAGATTCTTGCAGCTAAGCTAGCAGAGTCATTACTCTTCTCATTGGAAGTGAAGTTGTAACGCCTCCTTCAGCCAACCAACCTGAATATGGCCATTTTCTTCCTTCATTCCTTCATATCCATTCATTCCACATTCAATCCAACTCTTCACAACTCTTCACAGCTTCTAGCATTTAGTTGAACTCCATTCTATCACTCCACAAGTTCACTTTCACTCACTTCAAGCATTTCAAGCATTCCATTGCAACAACATCTCACTTCGTCAACTCAATAGAGCACATTTGGGACCACGCCATTGTAGCAGAGGCTTGAGTTCCTCTCATTTCTCCACCAAGCAGCCTTGAGTGCTCTTGGTGGAGGTGGTAAGCTTTCCTCTCCTCTCCTCTATCACTTGGTTGAGTAGCATAGCATTGCTTTTTAGTGTTTGTATTTCCTTTACTTTATTGCTTCTTTATCTCATTTCCTTGGTTGTCTGTGGAGGTGGAAACACCTAAACGGGGGTCTGAATAAGGCAGGCCCCTATACAACCACCCAACATTTTCCCTCTTTCTATGTGCAGGAGTACGTGCTCTTTGAAGGATCAGCTGGCGAACAAACTTCTTGGTAAGATCCTCCTTGCCCTTATCAGTCTTGCATTTCTACTTTACAACATTAGAGAATACTTTGTTTATTTGTTAGTGTCATTTTGGCCCTTTAGTTAGCCAGTTGGGCCATTAGTCATTTTAGTAGGTTTGACCTTGTCTATGTTGTTGTCTGGTCATACAGACGCTAGTGCACTTTAGAGATGCCAACGCACTGCACTGTCATCCAAAGATTATGCTTATGTCTTTGGACAGAGAGCTCCCTTAGATGTAGAGTTGAACCTGAAAACCAGCTCGCCTAGCCTCGCATTGAAACTCGGGATTGCAGAGTGGTTGTAGGATATCATAGTCTTTATCATTCTCATCTTTATAACCCTAAACATTGCACTAGTTGAGGTAAGTTAGGGCAGCCTCTCGCATCTCGACCCTCTGTGACCTGAGGTCTTGCACGCGGTGATCCCCCTCTCTTACAGTGTGTTAATGGAAAAATACTAGTTAAAGCTATTCCAAAATTGGGTGCTTTAATGAATTTTGAAATTCCAAGTGATTCAAATTCCTTAGGAGATTGTACTAACTTTGTGGATCTGCAATTTTATCTGGTTAACCAAAGTTTAGTTTATTTTCATATTGATCCAATCATGCATGTGATCATTCTAGCATAATTTTAAATTAGGAATCTTTTTTCCCTCTCTCTTTTGATATTTTTTATACTCTTTAGAATTAGGTAAAATAACAATAATGTATTGAAAATAAGTTGTCTTATAATTTTTTAGAACTCATAGAAATCATATTTGAGATCAGGGAAGCCTAATTTTAGGGTTTTGAACTTTTTAAAATTGCTTTATCATCAAGACCTAACCCTTAGAGGGAAAATTCCATAATACAACCATGGAAGTCCCTTTGTGAGAATAGTAAAACAATGAACAACTGAGTGAACCAAAAAGTCAAGACTTGACAACTGAAACCTTGAGGCACTCATCTTTTGTCCAAAGATTTGATTTCCTTTCAAGAGAGATCTAAGTTCATTTAAATTTTCATATGTGTTGTGAGTGTATCAAAACACCTATCAAGAGGAAGGAATTAAATGAAATCATATATTTAAAATAAATAAAAGATTGTATGAGTGGTTGGTTATGCCTTTTGAGTGGACTAATACATACACCACATTTATAAGGTTGATAAATGACATATTAGAATAATATTTGGGAAAGGGTTTTGTTTTGGATGATCTATTTATTTTCAATAAGGCATAACAATACCATATCATATTAGAATTAAAAAGATTGAAAAAATAAAATGTGTTAATAAATTATAAGAAGTATATTTTCATTAGGAAAAGGTTGGTATGCTTGTGTTGTATATTCTCAACAAAAGGTTTGAAGGTGAATGAATCTAAATAAATTTAAAGCAATTGTTGAATGGCCTACACTAGTGAATGCTGGAGAGGTAAGAAGTTTTCATATATTATCTATTTTTTATAGGAATTTTAGTGGTATTTGTACACTGATAATAGAGACTATGGTAGAAGACGATAAATAACTTAAGTGGAAATTAGGAGAAAAAATTAGCTTTAAGTTATAAAAAAATAAAGCGACATAATAAATAGTTTTAGAATTGTCTTATCTTGATAAGGAGTTTCAAGTTGCAAGTGGAAGTGAAAGTGAAAGTAGAGAAATACTAAGTCAAAAAGTGTTAAAGTAAAAGGGTACTTTCATAATTAATTATTTAATTACTTAGGCCCCCTTTCACACTAGCTACTTAATCTTACTTAGGTCATGTATTTTTGTCTCAATTCATAGGATTGGGACACATGTCATGATCTATTTTTATCCCCACCTTTTCATCTAGGGTTACTTTTTTATTTTTTCTTATCATAAACATTCATAATTGTATTATTCATTATTAAAGTATTCCAATGCACATTGATCATGATTCAATCTTTTTGGATCAAGAATCCCTTTGGCCTCCATATCAGTTCCTACTATTTTTTCACTCTCTTTTATGATAAGTGTTTGATTGCAGGTAACCTTGGGAGATGTGGGGTTGAGGAATCAACTCCAACATGGTATCATAGCTCAAGATTTGTTATTCCCTATCCTCTTTTTGAGAAATTTGGCCCTAAGAAAGAAATGGTACATCTTGGAGGAAAATGGACCTCATCGTTGTGTTTAGAATGCCTAAAAACTTTAAGGTCACTTGCCTAAATGCTAAAATTAGAGTCTATTTTTTTTTACAATTTTTTGGGGCTACATAGGTTTTAAGGAAAAAAATTGTATATTTGTATGGATCCATATAGTCATATAGTAGTTGTACCCTTCCTGCATAAGCCTTGTGTGGACTATTTACACTTTTTGATAGATTTTTTAAATCAATGCTAATCATTTTTTTTGGCATTAGGTTTTTTGTGACAATAATTTTTTATCATGTGGTGACATTTTTTTAATAGGTAACTTGGATTTTCATCACTACCACCCAACTGATAGTAGAGCATTAGTAGTTTTTTCTCAAATGGTGACACAAATCCAACCCCCTAACCACTCTAAACCATTGGAAGGGCATTGACTCGATATGATCCCTATTGATGGCTCTATACTAGCCAATAGATAATCCCCAACAACCTAGCACTTACTACTAAACAAATTTTCAAGCCATTAAAACTATTTTTCAATCTCTAATGACTATTTTTCAATAGGAAAATGGTTTTATTTTCTCGAATAATGATGTTTACCTTCCAATGATAGTTTTTTTTATGTTTGTAGTGGTTTCACAACCATATGAGAATATTTTAGGAAATTACAAAATATACCAACATCCTTCTTTTATCGAGGTTAGCGCGATGTCACCTATATAGCTAGATTCCTAGCTTTCCCTAGCCCTAATTTACCTTAAATGAGTTTTTATTTTATTTTTGGGATAATTTAGCATATATTGTCAAAATTCAGCAAACAAGATAGTGTCAAAATTTTGGTTCTAAGAACTTTCTAGTGGTACAAGTATTTTTCTTAGATTTTTTGTTGGTACATTGTATCACCTATCAAAATTATATCTTCATTTTTGGCTTCCAAGCTCATAAATTTTTACCTGTTTCTCCATTTTTTGTGGTTCTTGTGGCATTGGAAAGCTATTTTATAGATATTCACAACTATTCATGCACTTTTTTCTAGAATCTACCTTAGGATTTTTTTATTTAGTTAATCATTATTTCACATACTATTTCATTACTTGGATATTTTAGCACCTAGAAAAAAAATTATTTGCATGAGATGAATTAATTTGAGCTAATCTATATGTAAGTTTTGGCTGAAATGCCTACCCAAGGTACAAATGAATGAAGGAAAGAAAATATAGAAATTAGAAATGAGCAAGAATAAATTATACTCTACTCAAGAGAATGTAAAAATTACAATGATCTTACGAATTTATGTTAGATGTTGTGATTACAAAGGGAACCCCTTGGTTATATAGACCAGGGTGAGGGATAAGATATCATAAGATTATGACAAGTGTCTTAATCTTATGATATGGGACATAAATAGATAAGTATCATAAGATTGTGACAAGTGTCTTCATCTTATGATATGAGACATAAAATGATAAATATCCCATGTGGACCCTAAGTAAACTTAAGTAATAAAGTGTGAAAATGATCTAAGTGGATAGCTAGCTAGGAAATGAACTAGTTAGATAAAGTATCCCTTTCATACCAAAACCCCTGTAAGTGCAACTTAGGGAGAAGTAGACAATGCGAAGATGAAAATATGGGTCCCAACTATTAGGCCTATGAGGTACCCATGTACAAAGAAATATCTCACAAATGGAGAAAAGGAGAAAACCTAGTGGGAGAAAACTCATCTCCAAAAGAGAGAAAAATAGGAAAAACACTCTCGAGAAAATATGAAGGACAAAACTCCATGTGAGGACAAAGTACTCCCATAAGATAGAATGAACAAAGAAGGTCAATGTACCCCCTCTGAATGCACAATATCTTGCATTTATAGTAGATGCTCGACATAGAACTCTGAAGATGGTCTAGACAAGATCATCGAACAACATTCCTCCCCTTAGGAAGAAATAGAGACAGTGATACATGTAGGATAGCTTCCCATGCCTGAAAAGAATATGAGGGAAGAAAGATGTGTATGGAATATGTTAAATTTCACAATGTCAAGAGTCCCAATCTTAATTGAAGAATGTGACAATGTAGACCAACGTGAAGACTGATGTAGAGCATGGACTATAGATGATGACAAGTCATCCAAATTCTACTCCAGAAAGATGTCAAATGGTGACAAGCACTGATATAAAGAATCAAGTACCACTGCAAAATATTTCAATATGAATGGAGACTGAGTTGAAACTATCAACTCATGAGTATCTGCAAAATTTGTCACTATGGAAGCATATGAATGTGGAGAAGAAGCAAGATGATCTAAATGTACCCATTTAAAAAAAAAGGAAAAGGTGAAAACCCATTGGGAATAAAACTCTTAATCAATTATACCCAAACTCCAAAAAATAGATGAAGAAGTTGTAACTATTGATGAAGAGTTCATGAATCCTACACTACAAGAGGAATAAGATAAAAATCAAAGAGACCATTGTATGAGTATCAAATGGATACTCTCAAATTCTCAAAACTATAGATTTGGTACATAGTTTGTATGAGTGCCTCTAATTATGGACACTGCTCAACTAGATATTAGTTGAAAATATAGGTACCAAGTCTCTAATATAGTACCCGACCCTCTAAATACAGAAAGATGGCTTCCATAACAGGAGTGTCTATATTGTATCTAGTCCATCACATCAAAATGCATGGGTAACCAGTCGCTACATTCATTGTTTATATAGGAACTAATAGTTGATACATAGATCAATCCAAAGAAGCTTGCAATATGAAAGATATGGCAGATTACATTGAAGAGACAACATTGTGGCACTTAATTTTAGTGCATTTACAACATATCATATACATGCAAGAGTTATTTGGGCAACAACAAATTGAATTTTTGGGTACTGTGCAAGCCCTATGTGGGCACTGCACAGTCTTGTAACCTATGGGTACACGAGTACCCCACAAGGCCCCACATCCCATAAAGGTGCAGACCCATAGGGGCCCACACCCTTTAATGGGTTGCCCTTCATTTAACACCCTCACATGGGGTATTGGGGAGGCTTCGGCCCCCCACAATTTAACACTTAAGTTTTTTTAATAATTTTTATATAGAATAACTTTTTATTAATATTTTTTTATTAAAGTTTTTTTAAAATTATTTTTTAATAAAAGTTTTCTTTAATAATTTTTATTAATTTTTCAATATTTTAAATAAAATTTGGTAATTATTTTTAATAAAGTTTTTTAAATTTTAAAATAACAATTTTCTTTATTAATATTTTTAACAAAGTTTTTAAATAATTTTTTTAATTAAACTTTTAATTAAGTTTTTTCAAAAACAAAATTTTCATTAATAAGCAAAATTGGAAAAGTTTTTCTTGATTGATCGTCAAGCTCTGTATTGGACCAATCCGTGTCATTCCTCCAACCGAAAACCAACAAGGGTCAGTTGCTCTTGTATTATGGTAACATCCCAATTAGAGGGAATCTTTAATGACCACAACTGGTTTTCTACTTTGGATTTTATTTTTGCATGGCTTCTTCATCAAAGTTTCTAGATTTGTATTATTGTTGTTATCCAACTAACTCTTGTATCTAAAAGATATATTGTAAATGCAATAAAATAAAGTGCCATGATCTTGTCACTTTAGTGTTTGCCACATATTTTATATTGCAAGCTTCATTAAGTGTCAGTTCTTATATACACATTGAATGCAATGACTGGCTACCCATGCATTTGAATGTGATAGACTAGATACAATACAAAAACTCACATTATAGAAGCGTCTTCTTGTATTCAAAGGGTCAAGCTCTACATCCAAAGACATGGTACCTATATTTTCAACTAATATCTAGTTGAGCAATTTCCATAATCAAAGACACTCATATAGACTATGTACTTGATTTGTAATTTCGAGCATTCAAGAGTATCAAGTTGATACTCATGTAGTGGTCTATTTGATTATGATCTTATTCATGTTGTAGTGTGGGATTCATTAGTAGTTCTTCATCAACAATTACAACTTCATCTATTTTTTGGAGTTTGGACATAATTGGCTAGGAGTTTTTTCTCAATGGATTTTCTCCTTTCTCATCTATTTGTAAATGGGTACATTTAGATCCTCTTACTTCTCCAAATTTTCCTTTTGTTTTGTCTAAATGTGGAGAAGGAGAAAGAGGATCTAAATGTACCTATTTACAAACATATGGAAAAGTAGAAAACTCATTGAGAATAAAACTCCTAACCAATTATGTCCAAACTCCAAAAATAGATGAAGTTTTAATTGTTGATGAAGAACTGCTAATGAATCCTACACTGTGAGAGGAATAAGATCAAAATCAAAGAGAACACTACATGAGTATCAACTGGATACTCTCAAATGCTCAAAATTATAAATTTGGTATATAGTTTGTATGAGTGTCTCTAATTATGGACGTTGCTTAACTAGATATTAGTTGAAAATACAAGTATCAAGTCTCTAGAAATAGAACCTAGCCCTTTGAATACAAGAAGATGACTTCCATAAAAGGAGTGTCTATATTGTATATAGTCCATCACACTGAAATGCATGGGTAACTAGCTTCTGCATTCATTGTGTATATAGGAACTAATAGTTGATACATAGATCAATCCAAATAAGCTTGCAATATGAAAGATGTGGAAGATTACGTTGTTCAGTGATAACATTGTGGTGCTTTATTTTAGTGCATTTGCAACATATCGTTTACATACAAGAGTTATTTGAACAACAAAAAATTGAATTTTTGGGTACTATGCAGGCCCTATGTGGGTACTATGCAAACTCATACCATATGGGTACACTGGTACCCCACAAGGCCCCACGCCCCACAAAGGTGCGGACCCATAGGGGTCCACACCCTCTAATGGACCGCCCTTTATTTAACACCCTCACATGGGGTGTGGGGGAGGCTTCGACCCCTAACAATTTAATAATTTTAAAGTTTTTTATTTTTTAATATAGAATAACATTTTATTTATATTTTTATTAAATATTTTTAAAATAATTTTTTTTAATAAAAGTTCTTTTAATATATTTTAATTAATTTTTAATAAAGATTTTAAACTTTAAAAAAAAAAAATTAATATTTTTAATAAAGATTAAAAAAATCTTTATTAATTGTAATAAAAAAAAAAAACTTCAAATTAAGTTATTTTAAAAACAAAATTTTCACTAATAAGCAAAATTGGAAAAGTTTTTTCCTAATTGATCATTGAGCACTATACTAGACCAATCCATGTCGTTCCTCCAACCGACAACCAACAAGGGTCAGTTTCTCTTGTATTGTGACAAAAGCCCAATCAAAGGGAATCTTTAGCGACCACACCTAGTTTTTTACTTTGGATTTGAGTTTTGCATGGCTTCTTCATTAGAGTTTCTAGATTTGCATTATTGTTGTTGTCCAAATAACTCCTGTATCTAAAAGATATGTTGTAAATGCACTAAAATAAAGTGCCACAATCTTGCCACTTCAATGTAATCTATTACATATTTCATATTGCAAGCTTCTTAAGATTGATCTATGTATCAAATGTGAGTTCCTATATACACAGCGAATGCAACAACTAGTTACCTATGCATTTCAATGTGATGGACTAGATATAATATAGAAACTCACATTATAGAATTGTGTCTTCCTATATTAAGAGGGTCAGGTTCTACATCTAAAGACTTGGTACCTATATTTTCAACTAATATGCAGTTGAGTAGTGTCCATAATCAGATACACTCATATAGACTATATACTAGTTCTATAATTTCGAGCATTCGAGAGTATCAATTTGGTACTCGTGTAGTGGTCTCTTTGATTATGATCTTATTCTTGTTGCAATGTGGGATTCATCAATGGTTCTTCATTGTCATTTATAACTTCTTCATCTATTTTTTGGAGTTTGGACATAATTGGTTAGGAATTATATTCCCAATAGGTTTTCTCCTTTCCCATCTATTTGTAAATGGGTACATTTAGATCCTCTTACTCCTCTACATTCATATGCTTCTACGGTGACATATTTTGTAGATACTCATGAGTTGATAGTTTCAACTCAGTCTCCATTCATGTTGATATAACGTCTAATATCAATTATCAAACTCATTGTAAGCTTTACATTCTCTTGAGCAAAATATGGTTTATTCTTGCTCATTTTTTATTTTTGTATTTTCTTTCCTTGATTTATTTGTATCTTGGGTAGGCTTTTCAACCAAATCTTACATGGTATCAAATCAATTGTGAGTTGTGGGTTAGTAATATTTTGATAAATCTAGGATTCTAGAGCTATTATTTGTCAAAAGTACATGAGTATGCTCTTCTCTTGCATCCTTGAATGATCTAGAGAATCAAAAAATTGGAAAAAATATCAGTTTCTAGGGGGGTTCAAACATTGACTTTCTAGTTGCATGTTTTTTGAAGCTTCCTAGAGAAGTTATGAGCTCACCATTGAGTCAAAAGGAGTTGAGAAAGTCATATTTTCCTTTTATTTCATCTGAATTGGACACTAGACACTAGTAGAATTTGGCTAATAAATGACTACGTGACTAACACTGGTAGAATTTGGCAAATAAATGACTAATTTGATCATCATAAGTGACTAATTTGGTCATCGAGTAAAAATGACTAAATAAATGACTAATATCAAAAAAATAAAAATGACTAAATAAATGACTATTACTCCTCTATTCTTTTTTCTTTTAATTTGATCATAATCCATAGAGCTTAAGCCCCCCTCATGGGACCCCTACCTAAGCGGGCCATTTGGCCGCCTAGGTTACTTGGTGCACCAAAAATACCTATTGCATGGAAGCCATTGCCTCTCGGTGCAGTCTAAGGCCTTCACATATTTTATAAAAAAATTGAACATTTACATTCTTTAAATTTTATTACTCATTATGTTAATTATGAATCATTAATGTTTTTAACTATGATTTGAAGCCAGTTTGATTTTCCTGTTGTATTAGCATGCCAAATGTATCAAAGAGAAATTGTCGTCAATTTCACTAATAAAATATGATTTAAACAATCCAATTGTATTTTGAGGGCTATCTTGTAGACACTTTCATTTCAAAAGGTCAAGTAGTTATTTCTAGAAGCAATTAGATTCAATTTACATGGATTGTAGAAACGTAATGTCTGTAAAAGTAATTATTTCTAGAAGTAGTGCCTTAAAAACGTAAGGTCAAGTAGTTATTTCTAGAAGCAATTAGATTCAATTTACATGGCTTGTAGAAACGTAATGGTCGAGTCTATTGAAAACAAAGATTTTTCCCTTAAAAAAAGAACATTTTTCCCTAAAAATGAAGATTTTCCCTAAACATGAAGATTGATTCACTTCTATCTTTGCTTGTTGATATACTCGACCATCTTAATAATGCGAAATAGAAATAAAAAAGATCACTTTTGGTATGCAATTTTTTTCTTTTTCAGGCTTTATATTGTTAATTATTTTTTAAAAATAGAATTATTTTATAATCTATGAAATCAATTGTGTGTTGATCATTTTTATAGATGTTATATTTTTATACAAGTTTGAACTCTAGTAATTTTAGGAGCACATCATGCTTATCTTAATTTTCACAACCTATATTAAAATGACAATGTAGATAGATGAATTTTTCCCCCTAAAAATGAAGACTAATTTACGCATGCCTTCCAAGCAATAGTTTTTTTTGGTGCATTTTAGCAATAGGTATTTTTGGTTCCTTGGTTGGGTCGTGTATGCATTTGGAGGGAATTTTAGGTAGTTGATTTTTGGTGTAAAAAATTTTGATTACACGTTGGAGGGAAGTTTGGAAGTTTAATCAACAATTTGGTGTTTTAGCTCCCGCGTCACTACTACATTAAGGGGGATTTAAGACAATATATTTTTAATTTTCTAATTGTCTTAAATAAGACAATAAAAAAAAAACTTTTTCTAAAATAAATTTTTTATTTTCCCTCCCTGCATTTTTCTTTCCTGCATTTCCCTTTTTCCTCCCAAAATGCATTTTCCTATGGTAGAAATTGTTTTGGTAGGGTTGCAAAAATTGTGATTCGTAGCTTGACTGATTGTAGAGCGTTGGAGGTTGCATTGTGGGCAGTGTTTACCACACTCGGGGGTAGTGTCACCAGGGCAGAAGGCAACATTTTTCAGACATGTTTGGGTGTTTATCTGGGATGGGGAGGTGTTTGTTGTTGGTGGAGATCATGTTGGTCGGGTAAAGTGGACACACAAAAGGGAAAAGTAGAAACAGGGACCACATAAAAGAGGGTTTGTCTTCCTATCACCTCTCTCTTTTCTGTTTGCTTTATTTTTTTAAAAGTTTGTTTAAGTGCACAAAGCTAAGCACACATATGCCAATATTTTTCACGGGAAGTAAGAACAGGGCACAATGAAAGAAATGCCAACAATATGCTTTTTATTCCAACTTCCTCAAACCAATATTGGCGAGTATCATACACCAAGAAAACATAGGAAAAAGATTTCAGTCTATGACTGAGTCAATTTTAATACAGGCGCTTCACCTCCTCCAAGCTCTTCCCTCATGCATTGTTCACCAATCATGCTCATTAGTAGGTGAAATTCCCCGAGTTATATCAATCAGAAACATAAAGCCATCTAAATTATTATCTCCATAGAAGGTATTCGATAAAGTAGCCCTGAGAACCTTTTCGTCTTGCTCTGCTCCATAGCCACTATAGCCATACATTGTTGATACGACTTCCATGCTCTTTGCCATTACTAAAGTGATAAATCTCAGCAGATTGTCTTCAAGGGGATGTTATAATCCTTTCCACCACAACAAGGATGCTTCCACACCGCCCTTCTTTAACAAACCAAGTAACATGTCCCTCAAAGAAAAAAAAGAAGAGAAGGTCCCCATGTAAAGCTACAAACCTCTTTATTTATTTATTTATTTATTTTTTCCTCTAAAGTATGAATGTGGGTTGTATTTAATAGATATTTCCTCATGTACTATGAGCATAACAAGTCAAATGCAGAACAGGGTGAAATGACATGTTTTGCAAAATTAAGTACAGTAACAACTTGCCCAGAAGTATTGTTGTGTAAAATTTGAAGGTGGATCCTTTATCTATTTAAAAAACCAGAAAAAATATGCCTTTAGTTCCCCTAAAGAAGTTCCAAATCTTCCAATCATTATAATTCCTTGACATCCTTGACATCCTTGTAGAGGTTACAATGGTAGAAAACAATTACAGTTTGTTAGTTTTTGTCTCCAGTTCATTGATGTTGCTTTTACTACTGTATTATAATTGTTATCTATCTATCTATCTATCTATCTATTGGTCAACATATATATATTTTTGGATGATGTGGGTTGCCATGAAATTTGGGATGCTCCTGCATTAGACGCATGGTAAGAATTTTAAGTTCATGAAGGTTCAAGATTATGGTGCAAAGACAAGCATAGTGGGACTCTTGAGTTCATAGCTTAGTTGCTTAGAAATATCCACCTCTCTCTCTCTATATATATATATATATGTATGTATTTGTATATATATGTATTTGTATATACACACACACAATACATACATACATACATACATACATACATACATACATACATACATACATACATATATATGTATATATGTATGTGTAATATGTTCTTGTTTTTTTGATATGGATTGCCATGCACTTGGGGATGCTCCTACATCAGACACATGATAGAAATTTTGAGTTCATAAATGCTTAGGATTATGGTTCAAAAACAAGCTTACTGGGACTCTTGAGTTCAGAACTTAGTTGCTAAGAAATGTCTACCAAGGGTGCACACTTTCATAGAAAACTAGGGAGGAGTACCCCAACCATGCAAGCAACAAAACCTTATTATTTTTACTTCTTCTACCCTACAATTGGGTGTTATCTTGACTTGAGTACATATGCAATGCATGAGATCTTTCAACATATCCACAAGTTGGAATGCAAGGCTTACTAAGTGTCTTCTATTTACCTCCCAATAATAGTCTCATGGAATTAATTTTTTTGAGCCATTCTTGGGTCTTGCTATACAAATCAGGGTTTTCACTTGCATCCCAGCTATGATGTTTGTGTAGAGATTCTAAGCATATGAATGTGATGAACAAACTTCCAACATAAATTGCCCAAGTCATTGTTGTTAGCTTAAATTTCTATATAGTTCTTTATGGGTCACACAACCTAGACCCCGATGTAGAAAAGTTATGATTGGAATTAGTATTTTCATCACTGGGAAGAATTAAAACCATGTTTTTTTGCATTTGGAGAGTGACAAACACAATTTTTTGTCACTTGAAAATTTCAAAGTTCACTTGCTTTACTATCAAAATTTTGGCAGAATACAAATGCATGGGAATAATCTGTCTAATCCATAGCACAATTTTGTGTTGAGATTCATGCATCAAAAGTATAGATGAATAACCTTCATATGTCAGATTGTATGCATGCATCAAAAGTATAGATGAATAACCTTCAAATGTCATATTTTATGTATGTTGTCAAGACCATAGACCAGAAAGCTTTGGTGTAATATTGTTTAAAATACAGCCTACATCCCCACTCTCTCCAGGCTCCCCACAATTTCTTTGTGGGAGTTGTTTCAAAATGTTCTGGGTATGTTGGGGCAACAGTGACTATTTACTGGAATTTCCTGTCAGGCATTTTCACACTTAGAATAGAGGCTCAGATTCTTGACCTATACCAAATGATTTAGATCATAAGATAGTTTATTTAAATCCTCTCTTGGTGTGGTAGATGGGGACACTTTGTTCCTTGTTGTCTTCTCAAGTTCTATGATTTGTGTATGTAGTTCCATGGAGATGCATCAACTATCCTTTGGTGTCATCCCAAACATTTTAGGGACGCAGGTTGGACATCTCCCCTGTCCCCATTTTTTTTCTGTATTTTAGTTTCATCTCTAAAATGCTTTGGGATTTTTTTGGTGTCCCAATGACACTTGGGAATGTCTTGAACCTCTGGGACATTCCAGGACACCCCGAATCTGCTGAAAACATCCCATGGATACCCTGATATCACCAATGTCAATAATTGTTCAAAAATTAAGGAAAAACATAATTGTATAATTAAAGAACTAAAAAGGCAATATTTTAATCTACAATTACATGACCATCGATAAAATAATAATTAGATATTCATACTTACAATTTTTTATTCACATTATGATGTTTAATTGAAACTTTGAAATTTTGAATGCTATTTTCACTAGTCAATTTTGAATGTCCAATTTTGTATTCCAATGTTGTTTGAATTTAAACTCTATAGAATGTTTATTAATGTTCAAGAGTTTAATTATACAATTGAAAAGATATAAAGTACATTTTTTAATAATTTTCTTGTATTTTTAATATGTATTTGCATGTGTGCACACACATACATTTTTATTCACCATCCTCATACAATCCAATAAAAAAATTGTTATCCTGGAAATGCCTCCCCTCATCCCACTATTCTAGAAACTCGGAGAAACATAAGTCATTTGCAACTGTAACATGATTTAATTTTGTTGGGAGAAAATATAATTCCCATCTTGAATTCATCAAATGGAGATTTGGCATATTGGAATCACATTGAGAGTAATTGGTGTAAAATCTTCACTTTGGAAAATAACTTTTCAAAGACTGAATAATATAATGCAAATACCAATTAGGTGGAGTAGTTCATATTTATGATTCTTTATTTTCCTCTAAACTTATTTTGGACTCAATGCTAACAAATATGTTCTGGAGCTGTTTCATTTACTACCATATATGTTTGTGAATATTTTGTTAACTTCTATTGCATCATCAGTTTTTTCCTAGATCTACCAAGGATGTTGTAAGAGTTATGGACAAGGACAAAGTTCTATCTTCATGGAAGAATGGAAAAGAAAATTTAATTTGTCTATTTTATTTGATTTGGCATAATGAGCTTAGATGTGCAAGATATATTTACTAATTACTGGCCTTTTAGGTAAAGGTTGATGATTTCTTTATTTTTCTTTGCAGTAATCCATGAGCCAAATGGCCCTACTCTAGATTCACATTTTGAGCATTCATCTTTTCCTGCAATAGTGAAGAAGATTTTCAATCTTAAATCAGATTTTTTAACAAAAAGAGATGCTTGTGTTGGTAGTTTTGAAAGCTATTTTTATATTAGAGATACTCCTCAAACAGATTGCCCAGGTTTGGGATTATTTGCATTGTATTTTTTCTTTGATTAAGGATTGGATGAGTTTATTATATTTTGTACCTTCCTCTGATTTTCCAGTTTTGTATACTTTAAAGTTGTGCTCATCTAGACTTATGATTATAATTTCCACTTTTGACAGCATTGCTAAACATCCATGAAATGTTGTTGCAAGTATTAAATATTTAGCATAGTCATTATATATTTGTTAATTTGATGTTGACAATAATATACATGGAAAAGTAAATTGGAATGAAAGAAGCCACACAAGATGTCAAGACCTGGAAAATCACTATGCATTAAGGATATTGAACAATTTGGAGCATAGAAACAAGTTGGAGCCTATTGCAAATTGAGCATTTGCATCTTCCGAGAAAAATGTAGTAAAAATAATTTAACATCAAGAAGAACCTTAATCTACAAGTTATGGGTGTCAAATCCCAAGCAAGAGCTCATTAGATGGTTCAAAATCAGCTTGAGTGGGCCAAGTTGTACTAGTGGTAAAAAGCGAGTGTCTAAGCTGACTTGGGATGGAGACATATGGACAGGTTTAACTAGTGAAAAAAATTGATCTTTTGTGGGTTAGCATCCTAGTAGAGGGGTCAACTATTTTGATTCTTTATTGCAGATGTCCCAACTAACAACTTGTTTCTCCTATAAAAACTAAATTTGCTTCTTCAATATTTAGTGCATTTTTCTAAACTGATTTTGCATCATATTTACTCTTTGGAGGAAAATCATTCTTATTTCCTTGTGTATAGGGTATATCACCTTTGTTTAGGTGTTATGAGAACATGGCTTGGAATTTTCATTTTATATTTGACAGTTGTGCTTCGGAAGCCAAAACATGGATTGTATGTGAGACATTTTCATTGCTTGACCTATTCTATTGTGAATTTTCTAGCTGCTAACTATTTTAGTTTTATTTCTATGAAATAACAACTGAAGTTATGATATATGTGACTCCACTCCACCCCCCTTACATTTTCAAGATACTCAACACATTTTGAGAGCATCCTTGCAAAATCCATTTTGTGCATGTCATACAAGCATCTCATTCTATAAGACCACATTTCTTCAAGACATTTTGTTAAACAATTCACTTCCACATTTTCCATACATGTCTAACAGAGCATTTCCAACTATAATATTTGACAAAAAACCCCATTCCATTATGGTTTGATGGATGTCCATACCGTGCCCCCAAGTTCCCATTTTGGCACAGGTGGGGAGAATATTGGCTTTACAACAACCAATTTCATTGTCTTAGAAAGTTTATAATTTTTTTGCCGACAAATCCATTTTTTTCATATCCTGCAATCATGGCATTCCATGAAACCGAATTTCTGAGGCACATTGTCAAACAGTTTGTGTGCCTTGTCTATGTTTCCACATTTTGCATACATGTCTACCAGAGCAGTTGCAACTCATCTAAAAAAATTCCTCTATCCTTTATGCTTTGATGGATGTCAATACCATGTTCCAAAGCTCGCATTCGACAAAGGCTAGGAGGATGGTGGCAAAGGTTGTAGAGTCTGGCTTTACACCTGCCAATTACATTTGCTTGAAAGTTTCTAAGGCCTTTTCAACAAATCCATTTTGTGAATACTTGCAATCAGTGCATTCCAGGAGAACACATTTCTTGGAGGCATTATGTCAAACAGTTTGTGTGGCTTGTTTATGCTTCCACATTTTGCATACATGTCTACCAGGGCAGTTGAAGCTACATCATCTGAAATGTAATTTTTTATCAATTGATGATCTATTTAAATTTATGAATTTAAATTTTAGACACATCTCCAAAGATCTCTTGTTTTTTTTTTTCAATTTTCTGGTTTATTATTTTACTATGTTTTTTGTGTAATTTGTGGATACTTAAAAGTTAAACCTACTAATTTATCAATTGGTGATTTGATAATTTTTTGAATTTTAGACTATATGTTGTTGGCTTTGTTTGGTTCTAAAATTTCTTGAATTTGGACTTTGTGGATGTTTTATTGTTGTTGCCTTGTGTGCATTTGGATTTGATCGATCAAATTACAAGCCTTTTTAATTTTTTTAGTCTGAGCTTATTAAAATTGGTTTTGATCGACACAATTATGTTGTAGAATTTTCTTTGTTTTTTGTTCCATCTGTAAGGTGATATTTGTTGGCACACATTTCTTTTTATTGGTAAAATGTCTCGTTGAATCCTATTTTGCATGCTGAATATTGTAGATAAGCCACAAGACCATGTTGTTTTCTACATTATAAACTGGGTATTTTTACATCTTCAGCTACATCAAACTCACCCAACCTGTAATGTTAATAGTAGATACTTTTGGATAAAACTATGTATGAGAGAGAAATCAACATTTCAAGTCAACCAGGATGAATTGATAATGTTTATTGCATTTTTTTTGTATGAGCATTTTGTTTCTTGCAAAGTATCAAGATTATATTGCCTTTGGCCAATGATGCTCCAACTTCTTCTAACAATTGTATGCATTATAAATTATTACTAGTATAAGGTTCAGATAAATGTCAGTAGTGTGAAAATGTATGACCATTCTTGAAGTAGCATTCAAAGTTTTTTACATATATGAATAGAAATTTAGATGTTATTTTTTTAACAGAATGTATGTACTGCAAAATGAGGTATTGCTACTAATTTGATGAAACTATAGTATGCTATAATTCTTCTATGACTATTAGGCTAGAAAGAGGAATAGCTTTCACAAGATAAAATACATTTTTTCTGTATTGAGCTTGTTTTAGTTGAAAACTTGAATATAAGAAAATTCAAACTGTATTGGGTAATATTGGTAATTTGTTGTGTTGAAAATTAAAAGCCTTTTCCTTTAACTGAGTAAAATTATAAGTATGCAACTATTTCTTGTGTTGCATGGTTTGATTCTACAAGAAGAGGTGTGCTTTTTTGTCAAGTAATATAACAACTAAAATTGGGTTGTCATGTCAGATGCATGGATCAATGTGTCAGTGCTATCATAGATAGTGAAAATGCTTGGATATATTTTTAAATAAATATTTTTGCAACAAGCATAAGTTTGTGCTAGATAGATTTTTTCCTTATGTTTGATTTTCTTCTTGAATATGTGGCATTGGTTTAGTAGATTATTGAATCTAAGTTATGTGGGCATTATGCTTCTTGAATGCAGGTTTTTAAGAGTAAACCACTTTTTATATCATCCAAAGGTATGTTGTCAATTCCATGGTTGAGTTAATGTTTCTACATTTTTAGCAAAAAGCTTAAATAGCTGGGAAACAATTGAAAATAAATTTAGTACAAATGAGTTTCATTGGGGAAAGACTGCTTATATAGAAGCTAACCTTAATATTTTTTACATCCAAAAGTATGCTATCAATTCCATGGTTTAGTTAAGGTTTCTTAGAACCTTAGGAAAATGTTTGAATAGCTGGGAAATAGATTAAAATAAATGTACCATGAATGAATTTCAATGTGGAAAGAATGTTTGTATAGGAGATATCTTAAATATTTATTAAAGATGTTTGAATTGGAGAAAATAAATAGAAAACAACTGAGATAAAAAAAAGAGAATTTTGAATATCATTGAATGACCAAAATAATTCAACATAACTTAGAATTATGTCTGACAGCGATAACAGGTATAAGTTGTGCCTAAGGCATCACCTGCTTAACGATGCACCAAGGGGCCTTGTCAAGAACGTAAAAGTTAGGAAAAGGTGAGTCCTAATGAGTACATGGTGCTTGAGTTAGTGTTTATATCCACTACAAGATGCAATAAATAAGGAAGAGATGTTCCCTTAAAAGAAAAATGACAGAAGTTGGTATGTGTTAAACTGCTAATCACATTCTTGAGGCACACTATGAATATATTATGAGAGATGGAGAGCTTCTAATCAATCATGTGTATTGTTCTTGAGGTACACTCTAATGGTGACAATTTATCATTAGGAGAGAAAAGAAGGAGAGATTTTTAACAATCACAATGTCTCAAATTCCTTTATGAAGTTTGCAGAAATAAAAGATCAGAGGGAAATTTTAATGTGGAAAGGTAGCAATCTTTCTGGGAGTTTAACTCGAAAAACTCCCATGGAAATTGTTCTAGACTAAAAAGCAATACAATGGTGTTTTTCTGTTGAGATATTGTTTTCATTCCTTAACTGATGGACTATGAGTGCAAGAAAATTAATCTATGAATTCAAATCTCAGACAAACTTCCTTATGTAGGATTAATATTATGATCAAGAACTTTGTTTAGGATGGTGACTATCAGCTCATTGCTTGGCTTCTTTTGAATTCGAGACTACCATATTTCTCAAAATTGTTGTAATATTTATGTATCTGTTATCCACCCCACATGGAAACTTGGAAGCATAATAAAATTAGTTAGTATATCAATAATTAAATAACCAATCTTAATAGTGTCCCTTACAATTACTTGTCATACAATTAACGATAGTAATAATTCCAAAAAATTGGTGTTACAATCACATCATTGTGGTCTTGAGTGTCTAAAGGTGACCAGAAGTTGGCTCAAGCAGTCAATTTATTTGTTATCATCATCTCCCTTGTGTTTGGTGACTGGTTGGAATTGTTCTGCTATTTCATTCACTTCACGTGCTTTGCATTCTCCTTCTTTGTGTACAAATAAATTGAAGGGACTTGTGACAAGAGTGAATGGCCTCACTAGCTAAGAGATAGTGTTGCAATTGATTCATGACTTAAAGAGCTCCTTCGTGTAGTTAAAGTAATTTTACATAGTATCTTTGAATATTTTTTAACATGTAATAGAATATCAATGTTGGGTGAGAAATGCACCAAGTGATGCATTGGACTCCTTTTAGATAGGTTGATTGCTGTATGGATTTGAGTTTTTTAAATGCTTGATGTTGTGGAGGTATGTTGACTTAGGTCATGTGATTTGATTCAATAGTAGAGAGATGAGAGCATCCCAATATGAACTGTTGATAAGAATTTGCAAATCTGAGAAAACTTTCCAGTCCTTGTATTGCTACAAGGAATTGGCTAATCTTGGATGATCTTTATATTTTTCAGATCCATGTGAATTCCTTCATGGTCAATGATATAGCCCAAATAGTAAACCTAAATAACACCAAAGGGACATTCTAAAATTTTCAATCAGAAGATAACAAATTCGAACTTATGATTCCTCTCATTTGCAAAATTTATCTTTTCGTTATCCTTCATTAGAATTTCTGGTTGGGCATAAATTGAGCACAAGTCTGGCTTTCTATTTCATCCAAAGTTTGTTAATTCTATAGTATGGACTATGATTTGCACTGTTATTGGTCATTTTTTGTGTTTGAGACTCTACTTACATTCAAGAAGACATGTGGAGATTATTTAAATTGCATGTACCACAGATTTAACTAACATCTTAGTAATAATGTTTAGGGTGTCCTCAATATAGCCAGCGCGGGCACGAAGGTCAACTATGCACACCTAATGATCAACTATATATGTAAATTGTAATGCAATAAGGGTTACTGACATGTGAAGTATGTGCAACCCTCATCCACTGAACTTGCATGATTGCATGCACCTAGAACCCAAGCAAAGATTACAATGTTAGGATGTGTTCCAGAGTGCTTCATTAATTCAAAGATTTTGAAAGGTTCCTTGCAAAATCCATTTTGTACACATTCTGAAATCAATCATTTCATTCCATGAGATGACATCTCTTTGAGGCATTTTGTCAAACAATTGAGGTGTTTTGTCTACAATTCCACATCTTGCATATATGTCTACCAGAGCATATCCAACTATAACATCCAGGTATCTTTTTAATTCCTCTATCTTTCATGAATCTCTTTACTATTTGAACCTCGTATAGATGTTTTAGAGAAGAACATAAGTTGTAGCATTTTTAGGATCCAACTAAAAAAGCAGTGTTGCTAGAAATACTCAGCCTATATTCACTATCGGCCTAACATTACTACATCAGGGGAACTCCCCTCATAGCTCCACCGATAGATCGATGAAAGCATATCGACAACACTAGAACATATCGGTGGAAGATAACACAATGTCTCACCGATGGGGCGATAGCATGCTTAACCATGATAGTTGTACAGGATTCCAGGCAACAACATGTTCAAATTGGAGAATATCAAAGCAAGGCTCAATGAGAGCCACTCTTTCCTTTTCCTGGTAGTGCCTTAAATCTGTTTTATTTCAATTTTGTTTGTTTTAATCTTTTTTTTTGAGTAATGCCTTAAAACTTAAATGATTTTTCCAGTTACATCAACATACAAGATCATAATGTGATTTTCTTAATATAATTCTCTTTCAAGATCTTTCATCTTTTTCTTAGTCTTTATCCACCAAGTCAAAAGCATGAAATTTATGCAACCTTTTCCACACATGAGCTTGGAAAATGTCATTTTGTTGCTTTTCTCTAGTCTCCTTCAAAAAGTTTTCTTGTTATATGAAGTTGAAATGAATTTGGCTTAATTTTTAAATCTAATTTCATGAGTTTAAGAGTATATTTCATTAATTAATCATGGATGTCATGAAAGTGAGTGCAATTTTTTCCCAGAGTCAATGTGATGTGTGCTATTCTGCTAGGTTGATGTATTTGAGCTTGATTTTTTTTATTTTCGAAAGCATAGACAAAGGAAGATTTTTTTATGTTCATTGTTTAGCAAGCACTCTTTTTTGATATGAGCTTTTTGGGTGTATTAAAGTTATAATTCACAGACCCTTTTTTGGAAATTACCTTTACTTTTGATGGTTCAACAATCATATAGCTCACAAGTCTTGTAAATAGAATCTCATGGGTAGTACATTGCAGTTTTCCATTGATAAAATGAATTATGTGGTTTCATTTACTTGAGCCTTATGTGTGTGACTTTATTTTTTGCAAATATTAATAGTATGTAATTTGATAAATAACAGGGGGAGTTCTAGATCAGAACCTCCAGGGAGCCCAGGGCTATCCATGGAGTGCATCATTGAGGAGCTTCAATCACGAATAAAAAGGCTTGAATGATGGCATATGTTCAATATAGTAAGTATTTTCTAGATTGTCACTTGAACGTTTGTCCTTATGGGTTGCACTCTTTATATACATGGTAAATAAGTACATTATTTGTGAGTAGATGGAAAATAAAAGCTTTCAACTATTTCTTTGCTTTAAATTTTCCTGCATGCTGCTATCGTGCTTTTGAATATTTATTTTTTATTTTTGGAGAAATGCATGTTATTTTACATCAAAGAACAAGAGAACTGCAACAGCTGAATATTTTTGTGTTTTCTCTTGAAAGTTTCTTGTTTTTTTATCATAGATCTTACAAACTTTACTTCTATGTAAAACCAAACATGGAGTTTTTCTAAGCACAATATATTTGGTCTTTTAAGAATTATGCTAATGTAAATAAAGTTTTCCTGATAAAGAATTTTGTTTGTTATAAAAATGTTCGGAAGACTCTCAACTTATGATTTGTTTGCTTGCAATTTTTGTGGTTCTCATATTTTTTTTGTGCAGGTATTGTGGACATTCCTCATATATGCTCTCATATCTACTATGTTAGCAGGTATTATATCTGTACTTTTTCCTTTTTGTTGTCTATATAGTGAAGAGGTGAAACTTCACAAGTATAACAGTTATATCTAATCCTAATACATTCACTATATCTAGCGCCTAAGTTTAGGGTGCCATAGTTGGAAAAGGAAAATAAAATGTATGAATTTTATCCTCTGTATTATTTGACTTTTCTGAGTTTTTGCTGCAAGGCTCTTGGGAAATGAGGAGAAGGTGAAAGGAAAATAGAATAGAAAATACAGTTGTACAGGACATTGAATGTAAAATGGATTTTCTAATGAGGCTTAAAAGAAATTTTCCCAATCTATTGGTGGGGAGCTAAGGGTATCGAGAGGGAAAGAGAGAGAGAGCATATATAAATAGAGGTTCACATAATCGGCTTCCAATCAAGGATTTGTAGTTAAATGGAGGGGAAAATAGTATAAGATCATATGAAAATGAGGAGTATTCTTGTTTATACATAATGTCTATAAGTTGTTTACATGTTACTGAGACAATTGATATGTAACCAATGAGAGAAATCTCATAGCACCACAAACCTTTTTTATATGGTGTATGGAAGAGTACACAGAGAATGTGATTGCCTTTATATTCACTCCTCTGGTTTGTCATGCATTCTTTTTGTGTCAACCAACATGCATAACATTTTAAAGCAAATTCCTACCAGGCATTTCACCAATAAAATTTTCAAACTGAATTGTTCTTCTCTTTTCACTTTTGTGGATAATTTTTCATCTTGTTCTTTTGTTCAAATAGCATAATGACTTATAAGGAATTAATTTGCTTATCTTTTCTTAGATTTTTAGACTTACTTTTCACCTACACAAAATGCCTATAGAAATTATTACATTATTAATTATGAAACCATTGAAATCTATTCAAAAAACTCAACCAAGGATCATTTAAATCAAACATAAACAACATCAATAAAGAAAATGCTCTAGCCTAGTGCCTCATTTGAAATCATTCAATTCCGCAATGAGTTGATATATTACATTTCTCTTAATTTTGATTTTGATACGGCATCCTAGTTTGCTTTTTCATATTCAAAAAGATCACAACACAAGAGATGAATAATATCAAGAAACAATCAATTACAAGACTAAGAAAAAATTAAGTAAAAACAAAAATAACCTATAATAATTAAAATAAAGGTTAGGTAACCCTTTCACACCAACGAATATAAATATTTTTTCCTTGCTAAATTACCAAAATCAAAATGCTTTTTTAATTTGTAAAATAAATGCCAAATTTAAATTATGAGGATGAGTTTTGAAAATGAAAAAAATTAATCAAATTATTAATATAGTACATTAGGATTATTTAATAAACATAAAAATTTAAAATTATTTATCGATTTCTTGAGGAGAATAATATATCATATTTAAACAATAGCATTTGGAAAAAGTATAAAAATTTGAGCATGGAATGGAATAGATGATAGGAAGAAAATTTGAGATTAAAAAAAACCAAAATATTTTGAGAAGGGTAAATTTAAAATAAACAAATAATAAAAATTAATTAATGAACTAGATAGTTAGAGGATTAAAAATATAAAAGAAAAAAATAAGTAATGAAATTTAGTGAACAAATAAATTTTCTATCTTAATTCTGTTTTCCCCTCTTTAAAACAAATAATTATAAATTTGAGTAAACCAAAAATGAAAAAAATTGCATGTACAAATCTAAATCGACATCAAATAGATAATTCCTAAGAATAATTATTTAACAAGGGATAAAACCCCACTAAATAATAATAATTTAAATTACATTGAGGAGGAAAAGACAATTAGTGAGCTAATATGGGGCGTGGGGCCCTATGGGGTACCCATATACCCATAGGGTATGGAACTATGTAGTACCTCCACAATAGAAAAATTAAAATTTTTTGTTTCAAAGTTTTTCAATCTTTTTTAGAAAAACTTTATAAATATTAAAAAAATCTCTATGCTTTCATAGTTACTTTAAATATGAGTTGTTGATTCTCTGATCTTTTTTTGTGAGGAAAGAGGTTTGTTATATAGAATTTGTGATTTGATTCAAGTGGATTGTGTGTAGAATGATTGTTGCTCGACGTTGAGAGGAGAGATAGCGATTGTGCAGTTTCATGTAGTGTGATTGAAGAAATAGGTTGAGAGAGTAGTGCCTAGATTGATCAGTCAGGCAAGATTGAGATCAGTGACATAATTAGGGGAAAGTGCAGATGATTAATTATTTGTTTAATTAATTAATTCCTAGTTGAACGTGCAAATCAAGTTTGACTTTTGCAAACAAATTTGCATTAGTTTGATTTTATTTTTTATGATGTTTTGAATAGTTTATTCAAATTATTCAAATTTGGAGGGAAAGTGAGTTAATTAAATTATGATTTAATAATTTAATCGACTTAGGGGAATAAGGTGAATTAGTGACATAATTAAATAATCGTTATTTAATTAATTAAGAGGAATAAAGTTAGATTAGGACTTTATTAAATAAATGAAATTTATTTAATTGGTCAAAATTGATGAAAAAATGAATTTTAAATTGTCATATTATTCAATTAATAACAGAAATTAGGGTTTTTGATGCTTTTGATGTGAAATGCAATGATATTTGATAATAATGATGTCGATGATGAAAAAATGTCATTTAAGGTGTGTGATAGGTGTTAGGTCAATTTTACATGTCTACATTTTGCCTCTCTTTGAGATAAAGTATTGGTTGCTTGTTTCAGAGATTTGATGTTTCAGATCAAGTTGAAAATTATATTTCAACAGAATGATGGTAGGGTATGTGTTGCCCCCTCAAGAGGTTGGCTGAAAAATTTTGGAGGTCAGGCTCACGACATCCTGATGTGTAGAGGGAAAAAAGTCTATAGATCTTTCATTGCTCCAAATGTTCCCGGGAGCTCCTAAAACCCTAGGAAGGTTTCCTATGTAAAAATTAGGGTTTTAGGGGGTTTAAATCCTCATTTGGGTTCTAATTTCCTCATTTGCACTTTGAGCCTATAGTGATTTCTTGTCTCAAGTTTTTGTTTTGGCAAGGAGCAATACCAAGGATTTGGGGTGCCCCACATGGTGACTCAATTCAATATTGGATGACCTGCAGGTGTCAGTACCTGATATGTACCCTCTTGATTTTTACTTTCGTCTTCTATGTTTCTATAATTAATGCTTTAAGTCAAATTAGTCAAAAGCGCAAATTTTGTGAAACTATTGCATCGGGGGCACTTTTGACATTGTGAAATGGGTGCTTTTGCTATTTTTTGGTTTCACCTCCATACTTTTGTGCATTTTATTTGTACACTATTTTTTTTGATTTTTGCACTATTTGGTCGTTTGGTAATTGCCTTGAAATTGCTGAAAAAAAGTTGAAAAGTTTCATCATTGCTTCATTTTAAGACATTTTTCACTTTTTTTTTTGGAACCCTAAGTTTTTGTTATTTTTAGGTTTTTCATGTTGGACAAATTGTTAAATGATGTTAATGATTTAGGTTCCTTAGCACTTGAGGAGAATATTTGATCAGATTTTTTATTTGATCATGGGATTTCTTTGGGCAGGCTACGTCAAATTTGTTACATGTCCACCATTTAATGTCATATGCACGATGATGATGCACTCATGAATGTGGCACTCAAAGACCTCTTCATTTCATTCAAAGACTCTTCATCACTCTTAGGATGTGTGGAGGATTCTCTGTATAGGGTGGGGCTTGTTCTTATACCCAATGGGGCACCCATGCTATGTGTCACATTCTTGGTGTGGAGATTTCTGGATGGTTTGACAGTTGGGAGATTGTTTTTTCATATTTTGTTGCAGTGTCGATCCTATTTCACTTGTTCTTTGTGCTTTGGTTTTGGGGCTCATGTTCCTATAGGATCAGGCTTAGAGATCCTATGGGATGGGGTATATGCATCAAGCAGATGTTCGACTTGACTAAATACACATGGGGTCCTTGTCTTCTTGCCCACCTGGACAGAGATATGCATCATGATGCATATCATGGTGGGAAATAATTTCTGCCAGTGTCACTCTTCTTCATGTATGGGCCTAGGAGCATATTCAGTCACACAGCCTAATGATATATAGATCATACTGTTGAGGATCCATACTCTTATCGCTATGGAGATTTTTTACATTATACATTGACTGGGAAACTTTCCTACTGGCATCGTGTATTTGATGACATGCCAGGCTTTGTGTGGAGTCCATATTGAGGTGTGTCCTGATGATCCAGAGAATTTGGTGTACTACAGACATAATAGGTGGTTCATGTATAGACAGGGTTTTTAGACAGTTTAGAGAGAGACAGGTCGCTTTCCAAATACTTATGAGGCTTGGTTTGGTCGGACCACCAGAGAGGTCCATGTCTGGGGTTTATAGGCCAATGTTGTTGTTGCTTCATTCAAAGCTCTTTCCCCAATCGGATGGGGTTGGCCAGTGGGATTAGTGGATTCAAGTACTACTCTTGATTATGATTAGTGGTGGGCTCGACGTGTGCCATTGAGATTTATAGATCCTAGCAGTGATCTCGTAGTTGGTAGGGTAGGCATTATAGGTCGGCACGAAGAGAGATAGTGCCTAGAGATTTTAGTAGAGCATCTTAGCAAGGATCGATAGGACGGTGCATAGGGTGATCTGATGCAGGAAGATCAGGGATAGGTTCCAAGTCCCCCTCCACCACCTAGGGATGGAGGTGCACAGTTAGCTGCAAAGATCAGGTGACAATAGGCCACAAAGGTGTTGATTGTTACATTGATAGTGGAGAGAGACATTGCTCGAAAGGTACAAGATGGTTTAAGGGCAGAGTGAGACACAAATATTAGGTTTCATCTCATTTCTGAGACATAGTTGCAGGTTGTTGCTACTAAGAGGGATGGCCTAAGGATATAGCATGATAGTCTCTGCATTGAGCGAGACCAGTTGTTGTAGAGGGATACCTATTATCAAACTTTGTATGATGCCTTTGTTCCTCAAGTGCAGGGACGACCACGGTTTGGAGAGCCTAGAGTTGCATGGGGTGGTGCCGAGTTAGGAGGGCATTTTTTCAGACAGCTAGATCCAGAGGGTGATATGTAGCCTATTCTTTAGAGTCCTCTTCCTACGAGGGAGTGTCATATTTGTACATGATTTTTGTGATGTTATTTAGAGACTTATATTGTAGACATGATTTTGTATATATATATATTCATCGGCCCAGTCAAGGCCTCATATATATGTATTATTTTGTATTATCCTATCACACATGTTCCAATGATGATGATGTATTATGACATTCTCCTTTTTTGATGATGATATATATGAGATATACATGTTTTGATTCAACTTCATTATGTGTTTATGTGATGATGTATGGATGATGATGTATGATGATGCATGTTTATACATGTTCTCATGATTTTTCTGATGTATACATATGGTGTGGATGGATGGATTGATCATATTTTATATCATATGATGTTTTATTATGTATATAATGATGTTCATATATGATGGATGTATGTTGTATGCATGATTTTTTATAGCTTAATTATCATCATGATATGTATTGATGACATTGTGGATGCATGATGGAAATGGTACTAACAATATTATGATGCAGGTTGAATGTTAGAAGAAATATTTGATGATGGATAGAAATTTGATGTTGTTAGTATTGATGAGTTGCTTTTTCTTTGCTTGGAGGCTTTGTATTTTGAACAATCTTGTTTGATGTAGCAAACAGATACAATGCACCAGGGTATTAATAACCAAGGTGGCCTTGTATCCATTGCGTAGACTTTGACTTGACATACAAAGAATATTCTTGCTCATACCAGGCATATGGAAACTTTGTTTAAAATATATGGTTGGGTTGTGTTAAAACCTTTTGGACCAGTTACACAGAGAGGTATAGAATACCTAACATGCACCTGCTACATGAACTATTTCAAAACAACTTCCATACACTCAATAAAGCAAGTATTCACCATGGTAGTATCACAAAAACATCTTACAAACAACAATCCGAAATGATGCTCAATTTCCCCCATTCCTTCTTCTCTAAATCCTTACGGATATCCTCAAGAGATCTTGGGAATGAGTGAATAACATAAATCATAAAAATAAGATTATAAAAAGATAAAAACAAAGTTGCAGTTTCACTTGTCATATCTATTTTGAGGTTTCAGGCTATTATCCATTGTTGATCATGTCTATCGTAGGAACGAATCCATTAAGGCATATCTCAAGATGTTGTTGGTGAATTTTCAAAAGATAGGTAGGTAGTACTTTGGAATTGTTTTCATCCATTTTGCAATCAAATCTTTGTGATTGTTTTGCTTTGAAAGTTCTAGCTTTTAATGTTTGCTTTGTTTGTTTGTTTTTCAAAGGGTGAGTGTGATGATTTGTTTATTATGGGTAAAAAGTTTATTGCGGATTGTGATGATGGGGTTAGGATATTTTTGATTTTCTAAGTTTTATGATGGTTTTTTTTGTTTTCAGGGGACTAACCTAGGGCCTCAGGGGCTCATCAAAGATAAGTCATGCCTACTTTGTACACGTAGAGGCTCGTAGTTCACTTGGTTTGAATGTTTTTGATCTTTTATGTTTTGTGAATTTTTTTGGATTTTTAATTTTTGACTAAGTTGAAATAAAGCATGATAGAAACCTAAGGGGACTGACCTAAGGCCTCAGGGGTTGATCAAAGATAAGCCTTACCTACGTTGTACACATAAATACTACGTAGTTTGACCAGTTGACTCAAAGCATAAACTTGTTTTTTGGATTTACAAAACAATGATAGCTTGGATTGATATTCCACTTATGTTTCTAGAGGATATGTTGCGATAAATATACTTGAACTAGTCGTGAGGTTCAAGAAAATGTTGATATCTTAGAATATTTGAGCAAAGAAATAATCCAAAGTTGTTTTGATTTTTTGTTGTTTTTTGGATGTTTTTGATTTTGAATAGTTTTGACCATGATAGGACGCATAAAGATCTAATCCATGACCAGCTTTAGGAAGTTTTCCCCAAATAGAGACAAGACTACTTTCCTAAATCAGTAACAAGCCATGGTTGGACATATGTTTTATTATGAGACGAATGGGTGAATTATTTGGATAGTATCGATAGATAATGATGCGAATCTTATTCAAACATAGAGCCTATTTTCCAAGTTTTCACTATGGTACTTGTTCTAGGAGCACCACAAAGTGGTTTTCACTCAAAGAACGTCTTATTTATCTTTACTGTTTTCTTGCTTTTTCTTTTTTTTTTTGCTTTTTTATCTTTTTTATTTTTTCGTATTTTTACCCTTTTGCTTGGGGTATAAGATATTGAAAATTTGGATTGATATTTCACTTTATTTTTTAGAGGATATGTTATGAGAAATCTACTTGAACTAGCCGTGAGGTTGAAGCAAATGTTGATATCTTAGAATTTTGTGTGAAAGAATAATCCACGTTGTTTATTATCTTTGAAGGTTACCTTGGTAGTGCGTTGGTGGTACACCTTGTCGTTGGGATGAAATGTTTTGAAGGTTACCCTAATAGTGCATTGGTGGTACACCTTGTTGTTGGGATGAATTTTTTTGAACGTTACCCTGATAGTGTGTTGGCAAGACACCTTATTGTTGGGGCGAACTGTATTGAAGGTCACCTTGATAGTGCGATGGAAAGACACCTTGTTGTTGGGGAAAATTGTATTGAAGGTTACATTGGTAGTGTGTTAGTGGTATACCTTGTTGTTGGGATGATGCCTAAATCATACTATGAACTTTAGAAGACATAGATCAAGATTTATTCTAAATCAAGATGTAAGTACTTTCCCCTAGTGTCTAGCAATATAGGTGATGGATTATCTTGTGATAGGATAACATGTTTGGATAGAGTATCCCCTTTGGATAATGCCTCATGGCTCATATAATGCTGGATAGGATAGGATCAATGATAGTGACCAATGTCAAGATGTTTTCCATAAGCAAGTGTAAAGTGTACACCAAAACACTTATCAAGATCAAGATAAGTTGGATTTGGATAAAAATATATTGGATTTATTATGGATAAGTTGAGATGCTTCCACCTGAAATGGTGCACGTAGATGCTTGATTCTACACATGATTCTTGTTTACTACATTTTCATCATGGTACTTGTCCAAAGTGCCAATATAGTGGTTTTCATTGGAGGACAACTTTTTTCTTGACTATTTTTTTTATTTTTTTTGTTTTTTAATTGATTTTTGATGTCACGCAAGACACTTGTTTACCAGGTTTTTTTATTATGGTGACAATTTTTTGCTCATGTTGAACAACCTGGTGATGATGATGTAGATGTTGTTGGTGCTGATATGGTTGTTATTACTATCATGATGTTCCAATGATATCCCACTTGAAGGAGTTAGTTTGCTAAGATACAGGCACTTGAGTGTAACCCTTGATAATTCTAGCCTTCTTTATTGATACCAAAGTCAAACTTACCTTGATGTGCACATCGTGATAAGGTTCCTTTAGAATCCTTGTGATAAAGAGTTGCAACCAACACATGGTCAATGTGAGATTTGGATATCTTGGATGGTGAAATGCGTTGAGGAATATGATATTTAGATGGATTGGTCAACAGTTTGGAACCTTTTATTTTCCAAATTTTGGGATGATGAGCAATGACGGGTGGATATGAAGATTCAATTGGGACTAACGTCTTAATATACCTTGTAGGCCGCTCTTGAAGCTTTTTTTTGCATTGCTGGACTTTTTTGATGGATGAACTTCCCTTTTCATTTTTCCCCATAGTTTCTTTGACTAATGGAGTTTGATAGGGATGATTTTCTTTCTTTTTTTGTATCCATTTAAACTTTTCTTGTCCATTTTGTTTTACTGATTCTTCTGCTTCAATGACTTGTTTTGTTCTTGCATATAGCCTTTTATCTTGTTGTTGGTCCTATGAGACGAGGATATTAGTATTGGCCGAATTACGCTTGATCCATGAAGAATCGAAACATAACGAAGCCACTAATACTTGAATCTCAACAAGATCATTCAAATGAAATTGAAACTAAACATTTATCAAAACCTAACATACTAAATTATGAAAGCTTTTAAAACATCTACTCTAATCCATCTGAAACTTATCCCATTGTCGAATTGGTGTCCTGTTGATGTGGAACAACCCTTTCCCAATCTCGTGATCAGTGAGCTTGTTTCAGTCGATTCTATGGAAGAGAATCGATGAAATCATTGTGATTGATGTATGAAAACCTAGTTTATGATAAAAATGAACATGATGCAAGCTAAGTTACCATGATTTTATGCTAGAAATGCACTAATTATGCTATTGCTAAGCTAATATGAGCTCAAACTATGCTAAAAGATGAAAACCCTAATTCATATACAAACTAAGATGGATGCATGGAAGCCATTAATGGATTCTCTAAGCTATTTTGCAATTAAAACTAACTAAAATAAGCTAAAAGTTAGTAAATATGAGAGTATGGATGCAAGTGAATTCAACAACATAAGTTTGGAATTGAAAGATGGATCCATTTGTCTCCAAATAATGACCTATTTATAGGAGATAAAATGAGGAATGAAGGGTTGAGATCAAGAATATTAATCAACGGTCCAAGATGAAGGGGATGAGAGGCATGGATCATGGATTCTCATCAACGGATGAGAATGCATGATGAGATTTAATCAAGGGCTCACACTTGCCTCAAACAAACACACTTTTGACTTGCTCACATAGGTCAAAGGTAACTTATTCAAAAGGTTGAAGGTTTAGCTTGTTCAAGAAGCCAAGTGAGATGATTGGAGGAGAGAGAATATTCCTTTAGGTGAAGAAAAAAAGGTAATTTACAAATTAAAACAATTTTTTAATTATGCAAAAAAGGGATGAGGAATATTCCATGGGAATATTCCTTTTGCTTAGAGGAAAGTTAGTTTAATTGCTAATTAAACAAGATTTAATTTATGCAAGTAGGGGATTGAAGAATTAAAGTGGTTATTCATTAAATTAAATGATTTAATGAATGGGGGAAAGATGGAATGATATTTAATTAAATAACTTAGGGTTATTTAATTAAATAAGATGACTTAGGGAATTAAATTAAATATTTTGATTTATTTAATTTAATTAGATGAAGTGTTAGTGCGAAAAGAGATGAATTAACCTGATTAAATTAATTAGGCCAATAGATGAAAATGATGCAATTAATTAATTAGCTAGGATAATTAAATCAATTAAGCAAAAAGATGATAGGTTAAAGAGGAAATGATGTTAGTAAATTTGTTTTAAGTGTATGATATCGATTTGACATTTTTTAGTGTCTACATTTTGCCCCTCTTTGAAGCGAGGTGCATGCTACTTCGGTTCAAAGAATAACGCTTTTTGGATCAAAACTACTACCTAAATCAAAAAATACAAACTTTCTAATTTTTTAGATGCCCCAATGGATGGATAAAGCTGACTCCCTACCCCCTCGAGAAATCGGGCAAAAAATTTGAATTTTGGGTTGATTTCTTGATAAAGGTTAAAACCTGCCCCAAGGGTCTAGAAAGGCTCAGGGATGCAAGAATAATGCCAAAAATGCAGAAAATGATGCAAAATTAGGTTCAGATTGATAAACTTGTTGAAAATAATGATAAACCCAATCTTCAAGGTTAAATTAAGGAAAAAATCCCTAATTTTCTAGCTTAAATAGGCCAAGAAGGGTCATTTTCAATTCATTTGTGCATTCACACCTTAAGGAATTCTTGCGATTTGAGCTCTAACCCTTTGACGAAATGGTGCGCCGAGAGCTTCCCAAGCATATGTCTAATCAAGTTCAAGAGTTCCAATGGCTTCCCGATGTAGGACCACTGGTATGTGATTTGAATCTTGATTTGAAATTTGAATTTTTGATGCATTTATTGCGCTTTAAAGTTTAAATTATGGCGATGTCACTATGTAGCGACAACCAAACTAAAATCAGTGATGCCCAAATCAATTATAGCGATGCTTTTCGTGATTTAAATTTAGGGTTTCTAATTTTAAATGGCGACACATACTTATTTGGTGATGCACTTGCCGATTTAGAAATTAGGGTTAGGGTAGGCCAAAAGTTAAATCATGACACCATCTTATGTGGCAACGCACTTTTCAATTTGAAAATTTAAAAGCATCAGGCATCACTATTTAAAATTTGAATATAGTGAGGCTATTGAAAATAGCCACGCTACTGTGATTTCCGAGTCGAAAATTTTAAATAACGTCAAATTTTGATGATTTCCTGACGCCGTGTGCTTCGTGGATGTAGGAGGTTTTCCCACCATTGATTTCAAGGGAGCACAAACCCACTATTTTGGAGAGATTAGGTGATCTATTAGAGTTGCGATAGGAGCACCTGGGGGAGATCAATCTTTGGTATGTCGCATATGCACCTGTGATTCAGACACATCTAGCAATGATGATTGCTCTGTGCGAGAGATGGCACAGCGAGACCTCATCTTTCCACCTTCTGATAGGTGAGGTGATGGTTACCTTGGAGGACGTGTGGTGGATTCTGCGCTTGCCAATTCATGGTGATCATGTGATTTATGAAACTGATGCCAGATTCAGTGCTTGCCTTAAGGTCATGGAGATGGATCAGATTGCATTGGTGACATCACAGATTGACCTGGAGTCGTATAGAGGTCATGTGCCAACTTTTAGATTGATCATCACAGCCATCATTTCAGGGTTGGTGGCTCTAGATAAGCATAGCAGAGGATTTAGCCTAGGATGGGGCTTGGCGTGGCATCAAATGCTACACAAGAGGACACTTTTTGCATAGGGGGCCGTGATGCTAGCCTCCTTATATCATGATTTGCATGATTTTTTTATTATGATGGGAGAGCTATTGGTGCAGGGGTGACTCTGTTACACATTTGGGCATGGGAGCACATTGTCCTACTTCAGCCAATTGTTCAAATGGAAAATGTGGAGCCGGATGATCCCATCATTTGGAGATATAGAGGTGCCATTACCCTTAGGTACACTAGACAAATTGGGCTCCCATATTGGAGACGGGTGATTGATGACATGACAGTTTTCTGCTAGTGCCCATGGCTTCAGATGTCGCCATGGTTTGACGATATTTAGCAGTTGTATTTTTCCAAAGAAACCCGATATATGCAGGGTTGAGAGCACATGATCATTAAGAGATATCTTCCAGACAGGGTGGCTCATTAGTTTGGATATGTGTAGGATAGACCCGATGATGCCTACAGGGCGATTGTTGTGAGATTGGCCAAAGAGGTTCCCACATGGGGAACAACTATCCCGGCTCCAGAGGTAGTAGAGAGCTTCCGACAATTGGTGGCCCAGCCTTGGGCATATGATCAAGGATAGGCAGTAGCTCAGAATACCCCTGCATATGATGTGTGGTTCGTCCCTCCCAAACATTTGACAGATCCAACAGGTGCTCCCAAAGGGAGACCGAGAGGAAGAGGAGCAAGGAGAGGCTAGGACGACCATGATGAAAAGGTTTTGGGGGCTCCTCCAGTTGGATAGTAGCCTCAGATACAACCACAGGTTCAACCTAAGGTACAACCACAGCCAGAACCACCACCACCAAATACTCGAGATGCTCAGATACAACAACTGTAGTAGCAGGTTCATATATTGATGGGTGAGCGGGATCAGGCCCGCCAGTAGGTTTTGGTCATTACTATTGAGTGAGACTAGGCTCAATAGTAGGTAGTTGCAATTACAGCTGTGAGAGATTAGGCACTACAAAGTTTAGGTTGTTACCACTGAGAGAGATCAGGAGGTTTCTTGACGCCAACAGATTGAGACTATGATGGTGGCAACTCATGGTCGGAGAGGTCCAACACGTTTATACTGAGAAGCAGTTATAGAGGTTGCATATTACGGGCAACATTATCATTGTGATGTTCTAGCAGCTCTCCAACAGCTAGATTTTTCACAGTGTAGTGACGCATGACCTTGAGTAGAGGATCAGCCTGAGAGGCTGGCTAGAGAGGGTAGTAACCACCAAGGATAGCTTTTTGATGTACATACATTTTTTTATTTTTTCCCATTCTTTATCACAGATATAGATTCATGGGCTTCTTTTTGATAGCCTCATGGATATTATACTTATCATTGAATACATACACTGATCCAGATTTTGTACCATGACACATTTTTTTGATATATATATGATACGGATACAAATGATTTATGCTATGATGTGTTCACTTTATTCCATGTATGGATGATATGATATGGATTCATTTAATTTATGCCTATGGATGGATGCAATGTTATGTTCTTTTTCATTATCTTTTCACGATATGATATGGATGAGTGATTATGAGATGCAGATGTTATGGATGCAAATGATGTGAATGCATTTCTTTTTGTATATTTTCTATGCATGTTTTATGATGAGATGATTGTGTATGCATATGGATGTAAATGATGTAAATGCTTATCATATGCAATGATTTAAGATGCTTAGTATAACAAATCTATATTATTCATCACAACTCAAATGATAATGCAGGATGTATGATGTGATATGATCATGAGATGGATGTTATGATTATGCTAATGGATGTTTTATGATTATGCTATGAGATGCATGTATGTTGATGGTTTTTGGATGCAGGGTGGATGCATTGATGATGTTTTTGTTGACTATCATGATACCAAGTTAGCGCAGAGAGAAGATAGAAGAATAAAGAATGAGTAACCGTCAATTGTGATGATTGCTTCAAAAGATCCAACAAGTCCTTGATCCATCAAGAATTTATTAGAGATGGTGATGATACAACACAAAATGCAGGATGAAAATGCAGGGTGAGGAGATGTTCACATTTTGGGATTGGGATTTTTCGTTGTTCCTTATTGTTTGATATAACACATAGACGTGATGCATCAAGGTATTGATAACCAGGACGGTGTTGTATCTAGTGTAATGGACTTTGACTCGACAAGCAAATAGGATAGTTCTTGTTTACACCTTAACATATGGAAATCTCATTGGAATTCAAGTTAGAAGCTTAGAATATATTGGACCAAAGAAAACACAATAGTCAACAACATACTCCAAATGACCTTCCTACACACAACTAAGCAAGTATGTGCCAAGATTATTTTACAAGAGTATCCACAAGCATTGCAAACAAAATATAATGATCGATGCCCCATTCTTTTCTCTCTAAATCATTTTGTTTAGACATCATTGAGAGGTCCTTGGAATGGGTCATTAAGATAAATCGTAAGAAAAGATCAAAGAAAAACAGCTAGTGTTATCTATAGCTCTTGCCTAGTTTAAGTTTAGCTAATGTGATTTCTAATACTAATGTCCATTGCAGGAAGGATGCATCCTAGGAAAATTTGATTAGAGGGTTGTTTTGATGTTAGGACGATGATGCTAAGATGAGTCGTTGCTATAAACTTCACTTATTCATTTACCTGTGATTTAGACTTTAAATTTTGATTTTTAGGTTTGCACTTTACAACTTGCTATGTTTGTTTTCTATTTGTTTTGCCAAAGGTTGAAGGTGATGATTGATTTATTATGGGTGAAATTTTATTGCGGGTGAAAGCGAGACGGGATGGATGGGTTTTGGATTTTCTAGAATATTTCAATGTTTTTGGTATTTTGAAATGTTTTGAGGCTGTTTTTGGTCTTTTTTGAAAGTTTATGCGAATGTTTAGGATTTTCCAATTTTATGAGGATGTTTAGGGTAATCTAAATGTTTTGAGGCTTTTTAAGTCTTTTGAACATTTTCTATTGTTTTTGTGTTTTCTGAAATATTTGGATGTTTTAGGATTTTTTGAGAATTTCTAAATGTTTTTGGTATTTTCAAATTTTTGAATGTTTAGGGGTTTTCTAAGAATTTCCAAGTTTCGACCAAGAACCTAACCTAAGGACCTATCCTAGGGGCCTTAGGGGTTGATCATAGATTAGCCTTGTGTATGTTATACTCACATAGACCACATAGTTCGACTACTCGACCCATTTACAAGATGAAGATATGAACAGATGAAAGACAATAATTTATTATGATGGACTCCTAAAGGACTAACCTAGGGTGTCTCAGGGGGCTGATCAAAGATAAACCTTGCCTACGTTCAAGCTCAGAGACAATGTAGTTCGACAAGAGGAATCTTTTTTTTGGATTTTTTATGTTTGACCTTTTTAGGGTTCTCTTGATGTTTTTTGGATGTTTTGGATTTTTCCTTTACAATTTTCTAAATGTTTTTGGATTTCAGTTGTACAGGATTTTGCAAATGTTTTTGGATTTTTTGAATAAGATGTTATGAATGTTTTTGGTGTTTTCTGATAAGATGCCAAATGACCTCAAGATATACAAGAACTCGATTGTGATGCATAACAAAATTCCCCCAGTGTGACATGTTAGCCTACTTCGATAAAGGCGGGATAGACTGACCTTGGGAATATGCCAAGTAGTGCTAAAGGGTTCATGATACCTTACAGTGTCAAGCCATGATAAGGATGTGGATGAGGGATAAATGGCGATGCAAAGAATGATAGGGAAAAAGAGCCAAAGAATAGATGGAGATGCTTTATTTATGCAAGGTGCCTATTTTCCAAGTTTTCACCAAGGTACTTGCCCAAAGCGCCACCAAAGTGGTTTCCACTAGAGGACAATATTTATTCTTTACTTTTTTTATCCTTTTCTCTCTTTTTTTTGTTTTTTGATTATTTTATGATTTTTTTGTATTTTATGATTTATACCCTTCAAGATTAGGCCTAAAACCTTTTGAGATGCAAGTTGTTGGTTGGCTCCTGCAAGGTTTCACCTTCAGGGATTGACTATTGGTATGCTCTTGATCCATAGCTTTTTGTGATGATAAAGGGACCTAACCAGTTAGGCTCAAACTTTCCTTTGTTGTCTTGATTTGGAAGATTCTTCTAATTTTTCTTTAAGACAAGATCACCTACCTGGAATGACTGACACTTGATTCTATTGTTATAGCTCCATTTCAATCAGTTTTGATATAATTGAAAGTGATTGAGGACATTAAGACGATGTTCATTAAGGAATTCCATCTCATTCAGTCGAGACACTTTGTATTCCTCCTCAGTTACCAGATTCTGTAGTGACACTCACAGTGATGGGAGCTCAACCTCAATAGGAAAGATGGCTTCTTATCCATAGACCAAAGAGAAATGGGTTGCACCTGTAGGCATGCAAATACTGGTTTGATAAGCCCAAAGAGTGGGATTTAGCTATAGATGCTAGTCATGAACAACTTCATTAATTGTTTTCTTCAGGATTTTTAGGATAGTTTTGTTCATAGCTTTTGCTTGACCATTGCCTTGGGGATAGTATGGGGTAGAGAATCAGTGTTGAATATTGAATTTTTGGCACAACTCTTTCACATTTTGGTTCTTGAAGGGTGTTTTGTTGTCTGAGATGAGGGTTTCTGGAACACCACAATGACAAATTAGGTAATTCAGGATAAATTTAGCTATCTTCTTCCCCGTTATGTAGTTCATAGGAATGGATTCAACCCACTTAGTAAATTATTCTTTGGAGGTTATGATAAACTTATGGCCGTTGGATGAGGTTGGAGTGATTTTTCCTATGAGGTCAAGTCCCCACTGTGAAAAAGGCCATGGTATGATCATTGGTTTCAATTCTTGAGCTGGAGCATGAATCAAATCCCCATGTTGTTGACACTGGATGCATTTCCACACATACTGATGAGCTTATTTTTCTATGGTTGGCCAATAGTACCCTGTCCTCAATAGTTTCTTAGCCAATGTCATACCACTAGAATGGGACCCACATATACCATCATGTATATCTGTCAAAGTAGTTAAGGCTTCCTCTTGGTTAAGACATCGTAGTAATGTCCCTTCAATGCTTCGATAGTAAAGGGTACCACCTAGGATCACAAATCGAGATGCCTTTTTAAAAAAGGTCTTTTTAAGGTTCAGGGTGATATCTGATGGAAGGGTTCCTTTGTTAAGGTAAGTAAAGATGGCATGGTACCACGGGGATCCAAGACCAACAATGATACATGCAAATTCAGATTCAGGGATTTTGAAAGTTGGTATGAGAAGTTGTTCTACCAAGAATTCACATTGGAGGATGTTGTTTGAAATGTCTAATAATGATCCAATTGTTGCCATGGCGTATGTTGCTCTATTGTTCATGAGAGGAATCTGATCAAAATGTATGTCTATAAAAGGATCTTTGAGATTCTCCACCATCTTCTTGTAAGGAGTGAGCTTTTCATCCTTAGTTGATAGTCATCATTGACTTAGTTGATAACCAACTATGAGTCTCCATAGACTTTTATCTCTTGTATCTGCCACTGAACTGCTATCCTGAGACCTGTGATCAAGGCTTTGTATTCAACAATGTTATTGGTACATGGAAATGATAGCATATATGACTTTGGGATGCAATCAGTGATGAAAAGAATGCCTGCTCCATATCCATGTTGGGTGAACGATCCATCAAAGTACATTTTCCACTGAGTTGTGAGATTGATAAGGAACATTGTTTCATCAGGGAACTCAGGTATCAAAGGTTTCTCAGCATAGATAGGTTCTTCTGCTAGGTGGTATGTGATCACTTGTCCTTTGATTTCCTTGCTCTCCACATACTCTATGTCAAACTCTGTCAAGATTATCACCTATTTAGCCATTCATCATGTGAGGGTTGCTTTGGATAACAGGTATTTTAATGGATCATCTTTGCAATGAGCTTGATTTTATGTGACAACATGTAGTGCCTAAAATTTTGTGACTCGAAAACTACTGCTAAGAATTCTTTTTCAATGGGTGAATAGTTCATCTCATAGCCTACAAAGGTTCTTCTAATGTAGTATATGGCTCTTTCCTTTCCATTTTTATCATGTTGTGCTAAAAGAGATCCTACTGTTGTTGGTGTTGCTGAGATGTACAGGATCAATGGCTTGTTTGGTATCAATGACATGAGTATTGGAGGTGTTAGTAGATAATCTTTGATCTGCTAAAAAGCTTTATCACATTTTTCATCCCACTTGTAGGTTATCCCTTTATGAAGGAGATGCAAAAAGGGGTGAATCTTATCTAATAACTGGGCTATGAACCTTCTGATGGACTGCAATCTTCCTTGTAATCCTCTCATCTGCTTCAATGTCTGTGGCGGTTCCATGTCTAGGATGGATTTTACCTTTGTTGGATCAATTTCTATCCCTCTTTGTGAAACAATAAAGCCAATAAGTTTCCCTTATGTGACCCCGAACACACACTTTTTTGGATTCAGTCATACCTTGTATTCTTTAAGCCTATCAAAGATAGGTCTTAAGACTTGTATGTGCTCACTTCTCTTCTTTGATTTTTCCAAAATATCATCCACATAATCTTTAACTATTTTTTGCATCATGTCATGAAAGATGAAGGTCATTTCTCTTTGATAGGTTGCTCCTGCATTCTTTAACCCGAATGGCATCGCATTCTAGCAATAGGTTCCCCATGGACAAGTGAAGGTAGTTTTGTGTTGATCCTCCTTGGAGATTATGATTTGATTGTAGCCTGAAAAATCCATCCATGAGTGACAACATTTCATGCCCAACTGTTAAATCAACAATGAGATCGATGTTGGGAAGAGGGAAATCATCCTTCGGGCATGCCTTGTTCAAATATCTGAAATCAGTGCATATTCTGATGCCCCCAGTGGGTTTTGAGACTGGTACAAAGTTTGAAACCCACTCAGGATAATGTATTGGTCAGATAAATCCAACATCAAGAAGCTTTTGTAGTTCTAATTTAACCAAGAGTGCTATCTGAGGATGCATCTTCCTTAATTTCTGCTTAACTAGTTTGGCTTCAGGATAGATTGCTAAGTGATGTACAACCACTTCTAGATCAAGGCCTAGCATATCTGTGTATGAAAATGCAAAGTTAGCTCTTCTTTCTTTGAGAAATGTTGCTAGGTTCTTCTATTCTTTTTCCAACAAAGATTCAACATAAAAAGTGATCTTGGGTGATTCCTCTGTTCCCACATTAACTAGAGTGGCTTTTTCTACTAGTATGTTTGACTTCTCTAGATGCATTTCACTAAGGGGGAGATTGAATCCCTCATCTTTGGGGGCCTTAGAAAGGTTTTCACCATTGGATGTGTCCTTTACTATTTTAGGATCAGAGAGCACCACTAGGTGGTTTTCATTCAAGGATCTGCATGTTAGTTGCATTTCATTTATTTTGCGATTAAAGGATTCAATCATCTCCTCATAGTATGCCCCTCTATTGAGCTCTATGTCGAAGCCTGCTTTATGATCTTCCCATGATAAGTGGTCTCGGAGTCCCATGAATTTTGAGATTGCTTCATCATTTTCAAATAAATCTAGAATCAGTGGTCCTTGTTGGTCCATGTCAATGTGTTGTGGGTATACTAGGTGTATTTCAATTGGTTGGCCGTTTGATACAAAGGATGTTATGGATATTATGAAGAGGGTTTTGTTCTCAAATAGGTCAGCAACATCAAGGGGAAAGTCATATAAGGTTGTATCACACGATGTAGGTGACCAATAGGAAGCCACAACTCGTTTAACATAAATACCTTTTCCAATAAGTGTGACCTTGCTAGTAGTACAACCTAAGCTCAGATTCTTTATTCGTTTCTCAAGAACGATGGGTTCTAGTAAACCATTTTCATTCTATCCTAGCTTCTCATTCTTGTTATATCCCATGCTTTGCATTAGTTGTAGGCCTTTGTTTCCATCTTCCATGGGCAGAACATGAACAAGTCGTTCATCTTGATAGATGAGTTTAGAGATATCTTCCTCATTAACATCTTCTTGATTTAGATCTCCACACTTGGTGAAGGTAGTAGCTTCCATTTTGATTGTCTCTAGTTCTTTGGTGCTAGATGTAGGTTTCCCATGAGATTGAGGAGAAATAGGTCACTCTCCTAAGACAAAGGTGTATTTCAATAGTTTTTAGTTTCCACAACCATCATCTTGCATCACTACTTTGACGTCGGGTATATTCTGCACAATGGGTGTTTTTGATGCTGAGGTAGAGACTAGGGATGATGGGTCAACAAATGAGCTTGATGGTGTAGGTCCTTCATCAGTTTTGGGTATTTGTGGGATCTTATTGAACTTGGCCTCAAGACTTTTACAATAGTAAAAAGGCTCAGGATCTCCATGGATAGTGATTTCTCTACTTTCGAAAGGAAATTTCACACACTAATGATAGGTGGAGGCTACAAATTTTAGAGCATGGATCCATGGTCAGCCAAGAAGTATGTTATAGGGAAGATCAAGATCAAGCACTTGACATGTAGTTTTTGCAATAAGAGGTCCCACTTGGATTGGAAGTGTAATGATTCCTTGTGATACCCATTCTTGGTCGTCATATGCCCTAATGGTGGTACTTTTTGTCTTCTCAATAGTTTCTTTTGAATAGCCTAGATTTTTGATCAACTGCAAGGTACAAATGTCCAAACCAGCACCTCCATCTACCAAGACTCTTTTGACTTTGTTTTTATGAATGGAAACCTCAAGGTGTCAAGCATAGTTATGAGATGGTTGTGAAGGTGAGTCTTGCTCAGAGAAGGTGAGAAGATGGTTGGCGATATTCCCTACCATAGCTTGAAATTGGTCGGTATCAATGTTCTCGGGAACATATGACTCAAATAAGGATTTTTTGAGTATTTCCCTATGTGCAGGGGATAACCTTAAGAGTTCTAAGATTGATATCTATGTGGGGGTCTGCTTGAGTTGATCAAGAGATTGTACTTGCTAGGATTAGATATGGAAAAAGTAGGCTTTGTCCTAGATTGAGATGGCACTCCTTGAATGGTTATTTTGTGATGTCATGTGGTGACTCCACATTTTGTACTAGCTCCTTTGATGGTGACAACAATGATAACGCTATCGTAGGAGGCAACTGCATTGGAATAGGTATGTTTCACATTGGTGTAATCTTTATCTTTTTCGTTGTTGTTTGCTTTGTTATGATCCATCATAGGGGTCTTGTATATCTTGAGATCTTAGTTCCCAGCTAGTACCTCAATATATATGGTATCATTTTCTATGAGATCTTGGATGATGTTCTTGAGTTTCATGCAGTTTGTTGTTTTATGTCTTTTGATTTTATGAAAGTCACAGAGATCACGCTCATTGTACCAGGATGGCTTCTCTTGTGGTTCTTGGTAGTTTTCAAAGTTAGGAAGTGTTATCAAATTTGACTCTACCAGTTTCTTCATGATTGTCTCGATGGGTTCTAATAACTGTGTACTTGCATTTGGGATAATTGTTCCTATTACTAGTTTTCCTTTGTTGCATGTTGTTGTTACTGATTTGATTGTTCTGTGGTGGTGTTTTTTGTTTCACAATCAGTTGGATATTAGCAACTTGATTGTTGTTTGGTCTAGGAGAACTTAGTATGATCTAATTAGCGTCTAATACACCTTCATTTGTTATGTTTTTGTTCTTAGCCCAAACACGAGGTTTCTCATTTGAACTAGTTGAAGGACGGTTGTCCTTGTAAGCCTTGGCATTTCCTTGTGAGATTAGGGCTCTTTCAATGTTAAGGGCTCTAGGGACTAGTTCGTCATACGATGTGATGCATTGAATTTTCAAGTGGAATGATAGATTTGGATCCAAATTGGCGATAATGATTCCCACTTGTTGTTCATCAGGAAGAGACCACTTGCTTTTACTAGCTCTTTGTCTCCATTGTTGTAAGAAATTAGCGAAGGTTTCTCCTTGATTTTGTTTAAGAGTGTATAACTCTTCTAGACTAACGTCCATGTCAAGATTGAAGGAGAAGTGATCGATGAATTTATGAGTTATTTCTTGAAATTTTTTGATACTAGGAGGCAAATGAGAAAACCAATCCATAGCATGACCTGTTAAACTTCGAGGGAAGAGGCACATTAGATATGAATTTTTGTAAGCCACCTCCATGCACATGACGTTAAATTATTTGATATGGTCCACAAGACTTCCTCTCCCTTTATATTTTTCAAATTTGGGGATTTCAAAACCAGGAGGGAATGGTATCATTGATATGTTTCGATCAAATGGGTAAGGACACAAGTTCTATGTATGAGGTTTCTTTGTCTTTCCCATGCAAAGGTCCTGCATTTCTTGTGAGAGTGCTTTCAATTGTGATGCTAGATCATCTTGCAAATTGGGTGGAGGAACATATGGTGGGATGGCAGATGAGTTATATGGGGTGTATGATGGTGTGAGATTCTACGAAAGTGATGGATATGTTCCTAATGCATTTGGATTGATGATATTCAAATGAGGATAATAGGAGCCTTGTTGCTATTGTTGTGCATACTATTGAGCTAGTAGGGCTTGTTGTTTAGCTTGTTGTTGTTGTGCCACTAGGGCTTGTTATTGGGTTTGTTGTTGTTGGTGTGCTAATAAAGCTGCTTGTTGTGCTTGATGTTGTTGTTGCGTGACTTGTGTTGCTAATACTACTTTTTTTGCTTGATGTTGTTGTTGTGCTAAGGCTACTTGTTGAGCTTGATGTTGTTTTTGTTCTAAGGCTGCTTGTTGTGCTTGATGTTGTTGTTGTGCTAATGGTGCTTGTTGAGCTGCTAAGGCTGCTTGTTGTTGTTGTTCTTGTTCTTGTCGTGCTAAAGTTGCTTGTTGTTTTTGTTGTATGACTTGTTGATAGGCTTGTTGTGCTTGTTGTAGAGCTAATGCATGTGCTTGCAATGTGGTATCAGGTGGTTGTTGCAAAATATATGAAGGATTATGGATGTTGATGTTTTGAGTGGGTAGTGGATTGTTGGTGAGAGGTGGAGGGTTCCCTTGGTGCAACATTCCTTGTAATATAGTAGAATGAGGTGGAGGAATGTATGTTTGAGGTCATGATTGATTTGGCGTAATAAAGGGGACTATGGGAAAAGATGATGTCGTTAAATTTTGCAATGGAAATGACACACTAGGACCTTGAGTCCATTCATTGAAAATATTCCCTTGTCCTATGTTTTGAGGATTGCTTTGGGCAAGAGATGTAAACAAGGGATTTATGATCAAGGTACGTCCATGATTGATAGAACTTGTAACCAAGGGATTATTCTAAGGTGGATTGATGATGGACGATGGGGAAATGGTAGATGGGATGGATGAACCCACCAGAGGGTTGGATACAGATGTCCCTACTTGTGTTAAGGGTTGGTTCTGTGATATGGTATTGACATGCCTTGTGTGATTTTTTGACATAGTTGGTCTATATCACTTTGCATGATAGTATGCACACTTGTGGTACTAATAGGTGTGGATGAAGAAGGGTGTCCCTAAAATTTTGAAGTGGTGGTGGAATAATGAAGTTCAAGTGGTGTGTGTAGCTATTTTGGAGCTTCAGGAATAGGAGGAGCACCAAAATTAGGTGTCCAAGCAGTGGTGAGAGGTGGAGGATTAGTGTCAATAGTACCCACAAGTGTACTATTTTCAAATGGCGAGGTGTGACCAAAATATTTAACAAGGCTCATTGCAAGACTAGGTATGTAAGTTTTATTTAGCCCTAGTGATGGAGTTGTGAAACCTTATGTTAAATTATGGGCTACAAACGTCGGGGAGATAGGAGCTATACTTTCAAAGGCTTGATGTTCTAGAAGTTCCTCCCTAGTAAGCTCAAATGGATTATTCGTGACGTCTTCAATTTCATATGGTCCTGAAGGAGATGATGGTTGTTGTGACAGGGTAACATGACTTCTAGGATCGAATTCTAAATGATTTGGATCACTTGAGGTAAATGTAACTTTGGTTTTCTCCATGATTCTCTTGCGCTGTGATCTTGTTTTTACCATAAATTTTGTGTCACCTATGGGAGAGTTGTGTTGAGTTTTGTAATATTTGAACTCTCTAGTTGACTCAAATATAGGTAAAAGAGATGCTCCAAGTTTTTTGGGAGCAATAATGATAATGGGGGGTGAAAAGATGAGTGATTTGGGAAGTGATCTTTGCAAATGTTTTGGAACAACACTTTTGACTTGAGTTTGGTGTTTTGATGTTGGGATAAAGGATGCTAATGAACCTAGAAATCTTTAGGGTAGATTTGTGACCTTCAAGATGAGCTAGTTCAAAAATGATAACTAGCTTAACCAAGTGAATGGAAAAGGATACATTTCACATACAAAGTAGCTAAGTTAGCAGTTGGTTTGATGTTTAAGTCCCAAAGTGTTGGTGTATTTGAAATTTCGCAAAGGTAGGTGAAGTGGCGGATGAAATTTGATGAAGGGGTGAGTGAAATGTTTGACTCAATGTTTCCAAGACCAAGGTAGTGAGAATGATGCTAGACCTCTAAAATTTTCAAATCCTAAAGACCCAATGATTTAGATGAGAGGACAGATAGGAATGTTTAAACCTGTTCGGGCTCTCCTAGCTTGAGCATAAATGTTTCTCATCAAAGTCTAACAATTGCGGTAAAATATTGAAGCCCACTTTTGACCATACCTTGTTCTACGGTTCCTATGTCTGAAATGAAGTACTGGAGATTTTCCCCTACAGATTTTGATTGTTCGATGAATCATTTATAGGGTTTTGATATCATGTAAAAAGATTAGGATTTTGACTCCAAAAGAATGCATATAATTTTGGACTATACCTTGAAGCGTGTCTATAAAATTTTGCTACCAATCTATCTCTATTTTTGTGAACTGCTAAAAGGTGTTTCTTAAGCTCTTTTGGAGTGAGATGCCTAAGTCTAAAATGACAACATGTAGACCTTGGCTTAGGGATTGTGATTTTTTGTGAGATCGTGTGAAAATAGTTCAAGTTTATGGAAGAAAGGAAGATATTTATTGCCATGTAGGAGGTGATAATATGGGCCTTCCAGCCTCAATATTATCTTGTTCCTCTTCTTTGTCTAAAATGGTTGTTGCATTTCTCCACTGTGTATTTGTTTCCTTGTTTTCAAAAGTGAAGCTTCTCAAACTACTAATGAGATCAATTTATTCACCGTTTTTGGTTGAATTATAGCACCTGGAAGATTAGGTTGTTCAACGGGAGGAATAGGTCTCCAAATAGTCATGTGAGGTTCATTTGTCAATTTATCTTTGCTTAAGTGAATTGATTTTACCACAAACACTTGTCTTTGATTATGTTTCCAAACTAGATGTTTATGTCAAAAACATCATAACTTTCACAATGTCCATTTTGTGAAAATCATGAGGTCAAAGCCATCATTGCCTATGTTGTCTTTGGTATTAAGGGCTTGAGATTGATGTCAAGATATTTATAAATCACTAAGGATAAATCCTTCGGACAAGCAATAATATCAAGGCTAACTCAAGAAGTCCATATTAGAGCCAAAGTGTTTGAAATTTTGAGGATGATAGTGAATGTTTATTTTTGGGTAATTTTGAAACCAAGCAAAGTGTTAAACTGACTCACAATCATTTACAACCCTAGGATAGAAATGGCCATATTTGTTGAGTCCCCACTCGGATTTCTCCAAACACTAGACAATGCGAACAGTTAGAGATTTGGTGACATTGGCTCCCCTCCACGACATACACTTCTTGGGACCACCAAATCTCAAAATCCTTAAAATTCAGAGATTAAAATGATTTTTTTTGTTTCTACAATCGAATAGTACAAATGTGGGGCAGCTTCAGAACGACTGTTCTTACACCAACAAATATTTTAGGATTTTTGCTTGCTAAACAAATGGGTTGTAGTAAGGGTAATCATGGACATGGCACCTTGCGAGCATTCATCAAGCCACTAAAGGCTTTAATCAATCCTACTAGGGGATCTTATAATTTTTACAGTAGTTCCCTATTTTGAAAGGCACTATATGACTAAGGCCTACATACCATGAGGACTTGACAATTTAGTCTTATCCATTTATATACCAGCCCGAGTGAAAAACCTGTTGGAGTCACCTTCGAATTGGTCTTAGGCAGGGCCCTCTAAAGATAACAAAAGTGAGGGAGTACACTTGTAGTTCGACCAACTAGTTCGCGTAAAGTGTGAGGGAACACACACAATGTCTCTTTCTCACACTAGAATGGTTGTTCAATTTTAAACCCAATTGAAAGATGTGGGTGATTTTGCAAAGTGTTAGAGAATGTTTTTGTTTCTCAAGATCGCCAAATGGTGTGAGAAAGTTGCATATGCATCCACTAACAACATTGAAAATCACAAAACATAGCAAACAATTGTAATTTTTAACCCTTCAAAGCAATGATTAGTTCATTTTAAGCCCAAAGTAAAATGATGATGTGAGGGTTCAATTTTATCCAACTCTGAGCGTTCATTTTAAACCCAATTGAACTTTAGTGTGTTTCCTAAAGAAAAAAGTAAAAAGCATGAAATTGGGTTATAATTGCCCCAAAGCATCGAATGCTGGTTACAATTATAGAATTTAAGAGAGAAGAGACTTTCTTCACTTTCACTCCATGTCTTTAAAACCTACAAAACCCTATTAGTCTAACAACCAGAACACAGTCAGGCATGCATCAATGGTCAGATAAATCCAAGAAATTAAGTCACATGTCAAAAAAATGAACATAAAATTTCTTACCCTAGTAGGGCATCACTGAACACGATAGCATCGTAGTTTGAAAGATGGGTGTCACTCTGGTGAAAATGGGCATTGCTTTGCAATAGGAACAGTGAGCATGATAGTGTCGATATTTTGCTCAGTGTTGCTGCTAATGACAGCGTCGCAGTTTGGAATTTGAAAGTGTCGTATTGGTGAATTTGAGCATCACCATTTAAACTTTTTGATACCTCAAAATTAAATGTGTCACCATATTCAAATCAGCATCAATAGATTAATTCAACGTCAGGATTTCAAATTGTTAGGGCATCGCTATATGGCAACACTATTGAAATAGTGTCATTGTTTGGAGTTTGGGTGTCACCAAGTCTTGCAAAATAGGATAAAATGAAATTCGAGTTAAAAAATGGTTAGATTATCGGTTTTCCCTCCTTCTAGTGCTAGAATGTGAGACAAGGATATTAGTATTGGTTGAATTACGCTTGATCCATGAAGAATCGAAACATAACGGAGCCACTGATACTCAAATCTCAACAAGATCATTCAAATGAAATTGAAACTAAACATTTATCAAAACCTAACATACTAAATTATGAAAGCTTTTTAAAACATCTACTCTAATCCATTTGAAACTTATCCCATTGTGGAATTAATGTCGTGTTGATGTGGAACAATGACCCTTTCCCAATCTCGTGATCAGTGAGCTTGTTTCAATCGATTCTATGGAAGAGAATCAATGAAACCATTGTGATTGATGTATGAAAACCTAGTTTATGCTAAAAATGAACATGATGCAAGCTAAGTTACCATGATTTTATGCTAGAAATGCACTAATTATGCTATTGCTAAGCTAATATGAGCTCAAAATATGCTAAAAGATGAAAACCCTAATTCATATACAAACTAAGATGGATGCATGGAATCCATTAATGGATGCTCTAAGCTATTATGCAATTAAAACTAACTAAAATAAGCTAAAAGTGAGTAAATATGAGAGTATGGATGCAAGTGAATTCAACAGTATAAGTTTGCAATTAAAAGATGGATCCATTTGTCTCCAAATAGTGACCTATTTATAGGAGAGCAATTGAGGAATGAAGGGTTGAGATCAAGAATATTAATCAATGGTCCAAGATAAAGGGGATGAGAGGCATGGATCATGGATTCTCATCAACGGATGAGAATGCATGATGAGATTTAATCAAGGGCTCACATTTACCTCAAACAAATACACTTTTGACCTACTCACATAGGTCAAAGGTAACTTATTCAAAAGGTTGAAGGTTCAGCTTGTTCAAGAAGCCAAGTGAGATGATTGGAGAGAATATTCCTTTGGGTGAGGAAAAAAAGGTAATTTACAAATTAAAACAGAGTTTTAATTGTGCAAAAAAGGGATGAGGAATATTCCTTTTGCTTAGAGGAAAGTTAGTTTAATTGCTAATTAAACAAGATTTAATTTATGCAATTAGGGGATTGAAGAATTAAAGTGATTATTCATTAAATTAAATGATTTAATGAATGGGGAAAAGATGGAATGATATTTAATTAAATAACTTAGGGTTATTTAATTAAATAAGATGACTTAGGAAATTAAATTAAATGTTTTGATTTATTTAATTTAATTAGATGAAGTGTTAGTGCAGAAAGAGATGAATTAACCTGATTAAATTAATTAGGCCAATAGATGAAAATGATGCAATCAATTAATTAGCTAGGCTAATTAAATCAATTAAGAAAAAATATGATAGGTTAAAGAGGAAATGATGTTAGTAAATTTGTTTTAAGTGTATTATATCAATTAGGACATTTTTCAGTGTCTACAGGTCCCAATCAAAGGGTTGAAATATGCATGGATGACGATTCATGATATGACTAGTTGTAGCATTGGTAGCAGTTTCATCATAAAGACCCTTTGTGATCTCTATGTTGATGCTTGCATTAGATAAAAGTTGCCCCATTATTATAGAGCCATCACTAATATGTTTAGATCCCTTAATTGTTGAATAACCAAGACCTTGATGCTTAGGATTGTCAATAATCTTCACTGGTTCTAGGATACCCTGTTCATGTAGGCCTAATCCTCTATCTTGATAATGAATCCATTAAAAAAAATTATTTTCAATAGGATATGTCTTTCCTTGGAAACAAGGTGCTAATCCTTCTCTTCTTTGTTGTGGATCTTTAAATGTGATAGCTTCTTCATTGATAAGATCCTTCACATGTGGGATAACTTCCTAATTGATATCTTTGGCTTGATTATATGAAATATCATATTTTGAGGGCCCTTCAAAATATATTGGTGCTTCTTTGACTGTTGTATACCCAATGCTCTGTTGCTCAAGATTATTAGTAATCTATGTTGATTTTCAGATACTGTGCTCCATATTTTCATACTTGATGTCTTCAATCTTCCTGGAGGATGTTTATGATTTTAATGCTTCTTTTTGATCAATTTTTGATATGTCTATAGATTCTAATATAATTTGATCATTTGTAAAGATGTTAAGAGTAGGTGACTCTTTTTCCTTGGTAATGATATCAATAGTATGAGACTCTTTTTTTTTATGAAGATCATCTACATGTCCATTAGGAGTAATCATCTCATGGGTAGATGTATGTGTGCTTGGTATATGGATTTTTTCTTCTTTTGAAAAACCTTGGATGTCTTGGAAGATATCTACCAAGTCATTGTAGTATTTTGATGATATGGATTCTTTTTCTTGACTTTGTGTGGTATTATCTTTGATATGTTTTGGATCACATTATTGGCATGGATCAATTTCAAAGAAGGGATTGCTTGTAAAGGATCCTTGGATTTCCTCAAATTGTGGGCATATGGGTGAAAGTTTTTGTCTTAGATTGTTTGCATGGGGTATAAATGGGATTAAGAATCTATTGATTACCAATATGTACTGCCATGAGGTTGGATGATGCCAATATATCTTGGAATGAATCAATGTTAGACTTGGGTGATTGAGTTTGATCATGCTTGGGATTAAATTCTTGATGTATGTCCTCTTTCTCATTAGATGATGTAGAGATATTGTCAATGTGATCAGTGATAGATAGGTCTTGATCATTGTCTTCAACTTTTGAGTTTGAGATATTATCAATGTTGGCATTAGTGTATAGACCTTGGACGTTGTCTTCAATAGCTTATTTCTCCTTGATCAATAGGGTCTTAGATGATATTTTTGAGTGTTACATAGTTTGATGCATCATGACCTTTTACTCCATGGTATTTACAATAGATCTTGTCATCCTACCATGGTGGCGATTTTGGAAGTGTGATAAGTTTGGCATTGACTAGTGTTGTGTGGTCTCAAAACACGCCCCAAGACTGTAAGACTTGGGGACTCAAGTGAAAAGATAACTCTTATGGTAGGAGCTAGAAAATTGAATGATCACCCGAAGTGAAGAGCGAAGAGAAATCTTAATATAAAAGTACTTCATAGTGTAAGTGTTTCGAGCACCAGATACCGGAAACAATTGAAAGGCGAAAGGTAATGCAAGTTCTAATGGAAGGCTTTGATTCGATGTTTCTACTTCGGTAAGATGGAGTCCGATAAGATGGAATTTCGGTATAACCGAAGTCTAAGAAAGTTCATGGGTAAAGTTGAATATTGAGTAGTGGGTTGCAATGTGAAATGAAAATTTTAAAATTTTGAGATTATCTAATGATTCTGGTAATCTGGTATTTTTGTGAGGATTTATGATATGCTTGAAAGCGTTTTATTTACGAGATTTTGTACTTACATTTGGATAATGGTTTTATTTACATGAGATGTTATGAATGTTTTATTTATTTTAAGGGATTTAATGTGTGGAATTTGTGATTGCGGGAGATATAGATTGTGATGCAAAATTTGGGTATGGATGGTTAGGAAAATTTGAATCACAAATAGAATTACATTTGAGTTGGTCTACTTATTCTAGGAGATTATAATGCAGAGGGATTTGAGTCCACCGGAATACTGGAGATCCCAGTATTGTACCTATGGTGGAAACAAATGTCAATCTATGGGAGAGCCCATTCCTGAGAGTAGCAGAACCATAGCCAAGCGATGTGTGGGGGAAAAATTCCACTTATTCATTATGAATGTATGGGAAGTCCCTACACACTATCTTGATTCAAAGTATCATCCTAGAAATGACTAAAGATTAACACCCAAAGAGCTTCAACAAGTAATTGGAGTTTACTTTCGTTGACTTCGATTGCAATTCTCCTATTGGTCACTACATTCCACATGCCTTGATGTGATTGGTCCCTTGGATTTCCTCTCATGTATTTTTCTTATCCTTTATGAGCCTTGTGTTCTATAAAATGCCAGAGGATCCCTTTTTTATTTGAAGTTCACAATTTGTGGATGTCGGAAGAGCATAAAACTTTTTCAAGTTTTGTTCTTTTTTCCTGTTTTTTGAACCATTCCGGCGTAAAACTTTGTATGCATGTAGACATTGATTAATATCAGAGTCAATTACATAACTACCTATCTCATGAATCTTTTGTAGCTAGTTTTGTTAGTTCAACCGAACAAGACTATACGTTGTGTCATTTAAGGGTGCATACAGAACCTACTTGGTGTCCATAAATGAAACCCCCCTCTTTAAAAGCTCGCACCATTTTATATGTAGCTGTGAAGCAATCTGGTGAAGTATAAAGTGGTTTGCTCTATTTTAGTTGATTCTTTGGGGCATGCATGGAGAATAACTGTGAGAAATTTTAATTTTTAGTATTTTATGCTTTATTTTAGAGTAGATGTTTAAATTCTTGAAAGTGTTCCAAAATTTGAATGAATGGATGGAATTTTATTGAAAGTATTTTGTTTTTCATGAAATTGTTGAATGCTTAATGCTAAATCTACTTAAGTGATAGCAAGGAATTTGTGATGTTCATGAAATAATATTGCAAATCTTTTAATTTCATGATGCTTGTCTCTATGATCCAATTGAAAATTCAATGCCTAAAATATTTAATCCAAAATAGTAGTCCTTTTGAGATTAATAGCAAATATCACATCAGTACCCGAGAGTGACCCTAGTGCAATCATGACCTAGTTATCGAAGACTTGGGATTGAACTAAAGCCAATATTTTCCTGTTAAAGAAAAATCCCCTTTAGGTTGTCTTTGTTCCATATCTTTCAAGAAGGATAGGCTCTTTGTGGTCTTGTCTGTGAAGAATTTATTCGCCCTGTTGGCTGCAAGTAAAATCGTCATCAACAACTAGTTGGTTTAACACACCCTCAATTGGCTCCCCTAAAGGAGTGTACTCACATTTATCAATATGGTTTGATTGTAAGGTTGGTTGTGGTGGAGATGAATTTTGAGATGGAATTTCTTGTTGTTCTTGATATTGATGATTTGAAGGTTGACTTTGATTTTGTGACTATTGATATTGTTGATTCACTTGATTTTGTGGAAATATACTTTGTTGTAGATATGAATCAATGTTTTGATGATATTGGAAGTGTTGTTGATGTGGGTATTGAGGTGTTTGTGGAATGATGTTCATTTGTTGTGGATATGTAATGTTTAGATGTTAAACATGGTACTATGGATACATCATATTTTGATTTCGTTCAAGTTCCTCAATGTTTTTCTTAAGTTCATTTATGGAAATTTGATGTTCTAGGGTTATTTTCCCTACTTGATGTTGTGACCCTTGATAAGAGTGATTTGGGTAATATATTGATGTTGACATTTTGTTGGGGATGTTATGGTTGTGTGCTTAGGATGTCCTGATGCTCAATACCCTATCATAAGGTCACTTGGTTTATATCCCCATGGGTTACTTTTGTCGTTTGTGGTGTTTTTTGGTGGTATACTGGTGTTGCTTTTGTTTTCTCCCATGTTCTTTCTATGTTTTGATCTCATAGTTGTCATAAACAATTGCCATGCTTTTGTGACTCCTAGCTATGGAAAAATAATGTGTTTTTTTTTCTTGGGATTTTCTATTTAGTATTCAAGTTTGGTTCACCCATTGAAAAATGTAAATAGAAATTTCTTAGCAAGTGTTCCTGGTTGTGGCAAGATCTCACAATGTGTAATATGGGTCTCTCGGTTGCGAGATCGTGAAGGATGGATACCTATTGCCACGCAGGAGGTGGTAATATGGGTCTCCCAGCTGCAAGATCTACTTTCTCCTCTTCTTTATCTAAAAGTTTTGCTACATTTCTCCACTGGTTTGGTGTTTCATTTTTTCAAATATAAAGTTTCTTAAACTGCTACTAATATCAATTTGTTTCACCTTCAATGTGTGAGACTTGGTTGTAGGATTGGTGCTACAAGGTTTGGTTATTGGACTAGAGCAACTGGACGACAAACAGTCATAAGGTGAAATGGTATTTTGATATGGTTGTTATGAAGCTCAAGACCCTAAGGATTGAGTGTTGTTTTGGAATGACGTTATTCTTAGATCTCAAAATGTTGAAAGGCCTAGATCGATACTTCACTTCTTCTAGAGGATATGCTGCGAGAAAGCTTGCTTGAACTAGCCTTGAGGTTCAAGAAACTGTTAATATCTTACAAGCGTGGGTGAGGGAATAATCCAGGTGTGTTTGTTTTGATTTTGATTTCCAAAAGTAGGATGAAATTTTGAGAGTGGATGAAGTGCTATATGACATATCTAGGTTTCCAATTGTTTCGTTCTAACAAGGATCTTGTAACCAACTTTTGTTCGGTTTTCTGATTGTCAGTAAGATAGAGCAAAAGCTATGGTTTTTTAGCAGGAGCAACCAATTTCTGAGTAAAAGTGACCAGTGTGATCAACTGCAAGCAGATTGTTATCAAGTGCATTGAATTTTGAGAATCAAGTGCACTTATTTTTTGTAAGTGCATTGGTTTTGTCAAATGCAACAGATTTTCATCAGTAGTTGTTTGGAAACAGAGAGAAAAAGTGAGCTTTTTCTAGCAAGTGTGACCAATTCTTTGTCAAGTGCGATAGAAACATCAACAAAAGTGGCCTATGTTCAAATTTGTTTTCCAGTTTTAGTATTTAGCAACAGCTTGAATTATTTTTGTAGTTTTGAGTGATTTTGTTTGATATGTTTTGAGATTTGGCAAGTGATACAATAGTATTTGCCTAACTCAAAAAGCATATACTTGTGTGGCCTGCATGTTTATAGCTTTAAGTTGTGAAATCACATTACCCAAGCCATAGTTTCCAATGTTTACTTTGAGCCAATGTAGCTTGAAATTAAAGCTTGAATATTCATAAACCTTTAAGGAGATCCTTAAGGAGTGAAAATATAGGGCTTCTCTTAAAAGCATACACTAAGTCAAAGGGTTTGTGATTCAACCATCCTATTTAGTGTTTGTTTCGATATGTTCATTTTAAATTCAAGCATAGTGTTTGATGTTGAATAGATTTGGCAAAAAAAAATTGTGAAGAAAAAATACACCATAGGGATAGACACTTCTTCCTGGGTGGGATTACCTCATGCCCCGAAGGGATGATTTTACATGGAAAGAATGCAGAGGCTTTTTACACTCAACCATAAGTCAGACTTGGTAAGTAAATTCTGATGCACCACTTCGGAGTATGATTTGGATAAAAGGGGTGGCTTATACAAACATTTGGTTCTTACTCATGTTTTGGGGAGATTATTTTTTGATGTCTATACATGCTATGATTCACTCAATTAAGAGGCCTCCCAACCCTTGCAGGTTTTGACATATCACATGGGTAATGGGGGAGACATTCATCAATATAGAACAACAACACCAGGTGGGTAAGAACTTTCCTCACACCCACAATAATTTATATAGCATACCAAAATGGAGTATCGCATGGGTCGCCTTTGAGTTCTCCAACGCGGGATGTGTCTCAAAAGGCAAAGCCCTCTAAAGGTATGCTTTGAAGTAAAACGTGCGAAACTCAAGATGATTTTTGTCACCCAAGATTTCAAAAAAAAAGGCACAAGGGGATAGGATAGTCACCTAGTTTTCCAAACATGGAATACACAGAATACACTTCATCACAATGTTCTTTTTAAGCCCCTCGAGCGATGCTATCCAAAAAAGTGAAATGAGGTGTGTACAAGATAGCAATGGCTCTTTTTAAAGCATTCAATAGAAGTGTTCTGGATATCAATCAATGAGATAACAAACGTGCAAGACAAAAATTGATTTGTTCATTTTAAGCCCAAAACTGAGTTTTTGTTCTAAAATTTTTCTTAGTGGTCAACAAAGTAAATCGAGTGTTCATCAACAAAAGAATCCAACAGTCAAAATAAAACCAATTGAAAGTTCAAAACATCCATTTTAGAGTGTTACACCCCAATTGTAAAATTGTTATTTACTATTACTATGTAGGGTAAATGTGAGTGTAATGTGAATTATGTGGATGAATATATTGTACTTGCACTTTTTTATCAATACGTTATGAATGAATGTTATTTTATTTAATGTTATATGAAGAAATGCATATATGTGAATGAATGGATATTGATTGATATTCTAACTTTTAAGATGTATTATGTGTAATGTATATTTTGTTGAATAGCTGACTATCTTGGCCATATGTTAATGGATGCAGGTACATGTTCAATTCCTCCAAGTGGAGGGGAAGTATCACTCAGGAGAAGGCCTTGGTCGAGTAATTAGTAACATAACCTATCTGAGCTTACACACACCATGGTAGAATAATTGAGTCAGGCTATTAGTTGGGAAGTTGGTAAGTCAACCTTAGTTTGATATGTTTGCATTAGTAAGAGTCTTGTTTACTATTGAATGCATTATTGGGTGATGTTTATTTGTTTGAGCTTGTGAGTTATTCCTTATTACTATGCTCGTGTCGATGAGTAGGTCATACGAGGAATATGTATACGTACACATAGGCATGTCAATGATAGACCATACACATGAACGAATGCGTACATAATGGTACATAGGTAGATGTATCTATGCACACTTATGCACGAGTTGCTTATACACATGGAACTATCCCATGGATCTAATAATGTATGTATATGTATACGTACAAGTATATCGCTCATAGGCTCTTATCAATACAATAGTAATTGTGTATGATTTTGGTGTGTGAACCAAATATGTATATATATAAAGTATATAAATATATCCATATGTATATACGTATCGATATATGTACACAATCGATATATTGTTGTAACAATGTGATTGCTATCTTAATTGTATTCATATGTGTATCGAAATATACATGCTTTACTCACATAGGATAAATATGGATATATACTAACATATATAACCATATATATACATATACATATATATATGTGTACCGATATATATGTACATATATGTTATGTATATATATATTTAAATATTATATATGGCTTTGAAGTCAATTATCATTAACAACTTAGAGGTCGATTTAATAAACTAAAGCAAAGGCTGAAGTATGATATATTTGTGACTGTATTCTAAAGTTCGATATTACTCTTGTTGACCACGTATGAAGAGTTAATATTCTGCAATTCAATGAGTGGCCATTAATTCGATATATGGAGAAAGAGTAAGTCAACGCCTTTTGTGGAAACACCTTGGACTTAGTAAACTCTAAACGCCATATCATTGAGCAAATATCAACATCTATAAAATGCATATAAGGTAATGAACAACAAGTCGACGACTTGGTCAAACTAGTTAAATGTGTGAATCGTCTCATACCAAGACTTAGTTGATGCAATTTGGTGTTGCATATTTGATATTGACTGATTCAAATATAATGTAAACCGTGTGAACTTTGTAGGAGGTTATTGATACTTTGGCGCCACCGTTGAATCATATTTTCTGTAGATGTCTATTGTGAAGGAAATTTGAATTACATCTTTTTCATCATGTGCTTATTTGAAATAGTCTCATGCTACTATCATCTAAAGAGATTGACCTGTAGCTTGTTGTAGCTAAGTATGTGCTTATACATGTGCCACCTTTTAGCTAAGATGATTGTGAGTTGTTTTGCATGGTAATTGTTGTCAAAACTCATGCCTAATATGTAGGCTGAGTGGTCTCCAATTTGTTGTATAAATAGCAGAGCAATTTCACTTGTCTGGGATGCATTCCTTATTCATTTGTGCTCATCATTTTTATGCGCATTAGATCCACATTCCTATCTGCTTAATTCTATTATATTTTGTGAGAGAGAGTTTTGAGTGGCTATGAGAGTATAGTATATTGTGAGAAGTATTTTTTCAACTTGTGAGCTACAGGTTATTGTGACTTTGTTGGAGGGATTGAAACTAAGCTAGTTGTTGTTTTGGGAGAGCGGTGTTGCAACTATTCAATTGGATAGCTTATTACAGGCATGGGGATAATCTTCCTTTATTTGTCTTAGCTTTTGAAAGATTGTTTCTTGATTGCTTTAACTAGTTTATTAAGATTACTTGCATTACGGAAAAGTAGTGTTACTTTGAAAAAAAGTAGTTGTTTACTTTGTTGTGAAATTCTTGTAATTACTCCATGATAGGAGAGATTGTTTTTCATAGGTATTCTTATTATACTAGATGTGATTAAACAAGAATAGCATAAGGGATACTCATAGCTAGTTATTTTATTATGCTAGATAGCTAGTAGGTTACTCCCAAGATTGTTGTCCATTGAAGGGAGGGAACTAGTTCCTTTGCTTAATTGAGTAGAGATACCTTAATTTTGTGTTAAAGGTGATAGGTTAATTCTCAGGTTTAAGCTTACCCATGGGAGGTATTACCTATGCATAGATATAATGATTTTTAGTCAAAACAAGCTTGATAAGTGTAATTGAATGGTAGAACATCACTCGAAGTACTGAGTGAGAACACTTTGGCCAAAGTAGTGTGATTGCCTAGGGCTCCATTGTTAGTTCACCATGTCCATTTAATGCATGATAGTTACCTTGTGTAGGGTTATAAAACCTAGTCATGTAGGGCACAACACTAAGCTTAGTGTGGTGAGTCGTATGGGGCTACCCAACCAATCTCTTCGTCAAAGGGTAGGGCCACCTATCATTGATAGGTGTGTGGGGGACCACATATCAGTTCGTGGTTGGTGGAAAAACACTTGAGTGATGATTCTCCTCCTTAGCAGGCACTAGAAGACCAAGGTTTTGAAAGGCGAATTCCTAGACCATCTATATCTTATGCTCTAAAGCTATGTGGAGTTGTGTTGTAATTGTGTTCATTCTTGTAATATTGTATTTTGTAGAATTATTATATTGAAATGGAATCTTTATTGTATATTGTGATGGAATTTTTTGTTGAAAATGGACGTAATTATGTAGCTTTAAAACTTGTAAAACTATGAGATTATAGATCTAATTAAGTGTTCTTTGTTACAAATTCTTTGTGGATGATTATATGTTTAGATTAATTTTACCAATTGTAGAAGTAGAAAAAAGATTGTAGAAGAATGGGACAAGAAGATAGAAGTGACACAACATATACATGGAGAAACCCTTTCGAGAAAAAACTCCACCACTAGAATCAATAGTGCTTGTATTATTGAATATTAGAACAAGATTACAATAACACTATATCAATCCTTTGCTTGATATGTTTATTTTGCTTTCAACAATTCTTCTTCACAACCTACAATAAACTCTGATAAAACTCTCTTCAACTTGCTACAATTAATAGACAATAATGAGCATTGAAAACTCCAAAGAGTTGTCAATTACGAAGCTCAAAGCTTCCTCTCAAAAATCTATGCCTATTCTTTGCAAGTAGAGTTTCAACATTTAACATGAAGTCAAATCCAATGTCTCCTCAATTTAGGCACCACAAATTGAACTCCTAACTGATCGTTGATCAAGAAAATATCTTCCAAGCTTCTCCTCAAAGTTGGCACCCAAGAATGGGCCCACTTAACTCTTCCTTGTAAATATCTTCTCATGCAAAAGGTGTTAACTCCAAGATTCCAACTTGGGCACCCAAGGTGGGTCCAAGTCAATCTTTTTCAACTGAAACATATCTCTCCATCAATTCATGCAAACATTATGCATGATTGATCATCCCCACTTAACTGAATGTGTCCACCTATTATTTGTCATGCAACTCAAGTCAACTGAAGTCAACTAACATGCAACTCAAACTAACTACATGCAACTAAAGATAATGGAACCATAACTGAATTGAACTGAACCGAACTGAACTCCACTCATGTAAATATCAATTCCTAACTTGTAGGATCTTTACATGCATTACTGAAGTGTTATCTTTTCTCCAAAAAGTTAACTAAACTCAAGGTGGGTTCCACCTTCCATGTGGGTGCACCATGTGCTCCTATTTTTTAGGAGCTCTTCTTGGGCGTCCCCACATGTTCCTATCATTTAGAAATAATTACAAATGTCAATCTACATGTTCATTTCATTCGAATTTAATCTCTTCCTAATCCTATTGTTGGGGAACACTTTCCAAGGACTTAGGAGATACATGAAATATGTTTAAGATTGCAATTAAATGGAATCCTATTCCCAACATTCTCCCACTTAAAATTATACATTGCAATTATTCTAAACAAGGAATCGTTATTATAATTCAAGTACAGGACTCAAGTCTAATGACCTTCTTGCACCAAGAGAACTTATCTGTAGGAACTAGTTTCATAAGATAATCTGCAACATTGATCAAAGTGTCAACTTTCTCAATCAATACCTTCCCACTCTCAACCATTTCTCACACAAAGTGATACTGAACATCAACATGCTTAGCGAGCATGATACATAGGATTTTTGGCTAAACAAATAGCACTCTGACTATCACATTCAAGTTTAATTTGCTTGCAATTAAAACCAATACCTTTCCCAAGTCTTTGTAACCAAACTGCCTCTTTAGAGGCATGTGTAGCAGCCATGTACTCTACTTATGTGGTGGACAAAGCAATCGTGAGATGCCTCTTACTCATCCAACTAACCGCGTCTCCAAACAAAGTAAACACATAGCCACTTGTCGACATCTAACTTTCCAATTCTCCTACCCAATATGAATCAACAAAACCTTGTATGTCCAATGATTTGTGCATAATATCAATATCATTAGCATCATGATAAACTAAACATTCATTAGAAGTACCTTGTAAATATCTAGAAAGCCTCTTGACATAAGTCCAATGTTCTTTAACAGGGTTAGACATAAACCTACTTAGAACTCCCACCGCTTGGGCTATATCTTGTCTCGTACAAACCATTGCATATATTAAACTACCAATTGCACTAGCATATGGAATTTCAGACATTTCCTCATAATCAAAAACAGATTTAGGACTCATGTCTAAACTTAACTTTGTGCCAACTGGTAAAGGAATATTAATTTGTTTACTATCTTGCATGTTAAAGCCTTTCAAAATAGTATCAACATAGTTTCTTTGACTCAAGCAAAGCTTTCTGTTACCTCTATCTCTATTGATCTCCATACCAAGGATATATTTTGCAGCAGCTAGATCTTTCATCTGAAATGTGCTCAAGAGTTGTGCTTTCAATTCTTTGATCATTACCTTGTTGTTACCAATAAACAACATGTCATCAACATACAAGATAATAATTAAAAGTTGATCATCAATAACTTTTATGTAAACACAATGATCTTCCTTACTCCTAACATAACCAATTTTCAATGCAAACGCATCAAAATTTTGGTACCACATTCTTGGTGACTATTTCAATCCATATAAAGATCTCTTTAACCTTCAAACCAATTCTTTTGTTACTTTTACAACAAAACCATCAGGTTTCTTCATATAAATATCCTCATCAAGATCCCCATGCAAAAAAGAAGTTTTCACATCCATTTGCTCTATCTCAAAATCATAAGCAGTAGCAATAGATAAAAAGAATTTGATAGAAATTAATTTAGCAACAGGAGAGAAGATTTCATTAAAATCAACTCCCTCTCTCTGGGAGTAGCCCTTGGCTACTAATCTAGCCTTATACCTTTCGAGATTACCATTTGCTCCAATTTTATTTTTAAAGATCTATTTACAACCAATGGCCTTTCTTCCTTTGGGAAAAATCTTAAGATACCATGTGTCACAAGTATCCAAGGATTTCATTTCCTCATGCATAGGTTGTGACCAAATCTTGTTCTCATCTAAAGACAAAGCTTCCCTGTAACAACTAGGTTCATCATTAGTACTCATCAAAGCAAATATACAATGGAAATCAGGTGGGCTATACATATCAACGAAATTCCATTGTCTTGTGGATCTTCTCAAAGGGGGTTCTTCTTGTTCCTCAATATGCTCATCATGAGCATCTATCTCAGAAGAACTTTGTGAACTCTCCTCATGCAATCCATCCAATTGTTCTTCAACATGTGCATCTTCATGCTTCTCAATATTTATCTCAAAATTCATTGTTCAAGAAGTATCCTTCTCCTTTGGTTGTTCTTCTCCTAAATAAGCTCTAAATTCCCTAAAAATCACATCTCTAGATAAAGTAATTTTTCAGGTTAGAGGATTCCAAAGCTTGTAACTTTTTACATTTTCACCATAACCTATGAATATGATTTTTTGTACTTTTGGATCCAACTTAGATCGCTTTTCATTGGGAACATGAACAAAAGCCTCACAACCAAAGATCCTTAAATGTGCTACACTAGGTTTCCTACCTAACCACATTTCATAAGGAGATTTATCTTCAATAGATGAAATAGGGGATCTATTGAATAAATAACAAGTACTTATAGCCTCGGCCCAAAGACATTGATCTAGCTTAGCACTACTTAACATACTCCTAGCTCTTTCCATTAAGGTTCGGTTCATCCTTTCTGCTACTCCATTCTTTTGAGGTGTATATGGAGTAGTTTTTTGTCTCACAATTCTTGCATGCTTACAATAATCATCAAATTCCCTAGAACAATATTCACCACCATTATCTGATCTCAACACTTTTATCTTATGATCTGATTGTTTCTAAGCCAAAGCCTTAAATTCCTTAAACTTATTAAGCACATCAGATTTGTTATGCATAAAATAGATCCAAGTGTATCTTGAGACATCATCAATAAATGTGTCATAATATCTAGATTTTCCAATAGAGTCAATATCCACAGGGCCCATTACATATGAAGGAATAATCTCTAATAATCTTTTAGCTTTATTTGTTCCACTAGGAAATGAAGATCTAGATTGCTCTCCAAACACAATGCTCACAAAAATAATTTTTTTCCAATATTATAATCAGGAATACCATCAACCAATTTCTTATTAAGAATGGTCCTAAGACCCTTTTCACCAATGTGGCCCAATCTATGGTTCCACAACATAGATGTATTTTCAACTTTAGTTACATTGGATGATTTATTCAAATTGGAGGTGTTTAGCTTAAACAAATCCTAATCCGAGATCCTTTAGTAACCACCATATTCCATTTCACCAATTTGCAACCACCTTTGTCAAATGTCACATGCATTCCAAAATCATTGAACTTAGATACATAAAGTAGATTTCTAGCAAGTGCTGAAATATGTAAAACACCATTAAGGCTCTTAACCCTACCATCACTAAAACACAACTTTATCTCTCCTTTTCCCACAACCTTTGTTGTGCTATTATCTCTAAAGAAGACATTCCCTCCATCATATGCAGTATACTTAGTGAACCACTCCTTATTAGGATTCATATGATAGGAGCAACCTGAATCAATAAGCCAAGAGTTATCACAAACAGTATTAGATGAAATGACCAATGCATCATTACTGTCCTCCAAGGATTTCTCTATAGAAGCATCAAAACTCTTTTTCTTAATCTTACAATCCTTCTTTACATGTCCAGGTTTCCCATAATTCCAACACTTTACCTTACTCTTACCAAGGGTTTTAGACCATCCTTTGGACTTACCCTTTCCTTTCTTGTCTCCCTTGGGTTCCCTTTCCTTAAGCCTACCTCTTACAAACAAGGCATCTTGGGAGCCATTTTTAGACTTCCTCTTCATCTCCTCTGATAGGAGAGTAGAAATTATATTGTCCATCTTAGGATCTGCACCACTACCATTGATAGCAACAATTAGATTTTCCCAAGATTCTGGTAAAGAACAAAGTAACAAAATGCATTTATCTTCATCTTCTAGCTTTACATCTATAGATGCTATCTGGCTTAGAATCAAATTGAAAGCATTTAAATGATGTGAAAAATAATCACCATCTTTCATCTTTAAATAATACAACTATCTTTTCAGATACAACTTATTAGTAAAACTTTTGGTTTGATAGATATCATCTATCCTCTTTCACAATTTATATGCAATAGTTTCATCTGAAACATTCAAGAGAATAGTATCATCAAAACATAATCTTATGGTTCCTCTTTCCTTCTTATCAAGCTTAGCCCAATCCTCATCTGACATCGTTGTAGGTGACTTTGTCTCATTACAAATAGCTAACCATTGATCTCTCTCTTCAAGGAGATCCTCCATTTTTTATTTTCCCCATCTCATAACTAGATCCATTGAATCTTTCAATATCTAAATGAGAATTAGAACTCATTGTAACACACTTCTTTTACAAATCAGCAATAACACAATAGTAAAAGCTCCCACTACAGCCAAAAAGACTTCAAACTTTTAAGAGAAAGGCATCCCAAACTCTACCCAACCGTTAGCTCTGATACAAAATGTTGAAAATGGAGGTAATTATGTAGCTTTAAAACTTGTAAAACTATGAGATTGTAGATCTAATTAAGTGTTCTTTCTTACAAATTCTTTGTGGATGATTATATGTTTAGATTAAATTTACCAATTGTAGAAGTAGACATAAGATTGTAGAAGAATGAGACAAGAAGATAGAAGTGACACAACATATACGTGGAGAAACCCTTTCGGGAAAAAACTCCACCACCAAAATCAATAGTTTTTGTATTATTTAACCTTAGAACAAGATTACAATAACACTGTATCAATCCTTTGCTTGATATGCTTCTTTTTCCTTCAACAATTCTTCTTCACAACCTGCAATAAACTCTAATAAAACTCTCTTCAACTTGCTACAATTAATAGACAATAATGAGCATTGAAAACTCCAAAGAGTTGTCAATTACAAAGCTCAAAGCTTCCTCTCAAAAACTTACACGTATTCTTTGCAAGTAGAGTTTCAACATGTAACATGAATTCAAATCCAATGTCTCCTCAATTTAGGCGCCTCAAACTAAACTCCTAACTGATCGTTGGTCAAGAAAATATATTCCAAGCTTCTCCTCAAATTTGGTGCCCAAGAATGGGACCACTTAACTCAACCTTGTAAATATGTTCTCATGCAAAAGGTGTTAACTCCAAGATGCCAACTTGGGCACCCAAGGTGGGTCCAAGTCAATCTTTGTTAATTGAAACATATCTCTCCATCAATTCATGCAAACATTATGCATGATTGATCATCCCCACTTAACTGAATGTGTTCACCTGTTATTTGTCATGCAACTCAAGTCATTAGCATGCAACTCAAGTCAACTGAAGTCAACTAACATGCAAATCAAACTAACTACATGCAACTAAAGATAATTGAACCATAACTAAACTAAATTGAACTGAACTGAACTGAACTCCACTCATGTAAATGTCAATTCCTAACTTGTAGGATCTTTACATGCATTATTGAAGTGTTATCTTTTCTCCAAAAAATTAACTGAACTCAAGGTGGGTTTCACCTTCCATGTGGGCACCCCATGTGTTCCTATTTTGTAGGAGCTCTTCTTGGGCATCCCCACATGTTCCTATCATTTAGAAATAATTACAAATGTCAATTTACATGTTCATTTCATTCGAATTTAATCTCTTTATAATCCTAGTGTTGGGGAACACTTTCCAAGGACTTAGGAGATACATGAAATATGTTTAGGATTGCAATTAAATGGCATCCTATTCCCAACATCTTTGTTCATACATTCTTAATAAAGAAAAGAAAATTTTATTGCAATGGTTGTTGCATAGTTTATTTACTCGCACAATGAAAACATATTGAAAGTCAGTAATAAAAAATGAGCGCTACCTCAAGGCCAAGAAGGAAAGAGAGGCCATCGTTAGAAAAATTGAGGGTACTAACTACAACAATTCCATCTGGTTGAGTGACACTAAAAAATTTAGTCACACTTTCTCAAATCAGTGATGTGAAGAGAAAGATGAAGATGAAGGCTATGTACAACTATCTACCTTCCATATCACCAGAGAAGTCTGAGTCATTATCACTTTCCAAGGATATGCCCTCGAAAGGAAGTGTCAGTCTTACATTTATCTTTAGGGACCCTAGAGTTCTTCCATTGGAAGAAATAGTTGTAGTTTCCTCGAGTAACGAGTCCAAGGGATATGTACCTCATAACTATGTATCAGATGATAAATCCAAAGGATAATATCAATTTTGGGATAGGTATGAACAAATGAGAGATGAGCAACAATCTCAATCTGTAGGATATACTCCATTAAGTTATGTGTTAGAGAGTGAATCTAAGGGATACTCTCCACTCGACTATTTGAATAGTCACTCCATGTAATCAAAAGGATATTGAAATCCTCAAGAAGTGAATAAAATCATATGTTTATCAAAAGTGTGTACTTAATCTTACGTGGAATTCTTTATGTGTGTATGAATGCCATTTTAATGTTTTCCATAAGATAGTTGATAACATGATTAAATCTAACATGGACACACATTCAGGTAAAATCCGTTCTTGTGAAGATGGTGAGGACACGAACCAATCCTGGTGGGAGCCAAGAAGTTGCGCAAGGACCCACAAGAGTTGAAGCTAGAATTGAAAAAATCTTGGCAAGGTTGGATAATCTTGAGCAAGAAAGGGTAAAAGCTAAGGTTGAGAAGAAGGCTTTCATTAATGAGAATGAGGAATAAAAATCTTCTCATGAAGATGATGAAACTCATGATCACGAAAGGGAAAAATCACCTTCTACATCTGAGGAAACAAATAAGAAGCATATGGCTTCTGAAATTTCCAAGGATATGAAGAAGATTACCCCACCCAAGTTTGAGGGAAGTGCCAAGGAAGATGAAGCTGAGGAATTGCTTGTCCAAATGGAAAAGTGATTCAAAATATGGAATTCCACTGAGACCACTAAAGCCACTTGGGGCACATACTAGTTAGCAGGAGAAGCCTCTAACTTGTGGATGAACAAAAATTTGGAACTCAATATTAACTCATGAAAGCTAACATGGGGGGAATTTGTTGAGATTTTCCACAAGTGATGGTTATGTCAGTCAACAAGTATTGGGAGAATTTTACCTGACTTTTGCGTTATGTTCCTATATATCATAATGATGAATACTTTCGCATAAGAAAGTTTATAATGGGACTTAACAATCAGATCGGAGGAGAGGTGGATATGCACAGTCCAACAACTATGGATCTTGTATATGAGAAATCAATTAAGCAAGAGTAAAAGCTTAAGGCTATCTCCAACCTCTAGGAAAATAAAGATCGTAAGAAGATTGCAAAAGTTCCTAACAAGACAATTCCAAAGAAGGTGGAAGTTGTGCAGAATGTACCTAAGCAAGGAGAAAAAGGAAACTGTAATAGTGGAAAAGAGCCAAAAAGGGAGTAGAGGAGGAATGGTTTCAATGATGGGAATACCAACAATGCTGGTGGAAACACTAGTAGATCTGGAGAACCCCCGAGGAAGAGGGTACCATATTCGGGATGCTTTACATGTGGGAGTGACCACTTTGCTAGAGACTGTCCCAATAAGCCTTATGATAATCGATTACCTACTCAACGAGAAATATTCCAACAAAAGATACTTGCAGCGGTGGATGATTGCCAAACAGAGTGTCAAGTGACTCCCATTGAAACTCCAGGTATTTTGTTTGGTTTACCCATTTCAGTACTTATTGATACTAGTGCAACTAAGAATTTCATTTCACCTAAAGTAGCTAAGAAATATCTAGAAAGGTTGGACACATGACAACATTGTGGGACATAGAGTATGCAAACCAGACAAGAGCAAAGGTGGAACAATGTTTATTTGAGGCTAGGATCTAGAGCTACCTAGTTTTTCTATAGAAGTAAACCTATATGTTGTGCCTTAAGGATCCTATGATGTTATCTTAGGTATGAATTGGTTGTGGAGGCATAGGGCTAAGGTAGATTTCCATGCTAAAACTGTAGAGTGCCTAGATGATCTTGGTAACCAAGTAAAGTTTCAGGGGATACCTAGAGAGGTCAAGATTCATAAAATCTTGGCAATGCAACTATTGAGGGCTAAGAAGAAAGGGTGCAAACTCTTTTCCATTAAGATAGAAAAACTTGAAGATCTTGATAACTATGAATCCCAGAGCTTCCAAGAGATGGAAGATGGTAAAATGGATGAAACTGGAATGTCAGATATGGAGAGGTATCCTATATTGATTTTTTTTTGGATGTATTTCCAGATGAGTTACCTGGGCTTCCATCGAAGAGAATACTTGATTTCTCCATAGATATATATCTAGGGTCTAAACCTATTTCCAAAGTTCCCTATAGGATGACAATAACTGAGCAAATGGAGCTTAAGGAACAGTTGGATGAACTATTGTCAAAAGGGTTGATAAGACCAAGTGTTTCACCTTGGGGAGCACCAGTCATTTTTGTGAAAAAGAAGGATGGTACTTTGCGTTTGTGCATCAACTATCATATGCTTAACAAAGCTATGGTGAAGAACAAATATTTTTTGCCACACATTGATGATCTTTTCAATCAAATGAGGGGAGCTTCTATATTCTCTAAAATAGATCTAAGATCCATATATCATCAGTTAAGGATTAAGGATGAAGATATCTTTAAAATTGTGTTTAGAACCAAATATGGACACTATGAGTTCAAATTTTTACCTTTTGGGTTAACAAATGCACCTGCCACATTTATGAACCTAATGAATAGTGTATTTAGGGATTGCCTAGATAAATTTGTCTTGGTTTTTCTAGATGACATCCTGATTTATTCTAAGGATGAGGAAGATCACTGCAGACATTTAGAGATAGTCCTACAACAGTTAAGAGAACACAAGTTGTATGGTAAAATCTCTAAGTGTACCTTCTTCCAAAGGAGAGTGCATTATCTAGGGCATGTGATCTCATAAGAAGGAATCTCCATAGATCCAACTAAGATCAAGGCAGTACTTGAGTGGCCAATATCTAAGAATGTATTTGAGGTAAGAAGTTTCATGGGTCTAGCAGGGTATTATAGAAAGTTTGTGCAAACTTCTCTAAGATTGTTTTTCCAATTACTTCTTTACAAAGGAAAAGGAAGAAATTTGAGTGGACTAAGAATGTCAAGAATCCTTTGACCTACTCAAAGAGAAGTTTACCATTGCACCGATCCTGAAAGTACCAGATCCTGAGGGTATATTTACTGTTATCATAGATGCATCCGGGGAAGGTTTAGGAGGTGTGTTAATGCAAGATGGGAAAGTAATTGCTTATGAATCTAGAAAGCTGAAACCTTACAAGAAAAATTATGCATTGCATGATTTAGAGTTAGCAGTTGTGGTTCATTCATTGCAAATGTGGAGGCACTACTTGTTGGGAAAACCCTTTGAGATGAAAACTGATCCTAATGGCTTAAAGTACCTTTTCACTAAACCTAATCTAAATACTAGGAAAAGAAGATAGTTGGAGTTAATAGTTGATTGTGACTTCAATATCAGTTATATTAAAGGGAAAGAAAAAAATTAGGTTTCTGACACCTTGACTCGAAGACGTCATATTGCTTCAATAGTGACGATTCAAACCGGCTTTAAAATTCAAGTGTTGCAAAAATACAAAGAGGATGAGTACTACTTGCAAGTCAAGCAAGCGCTCACTAGCAATCCACAAGATTCCAGGTATGAAGGGTTTCAATTTGAACCTAATGGGTTACTTAGATATAAAGGAAGAATTTATGTACCTAACATAGAAGAGTTAAGGAATCTAGTATGGAAGGAAGTACATGAAGCACCATACTCTAGACACCCTGGAGTGACTAAAATGATGGCATATGTGAAGCCATTGTATTTTGGGAAGGGGATGAAAGGAGATGTTGCTATATTTTTGGCTAGGTGTCTTGAATGTCAAAGGGTGAAAGTAGAGCATCATCATCTTACAGGATTTTCATATCCACATGACATACCAAAGAGGAAATGGAAATTCACAAGTATGGACTTTGTAAAAGGATTGCCTATGTCGAGAAATAAGCACAATGAAATTCTTGTGGTGGTAGATAAGCTTACCAAAGTCACACATTTTATACTCAGGAATCTAACTGATGGAGCACCTATCATAAAAAGAAAATTTGTGCAAGAATTTTTTAGGTTGCATGGGATTCCTGAGAAGATTATCTTGGACAGGGATGCATGAGTCATTTCTAGGTTTTAGAAAACCTTGTTTTCTGCACTAGGGACTCAGTTGAATATTAGCTCAGCATATCATCCAAAAATAGACGAATAAATTGAAAGGGTGAATCAATTATTGGAAGACCTACTGAGAATGTATTTAATGGATCAGTAGTATAAGTGGGAAGACTACTTACCCTTAGTAGAATTTTCTTACAAAAATTCTTATCATTCTCCTTTTGAAGCGTTGTATGGTCGAAAGTGTCGAACTCCTATAAGTTGGGATAGACTTGAGGATAGAGTGAGTCTTGGGCTAGAAATGTTGGCAGAAATGGAAGAGAAAGTGTAGATTGTTAAGCAAAGATTGGTTGAAGCTAACGATTGACAAAAAAGCTATGTTGATGCTAAGAGAGTGCCCCAAAATTTTGTCATAGGTGACAAAGTGTTGTTGAGAGTAAAACTTCACAAGAGCTCCATTAAATTTGGAAAGTATTCCAAGTTAGCCCCACATTATGTAGGACCTTTTGAGATTCTAGAGGAAGTGAATCTAGTAGCCTATCAAATAGCATTGCCACTAGCTCTTTCCAGAGTGCATAATGTCTTCAATGTGTCCTACCTAAAGGGGTATATACCTGGCGATAATCATGTGATTGATTGGACTTCTTTATAGGTACAAGACCCTAGAGTGGTAACACTTAATCCTATAATACGTAAGATTCGCTTGTGTAATAGGGAGGTTCTACAGTGAAAATTCTAGTGAGACAAGTATGCAAAAGAATCAGCCACTTGGGAGGAACATGTAAGCTTCGCTTGCATAACATGGAGGTTCTACAGTGAAAATTCCATTGGGACCAATATGCAGAAGACTTGACCACTTGGGAGGATTATGCTGAGATTCAGAAAAAATTTCCTCATGTTTTAGATGCTTTTGAGAATTCTTAAAAACAATATGTTGATTTGTTTTTATTTTTTATGTTGCTACATAAAATCATCGAGGATGATGATTCACAAGAGGGGGAGTGTGTTACACCCCAATTGTGTAATTACTATTTACTATTACTATGTAGGGTAAATGTGAGTGTAATGCGAATTTTGTGGATGAATATATTGTACTTGCACTATGTTATCAATGTGTTATGAATGAATGTTATTTAATTTAATGTTATATGAAGAAATGCATATATGTGAATGAATGGATATTGTTTGATATTCTAACTTTGCAGATGTATTATGTGTAATGCATATTTTTTTGAATAGATAACTACCTTGGGCATATGTTAGTGGATGTAGGTACATGTTCAATTCCTCCAGGTGGAGGGTAAGTATCACTCAAGAGAAGGTCTTGGTTGGGTAACCAGTAACATAACCTATCTGAGCTTACACACACCACAGTAGAATAATCGAGTCAGGCTATTATGTGGGAAGTTGGTAAGTCATCCTTAGTTTGACATGCTTGCATTAGTAAGAGTCTTGTTTATTATTGAATGCATTATTGAGTGATGTTTAGCTATTTGAGCTTGTGAGTTCTTCCTTATTACTATGCTTGTATCGATGAGTAGATCATATGAGGAATATGTATACATACACACAGGCATGTCAATGATAGACCATATGCATGAAGGAATGCATACATAAGGGTACATAGGTAGACGTATCTATGCAAACTTATGCATGAGTTTCTTATATACATGGAACTATCCCATGGATCTAATGACATGTATATGTATACGTATAAGTATATCACTCGTGGGCTCTTATCAATACAATAGCAATTGTGTATGATTTTGGTGTGTGAACCAAATGTGTATATATATATAAAGTATGTATATATGTATTGATATACGTGTATGGTGGAAATGGACATGCCCATACTTATGTATTGATATATGTATACATATGTATACATGTACATTTAGGTATATATATATAAATATATATATGTACACAATTGATATATTGTTGTACAACACTGTGATTGCTATCTTAATTGTATTCATATGTATATCGAAATATACATGCTTTACTAACATAGGATAAACATGGATATATACTAACATATATATACATATACATATATACATATATATATATGTGTGTGTGTGTGTACTGATATATATGTATATATATCTATGTATATGTACATATATGTTATGTATATGTACATATATATTATGTATTTATATGTATATGTATATGTATATGTATACATATAAGTATATCGCTCGTGGGCTCTTATCAATACAATAGCAATTGTGCATGATTTTGGTGTGTGAACCGAATGTGTATATATATATAAAGTATGTATATATATATCCATATGTATATATGTATCGATATACGTGTATGGTGGAAAATGGACATGCCCATACGAATGTATCGATATATGTATACATATGTATACATGTACATTTAGGTATATATCTATAAATATATATATGTACACAATCGATATATTGTTGTACAACACTGTGATTGCTATCTTAATTGTATTCATATGTATATAAAAATATACATGCTTTACTAACATAGGATAAATATGGATATATACTAACATATATATACATATACATATATATATATGTGTGTGTGTGTGTGTGTACCGATATATATGTATATATATCTATGTATATGTACATATATGTTATGTATATATATTTTTAAATATTATATATGGATTTGAAGTTGATTATCATTAACAAATTAGAGGTTGATTTAATAAACTAAATCAAAGGCCGAAGTATGATATATTTGTGACTGTATTCTAAAGCCGCATATTACTCTTGTTGACCATGTATGAAGAGTTAGTATTCTATAATTCAATGAGCAGTCATTAAGTCGATATATGGAGAAAGACTAAGTCGACGCCTTTTGTGGAAACACCTTAGACTTAGTAAACTCTAAATGTCATATCATTGAGCAAATATCAACATCTATAAAATGCATATAAGGTAATGAACAACAAGTCGATGACTTGGTCAAACTGGTTAAATGTGTGAATCAACTCATACCAAGACTTAGTCGATGCAAGTTTGGTGTTGCATATTTGATATTGACTAATTCAAATATAATGTTGTAGACATATAAAATTGACTTAACACCTATCACAACTCTAAAACGTCTCAGAACAACTCTAAATCAACTCGGAACGACTCTGAATCAACTCGAAATGTCTCTGAATCAACTTGAAACATCTTAGAACATCATAAAACATCTCTAAAACATCTCAAATCATCTCGAAATCATCCCATGATCATCAAACGACATCAAATGGCATTTGAAATCCTAATTTCCTTTATTAATTGAATAATACAACATTATTTAATTAATTCATTTTTTCATCATTCTTAATAAATTAAATAAATACTGTTTATTTAATAAAGTCTTGAAAACCCTTATTCTACTATTAATCAAATAATACAACTTTATTTGATTAATTCATGTTTCATCATTTTGACTAATTAAATAAATTACATTTATTTAATAAAGTCCTAATCTAATCTTCTTTCGTCCTGATTAGTCAAACAACACCAATTATTTGATTACATCACTAATTCACCTTATTCCTCAAAATGAATTGAATTATTAAATCATAATAATTTAATTATCATACTTTCCCTCTAAAAATTGAATAATTAAATCAAACTATTCAAATTATCAAAAATAAAATCAAACACAAAAAGGAATTAATTAATTAATATTCCTCACCCACTTTTTGATTGAGGAAATCATGGATTGCTAACTAAGCAATCTAATTTTTCTAACTCAACCATCTAATTCCTAACTATAACTGATCAATCAATTGCTAACTGAGCAATCAATTGTTGACTGATCAATCTAAAACCCTAACTAGCCAATCTATTCTTCAATCACCCTAATTGTGCAATCAACTTTGCACAATCTTCTCAAGTCTAAATCTTCTCAACACATGTTGACCGTTGATTCAAAACCTCATTTCCTATAAAACAAACTCCTCTCCTCACAAATATGGATCAGAGAATCAACATACTTTTGCAACAAAGTGTTGTCGCAATCACCATTGATAAAGATTCAACCATTTCGATCAACCAAGCATCATTCATTAATATTTTGCACGTAAGCAATGGAGGCTTTGCAGTGATACAAACAACCCAACATCATGCAAATACACTCCAACATGGGATGGTAAACTCTTCTTTTGTTTGCTTGAATTCATTTTGAATATCTTAGGATCTCATTTCATTCAAATAGCATAGGTTTTCACATTTCATGAGTGATGGAATAGGATAGATTAAGTGTTTTGAATTAGATAGTTTTCTGATTTGAATCTTGCATTTGATCTTGCTTTCACATCATTTTCTGATGGATTCCTTTCCCCTCACACATTCTGGAATGCCCGATGGGACCTAGGTCCTCCTTACTAACATTTTTATGAGAAAATTTGAAGCCACGAGATTCTAGGAGCCTTTTGGAGATGTTTCACAGACTACCCAGCAAAAGCTCACTTTTGACTATCAAGAATTCTGAGTATTTGCCACAGAAACTGCACCTTTGCCATGGGAAGCTCGGCTTTTCTCTAAGATCGGTGCTTTTGCTCCAAAAAGAGCACTTTTGCATCTTTCTGGGTTTGCGCCTGTATGAAAAATCTGAGCTTTTGCCAAATTTCTGAGCTTTTGATCCTTCTTCTGAGCATTTGCTCTAGAAGACAAGTGCATGGATCCTACGCTATTTTAATGACCTTTCTTGCTAACATTTTGTTTGTTTTGTAGGAATTAATGGATTTATATGCAGGATTTTGAAAATACTAACTTGTTTTGTGCAGAGAAGACGATTGGTCCAAGATCTTTGGAGCTATGAACATTTTTGTTTATTAACTTAGGAATTTTCCTTTGGTGCTTTAAAATGAACAACTCTCACATTTCAAATTTGGTGTTGTTAAAATAAATATTTTGAAGCTTTCTAATGTAGGAATCTCCTTTTGGTGCTTTAAAATGAACAACAACTCTCACATTTCAAATTTGGTGTTGTTAAAATAAACATTTTTGAAGCTTTCTAAAGTAGGAATCTCCTTTTGGTGCTCTAAAATGAACAACACAACTCTCACATTTCAAATTTGGTGTTAAAATAAACCATTTGAAGCTTTCTAAAGTAGGAACTCTCTTTTGGTACTCATAAAAAGAACATAAAACACTTCAATTTTGGGCTCTAAAAATGAACACATTTTATGTTTTCATAATTTGGAACCTTTAAATTTGGTGCATAAAAAGAGCGCAAATGTTTTTCATTTTGTTGACACACGTACGATTTACATTTTTGTTGACCAGTTAATGACCAAGCCTGATATTCTTAGAAACACTTCAACTTTGGGGCTTAAAATGAATAATTTTTTTTTGTTGTTTTCACACCATTGCTATCTTAACTGCTTGATGTATTGAACACTTCAATTGGTGCAAAAATAAAAAGAACTTTGTTTTCTTTACTCACAAATTTTTGGGGTTAACATCGCTCGAGGTGTTTAAAATGAATCAAACTGTAATGAATTGTTTTCTATGCATACATTGATTGGCAAAGTTGAAGTGTTTTGTCTTCTCCCCTCGCACCATTTTGGCGATCTTGGGTGAGTCAAGAGCATTTTTTATCTTTACATTTGTTTTTCAAATTTTACCTTAGAGAGGGGGCTTTCTTTGAGACACATTCCGCGCTAGAGAACTCATTGCAAGGTCTCAAAGCATGTTTCCTGGCGAGCTATATCAAAGGTTACGAAATCATAAGAAAGTAGCTTCAAGTCGTGCTGATAATAGACTGCACCTAATCCCATGCCTTAAGTGGAACAAGAACAGTTAAAGAGCCTTAAGTGGCTAGCGGGCGAGTGTTAGATTTATGTGTTCATAGTTACACTAAGAGACAATTTTTTTAGAAACCATCCATTTACCCAAAAGAGTATTTTAAGGTAGTGCATTGGAATAGCACCATTCCAAGAAGTTACTTACCATGTTCGGGTTTTGGTTGAGGCAATAAAGCAAATAGGGAAGGGACTCTTTTGATTGGCATGTCAAGATGGTACATTTCCTTGACACATCCTATTTATCCATTCCATCTTCTCGGATTAATCATCCTAGGGATGATTGGTAGGCCTACTGAGAAATTAATACCCACTTGAGCTTAGGATTGTAAAGTGCTTGTTAATGTTAAACTTTCCCACTTACATTGAAAAAAACAATTGTGACATCAAATTTTGTGTTTGATTTAAAGAAAAAGAACACATCAAAACAAACATTGAACAAGATGGTCAAACCACAAACCCTTTGAATTAGTGTATACTTGTGAAAGAAGCCCTATGTTTGCACTCCTTGAAAGGATTTATCCTTAAAGGTTTTTGAACATGTCAATTTTTATTTTCAAGTTGCATTGATCAAAGTAAACACTTTGGTAACTATGGCTTGGGTGTTGTGATTTCACAACTTGAGCTATAGACATCCAGGTCACATAAATTCCATGCTTTTGAGTCAATCCAATGCTATTGTATCATTTTTTATACTCAAGAACACAAAGAAAACAAAAATAGAAGTTACAAACTTTCATTTCAAATTCACAATCTTTTTGCTGACATTTAGGAAGATAAACTGAAGTTATAAGGCCATTTGTTCAAGCCAAACACTTGGAAAATTAGATTGGTCACAAAGTCTCTCACCCATTATTCCCATACTACTTATTTGAAATCAAAATCCAACAAAACATTAGGATCATTCCTCCACTCAAAAAGTCTATGATATCAACAGCTACTTGGAACTCACAGATAGTTCAAGTATCTTTCCCACAACATATCCTCTAGACCAAGAAGTGGAATATCAAACATAGTTCTTCAGCATTTTGATTTCTGAAAAGTAGCACATTCCAAAACAACACTCAAGTCTTAGGTTTTTTGATTTTCATAGCAAACCACCCCAAAATATCATCACACCTTATGACCATCTGGTGACCCACAACTCCAATTCAATAACCAGACCTTGTAGCACATATTATTCAACCTAGTCTCATGCACATTGAAGGTGCCCAAACAGACATCATAAGCAGTTTGAGAACCTTTATATCTGAGAAAAATGAGACACCTCGCCAATTTCTCACCGCATCAATCATCTTAAACAAAGAGGAAGAAAAAGAAAACATAGCAATCGAAAGACCCATATTACTACCTCTTGCATGGCAATAGGTATTGAGTGACCTTGCGATAGGGTATTGAACACCATCATACCTTATGACCATTTGGTGACCTACAACTCCCGTTCAACAACCAAGCCTTACAACACCAATCTTTCAACTAGGTAACACACATATTGAAGGTGCCCAAATTGACATCATAAGCAGTTTGAGAACTTTCATTTTTGAGAAAAATGAAACACCCTGCCAATTTCTCACCACATCTATCATCTTAGACAAAGAGGAAGAAAAGGCAGACCTAGCAGCCGAAAGACCTATATTACCACCACCTGTGTGGCAATAAATATACATCCCTCATGCTTTTTGGAAAGAAAATGATCCTTAGGTATGGAAAGAGAAAGATCCTTAAACAAAAATCTATATTAGGCTCTCAAAGAATCATCCTACAAAAAAGTTTTCCAAAGGTTTCTTCTCAAGGAGATATTGCAACCGTCAAAACCGGCTAGATCACTTCTATTATCACTTTGCACCAATAAGCCACGTCTTTTCCAGAGAATAGGAATTAGGAAAACAATCACAAAATCTTGGTAATTGTTTATGACAACCACAAGGTCACAACATAGAAAGAAAATGGAAAAAAAAAAACCAACACTAGCATCCCATCAAACAATTCCATAAACGATGAAAGTAGCCCTTAGGGCTATAGGCCAAGTGATCTTGAAACACCACAAAAGAGGCCTATGTATAGAAATACCTTCAGTGAAGAGGAACTAAATCGTAAATAGAAGGAGGTAATTGAACAAAACAACCAAGACCCAAACAGAGTGGTTATAGAGGAGGTAGACACAGAGGAAGAAATAAACGAGGATGAATTGTTTGAACATTCTAACAACCCCAAGGTTCTTAAACTAATGGACAGGTTATTGAGAAAGGATCCAAACTCCTATTTCTTCAAGTTAGCACAAAGTGGTGCTAAATTATCGGTGGATTTCAATGTAGAATCTCTCAAGGATGCCAACCTTATTCCCTTAGGGGATAACTTGGTTGTAAGACAAATAACTGAACCTCTAGAAATTCCAAACATGTCACCTCTGTTCTCACAAAACGATGGTCAACCCAAAGAGAACCCTTTATTCAAAAGACCAACTCAGGTTGAACAAGTAGCAATAGCACAACTGTATCAAGGAGTACCATCACAGTAGGAACCACCAAAAAACAATCCTCCTCCCGGATAGTATATACCTCAGAATACCTCAAACATTGACCCATCCCAAAAAATTCAATACCTTCAACAGGGTGGAACACAGGTTCCCCCTCCCAATGGTCAATACCTTCAACAGGTTGGAACACAAGGTCCCCCTCTGAACAATCAGTACCACCAACAAGGTGGACCATATGGTCCCCTTCTAAACCAGCAATACCAGCTGCAAGGTGTGCCACAGAACACCCTTTTCTAGTCAACCCATCAACAAGGTAACCTTCAGTTTAGTCTTTCCCAACAACAAGGTGTGCCATAGAGCTCCCTTCCTCAATCAACCCATCAACAAGGTGTCCCAATAACGCATCAATAGGGTAACCTTTTGTTTAGTCCTGCCCAACAATAAGATGTGCCACAAAGCGCCCTTCCTCAGTCGTCCTACCAACAAGGTGTCCCGATAACGCATCAACAAGGTAACCTTCAGTTTAGTCCTTCCCAGCAGCAAGGTGTGCCATAGAGCACCCTTCCTCAGTCATCCTACCAACAAGGTGTCCCGATAATGCATCAATAGGGTAACCTTCAGTTTATTCCTACCCAACACCAAGGTGTGCCACAAAGTGCCCTTCCTCAGTCGTCCTACCAACAAGGTGTCCCGATAACACATCAACATGGTAACCTTCAATACACTTCATCTCAGCAACAATGAGCTAACACTCCTTACACCTAGCAGGGACCTAACCCGTTATACACCCAAGATAGTTACAAAAGTCTCATACCTTCACAATATCTTATATACGACCCAAACATGGTGAGACAACAAGGCTATTATACACATAACTCGCAAACAAACATGCCAAAAATGAACATGGAAATGAGGCTAGAGGTCATCACCTAACAGGTAGTAGGAATGCAAGCCAGAAAATAAAATAAAACCTATACTATCGAAGAGATATGCCCATTCCTATTCAATCAATCTATCACTACAATACCCTTTCCAAAGAATTTTGAAATACCCAGGTTTGACAACAAAATACAAAGGAAGAAGGGACCCGGTAGAGCATATACATGATTTCTCTATATCATGCTTGGAAGTATGACACAATGACTCATACCTCATGAGACTATTTCCATGCAGCCTTACGGGCCATGCTATGGAGTGGTTCACCCATTTGACACCAGTAGTCAAAACCTTTGGTGAACTGTCTAGCAAATTCATAAGTCACTTCTCCTTCAACATTGAGCAAGATGTCACCATCACAAGCTTTTCCGTGATCAAAAAAAATCAAGGAGAATCTTTTATCTCCTACCTACAACAATGGAGACACAAGGCTAGTAGATGTAAATGGCCCATTCCCGATAAGGAATTGGTGGACATATTCATTACCAATGTCTTACCAGAGATCAATTATCATCTCACAATGTTATGTCCAACAAAATTTGAAGAAACCATTGAGAAGGGATTGAATTTTGAGAGAGCCCTCATTGCAATATGTGCCCTTAAAACAAACAGCTTAAAAGACAGTCCATCTAGTTCAAATGAGAAACCTAAAGTTTGGGCTAAAAAAAAGAACGTCATAAACGATGGAGTAGTTGATGCTAGAACATTATTGAAGGAACATAACTCAACTCAAAACAAACCACAAGTAGCACAGACAAGCTATGTTCCAAACAATGTGTAAAATAACCAAAATACCTATCCCAAGAACAATCAGGTTGTGAACCAACAAACAAATCAGGGAGGGCAACAGAGGCAGTACAATCAACCAAGAAGGAATTCACAGTACTAGGTGAGTCACTGGAAACAGTCATGCACAAACTAGTACAACAAAACCTCCTCAAAACTAATGATTGTCCAAACTATGAGGAACCTAGTTTCAAAACACCACGGTATAATGAGGACCTGTGTGACTTCCATATGATTAAAGGACACACCAAAAACAACTACATGAGACTCAAGCACCTTATCCAAGATTTAATAGACAAAGGGGAGGTAGATGTCAAACATCATCCTAGGAATAAAGACCTGCAAATATACTCAAATCCAATCCTGAACCATACCAAAGGAAATGACAAAGGAAAGAAACAAGAGTACCATAATGCCAATTATACATATGGGGACATAGTTTTAGGAACACTCTCAGAAGTTGATGATAATAGGGAAAATGTAGTAACTCTATGAGGTGGAGATAATAATTGTAACGTAACCACCTACGGAGGAAGAGTTGCAATTCAAGGAGTACCACCCAAACCTGCAATCAAATCATCAAATGACTACAGTATTGTGGAATAATTAAAGAAAACACCTGCACTAATCTCAATCTTGGAGTTGTTAAAACTATCACCTACCCATAGGGAAATACTTGAAAAGGCATTGGAAACAATAGTCACTAATGACCTCAATCCTAGTCAGTTCCAATCTATGGTTGGTAAAATCACACAAAGTGATCATTTAATGTTTTCTGAGAAACACCTACCATAAAGAACATTCCATAACCAAGCCCTCTACATAGAGGTTGGTGTTCATAAAACCATGGCCAAACGAGTACTGATAGATAATAATGTAGGTTTAAACATCTGTACCTTAAAATTTATAAAACAGTTGGGGCATTCTGACAATGTGATTGACAAAGGAAAGATTATCACGATAAGAGCCTACGACGACCTAGAAAGAAATTCATAGGGAATGGTCAGGTTACTAGTGCAAATAGGGCCGGACCTAACAAAAACCACTTGTCAAGTATTGGACCTTGAGTTTCCATACAACCTCCTCCTGCGATGTTGTTGGAGCCACACATTACAAGCAGTCCCTTCCACTTTTCATCAATGCCTAAAGTTTCCCCATGAAGGAAAAGAGGTAACACAATATGCCAATCCTAAACCTTTTCATTTATCTGCCAAGTTAGAGGAGAAATATCATAAAATACAACGTGTGCCTAGCAATGACATAGCATTCCACTCCTTTTCTTATGTTGACCCTTCAACACTTCCATCCACCTTAACCAAGAGCACCTCAACTGACCAACAAAAAATGGAAGCCAAGATTCAGGTACTTGACAAGGGTAATGGGATTTACTATTTCAACCAAGCATTTAGCATTGGCATGCTTCTGCCAACACCTAGAGTATATGGAGTTCCAAAAGAGATCAAGATAGTGCAAATTATTTCCAAGTACACTATCTTCACTAGGTGGGGAGATATGCAAGATGAAGAAATAATTGAGGAGGACTTTTCATCTATGATCTACAAGGAGGACCAAGAAGAACCAGAAAAGCCGCAACCCATTTTAATTGATCCTACTACTAGAGGTTATCAATTAGTTAAACAAATGGGATATAATGGAAAGGGTGGCCTGGGGCTACACAAACAAGGTCAGTTAGAGCCTATTATAGTAGAAAAAAGGAAGAAGAATATGGGGCTAGGTTATAATCCAAAAGATGTGGTTATTCCAAAAATTGGACGAACCTCTTGGAAGAAGCGAGAAACTTATGCTAGCATTAAGGCACTGGATACCTATCATACCTTAGACAATTATTTACCTGTTGAAGACTTATTTGATAACTTTAGAATTGATAGGTTCCCTCTCCAACATATTCAAACCATTCCCAACATCTACTACAATTACGGTACAGACTCTAATGAATACGAGTGGGATTCTCCTTCATCACCGGATATGATTCTCCCACTTCTAGCAATGACGACCTAGACACTCAATGGGAAAATGATACCCAAGCCATATTAAGCCTTTCGTTCGCTTCTATAGGCTTTGTAGATCAAGATGATAAACTCCCACTCCAATACCCACAACTCATAGATTGGGATCAACAACAACATACACTTGTTCTGGATCAATTCCAGAATGATGAGGCAATTGCGGAGTTCATGGGACTTCGAACAAACATACCAGCAAGAGACCGCAAAGAAGGATTCATCATGGAAATTGAACAAGAGGCATACTTTGGTGGATATATTGATTCTTCCAGTCACAAAAATGGAAGAAAGAACATAAAAATACGGTCCCCTAGAGAAAACCACCTTGTGGCTCTATCGGATCCAAACAAGAGGAAAATAAAGGATGCATCCAAAGTTGAAAAGCTCTTAGAGGCACCCAAGGATGGAAGATTCAATCTCCCCATATAATAATATCAGGAAAGATCAACACTGCTAGTAGAAGAAGCAGAACCCATAAATGTTGGCACAACAGAGGACCCAAAGATAACCTACCATGCTGCATCACTGGACCTAGAAGAAAAGGATGACTTCATAGCTTTCATCAACACTTGGAAGATAAATTTTGCATGGACCTATGCTGACATGCCTGGACTAGATCTAGCATTAGTGGTACATCATCTAGCTGTAATCCTTGGAGCAAATCCTATCAAGCAAAATCTCAGAAAAATTGCATCCACAGATAGCATTACTGGTAAAAGTAGAGCTAAAGAAACTACTAGATGTGGGTTTCATCAGACCCACCGACTATCCACAATGGATATCAAATCTAGTACCAGTGTCCAAACCTACTGGGGGCATAAGAATATGCACAGACTTGAGAGAATTGAACAAAGCTTGTCCAAAGGACGACTTTCCATTGTCAAGTATCGACATGATTGTAGATCTAACAACAGGGCATGAGATGTTATCTTTAATGGATGGTTTCTCTGGATACAACCAGATAAAGATCTCTCTAGATGACCAACACAAAAAAACATTTACGTGTGCTTGGGGAACAATTTGTTGGAATGTAATGCCCTTTGGTCTAAAGAATGCAGGAGCGACATATCAAAGAGCAATGATGACAATATTTCATGATATGCTACACACAATCATGGAGGACTATGTGGATGACATTCTACCAAAATCAGTCAAAAGAGAAAACCACTTGACAAACCTCGCCAAGGTATTTGATCATCTTGAACAGTACAATTTGAGACTCAATCCTAAGAAATGTATAATTGGGGTAACATTTGGAAAGTTGTTGGGGTACATAGTATCAAGAAGAGGGATTGAAGTAGATCTGGCCAAGGTAAAAGAAATAATGGAGATGCCTCCATCTAAGACACTAAAACAATTGAGAAGCCTACAAGGGAAGCTGCAATCCATTAAGATATTTATCGCACAATTGGCAGATAAATGTCACCCTTTCACTCATCTCCTACACAAGGACATCACCTTCAAGTGGGATGGGAGATGTGATCAAGCATTCCAACAAGTCAAGGAGTACCTACTTAATCTTCTTATACTCATGCCGCCTATCCCAGAAAAGGAAATGATACTTTACGTGTCTACCACACAAGCATCACTGGGAGCTCTCTTGGCCTAGCTAGATGATAACAATAAAGAAAGGGAAGACTATTATATCAGCAAAACATTGGTGGGATATGAACTAAACTACTCGCCCATTGAAAGAGCATGTCTCTCCATCATGTTTTCAACACAAAAGCTAAGACACTACTTCTTGAACAGAAAGGTCAAGCTGATTTCTAAGATAGACCCACTCAAGTACTTACTAGCAACGGTAGCCCTAATAGGCTGAATAGCCAAATGGGTAATGATCCTAAGTGAGTTTGATATAGAGTATGTGGATAGGAGAGCTATCAAGGGACATATTATAGTAGATCAGTTGGCCAAAGCACCCTTAGATGATCATAAACCTCTCATAGTGGACTTTCCAAATGAGAGTATCTTGATGATAGAATGGATAGACCAAAGGACTCTATAATTTGATGGGTCCCATATGCAACATGGATCTGGAGCCGGTATTCTATTTCTCACACCACAAGGAGATAGTATACCCAAGGCCTACAGGATTGCATTCCCATGCACAAACAACATCTCAGAATATGAAGCTCTTATCACAGGGTTAAAAATGGCTATTGAATGGAGAATAAAAGATCTACATATCTTCAGAGACTCTCAGCTAGTGATCAGACAAGTGAACGATGAGTACTAGACAAAAGGAAAAATTTCTACCATATAAAAGAATGGTGGATAGCTTCAAGGAATACTTCATCAGAATAACCTTTGAGCAAATTCCTCGAATCAATAATAGAGTTGTCGATGCAATGGCAACAATAGGCTCACTACTTGGTATTCCACAGAACATGCCTAAATATGAGTTCCTCATGGAATAGTTGTTGGTACCAACAATCGACATCCCAAAATCAAAATTGGTATGTGTTGTTGTTGGTCCTAACTCCCCATGGTACTAATATAACTTTGACTACATCCAACATGGTACCATACTCTTTGACTTAATGACCACCCAAAAGAAAACCTTCACCCATAGAACTTCTCATTTTACCATCCTAGGAGATACCCTATACCGTCATAGTCTAGATGGTATGTTACTTTAGTTCCTTGACACAGAAGAAGCACAAACAACCTTACAAGAGGTTCACGAAGGTATTTGCGGATCCCACTCTGGCAGACTTAACCTAGTCCAAAAACTGCTTAGAACAAGATACTACTGGCCCTCCATGGAACATGAATGCATACAATATTCTAGAAAGTGTTGACAATGTCAGCAACATAGTGACCTGGTTCATGCACCAACATAGGAATTGAGACCTATACCCACACCATGGCCTTTCTCACAATGGGGATTAGACCTAGTAGGCAAGATATCACCCACTTCATCCAACGGGCATAAATTCATTATCACAGCAACATAGGAATTGAGACCTATACCCACACCATGGCCTTTCTCACAATGGGGATTAGACCTAGTAGGCAAGATATCACCCGCTTCATCCAACGGGCATAAATTCATTATCACTGCAACATAGTAATTCCATTGACCTATATCACTGGCAATCAAATATCAAAATTCATTTTGAATTATCTCATCTGCAGGTATGGAATTCCCCAAATATTAATAACAGACAATGGAACCCCATTCAAAAATTAGGATGTCCAAAAGCTTTGTTCCCAATTTTCTATCCACCATTGATTCTCCACACCCTATTACCCCCAAGGAAATGGTTAGGATGAGGCATCTAACAAAACCATTCTGAAAATACTCAAAAAGACTGTTAATGAAGCCAACCATGATTGGCATTTGCAGCTAAATCTAGCCTTGTGGGCCTATTGAACCAGCATTCGCACACCTACTAGCGCCACACCATTTTCCTTGGTCTACAGATCAGAGGTCATCTTTCCTATTGAGGTCAAAATCCCTTCATTGCGAGTTTCACTAAAAGGCATGGCCAACAATGAAGAATACAAGGTATCCAGGCTAAATGAATTAGAAATCATAGATGAAAGACGTTTGAGTGCGTTAAACCATTTGTAGGTTTATCAGACTTGGCTCAAATGAAACTATGAAAAAAGGATCAAGGACAAGAACTTTCAAGTTGGTGAATTAGTCCTCAAAGAGAATAAAAAATACAACTAAATTAGGATGGCAAAGGAAAATTTGAACCCAACTGGTTAGGACCATTTTTCATCACAGCAAGCTACGACTCTGGGGCATATCAGTTAGCTACTCTTGAAGGAGAACCTTTAGTTGAAATACTGAACAACAACCACCTCAAGAAGTTCTACACATGAAGCACGTCAGAATATCCCAGGCAAAAGGGTAAAAATCCAAAAAAATACAAAAAAATCAAAAGGAAAGAAAAATAGTAAAGAGAAATAAGACATTCTCTTAGTGAAAACCACTCCGTAGCGCTCTTAGAACAGGTACCATAGTGAAAACCTGGCAAACAGGCACTATGTTTGAATGAAACTTGCATCATTATCTATCGGTACTATCCACAACATCCACTCATTTCATTTCATAATAAAATAGAAATCCAACCATGGCTTGTCACTGATTAAGGAAAGTTTCCTTGTCTCAACTGGGGGCAGTTTCAAAAAGCTAGTCATGGATTAGATCTTTGAGCATCCTATCATTGTCATGAAAATTACAAAAGATCAAAAAATAATGGAAAATAGCAAAAAAGTCAAAAACATTTAGAAAACCATAAAAGAAAAAAACATTTGGAAAACATCACAAACAAAACAACATTGTGGGGTTATTCCTTCACTCAAATAGTCTAAGATATCAACATTTGCTTGAACCTCATAACTATTTCAAGTAGATTTCCCACAACATATGGACTCTAGACACGAAAGTGGAATATCAATCCAGATTATCAATGTTGTTTACCCAAAAATAGTTTATGCTTTGAGTCAAACGGTCAAACTGCGTAGTCTTTGCTTGTACAACATAGGAAAGGCTCATTAGCCCCCGAGACCCTAGGTCGGTCCCCTTAGGTTTCCAACATGCTTTATTTCAACTTACTAAAAAAACACAAAATCCAAAAATAGTCAAAAGAACACAAAATCCAAAAACATAGTCAAAAGATACAAAATCCAAAAACATTCACAAAAATAGAAAATGGCGAAAAACATTCAAAAAAAACCAAGAAAAATACGAGCCTCTGTGTGTACAACGTAGGCAAGGTTTATCTTTGATGAGTTCCCAAGGCCCTAAGTTAGTCCCCAGAAAATGTCAAAAATAGCATCATAAAAACTTATAAAAATAAAAAAGACCCATCTCCTTCATCACAATTCGCAATAAAACATCACCCATAATAAATAGATCATCACATTCACCCTTTGACAAAACAAACCAAAAAAAAGAAGAAATCATCAGTAGTTGGAACCTTCAAAGCAGACAACTGCAAAAGAATTTGATCACAAAGTGAACTAAAACAAAGCCAAGTATCAAATGCATATCTTCTTGACAAGACCCAACAACATCCTGAGATATGTCTTAATGGATTCGTTCCTATGATAGACATGATCAACATTGGATAAATAGACCCACCCCCAAACAGATATGGCAAGTGATACAGCAACATTGTTTTATCTTTTTGTTGTCTTATTTTTTTGTGATTTATATTATTGACTCATTCCCAAGATCTCTCCAAGATGTCCATAAGGATTTAAAGAAGAAGGAATGGGGGCAATTGAGCGTCATTTTGGTTTGCTATTTGTAAGATATTTTTGTAATACTATCATGGCGAATACTTGCTTTATTGAGTGTATGGAAGTTGTGTTGAAACAATTCGTGTAGTAGTTGCATGTTAGGTATTTCATACCTCTTTGTGTAAATGGTCTGAAATTCATGTAGCAGTTGCATGTTAGGTATTTCATACCTCTCTGCATAAATGGTCTAAAATTCATGTAACATTTTCATGTTAGGTGTCTTATACCTCTCTGTGTGACTGGTTCGAAAAGTTCTAACACAACCCAACTATATACTTTAAACAAAGTTTTCATATGTATGGTATGAGAAAAAATACTCTTTGTTTGTAGAGTTAAAGTCCATGCAATAGAACAAATTCACCTTAGTCATTAATACCCTGGTGCATCATATTTATTTGCTATATCAAAATGGATTGTTCAAAAACTGCAAAGTCTCTAAAGCAAAGCAAAAGAAACTCATCAATATTTCCTCTGATTAACATCATTTTTCTATCAAATCATCAACATTTCTTCTGAGTAAACCCCGCATAGCAATATCATTAGTACCATTTTGCATCCACAATATCGTAAATACACATCATGATGATAATAAACCAATAAAAACATCATATAAACATACATCATCATATATCGTCATCACATGAGCATAAAACGAGAATGAATCGAAGAAGGTATATATAATATATATCATCATCATCAAAAAAGAGAGTACATCATCAGTGTGATAGGATATACAAAATCATAATATGAGGCCTCGACTGGGCCAATGAATATATACATACAAAACACAAGTCTACAAAATGCCTCTAAGAAATAAACAACATGAAGGTCAAGTACAAAAGTAAGACCTCGAAAGGAAGGACATAAACCCTAATTTTTACTTGGGGAAACTTCCTACTTTCAAACTAGAAGCTCTCAAAAACATCAGAATGAGAAACAAAGGACCTATAAACCTGATTATGCGACCTAAACACATCGGAATGGAAATAGAACAGAGTCGTGAGCTTGACCTCAAAACTTGAAATTTTTGGTCAACCTCTCGAGGGGGCAGCACAGAGTCCTACCAACATTCCACTGAACACCGAGGCATAGTGGGGCATAATTTTTTTAAAAAAACTTGATCTTAAAAATAAAATCTTTGAAACAAAGCAACCAATACTTTGTATCAAAGAGGAGGAAAATGTAGACATATAAAATTGACTTAACACCTATTACAACTTTGAAACTTCTCAGAACAACTCTGAATCAACTCAGAATGTCTCAGAACGACTCTGAATCAACTCAGAATGTCTCCAAATCAGCTCAAAACATCTCAGAACATCTTCAAACATCTTGAATCATCTCAAAATAATCCCATGACCATCAAACGACATCAAATGACATCCAAAACCCTAATTTTTCTATTAATTAAATAATACAACATTATTTAATTAATTCACTTTTTCATCATTCTTGACAAATTAAATAAATACCGTTTATTTAATAAAGTCTTGAAAACCCTTATTCTACTATTAATTAAAATATACAACTTTATTTGATTAATTCACATTTCATCATTTCGACTAATTAAATAAATTACATTTATTTAATAAAGTCCTAATCTAATCTTATTTCATCCTGATTAGTCAAACAACACCAATTTTTTGATTACATCACTAATTCACCTTATTCCTCAAAATGAATTGAATTATTAAATCATAATAATTTAATTATCATACTTTCCCTCCAAAATTTGAATAATTAAATCAAACTATTCAAACTATTCAAATTATCAAAAATCAAATCAAACACAAAAAAAGAATTAATTAATTAATATTCCTCACCCACATTTTGATTGAGAGAATCATGGATTGCTAACTAAGCAATCTAATTTTGCTAACCCAACCATCTAATTCCTAACTAAACCTTAACTAATCAATCAATTACTAACTGAGCAATCAATTGTTGATTGATCAATCTAAAACCCTAACTAGCCAATCTATTCTTCAATCACCCTAATTGTGCAATCAACTTTGCACAATCTTCTCATGTATAAATCCTCTCAACATATGTTGACCGTTGATTTGGATTTTCTCCAATGCGATCTTGACTGTTGATTCAAAATCTCATTTCCTATAAAACAAACTCCTCTCCTCACAAATATGGATCAGAGAATCAACATACTTTTGCACTGAAGTGTTGTTGCAATCACCATTGATAGAGCTTCAACCTTTTCGATCAACCAAGCATCATTGATCAAGATTTTTCACGTAAGCAATGAAGGCTTTGCAGTGATATGAACAACCCAACATCATGCAAATACACTCCAACATGGGATGGTAAACTCTTCTTTTTTTTTGTTTGAATTCGTTTTGAATATCTTAGGATCTCATTTCATTCAAATAGCATAGATTGCACATTTCATGAGTGATGGAATAGGATAAATTAAGTGTTTTGAATTAGATAGTTTTCTAATTTGAATCTTGCATTTGATCTTGCTTTCACATTGTTTCCTGATGCATTCCTTCCCCCTCACACAAATGTAAACTTCGCCAACTCTATAGGAGGCTATTGATGCTTTGGCACCACCTTTGAATCATATTTTTTGTAGATGTCTATTTTGAAGGCAATTTGAATTACATCTTTTTCATCATGTGCTTATTTGAAATAGTCTTTTGCTATTATCATCTAAAGAGATTGACTTGTAGCTTTTTATATCTGAGTATGTGCTTATATGTGCGCCACCTTTTTGCTGAGATGATTGTGAGTTGTTTTGCATGGTAATTGCTGTCAAAACTCATGCCTAATATGTAGGCTAAGTGGTCTCCAATTTGTTGTATAAATAGCAAAGCAATTTCACTTGTTTGAGATGCATTCCTTATTCATTTGTGCTCGTCATTTTTATGCACATTAGATCTGCATTCCTATCTGCTTAATTCTATTATATTTTGAGAGAGAGAGTTTTGAGTGGCTATGAGAGTATAGTATACTGAGAGAAGTATTTTTTCAACTTGTGAGTTAGAGGTTATTGTGACTTTGTTGGAGGGATCGAAATTAAGCTAGTTGTTGTTCTGGGAGAGCGGTGTTGCATCCAGTCAATTGGATAGCTTATTACAAGCATGGGGATAATCTTCCTTTATTTGTCTTAACTTTTGAAATATTGTTTCTTGATTGCTTTAACTAGTCTATTAAGATTACTTGCATTATGGAAAAGTAGTGTTACTTTGAAATAAAGTAGAAGTTGTTTACTTTGTTGTGAATGCTTGTAATTACTCCATGATAGGAGAGATTGTTTGTCATAGGTATTCTTATTATACTAGATGTGATTAACAAGAATAGCATAAGGGATACTCATAGCTAGTTATTTGATTATGCTAGATAGCTAGTTATAGGTTACTCCTAGGATTGTTGTCCATTGAAGGGAGGGAGCTAGTTCCTTTGCTTAATTGAGTAGAGATACCTTAAGTTTGTGTTAAAGGTGATATGTAAATTCTCGGGTTTAAGGTTACCCATGGGAGGGATCACCTATGCATAGATATAATGGCCTTAAGTCTAAATGAGCTTTATAAGTGTAAGTGAATGGTAGACCATCACTCGAAGTACTGAGTGAGAACACTTTGGCTAAAGTAGTGTGATTTCATGGGGCTCCACTGTCAGTTCACCGTGTCCATTTAATACATGATAGCTACCTTGTGTAGGGTTATAAAACCTAGTCATGTAGGGCACAACACTAAGCTCGGTGTGGTGAGTCATATGGGGTTACCCAACCAATCTCTTTGTCAAAGGGTAGGGCCATCTATCATTGATAGATGTGTGAGGAACCACATATAAGTCCATGGTTGCAGAAAAGCGCTTGAGTGATGCTTCTCCTCCTCAGCAAGCGACAAAAGACCAAGGTTTTGAAAGACGGATTCCTAGACCATCTATATCTTATGCTTTAAAGCTCAGTGGAGCTGTGTTGTAATTGTGTTCATTCTTGGAATATTGTATTTTGTGGAATTATTGTATTGAAATGGAATCCTTATTGTATATTGTAATGGCATCTTTGTTCATACATTCTTAAGAAAGAAAATAAAAATTTTATTGCAATGGTTGTTACATAGTTTATTTACTTGCACAGCGAAAACTTAGGAAAATTTACTTCAATGAAGGGTTGACATGTTACATAGAGCACCAATTTGAAAGCATTTTGTTTGTGGGGTTCATTTTAAAAACCAAATTGAAAGTATTTTTCTAACTTAGAAAGCTTGAAAAAAGATTCATTTTAGAGCACTAAATTGAAAGCATTTTGTTTGTGGGGTTCATTTTAAGAACCAAATTGAAAGTATTTTTCTAACTTAGAAAGCTTGAAAAAGATTCATTTTAGAGAACTAAATTGAAAGCATTTTCTTTGTGGGGTTTGCTTTAAGCACCAAATTGGAAGTATTTTTCTAACATATAAAGTTTTAAAATTCAAAACTCTTTGACCATTTTGTTGGATGTTGTGGTTGTGTTGCTGATATGTGGTTGGCATTGATTTCAACACTATTGGCCTTGATGATATTAGAAGTTGTATATGTCGAGGATATTGAGAAAATTGTAATGAAATGAGTTGCAGGTTGTCAGTGGTGAAGCGAATTTTTGTTTGTCGGTGAGCCCAGTACGTTTATGATCAGAGGTTGTGGAGTAAAGGGTTTGTGGTCGAGTATATCTAGTTTATCCATGTTAAGTTTTAGAGATCTGCGTGAAGATTTGATCGTGTTATGAGCAGTTGTGTTCCAACAATTTTTTTGTTGCTTCAGTTGGTGCTCCTGAATGAAGATGATGTGATTCCAGTAAGATCAGTTGTTGCAGATGCTTCTTTGGTGATTCATGATGTTTTTGGATGTTTTTAGATCGTGCTCTATCTGTGTTGCATGTCGCATTGATCATTGTTCTCACAATTGGTGATTTTCTCTTGTGTGTTCATGTTTTTTATGTTCATGGCCAATAGGGTGTTGTGGACCCTCAAACCGAATTGTTTGAAGTGTTTTCGTGTTTGAATATTTCATTTTGGGTCTTCACTATGTTTTGGCCAACCTTGGTGGATTCACATTGATAATTATTTATTGTTATGGGCTGACAGTTTGTATTCATTTTATTATTTTGTTGAAGTTGACATGTAGCGTTGTAATCTCTTGTTGCAGATATATATAAGCGATTATTTATTCCATTTGAAGAAGAGTGTGAGTGAATGTGGTGTATGAGATGTGCAAATAATGTTCAAATCATTCGAAGGTAGAAGCAGAGTGTGAAGAAGAGTGAGCGAGTGTGAAGAAGTGTTCATGTGCTTAATTGAAACTGTAATCAAGCATTATCAGATGCTATTTTCTCAATTCAAAATCTAGATGGTTTTAATCCAAATATTTTTGTAAGACACTGAGTCTTCTTTTGTATTTGAGAAGTGAGCTCTAGGCATTGTTCCTGAATGCATGTGCATTCCCCATTTATTATTCTTATACTTTTAACAGGGTATAATCTTGTGGACTAACCTCCACTGTGGTTTTTCCCATAATAGGGTTTCCATGTAAAAATCTTGGTGTTATGTGTGTTTCTAATGTGTTGATGAGTCATGATTTCATTGTTATTAATTAGATATGAGAATAAGGTTAATAAGTTTAATAAGGTTGAAATTTTTTGACAACTGATTCACCCCCCCTCTCAGTTGGCTTCCCTTGTGTTGCCAACAATTGGTATTAGAGTAGGTTCCTTGGAAGAAGTTTAATAGCTTGAAGTGATCCGGGATGGTGACATATAAGAAGGATAGTCCAAGATTTGATGGAACTAAGTATTCTCTATGGAAGGCTTGAATGGAGTGTAATTTGAGATGCATTGGTGAATCCTATTGGAACATTACAAGGAATAGGTATGTTATCCCTCAAAATGGTCCTTCTACTGCTGCTGAGATTAAGGATGTTGAATACAATATCAGGGCTAAGGAAGAATTTTTGAGTGCTTTGACTGATTCTGAGATGACAAATGTTATGGATCTGAAGACTGCTTATGAGATCTGGAAAAAGTTTGAAACTTTGTATGAAGGTGATGCACATGTGAAGGTTGCTAAGCTGTAAATCCTGAAAGGGAAATATGAAATGTTGAGAATGGGTGATGATGATAACATTACTTCTTTCATGCAAAGAGTGAATCAACTTGTGTGTAGTATCAGATGTGTTGGTGGAACATTGGATGAACCAAAAATTGTTGCTAAAGTGCTTAGATCATTTCCTATTTCATACAAAGCCAAAGCTACTACTATTGAGGAGATCTAGACTGTGACAAATGTAACTAGAGACATGTTGATTTGTAAGCTTATAGCTTTTGAGTTAAGTTGTTTTGGTGATGCTCTTCCTAAGATAGAATCTACATTGAAAGCTACTACTTCTGAAAAGGATAAACATAGATATGATCCAGGAGAAAGTTCTTCTAGAAAGGTATTCAAGTATGAGGAGGAAATGAGACAGATTGAAGAAGAAGAAAGAGAACTGAACAAAATTGAAGCACTTATTATCAAGAGAGAAGCCAGAGGAAAAGGTAAGTATAAAGGAAATTTTTCGATAAAATGTTTTTCTTGCAATAAGATAGGTCATTTTGCATCAAGGTGTCCAGAAATAGTTCCTAAGTCAAAACCTAATAAGCCTAGATTTCAAAGGAAATGTTATTATGCTGCTGATGAAGGTGTGATAGATGATGAATTTGATAAAGGGAATGTAAGTGAGGACGAATGGGTATTTATTGCTATCAAGGAAAATAATCCTGCATCTACTAAATCTTCTAGTTGTACAAATGTGGAGAAATCCTTAGCTGCTCGAGTTGAAGAGAAAGATGAATGGGTGATTGACAGTGGTTGTTCTCATCACATGACAGGTGATAAAAGTAAGTTTGTGAGCTTGGAAAAGTATGATGGCGGTGTTGTAATATTTGGTGATAACAATGGTGGTATAATCCGTGGCAGAGGATGCATTTCTCTTGATGGTAAGAATAATACTGATGATTTCCTATATGTGGAAGGTTTGAAGCATAATATTTTAAGTGTTGGATAGATGGTAGATAAGGGATACAATCTTTAGTTCAAGGATGGAAAGTGCGAAATATTGGGAAGTTCTGGAAATGTGATTGCTTTAGGTATAGAAACAAAAGGTAACATCTTTCACCTAAATGCTACTAGTAAAAGTTGTCTCATTGCTCAAATTGATGAAAGTTGGTTGTGGCATAGGAGAATGTGTCATGTTAACTTTGACAATATTATCAAGTTAAGTTCTACACAGGTTGTGAGAGATCTTCCTAAGTTAGTAAAGCCTACTAATACCATATGCAAGGAATGTCAATTAGGGAAGCAAACTAGAATTTCATTTCGGAGCAAACAACATTGTTCAAATGAATTGTTGGAGCTTGTGCATACTAATTTGTGTGGTCCTTCTAGAATCAAAATTGTACAAGGATACAGGTAATTCATGTTACTTATTGATGATTATTATAGAATGATGTGGGTTACCTTCTTAAGAGAGAAATCTGAAGCTCTGGAGAAGTTCAAGATTTTTAAGGCTATGGTTGAGACATAGACAGGTTTGAAGATTAAATGTTTGAGATTAGATAGAGGTGGTGAATTCACTTCCAGTGAGTTCAATTCTTTTTGTGAAGGGCATGGAATAAAGAGACAATTATCTGCCCCATAGACCCCTCAGCAAAATGGAGTTGTGGAAAGGAAGAACAAGAAAGTTCAAGATGTTGCTAGAACTATGATGTTGGAAGAAAATGTCTCGCATATCTACTGGAGAGAAGCTATGAGTACTACTGTTAACATCCTCAACCAGGTACAAATCAAAGGTGATACCGGTAAGACCCCTTTTGAGCTATGGTCTGGTCATAAGCCTACTGTTAGATATTTCAAAATCTTTGGGAGTAGATTCTATATCAAAAGAGATGAAGATATAGGAAAGTTTGATGCTAGGAGTGATGAAGGAATCTTTCTTGGTTATTCTACTAAGAGTAAGGCCTACCGGTGCTACAATAAGAGATTGAGGAAAATGGTTGAAAGTGAAAATTTCAAGGTTGATGAAGACATTGCTACACCATCTAGAACTTGTGGATATGATTCAAATGATTAGAATGTCAGTACAGTTCAAACTAAAAATCAAGTTCAGATCATTCTAGTGAATCAACAAAATCAAGAGGAAGGAACTAGTGAAAGTGCAGAAGTGAGATCACAAGATTTTGAAGTTCAAGAACATCCTAAGACTCCAAGGTATGTGAGACTAAATCATTTAGAAGATCAGATTATAGGTGATAAGAACAAAGGTGTTTAAACTAGGAGAAGAATTGCAGAAGAATACTGTTTGATTTCAAAGACTGAGCCTAATAGTGTGAATGAAGCATGCAAAGATGAACATTGGATTGAAGCAATGAAAGAAGAACTACAACAAATTTAGAAGAATAATACATGGATTCTTGTTCCTAGACCCAAGGACAAAAATGTAATTGGAACTAAATGGGTCTTTAGAAACAAACTGAATGAGCAAGGTGAAGTTAGAAAAAAAAGAAAGACTAGTGTGTAAAGGATATTCACAGATGGAAGGAATTGAATTTGAAGAAACTTTTTCCCCTGTTGCTAGGATTGAATCTATGAGACTATTTATTGCTTATGCTACTTACAAAAACTACAAGGTTTATCATATGGATGTCAAATCAACATTTCTAAATGGCGAACTAGAAGAAGAGGTGTATGTTGATCAACCTAATGGATTTCAATTGATTGATCAGGGAGATATGGTTTGTCGGTTGAAGAAATCATTGTATGGACTTAAGAAAGCCCCAAGAGCATGGTATGCTAGATTGGACAAGTATTTTTTGAAGCGTGGATTTAACAAAGGTACTGTTGATAGTAATCTGTATTTCAAGATTGATGATGATAAAGATTTGATTGTTGAAGTCTTTGTTGATGATATCATTTTTGGAGGAGATGATAATTTGTGCATGAAGTTTGCTGATGAGATGCAAAATGAGTTTGAGATGTCTATGATTGGAGAGATGAAATTCTTTTTGGGATTGAAAATCACTCAGTTAGATAAAGGGATCTTTATATCTCAATCTAAGTATGTGAAAGAATTGTTGAAGAAGTTTGGTATGGAAGATTCAAAACCAGTTGGTACACCCATGGTGACTGGATGTAAGTTGACAACAAATGATGATTCTTCGAAAGTAAATCAGACTAGATACAGATCAATGATTGGTGGATTGCTCTATTTGAATCAAACTAGACCTGATATCATGAATGTTGTATGCATTGTTGCAAGATTTCAAGCTAATCTTAAGGAATCTCATGTGACTGTTGTGAAGAGAATTTTCAGATACTTGAAGGGGACAGTTGATTTTGGCCTATGGTATCCTAAAGATGATGATCTTACCTTAAGTTCCTTTATTGATGCTGATTAGACAAGAGATGTGGATGACAAAAAGAGTACTAGTGTGGTGCATTTTTCTTGGGAAAGAAGTTGATTTCATGGTTAAGTAAAAAGAAGAATTCCATTTCTTTGTCTATTGTAGAGGCATAATACATTGTTGCTGCTAGCAATTGTACTCAAGTATTATGGATGAAGCAGACGTTGAAAGATATTAGAGTTGTGTATGATGAACCTATTGCTATATTATGTGATAATTCAAGTGCAATTAATATTTCTAAGAATTCGGTGTTGCATTCAAAGACCAAGCATATATCTATCAAGTTTCACTTTTTGAGAGAGAAGGTGAGTGAAAAGGAAGTCAAATTGGAGTATGTGCCTACTAAGGAACAAATTGAAAATATCTTTACCAAACCGTTTCCTAAGGATACTTTTAAGTATCTCAGAGGGAAGTTAGAGGTGATTACCCCTCCTAATCAGAACTAAGATGCATTGTCTTGCATAGTTCGTGCATTTCACAGTCATATCTTATTTTGGATTGACGTTGTGGTGGTTGCTACTCAAGGGGAGTAGTCAAATGTTTAGATATGTGGTTCAGAGCTTGTGTGTATCTTTGACATTGATGTCAAAGGGGGAGAAAATTCATGTGAAAAACTATGAGTTATCTAGAGAGAAGAGTTATGTTGAGGAGAAAAGAGTCAGAATCTAAGGGGTAGAAAGTGCTAAGAGATAGTTGCGTTGATGGTGTTTTTCACATCATGTGTTGCCATTAATGCCAAAGGGGGAGATTGTTGTATCTTGTGGTTGTCATTGATGTCAACACTATTGGCCTTGATGATATTAGAAGTTGTATATGTTGAGGATATTGAGAAAATTGTAATGAAATGAGTTGCAGGTTGTCAGTGGTGAAGAAAAGTTTTGTCTATCGGTGAGCCCAATACATTGATGATTAGAGGTTGTGGACTAAATGGTTTATGGTCGAGTATATCTAGTTTATCCATGTTAAGTTTTAGAGATCCATGTGAAGATTTGATCATGTTATGAGCAGTTGTGTTCTGATAGTTTTTATCTTGCTTCAGTTGGTGCTCCTAAATGAAGATGATGTGATTCTAGTAAAATCATTTATTTTGGATGTTTCTCTAGTGATTCATGATGTTTGTGGATGTTTCCAGATCATGCTCTATCTGTGTTGCACGTCCGCATTGATTTTTGTGCTCGTGATTGGTGATTTTTCTTATGTGTTCATGTTTTTCATGTTCATGGCCAACAGGGTGTTGTAGCATGCTGTGGACCCTCGAACCGAATTGTTTGAAGTGTTTTCGTGTTTGAAGATTTCATTTTGGGTCTTCACTATGTTGTGGCCAACCTTGGTGGATTCACATTGATAATTATTTATTGTTTTGGGCCGATAGTTTGTATTCATTTTATTATTTTGTTGAAGCTTACATGTAGCGATGTAATCTCCTGTTGCGGATATATATAAGCGATTATTTATTCCATTTGAAGAAGAGTGTGAGAAAATGTAGTGTGTGATATGTGGGAATAATGTTCAAATCATTCAAAGGTAGAATCAGAGTGTGAAGAAGAGTGAGCGAGTGTGAAGAAGTGTTCACGTGCTTAACCGGAACTATAATCAAGCATTAGCAAATGCTATTTTCATAGTTCAAAATCTGGATGGTTGTAATCTAAATCTTTCTATAAGACAATGAGTCTTCTTTTGTATTTGAGCATTGAGCTCTAAGAAGTGTGCCTGAATGCATGTGCATTTCCCCATTTATTCTTCTTATACTTTTAACAGGGTATAATCTTGTGGACTGACCTCCACTGTGGATTTTCCCCTAATAGGGTTTCCACGTAAAAATCTTGGTGTTATGTGTGTTTCTAATGTGTTGATGATTCCAGATCTGAGAATAAGGTTAATAAGTTTAATAAGGTTGAATTTATGTGACAACTGATTCACCCCCCCTCTCAGTTGTCTGCCCTTGTGTTGCCAACACATTTGTCTTCCCTGTAACTAATGTGTTAGTTGTTTTTGGGATAACCATCAATTATACTTCTGCAAATCCAGCATAAACGACATTAGTACCTATCACACATTCAAATCAGGCACTTGTTAGCATTAAAATTAAACTTGCAGATTTTGGACACAGGTTCACAAACCAAAAGTGCAGGAAAAACAAGCAATAGCGCCCTCTATCAGAGAGCAAAGGTGCCAGAAAATATCAAAAGTGCCAAAAACCAGGTCAAGTGTGCCAAAAAATAGGTCAAAGGTGCCAAAATCGTGAAAGAAAATGCAATTTTTTTTCTGGAACCTATGCATAAAGATTTTTCCAGAGCACTTCTGCGACCTGCAACTTGATTTTTTGCTCATAAAACGGTTAGTGTTAAGGATTTTGGTTCCACCGGGCATGTCATAATGTGTAAGGGGGAAATCTACAAGTGTAAATGAGATCAAAACATGGAATATAAGCTAATTTAATCCAAAATAATGATCTAGATCTATGCCCATTACTCACGAAATGAAGCTAAACTATTAAGGAAATCAAGAATGTAATTGACAAAAAGCAATGACAATGAAATCCAAAATAAATAGCATTACGATCTTGTGTGGGAGTGTGTTCATGAAGATGTGGCTTCTCGTATCAATGCAAAGCCTCCATTATTGTGTGCGAAAACTTTGAATAATGTGTGTATGTTGTTGAACGAAGATGCTAGTTGAAGCTTTGACAATGTCAATTGGGCATTACTTCGTTGTGTGAATGATGTTGATTCTCTGATCATTTTTGGTGAGGAAAGAGGTTTGTTATATAGAATTTGTGATTTGAAATGGACGATCAAGATTGCGTAGTAGAATATCTTGATCAACGGTCCAAAGATGTTGATAGGATTTAGATGGGCATAATTTGTGCAAATTGATTGCATGATTAATGTGATTGAAGAAATAGATTGAATAATCTATGGGATTGAGAAATATATTGATCAGTCAAGAAATAGATTGAGCAATCAGTTGATTCGTAATTTGCTCAATCAAGAAAGTGGTTGAGAATGATTAATTAATTGATTTAATTAATTAATTCTTTTTGGAGTTGAATGTGCAAATCAAGTTTGAATTTTGCAAACAAAGTTGCATTAGTTTGATTTGATTTTTATGATGTTTTGAATAGTTTATTCAAATTATTCAAATTTGGAGGGAAAGTGAGTTAATTAAATTATTATGATTTAATAATTTAATCGACTTAGGGGAATAAGGTGAATTAGCGACATAATTAAATAATCGGTGTTATTTAATTAATTAGAAGGAATAAAGTTAGATTAGGACTTTATTAAATAAATAAAATTTATTTAATTGGTTGAAATTGATGAAAATGAATTAATTAAATAATGTCGTATTATTCAATTAATAGCAGAAATTAGGGTTTGTGATGCTTTTGATGTGAAATGTAGTGATAATCGATAATAATGATGTTGATGATGCGAAAATGTCATTTAAGGTGTGTGATAGGTGTTAGGTCAATTTTACATGTCTACATTTTTTTAGGCAGACTCACGAAAATGAATGAGTTAAGTGGAGGATATGGGGAAATGATTAAATTAGTGAAATGAAATGAAGTTATATGATGGGGGTCTAGTGAAGGGGATAGAAATAGGTTAGGGGGATGGAGGGAATGGTAAAATAGAAAAATTAGGGTTTGGTAGGGGTATAAAAAGTGAGTGGGTGGGATTTTCTCCTCATTTGCACTCCTTGATTTTGGGAAATTAGTGAGCTCTAGCTTTTTGAGAGTGAATTTGTGGAGGGATTGATGGGGGTTCCAAAGGGAAATCATCACACGGAGTGGGTGCAAATGTTCAGACGGAGGGATGACACACTAGTCGAGGTAGGGTTTTCTAACTTGCTTTGTCATTTGTGTGTTTTGATGTATTTATTAGGACAAAAAAGTAGGGCTTTTAGCAAATATGCCAAACCCTAGTTTGGCACAATTGAGATTGATTATGTCGTATATGCACTATTTTGGTGTAATTATTTGTTATAAAATGGCACAATGGTTGGCTTGCATGGCGCATTTACACTAATGTGGCACAAATTCCAAAGGTTTAGTGCATTGGTCGCATAATGTTGCAATTTTCATGGTATTGCATAAATATAGGTGTGACACAATTACCGATGAAGGGGCACAAATGTAGGAAAGTGCGCATTTATGCATAGTGGTGAAAATGTGCATAGCTATGCAAATGTAGCTAAAATGGTGCATTTGTGCCTAAAATAGTACAAATGTTGATTAGGTGGGATATGTAATGGGGTTAGGTATTGTAGATGCTCCAGTTGGTATTTTTTATTGAAAAAGGTAAATTTTGTGCCAAAAATGGCACAAATGATATGGTTTGAGTAATTAATGCTTGAAATGGCACAATTTTTAGGAAAATAGGTTAACTAAGATGGATTTGATGGATACAAGGTGGGTGGGAGGCTCTGATGTCTTGTGAGAAGCATCCATATGCTATGAGATTAAGGTGGCATATTAGTAGGGATGAATGAGCCTTCTTAGGGGTTGTGGTATTGTTCTACATTACCTATATGTCATTGATTTGAGCACACAAGGCTATGATGACTACAATAGCGGAGAGATGGTATAGTGAGCAAAGCTCCTTATTATTACCAATTGGAGAGGCAATGATCACCCTTGAGGACATGTGGAGGATTCTACAGATCTTGACCTATGTGGAGTGGGTGGTTTATGATATGGATGGTGGGGAGTTGATGTTCAATTGAGTGTTTATGAAAGATGACCTAGGTATAGAGGATTATGAGATCAATTTGAGTTACATGCCAGTGCATTTCAATACACTACCTATGTTGTTGGTTGTGATTAGAAATGTGCTAGTCCCTAATAGGAGGAGCCATGGATTTCCCATTGGATATGGGATAATGATTGAGTGAATGATTGAGAATGGTATCGTGTATGCATGGGGTTTATGTATACTGGCTACTTTGTATCATCAACTTCACTAGGTTTCTTACAAACATGGAGTGAGAATAGGGTGTGGAGTGACACTCCTTCACATATGGGCATGCGGGCACATAATAGTCATGCAATTGGTGACAAATGGATCATGAGCACCCAGATTACATTTGTTTACAATTATTCAATCAAGCTTTGACATATTGTAGGTTAGGAGATGTACCTTATTAGCGACAAGTGATAGATGTCATGGTTAGTTTCCCTGGAAGACCTTGGAGGTTGTGTGAGGCATGGTTAGATGATGGAGAGCATCTACCATTTTATTGGAAAACCCGTTATTTGATTGGTAGGACAACACAAATTATCGAGCTTTATTTTCTAGATAGAGTCTACAGATAGTTTGGTGATTGATGGGGTGTACCAACTAGTGAGGTGATATTTTCTCATACTTCGATAGAGCTTATACAAGTTGGATCCCATGATGGTGGGAGGGGATGGTACCTACATGATTGATAAATCCTACAAGTAGTGATGGTGGAGGACAATAGGCAGGGAGAGGTGGAGAGGAGAGGAGAGGAGGAGAGGAGCCAAGGAGGAGAGGTAGATTCTTACATCGTTGAGTTTGTCATGGAGATTATGGAGGAGTGATAGGACAAGTACCCAATTCCCAATAGGTAGCTATTCCACCACTTGTAGTACAATAGGTAGTGCAAGCTCTATTAGTAGGAGACGAGATAGTGTAGTCTCCACTAGTAGGAGAGGAGGCAGTGCAGTCTCTACTAGTAGGAGAGGAGGTAATGGGTCATGATGAGGATGGTTAGGTTGTAGCTCTGTAGGCCCACGTTAAGGGATAAGAGACACAATTGGTGAGTGAACAAGATTAGGTGCATGGATTGTAAGCACAGTTAGGAAGTATGCTAATTGAGAGGGATGGATTGATCTATGTATCAAGTGGTAGTTCCTATATACACAGTGAATGCAACGACTAGTTACCCATGTATTTTAGTGTGATGGACTAGATACCATATAGACACTTCTATAATGGAATAAATCTGCCTATATTTAGAAGGTCAGGTTCTACATTCAGAGACTTGGTACCTATCTCCAATTGATATCAAGATTTACCAATCTATCATTTGAGAGTGTTCAGTCAATACTTGTGCAGTGGTCTCCTTGATTTTGATCTTATTCTTGTTGTAGTGTGGATTCATCAAAAGTTATTCATTGATAGATTCTATAGTTACTCATGAGTTGATAGTTTCAACTTCATCACCATTTATGTTGACATCTTCTGTAGTCATACATGATTCTTTATATCAAACTTTGTCACATTTTGGCATTCTTTTGGAGCAAAATTTGGAGGACTCATCATCATCTTTGGTCAATTCTTTACATCAATTTTCACATTGTTCTACATTGTCACCTTCTTCAATTAAGATTGAGACTCCTGACATTGTGAAATTTGAGCAGAGACTTATATCTTTCTTCCCTCATATTCCTTCCAAAAATGGGAAGATATCCTACATGCATCATCAACCCTATTTCTTCCTAAGGGGAGGAATGTTGTTTGGTAAGGTTGGACCATCTTCAGAGTTCCATGTCGAGCATCCACCATTAGTGCAGGATATTGTACATTCAGGGGGGTCACCTGACCTCTCGTCATTCTCCCTTATGGGGGGGACATTTTCCTCGCATGGGGTTTTGTCCTTATCATTCTTCATTGAGAGTATTTTATTTTCATCTCTTTTGGGGAGGAGTTTTATCCCACTAGTTTTTCTCCTTTTCTTCATTTGTGGGAGAGTGCATTCATACATGGGTACCTCATCAAGCCTAGTTTTTGGGACCCATCCTTGCACACGAAAAACCTTTGCTCCCATTGCCAAGATGAATTTCATTCACTTGACTCTTACCATTGATGCAACTCATGGATGGGTTGTACATCAAATAGATGTGAAAAGTGCATTTCTTCACAAATATCTTGTAGAGGAGATTTACATGGAGCAACCACCGAGATTTGTTTTGGATTCTTCTTTGGTTTGTAGGTTGAGGAAGTCTATTTATGGCCTCAAGAAGACCCCTAAGGCATGGTATACCAAGATGGAATCCTTTCTTCTCTCAATAGGATTCTATAGGTGCCGCTCGAATCCAAATGTCCATATTTTGTGACAGGATGACTCCCATTTTCTTTGTGTTCTCTATGTTGATGCCTATTATTACAAGGAGTATCTCATCCATCATTGAAAAAGTCAAATCTTCTCTACATGACAACTTTTCTATGACTAACTTGGGCCAAGTTTGCACAACTTTCTCAGGATTGAGATCACTCAGTCTACTTCTAAGATCACTCTTGCTCAACCCAAGTAAGCTCTTGATCTTCTAGCTCGATTCCACATGTCTAATTGTAAGCTTACATTGACTCCCTTATTATATGGATTCAAGCTTGAGGCCAAGTGTTCTACTCCACTAGTTGATGCCACTTTGTATCATCAGCTTGTTAGGAGCCTCATCTACTTGACTCACATGTGCCTTGACATTTATTTTGTGATTGGAATGGTTTCATGCTTTATGCATGAACCACATGAGCTTCATTGGAATTTTTTCAAACACATATTACATTATATAGGTTACTCATCGATATGGGATTCACTATGCAGTAGGTACAAGACTAAAATTGGTTGGATATATAGATTCTGATTGGGCTTGAAATCTTCATGATCGTAAGTCCACTTTTGGCTACAACTTTTATCTTGGTTCCAACCCCATTTTTTGGAAAAGTAAGAAGTAGCATGCCATTTCTCTCTCTTCGATTGAGGCTGAGTATCAAGGAGCTATTAATGCTACTACTAAGGCTATTTGGCTTTAAAATATTTTGAATGAGTTTGGCATCACCATCCATGACCAACTATCCTCCATTGTGAAAATTAGAGTACCATTCAAATCTTAAAGAACCTGGTTCAACATTAGTGGACCAGACACATCAAGATCCATATGGACTGCATCAAGGAGCTGATATAGGAGTAGGTCATTGATTTGCAGTATTGTCCTGCAATAGATCAAGTTACCAATATCTTCGCCAAACCCTTCAATGAGAGTAAGTATCACCATTTGTGAGCTCTCTTGGGGGTGAAAGACGTTTCTTCAGGGGGATCACTTGACCTTCTTCACTCTCTCTTATGGGGGGAACTTTTTTCCTCACGTGAGGTTTTGTCCTTCTCATCCTTTTGAGAGAAATTTCTTTTTTTCTCTTTTGGGGAGGAGTTTTGTCCCATTGGGTTTTCTCCTTTTCTCCGTTTGTGAGATATTGTATTTGTACATGGGTACCTCATCAAGCCTAGTTTTTGAGACCCTTCCTTGCACGTGTGCATGATTTTTGTTCTCCATAAGTTGCATTTAAGGGGGTGTTGGTGTGAATAGGGATATTCCCTAACTAGTTACACTATTAAGTTCATTTCACATCTTATCACTTAAGTTTACTTAGGTTTCACATAAGATCTTATCACTTCATAATATTAAGACACTTGTCATAATATTATGTTGACTTTTATCATTTAATTCTTGTGTCCTAGGTGATTTAATATTAGTTATCTCATGTCATAGGATTAAGACACTTTTCATGGTCTTGTTTAATATTGTGTCTCACCTTAGCTATATAATCAAGGGTCTCTCACATATTGTACACCTATTCTATTTTTCCATTATTTAATAGGATTATAGTTTATTCTTTTCATATTGATCTTTTGAGTATTTTGTACTTTTCATAGGCCTTTAGATCTTGGGTGGCTATCTCCATAGCCAAATCTTACACTCAGTTCTACTTTATTCTCATGATCTACTAGTATTGTAGTTGTGTGTGTCTAGACCATGGGTGATCTTCATTTAGGAGATGGCTATCATGATTCCATGGAGATATTAGTATCACAACTCAATGAGAGCTTTGGAAGTGATGTAAATTCATCACTTAGTGATAGATGATATTCTAAAATGGTTGTTGGTGTCATGGAGGAGATATTGGATCCTATTTTCTATAGTGAGAGTTATTTAACATATTGAGTTTCATTGATAGGATATGATTATTTTCACATGATCGTAGATGTTATCATCTTGGTTGGACATGGAGGAGTCTTAAATTTTTTAATTGAGGTGTCAGTTTATGAATTGTCAATTTTGATAGGTAATCCTTAGTTGAGAGGATGTTTGGTATTGTGTCATGATGGAATATTTATTGTGCATTAGAGTATTGGCATGGTATAGTTAGCTCACTATGTCATGATGTTTTCCTAATTCTATGCTTGGAGCTTTAACAATGGTCTAGATAGTTCTCTTGGTATTGAGTACATTGGTCATATGCTTGGGAACTTCATGATAATGTGATGTTACATTTTGAACTTAGCATGGATTGATCAAATTGTAGGTGAGCATGGATTGATTTCTTGTAGGTTCTCATGGATACTTGAAGACTTGGTTGAGGCTAGAGTTCTCTTAATTTTAGAGACATTTATTAAGATGGTTACACTTTGGAGGTTTCAACAGGAAGGCTAAGGAGCCTTCACATGGATATAGATGTGAGTTCATGGTGGACCTATAGAGGAGGTTGTTCTTGGAGGAAGTTGTGGTGGCCTGGTGTATCATAAAGGAGTAATATTATTCCCCACTCTTGGCCTACTCAAAGGATAATCATCTAAGATGTATTGCCCATCTTATTTTTAGATGCACTATTTTTTATGCTTTGTCTTCTCATGGATGTCAATATTGAGCTATGGTTGTTTAGTTTTGGAGGGTTCATTTGAGGAGTGTTTGACATGTTTATCCCCTTATGCATATGATTTTAATCATCCTTTGTTAGCAAGGCTTACATCCATGCTGGTTATATTCAAGATAAATATGTTTTGTTTGATCTATGAGATTGAATAGTTGGTTGTTGTTAAGGATTTTTAGTTGGGGTTGTGAAGGAGATCTTACTTGGTATAACTTAGCACTTTGAGGTTTTAGGCAAATTACATGTTATGTGGTATGATTTACATGATTTCTCTCTTGTTTTATGGCTACTTCTTGGAGGTTCATGTTCGCATGGTTTGGTGTGGTGGATTTGGGAGAGTTATGGTGACTTGTTGTGAGAGAGTGTGCAATAATTTTTGTTGCATTTGTAGATCATTGTGATTATTATTTGTTACTACATGGTTTAATTATTAGCCACACCTTGGTTTGAATCTTAATTGGTAGACTTGGTATGCATTGATCTATTTTTATATTTTACATTACCCATGAAATAAGTGTTCGTTGATGTGTATGTTCTTCATTGAGATGTTTTATACATGGAGCTTATGATTGTGGTTTATGGGTTGGATATTTTGTTGGCATGAGTTCTATTCATTTTTTGATACCTTATATAATGTATGGATAATTGGATAGATTAAAATTTGTTGTGGTTTCTATTTTTAGTCATGTGGGTTTTTCTGTTTGAAAATAGCTTGGAGCCTTTGTTATCACTTGTATTTGATGCTTGTTTTCTTTGGATTTGTGCATCTTCACCTTGGCTTGTTCATTTTCTTTTATAGATGGAATTTTGGAGGATGATAGGAGTTCTTACTTGAGATGGTGGTCACATTAGATGCTATTGTAAGTATCTTAATGGAGCACAAGAGCATGCTAGATATTCATGTAGTTTCGTGGATGGCTATGATGATGTATTTCATAAATTGACCCTAATGCAATATATACAAGTGGGAGAATGTTAGGAAAAGGGTGTTATACACCTTGTACAAGAACAATTTTAATTATATAATTAAATATTTATTTGTGGTGCATCTTTAAGTATTGTGTTTATCCACATTAAATATGTATTTGTGTTGAATTATAAAGTTATTTGTCAAAGTGGTTAGATATTTTATGTGTGGGATGCACATGAAAAAACATATATTGGAAAAAAATAGTACCAAAAATCAAATGTTGGGTCAATAGTTTTGTGCACTCATGGTTTTAAGATACATGGTTTTACCTTACCACTTTGTTGTATTGTGTGATCTTGAATCCATATAAGCAAGAACATGTTTAGTGGTTGGGATTGACTTGTTGGATGGTAGAGTGAGTTGTCATTTGTATTGAGATCTCTTATTGAATGCACATGTGAAACATGACATGAGATGTGTGGTTATATGATGGGACACATGGAAGATGCGTTGGAGGAATTTGATGTTTCAAAAGTATTCACGGTAGCTCAGTAAGTGTATTATAATGTTTCATTGTTGAATAATACATTGAGTGTGGATGCTTTCAAAGGTTGAGTTTTCCCTTGTGATGGTTTTGATAGGGTATTTCTTGTGTATTCTTGTGGTATGCATTTGATATTTGCATTATGGTTATTGTGTAAGCTTGTATGCATACTTTTCTCTCATGCGGTATGTAGGAAATGATTTGACCATCCTGGTAATTTCCTAACAACTAACACTCAACATGAGCTAGACTTAATATGCGTCAACAACAAATCTAGCCACATAAGAATTATCATAACCACATCTCTTCAAAGGTTAGCTAAGAAACACCCACACATTCTGACCACAATCTTCCACATCAACATAGTCATATACCATCAAGCACTCTCTCATGAAGTGAGAGATTAAGTTGGCGTGCAACACCCACCCCATCTACAAATATCATTAACATTCATAAGATTCTCCTTCCTCATGAAGTGAGTAGTCCTTTAGATGCTCCCTTACTCCATTGGATTTTGTCAGTTAAGTAGGAGTGATCTAACCTTACATAAGCTACATGATTGCAACACAAGTCTAAGAGATAACTAAATACTTCAATCAAGACTATAAAGTATGAAATAAAGTTGTATTCATGTCATGCGAGTCATGTGTTGGACTATTGAATCATCATTAGATTACCCTGTATACCCATATAACCATACAATTTTGGGCACTTATAGGGCCATCACTTCTCAAGAAAGGGTGAATGATGAAAGAACAATCACACAAGCCACTAGGAACATTACACGTGCTTTGATAATATTTGGAATTTCACAATATTCTTCACAACATGATGCCTTACACACAACATATATTGTTTCCACACACCATTGCACATGACCCTACATAGTCCATTGCTCCATTGCATTCTATCATACATGACTTAGGCTTGCTTTACTTGATTATTGAGCATATTATTAAATTTTTTGCACATGGTATTATTCAATCATAGGAATAGAATACCAATCATGAGGAATCTCAAGTTGACAAGAAGTTGGAAGGTTGGTAGTTTAGGCTATGAACTATTGTATTACATTTTCTTATTCTTGTTTGTAACTGTACAATGTACATTATATATTCACTTATTTCTTTGCATTGATATATGAGAAATAATTTAATATTTGTATGAAAATCGATTTGATGTGTTCACCCCTTTGTGGTCACAATAACTATCATTCCTTGTACTATTTGTAACATCTATTGTACCCTATTTAATTTATTTTATTATGAATAAAAGTAACATACATATTTGCAAGAGCCTTCTTCTTGCACATCTCAATTATGTGTTGGTTTACAAATCTCTTGTCTTCCTTTGCATAATCTATAAATTCATCTTTCACAAGATTGGTTTGTCCCGTGGACCAACTAGGATCTAGATCAATATATCTATCCTAAGCCCACATACCTAAACTTTGGTGTACTAATCTAATATTTACTTAACACTAATATATATTCTTAGTTCACCTTGGTGTCCATGATTTGCTTTAACTAATTGGTAGTGTTTATGAAAACTTTAGAAAATTTGCTAGACAATCATTGATTCTCCTTTAGTCAAATCCACAGATTACCAATTTGATGATTTTTTAAAAAGATCGAATACAATAGACAAGCATATAGAAAATACCCTAAACAATAATGCAAGTAGATAATGCAAAAATGATACTTTGATTATATTCTTTTGAATGATGATGTTATGATATACTTCAATAATCTCTAAATACTAAATTCTATAATTTGTTTTAGTAAACTTAGCTCCAAAAATGTGACAAATAAAATTTTGACACTTTACTTAAACACATAATAATTAATAGGAAAGGTTAAACCAACCCAAATTTCAATTTTCAAAATTTAAGATTATTTTCTATAAAGAACAAATCTAAACCTAAATAAAAAATAATAAATTAAAGATCACAACCAATGGGGGAAAGTGAAGTGCAAGTTCCACTACTAGAAAGCATAAAAAAATTACTTTTGGCCCTTCTTGTTAAGTGGAGATACCACGTATATAATCTTTATTTGAAAAAGTCGTAGTCCAATCTATATCATATGTGAAAATTTTGGCGTAGAACCTTATGAAGCACATATGGCTGGAATATCGTTAAAATGGGGAACGAATGTAGGCTTAAATCCATGTGATGTGCAGAGTTAAGTTTATGGAGAACTCTTAGAGTTTTTAGTTGACATTTCAGTTTATGACTTACTCAATTTTGACAAGTAATCCTTAGTTGAGAGGATGTTTTGTATTGTGTCATGATGGACTATTGATATGGTATAGTTGATTACGATGCCATAATGTGTTCCTAATATTTATGCTTGGATATTTGACAATGATCTAGATAATTTTCTTGGTATTGAGTACACTCGTCATATGCTTGGGAACTTCATGATAGTGTGATGTTATATTTTGAGCTTAGCATGGATTGATCAGTTGTAGGTGAGCATGGATTGATCGGTTGTAGGTGTTCATGGATACTCGAAGACTTGGCTTAGGCTAGGGTTCTCTTAATTTTAGAGACATTTATTGAGATAGTTACAATTTTAAGGTTTCAACAAAAAGACTAAATATCCTTCAAATGGAAATGGATGCGAGTTCATGATGGACCTACAGAGGAGATGGTTCTTGGAGGAAGTCATGGTGGCTTGGTGTATCTTAGAGGATTAATGTCATTTCCTGCTCTTGGTATACTCAATGGATAATCATCTAAGAGATATTGTCCATCTTTTTTTAGATGTATTGTGTTTTATGCTCTGTCTTCTCATGGATATCAATCTTGAGATATGGTTGTTTAGTTTTGGAGGGTTCATTTGAGGAGTATTTGGCATGTTTATTCCCTTATGCATTTGAGTTTGATCAGATTATATGAGATAAATATGTTTTGTTTGATCTATGAGATTGAATAGTTGGGTGTTGTTAAGGATTTTAATTGGGGTTTTGAAGGAGATCTTACTTGGAATAAATTAGCACTTTGAGGTGTTGGTCAAAGTACATGTTATGTGATATAATTTACAAACTTTCTCTCTTTGTTTTATGGCTACTTCTTAGAGGTTCATGTTCACATGGTTTGGTATGGTGGATTTGGGAGAGTTATGGTGACTTGTTGTGAGAGAGTGTGCAATAATTTTTGTTGCATGTGTAGATCATTCTGATTGTTCTTTGTTACTACATGGTTTAATTATTAGCCACACCTTGGTTTGAATCTTAATTGGTCTTGGTATGCCTTGATCTATTTTTATATTTGACATTACCCATGCAATAAGAGTTTGTTGATGTGTATGTTCTTCTTCATTGAGATGTTTTATACATGGAGCTTGTGATTATGGATTATGGGTTGAATATTTTATTGGCATGAGTTCTATTGATGTTTGGATACCTTATATAAGGTATTGATGATTGGATAGATTAATATTTTTATGGTTGCTATTTTTAGTCATGTGGTTTTTTCTATTTGGAAATAGCTTGGAGCCTTTGTTATCACTTGCATTTGATGCTTGTGTTCTTTGGATTTGTGCATATTCACCTTGGCTTGTTCATTTTCTTCTATAGATGGCATTTTGGAGGATGATAGGAGTTCTTACCTGAGATGGTGGTTACATTGGATGTTATTGCAAGTATCTTGGTGGAGCACAAGAGCATGCTAGATATTCATGGGGTTTCATGGATGGCTATGATGATGTATTTCATCAATTGACCCTTATGAAATATATACAACAAGTGGGATAATGTTAAGAAAATGGTGTTGTACACCCTGTACAAGAAAATAATTATTTTAATAGTATAATTAAATATTTATTTGTGGTGCATCTTTAAATAACATGTTTAACAACATTAAATATTTATTTGGGTTGACTTGTAAAGTTGAGACACTAATTAAATATTTTATGTGTGGAATGCACATGGAAAATATATATTGGAAAATTAGTACCAAAAATCAAATTTTGGGGCCAACGTTTTGTGCGCTCATGGTTTTAAGACACATGATTTTACCTTACCACTTTGTTATATTGTGTGATCTTGAATCTATATAAGCAAGCACATGTTTACTGGTTGGGATTGACTTGTTGGCGGGTAGTGTTGGCTGGTAGAGTGAGTTGTCATTTGTATGAAGATCTCTTATTGAATGCATTCATGGACTCTATAAGTGTATTATAATGTTTCATTGTTGAATAATACATTGAATGTGGATGCTTTCAGAGGTTGAGTTTTTCTCTTGTGATGGTTTTCATATGACATTTCTTATGTACTCTTGTGGTATGCATTTGATATTTGCATTATGGTTATTGTGTAAGCTTGTATGCATGCTTTTCTCTCATGGGGTATGTAGGAAATAGTTTGACCAACCTAGTAATTTCCTAACAACTAACACTCAACATGAGCTAGAATTAATACATGCCAACAAAAGATCTAGCCACACAAGGATTATCATAACCAAATCTCTTCAAAGGTTAGCTAAGCAACACCCTCACATTCCAACCACAATCCTGCACATCAACATAGTCATCTACCATCAAGCACTCCCTCATGAAGTGAGAGATTAAGTTGGCACAACACCCACCCTATCTACATATATCATTAACATTCATAAGATTCTCCTTCCTCATGAAGTGAGTAGTCCTTTAGATTCTCCCTTCATCCATTGGCTTTTGTCAATTCAGTAGGAGTGATCTAACCTTACAAAAGCTACATGACTACAACACAAGTCTAAGCTCTAACTAAATACTTCAATCAAGCCTATAAAGGATGAAATCAAGTTGTATTCGTGCCATGTGAGCCATGTGTTGAACTATTGAATCATCATTAGATTGCCTTGTATACCCGTACAACCATACAATTTTGGGCACTTATAGGGCCACCACTTTTCAAGAAAGGGCGAATGATGAGAGAACAATCACACAAGCTATTAGGAACATTAAATGTGCTTTGATCATATTTGGGAATTTCACAATCTTCTTCACAACATGATGCCTTACACACAATATATAGTGTTTTCAAACACAATTACACATGACCCTACATAGTTCATTTCTCCATTGCATTCTATCATACATGACTTAGCCTTGCCTCACTCAAACACATAGCATATTAGTAGATTTGTTACACATGGACTTCTTTAGTCATGGGAACGTAATACCACTCATTAGGAATCTCAAGCTAACAAGTAGTTGGAAGGTTGGTAGTTTAGGCCATGAACTATTACATCTTATTCTTGTTTGTAATTGTAATATACATTATATATTCATGTATTTCTTTGCATTGAGATATGCACAATAATTGAATATTTGTAGGAAAACTAGTTTGATGTGTTCACCCCTTAATGGTCACACAAAACCTCATTCCTTGTTGTACTATTTGTAACATCTATTTACCCTATTCATTTTATTTTTTATTTCTTATTTTTTTATGAATAGAAGTAACATACATATTTGCTAGAGCCTTCTACTTGCACATCTCGATTATGTGTTGGTTTACAAATCTCTCGTCTTCCTTTGCATAGTCTATAATTTCATCTTTCAAGATTGGTTTGTCCCATGGACCACCTAGGATCTAGATCAATATATCTATCCCAAGCCCACATATCTAAACTTTGGTGTACTAATCTAATATTTTCTTAAAGTTAATATTTGTTTTTAGTTCACTTCGCTATCTATGCTTTGCTTTAACTAATTAGTAGTTCTTATGAAAAATTGTAGAAAATTTACTAGATAATGATTGATTCTCCTTTAATAAAATCCCTAGATTGTCAATTTAATGATTTTTCAAAAAGATCAAATATAATAAACAAGCATATAGAAAATATCATAATAATAATACAAGTAGATATGCAAAAATGATACTTTGATTATATTCTTTTAAATAATGATGTTATGATGTAATTCAATAATATCTAAATACTAAATTCTATAAAAAATAAATTAGTAAAGTTAGCTCCAAAAGTGTGACAAATAAATTTTTACACACTGTACATAAAACAAACAAGTGACGCAAGCGTCGAGTTCCTGTCGGAGCGCGTGATGCAATTAGTATATTCTTGTGAAAAGGTGCAAAAATCATGTTTGAGGCTCAAGAATAAAATTGCACTAAATGCCTTTCGATGTATTTGTACTCTAGTACTATGAATTTCATGATAGCAACATTTGAAATTAAAGTTGAATATAATGTCGTAGTTCAATGCCTTCAGCCATAAGCCTCAACCCAACTAGTCACAAGTAAATCTTGAAATACTAAATTTTTTACGTCAAAATAATAAAGGATAGAATAGCTAATGAGCACTGCATAAATAAGACACCATATGTCATAGAGCATTTATTCACTCAACCAATATCAAAAATTCGGATAGAAGAAAATTTCATCTAAAGAAATATGTGGCGTCATACAATTTAAAGTCAAAGATGAAAAAAGTTGCTTGAAAGAAAATTTTATTCTAAAGAGTGTAAAAATATAAATCCAAAACCAACAATGTTGATCTTTAATTCAAATAAGAATTAGCGTATACAATGTTAACAAATATCCATAAAAAGCTAAAATAAAGTGTTAAAATCAAATGTTGGTAGAAATTTTATAATTTATAAAATAGGGCAGAAAATTGCTACCTAACGTTGGCTTTTTCTAATTTTTAAGGAATGTGTAGAAAGTTGTGGGGTAATTAATTTAGCATTCCATTAACGTGGCATAAAGTTGTCAGTAATTAATTTAGTATTCCACTAACATGGTATAAAGTTGTCGGGTAATTAATTTAGCACATCTCGAGGGTACACAATTTTTGGCTTTTAAACGAGGGCAATAGAAAGTTGCTAATTAAAATGATCTAGTCTCACAAAAAACGAATCAAATCATGTTCCAAAGGGTAAAAAAACTAAGTAATTGACCCAACTAGAAAATTATCTGAGTTATTTGGCCTCCTCCATGTGTTGAAACAGATTAGCGCTTCCACATTTTGCATGCAATACGTAGGAGTCCACGTTCCTTGTATGTGCTTCCACCTTCAACATACATGTTGATCGACGCATTTTTAACCAAGACATCTGTGCAAAAAAAATGAGGGAGGAGATCCTGGACGCATCTGATGGACATTCATCCCCGGTGGGGGAAAGCTTGTATTTTTGTTGGACGCACAAAGGATGAGGATATAAGCCTTACACCTTCCAATTGCATCATCGTGTAAGTTCTACTCTCTTACACAAAATTTATTGTGCAATCAACAAATTCATGAGATAATATTTTCTTGAGGGATTTTGTCAGATAGTTTCAGTTAATTGTCTTACTTCCATGTTTTGCATGCCTGCCCGATTCAGTTGTTCTTATCATGCAATCATGGCATTGCAGGAGATGACATTTCTTTTAGGGATTGAATCAAACAGTTCACATACCTCATCTATGCCTCCACATCTTGGTCTTTAAAATACAAGAGCCAGTTTAATTAAAAAAAAAAACTGAAGAAATATTATAAAAAATGTATGAAGTTGTGAAGAAGGATGTAACAAGTTCAACTTTTGAAAATGGTTTGACCTATGTAATTCACTATATGTGAAGACAACGCTGGTAGCCATCACATTTAGAGTATTAGCAATAGCTAGTATCTAATTAATACTAACTTAGCTCAAGTTTTGCATGAATTATTTCATGTTGTTATCAATGCCAACAAAAATGGGCAAAGCTTGCAGGAAACATATTAAGTAACCCATTCCGAAGCTCCCATTTTGCTTAAAATATGGAAGACTGAGTGTGAGGGGTAAACAATCAAATGCCCATGATATTTGAGGAATGGCTCTAAATCAAAACTGAGGGTTTCGCTAGTCACAAAAGATGGAGTTAAAAGGTCAGTAAGTATCAGAAATTCTTTAGGAAGATGATTTTTTTTAGAGGTGTTAGAATAATTATAATTTTTCATGTATCGTTTTGTCCCTATTCTTCACCACTTGCATAATGAAATACATGTTCTGATGTCTTTTTATCAGTGTTTTTATATGAGTGTATAATTTTTGTTGGGTTACCTTTCGTTGCAAAGTCCAAAACTTAACTCAGTAGTACAATATCCTATAATTTACTTAGGCCCTTTTATGAAATTTTTATATACTTCACTTGACAAACGGTTTCCCATTACAATTTTCCGTGTCTATCTAAAGAGCATGCTACCTAGGCATAGTGTCCTTGGTTGGTTCACAGATATTGCATAAACACGGAGACCAGTCATTCTCTAGTTTTGGATTAGATCATTGTCATACTTTTGATTGCTAATTTAAGGTCCTGAAAGATAGAGTGTGTGGTCTCAAGAAGAACTAATCAAAGACTACTGATCTATAGATAAGAAAGAAAACATGAGCAAACATATAAATTTAAAAATTGTATAGCTTCCAAGAGGCATAATGTTGTTCAGTTAGTTTAAAGAATTAAATAGATTAGTTTATAATTTGTTCATGGTTTTACAATACAATGCCATTAAAAAGGATCTACAATACAATGCCATTAAAAAGGATCATATACACAGGCATTATAGAAGACATATGCTCCCTAAGAATAACAACTCAAATCTTCATATACGATAAAATAGAATTGCTATGATCAAGATCGCCATCTCTTGATTCAGGTTGTTTTCAACAAAGTTTTTCCTCTTCTTCCAGCTGATGCTGCTCTTTTTTTCTGTGGCTTCTCTGGTTTAGTAGGAAAATATTTGATATGGACCATATCCCCAACCTCGCAGATCACCTGAAATCAAATTTTAACACCAGAAATTGAATTGATTTGAAATTAAGTTAAAACAAGCCTAGCATCAGTAGGAAATAGAGATGCTTTAGAAGCTTGGGCAACTAAATTCTCATGTACAGTAGCCTATATATAAAGAAGTCAAAGCATAAAATGGTTGCACGAAAATAAGGAATCCCCACACCCTGATTTTAAAATGATAGATATACTCTATTTAAGAAAACAAAGTGGATTTATTTAAGCTCAAGATTTTACATAAAAATGATAGTCTATAAATTGCTGACAACAAATCCTTGGTAAATATCAGAGAGCCTCAAAGTGTTGCAAAACACACCAAAGACAAGATTCCAAAAATGTAATTACGTCCAACACAAATTGTCATTGATGATTTTAAGCAAAATGTAGCTGAATAAGATAATAACCCATCGAAGACTCTTCCCTTAATGTCTATTAAGTACAAAACATTGTGTGAAGAAGTCACATTGCTATGCTGAGATAAAGCTTAATGTATAAAACCAAGTGGTAAATAAGACACCCCAAGTTCAATTTCTGACCCATCTATGAAAAATTTAACAGTGTCAGAGCCAGGTCAAACCCAACAAAACAAAAAATATCAATCAAAATTCAAATCTGTTATATATTTAGAAGACAATTAAAATAAATATTAGAGTAAAAGGTTGCTACTTGTCCATTGATTGATCATGCTACAAGTTAAAATTGCAATTGCTCCACTCTGCCAGTTAAGAAGGTCGAGTTGTAGTTTAAGATTTGACTATCATAAATGGTCTAGATTGATTACTGTTGGAAATCAATTGTAGCAGTATATCCATGGATCATCGAATGTTATGCCATGGGCCATCTGCTAATCTACAGAAATTGATCAAATTAAGTTATGTGAATGCATTATATATCTGCTTGATGTCACCACATGAGAAGCTCCAAATTTACTTAATTTTAGACAACAATCAATGGCTACATTTGGTTGGCATTAAAATAAATGGTTTCAATAGCTCTGTGGATATGCAAGGTATACACTGCTTTGATTTATCAATGTATAAAAGTTGATAAGATTCAGACAGGAAGCAACATAATGACTAATTTAATTTTAGTCTTTGATAAGTTGTAACATTGTCACATTCGTGTGGAAGGAGGCCTACTTAGCAAAAAGAAAAATTTGAAAAAATAAACTACATTGAAAAGGAAACAGTAGAAGAAGATAGAAGGGGGATGCCATGACAGGGGAAGGGAGTCTAGTTGTAGCCACTATACTATAAGGCTTACCATTATTACAGGATATGCACAAAACTGATTTGCTTAAAAGGCTTTTAAAACGATCAAGCAAATGAAATTGGCCAGTGTAAAAGCCAGACTCCACAATCTTTGTCGGTATCCTCCCTGCTTATGCCGAAATGAGATCTGTCGAACAGGCTATGGACTTCTATCAAAGCATTACTGCAGAGATCATTTCCAACAAGAGGATTTTGTAGGAAATGGGAAGGGGGACTTAGGATAGGGAGGCTGCAATTTTTTAAATTTCTATTGCTTGGGCATATCAAGAACATGTAAGAGAAGCTGCCAAACTGAAAATAGGGTAGAAATTTCAAGCAGAAAGAACGACGCAATAGAATTTCATGCAGAGCATGGAGTTGTCTGGAGTAGCTGTCATGAGAGGAGATGATAAAATTACAGTCTCAGGACCTGCAATTACCCTAACTATAAACCCTACAAAAAGCACAAATTATTCAAACCCTAGATTGTGCTTTGGGTTTGTTGTTACCTATAATGCAGCTCATAGAGCAGCAACATAGGAACATTTAAATAATGCAACTGCATTGTAGCTAAGTCAAATAGAACTTCACTTGTAATTCTTGCTATAATTCCTAAAATCCCACCAAAAGACCTAGAAAAATAGCTCGGGTGAACTTAAATATGCAACAGCTACTTTGAAATCTTACCTTGGAAACAATTTGCGATGAATACGATTAAAAAATGGCCATCAAATGGCCCACTGCTATGAATTCCTCATTTCTTCTCTTCCATTGAAGATGCTTTTAGGGTTTTACTATAGTAATTCCCGGAAGAGAAGAGCACTTGTGAGAGAGGAGTAATGGGTGGCCAACCTACAACTGGGGAAGCTGTGCAAAGCACAAAAAAAACACAGGATAAAATAAGTAGTACCATTTCCAACCTGAGGCTCTTGACCAAAAACAACTGCATCAGTGCTTACAATCTCCCTCCTGCAAAACAAAAAGAGGCACACATTAGAGCTTAAATGCAATATTCGCATTGCCCATGTGATTCAAATTCTCAAAAAGAAACCCTAATTCACCAAATAAATAAACAGGCATGAAACGTAGCTTACAACTCAAACCCTAACATTCACACCGCTAATGTCAATTTACTTAAAATTCTGGCATATCCAAGATCGCTATTATCAGCGGAAAAATACACAACGACCAATTAAAAAGGGATAACAATAACCAGAGCAAATGTGGTGTTATAAAACACCATTTGAGAAAAGCACAACAAAGTAGAACAAAGCCCTCCTGCCCACATCTAGGCTTTTGTCTTCTTGGGAGACTTACGCTCCTTGTCAGAAGCAGCGACAGACTTTTTGGGGAGAAGCACCTGGTGAATGTTAGGCAGAACTCCACCGTGTGCAATGGTCACTTCGCCCAACAATTTCCCCAATTCCTCATCATTCCTGATGGCAAGCAAGAGATGTCTGGGTTTGATTCTGTTCTTCTTGCTGTCTTTGGTAGCATTATTGGCGAGCTCCAGAACTCTCTTAGCATATCTTCTCTTTTTGAGATATCCGGCCACTCTGCCAACAGGAAACTGAAGACCATTTGCTTCTAGGAGCTTCTCCTTTCCAGCAGCTTCTATATATTTAATGTATTAACTATAATGTCTAGTTAAAATTATTCTCATAACTTAATTTTCCAAAAAAATTTAAAAGGAAAATGAATTATGTAGCTACTCTAACCAATATAAAAACAGATAAATAATAGAGATGCATAGCAAGTGGCTTAACTCTATATTAAATGACCAAAGTACCCTGGCCATGCGTGGCCACCAAGCCATTCCAGTGCCTTCACCTCGAGCCAGATGCCATTTAATGCATTTAATTTGTATTCATGCATTGCGTACGTCTACCCGCCAGTTTTATAAACTATGCCTTTGCTTAAATTTATTTAATCAATTTATGCGCTCACATTTTCTTGATATTTTAATGCATTTAATCTGCATTCATGGATTACGTACCTCTAGCCGCCAACTTTTAAACTATGCCTTTGCTTAAATTTATTTAATCAATTTATGCGTTCGCATTTTCCCGAATTTTTAAAACAAAAATGATTTATAAAGCTACTCGGACGAATAGAAAAAAGATAAATGCTAATTTTCCAATATATAAAATAGCTCTCCAAATTCAAACTATACAAAAAAAAAGTAATATGTTAAATGGTGAAATGTGATTGGCCGATGCTACCGGTTAAAAGCATTCCGAGCGAATGCATAAATATTCATGTTGTTGGCGGAGGAACTAATAATAATTAAGAGGAAAGGTTAAACCACCCCTTCAATTTTAAAACTTTAAGATTATTTTCTATAAATAAAAAATCTAAACCTAAATAAAAAATAATAAACTAAAGATCACAACCAATGGGAAAAGTGAAGTATGCAAGTTCCACTACTAGAAAGCATAAAAAAATATTACTTTTGGCCCCTCTTGTCAAGTGGAGATACCACGGGCGGGGGCCCTAGCTCGGTTGGCTAGTAATTCCGTTGCGGCTCTGCTGGTCACGAGTTCTAATCTCCCCGTCCCGTATTACGTTAAAAAGTTTACCAGGCGCACTGCAGTTTATAGGGGGTCGTGCTACCCGATTCCTGCAGTCTAAAAAAAAGTGGAGATACCACGTATATAATCTTTATTTGAAAAAGTCCTATAGTCCAATCCATATCATATGTGAAAATTTTGGTTGGAGAACCTTATCAGGCACATATGCCTGGAATCTCGCATGCACAACGCCTATGATTGGCGTGCTAACCATTAAAATAGCGAACGAATGTAGGCTTCAATCCATGTGATGAGCAGAGTTGAGGAAATCAACTTCGCGATTTGCGTGCTTGCAAAGCCTTTACTGATCAAGTTTTTGCTGTACAAGTTCTCAGATCTCGGCGATTAACTTTGCGTATGCACTCTTACTTCAATCCAGTATTTCTATAGATTTTCTTTCTTAAATGCTCTGAAGATTTTGATTACAAATTTGGAGGATTTTGTTTTTGTCTCTGAATGTTGTTTACTGAAATGCTGTAAATTTGCCAGCTTTGGAGTAGTTGTCTGCCATCTGCTCACTTCCTTTGGCATTTCCTGACTCGCTAGAATCTTTCTTTTAGGTTTTTGCATTAGGTGTCGCTTTTCTCAGTCCACCCTGAAAAGCATGTTTTTTCCATACACCTTAATCATGGGCAAGCAGTGGTATTTCAATAGGGCTATATTCTGGTAGATTGACTGATGCATGCTTTATTTCTCCAATTGATTGAGAGATCTTTGCTCATGTTCCAAACTTCTGAAACTCTTTTGAATGTTTGTTAGTATTGCTTCAGCCCTTCAATATGGGCCAATATTTATTTTTTAGTTTACACGAGTGATTAGAATCTAGCGAAAACAGTTTGATTAGGGTGTAAATTGAATCTTGCAGCAACAAAATTTATATAAGGAAAGTTCTGACCTCAAATACCTATCTTCCTTGTCTAATGAAATCGCAGGATTTTTTGGTGGTAAGAAATACGAAGAAACGATCCTTTAGGTGCTAAATTGGTAGAAGGATAGTTTTGAACTCAGATAACCATTTGCGCTTTTCCTGAAAAATCTCTGCATTGATTTTGTTATTAATAGGTGAGCAATAATGGGAGAGGAAAGGAGGAAAAGGGAATTTAGATTTTGCATAGACAGAGGTGGAACCTTCACTGATGTTTATGCTGAGGTTCCGGGTGAGCCAAGTTGGCGAGTCGTTAAGCTTCTGTCAGTAGATCCTAATAATTATGATGATGCACCTGCTGAGGGAATTAGAAGAATACTACAAGAGATCACTGGGGAAAAGATCCCCCGGTCTGCTAAGATACCTACATATCCAATAGAATGGATTAGGATGGGCACTACTGTAGCCACAAATGCCCTGTTGGAGCGTAAGGGAGAGCGTGTAGCTTTATGTGTGACAAAAGGTTTCAAGGACTTGCTTCAGATAGGCAACCAAGCTCGACCAAAGATATTTGACCTTACTGTCTTAAAGCCTTCACTGCTGTATGAAGAGGTAATAGAGGCAGATGAAAGAGTTCAGCTTGCTTTGGATGGAGTAGAAGAAGGTGCAGGAATTGTAAGAGGAGTGTCTGGTGAATTTTTAGAGGTTGTGAAACCATTGGATGAGAAAGCTTTGAAACCCCTCTTAGAAGGATTGTTGAAGAAAGGCATAAGAAGCCTAGCTGTGGTTTTTATTCATTCATACATCTATCCAGCTCATGAATTGGCTGTAGAACGCCTGGCAAAGGCTCTAGGGTTTAAGCAGGTGTCATTATCATCGGCACTTATACCGATGGTGCGAGCTGTTCCGCGAGGATTCACAGCTACTGTTGATGCATATCTCACTCCAGTTATCAAGGATTATTTATCGGGTTTTCTTTCTAGATTTGATGAGGATTTGGACAAAGTTAATGTATTGTTTATGCAGTCTGATGGAGGACTTACACCGGAAAACAGGTTTTCAGGTCACAAGGCAATTTTATCTGGTCCTGCAGGAGGAGTGGTTGGTTATGCCAGGACTGCATTTCTCGCGGAAACAGAAAAGCCTCTCATTGGCTTTGATATGGGAGGCACCTCAACTGATGTTAGCCGCTATGCTGGAAGTTATGAGCAAGTACTGGAGACTCAAACTGCAGGTATAACCATTCAGGCGCCGCAACTTGACATTAACACTGTTGCTGCAGGTGGAGGTTCAAAATTGAAATTTCAAGTTGGAGTTTTCAAAGTTGGACCAGAGTCTGTAGGTGCTCATCCTGGCCCGGTATGTTACAGGAAAGCTGGCGAATTGGCAGTCACGGATGCCAATTTGCTCCTTGGAAGAGTAATTCCAGATTATTTCCCTTCCATATTTGGACCAAATGAAAATGAGCCCTTAGATTTGGAGGCAACAAGGATAGCTTTTAAAAAGCTTGCTGAAACCATAAACACATATAGAAAGCAGCAAGATCCTTCTTCAAAAGATATGACTGTCGAGGACATAGCACTGGGATTTATAAATGTAGCCAATGAAGCCATGTGCCGGCCTATTAGACAACTCACAGAGATGAAGGGGTATGAAACAAAGAAACATGCACTTGCATGTTTTGGAGGTGCTGGTCCTCAGCATGCATGTGCCATTGCAAGAGCTTTAGGCATGAGAGAGGTTATTATTCATAGATATTGCGGTATACTAAGTGCATATGGCATGGGACTAGCAGATGTTGTTGAAGAGGCACAGGAACCATATGCTGCAGTGTATGGAACTGAATCTCTATCTGAGGTGTCAAAACGGGCAAAACTTTTGACAGAGAAGGTAAAAGAACAATTGAGGCTTCAGGGCTTTAGAAACGAAAATATAAACGCAGACTTGTTTTTGAATTTGCGCTATGAGGGTACTGATACTGCAATCATGATAAAGGCACCCCTAGACGGGAGCAATGACTTTGCTGGAGAGTTTGTAAAATTATTCCGCCAGGAATATGGTTTTGAGCTCCAAAAAAGACATATCCTCATCAGCGATGTAAGAGTCCGAGGTGTAGGAGTCACGAATATATTAAAATCAGTGGTAATGGAGAAAGCAATAGGTGAACCCAAAGCAGAGCGTTTTTACAAGGTCTATTTTGAAAGTGGATGGCAGGATACACCAGTTTATCTCCTTGATAATTTAGGCTATGGTCATACTATAGAGGGGCCTGCAATCATCATGAATGGAAATAGTACTCTAGTAATAGAGCCTGTTTGTAAGGGAATCATCACAAAGTATGGGAATATCAGATTCGAGATTGGATCTGTTCCAATACACACAGATTTGACAACTAAGGTTGCAGATGTAGTGCAGCTATCAATATTTAACAATCGGTTCATGGGGATTGCGGAACAGATGGGTAGGACACTTCAAAGAACATCCATTTCCACAAACATCAAGGAGCGCCTTGATTTTTCATGTGCTTTATTCAGTCCTGATGGGGGCCTTGTGGCCAATGCACCTCATGTGCCTGTTCACTTAGGAGCAATGTCTAGCACCGTCCGGTGGCAGCTGAAATATTGGGGTGAAAATCTGAGAGAAGGAGATGTCTTGGTGACCAATCATCCATGTGCAGGGGGAAGCCATTTGCCTGACATAACTGTCATAACACCAGTTTTCCGAGACGGAAAACTCATATTTTTTGTAGCAAGTAGGGGTCACCATGCAGAAATTGGTGGAATAACCCCTGGTAGTATGCCCCCATTTTCAAAAGCGATATGGGAAGAGGGAGCCAGGATTAAGGCTTTTAAATTAGTAGAGCAGGGGAGCTTTCAAGAAGAGGGCATCATCAAACTACTTCAGGGGCAGGTGTGTGATGAACATGGACAACACACGGATGGAGTTCTTGGAGTGATCCCAGGGACTCGAAGACTTGATGATAACCTCTCTGACCTTAGAGCACAAGTTGCTGCGAATCAGCGTGGTATTGCTCTTATAGGAGAGCTTATTGAACAGTATAGTTTAGGTATAGTACAGGCTTACATGATGCATGTGCAGACAAATGCAGAGGCTGCTGTGAGGGAAATGCTAAAATCAGTTGCTGCTCGAGCTGCCAAGCAATCACATTTAGAAAAGAAGGGATCACTTATTACTTTAGAAGCAGAAGACTACATGGATGATGGTTACCGTTACGTTGTTGTTGTTGTTGTTGTTATTGTTGTTATTGTTATTGTTATTGTTTATTGTGACATTGTTGTTATTGTTGATTGTTGTTGTTGTTGTTGTTATTGTTGTTATTGTTGTTGTTATTGTATTGTTGTTGTTATTTGACGTTGTTGTTGTTATTGTTACCTTGTTGTTATGACGGTGTTGCGGTGTTGTTGTTATTGTTGTTATTGTTGTTGGTGACCTGTTATTGTTATTGTTGTTGTTGTGATTGTTGTTGTGCGTTGTTGACGTGGCGAAGGGCAGTGAAGCGGGAAGCGGCAGAGGGCTGAGCGCGCAGGAACTGGAATGCTCCTGAGGCAGTGACAATGGCTGCAGTTATATATTGTCTGCGATGCCTTGTGGATGTTGATATACCTCTTAATCAAGGCTGTCTTGCACCTGTCGCAATTCACATTCCATTAGGTTCTCTGCTTTCCCCAAGTGAGAAAGCTGCTGTGGTGGGTGGCAATGTACTTACATCACAGCGTGTGACTGATGTTGTGCTAACTGCATTTCAAGCATGTGCTTGTTCACAAGGTTGCATGAACAATCTTACATTTGGTGATAAGACATTTGGTTATTATGAAACCATAGGGGGCGGATGTGGTGCTGGGCCAGGATGGAATGGAACCAGTGGAGTGCAATGCCATATGACCAACACACGTATTACGGATCCTGAGATTCTTGAGCAGCGATATCCTGTGCTTCTGCACAGATTTGGGCTTAGGGAGAACAGTGGAGGTGCTGGCCAGTACAAAGGAGGGGATGGTATTGTTCGTGAGATAGAATACCGTCGTCCTATAACTGTCAGTATTCTATCAGAAAGACGAGTACATGCACCCAAAGGATTAATGGGTGGCATGGATGGAGCTTGTGGACAAAATTTTCTCATCAGAAAGGACGGACACCGAGTTTATCTTGGGGGAAAGAACACTGTAGATGTACAGCCTGGGGAGATCCTTCAGATTTTAACCCCAGGAGGTGGTGGATGGGGCTATTCCTCTTGATGCATTTATAAATTGTAATGTTTTGCATTATTTTGTCAGCAGAAACCTGAAAATTTTCATATACATCCCGCAGTAACATAAACACTATCAATGAAAACTAGCACATGATAATAAGTAAATGGGAAAATGGGAGCAACGCTTCTACATATCAATTTTCAAAAGGCCCAGGATCAAGTTGGTTTTCCTGTTCTCAGCCCACTTCCGGAATCTCTCTCTGCATTATTGGATTAAGTGCAGATGTATATTCATCTATAGCCCAAATCAGTATTTAAAGTGAATGTTTAACAAAGAACATCGATTTTAGGTCTGTAGTATAAGAATTTATATGTTATGGTATTCTATAGTAATTTTATTGCATTTCGTATCTGCCACAGGTCAAAACAAAGAATTATAAGAAAAATGACTGGTTCTTTTCTTTAAATGAATTCTGGCCATTCAGTTTGTTTTAGCTAATCCTTTGACTGAGATGAAATGCAATGTTTTGTATCAGATATAAACTTAATTTTAACTCCACATGCATACTCCCCCACAGGTGAACCTCTTATTTTTGCAAGCTTTATTTCATAGATTGGATCTATAAAATCATAGAACCCTGTCCCGACTCTTTTACTTGGTTATGGTTGAAGTGTATATTTTCAAAAGGGAATCGAGTCATTGTTCAATCCGTATTTTTTCTTTCAAGGACTGAACACGATCCTGTTTTTATCTCTGTTTCTTTTATATTTTGCAACATGCATATTATGATGAAAATTTAAGCATAAGCATCGCCACTAATTGTATTCTTTCGGTGGACTAGTTCTCTGTTTTCATAGTTCTTTCTGTCATTTCCTTCCATTTCCTCCCTTCCGTTGCCTCTCCATCTTACAGTTGCATTGGATTATCGCTCATAAAATCACTGGAGTTTTGAATTCTTATTTTTCTTCTCCTTTTTCCTTTCGTCTAGTCTTGTGCTTATACTTTTTCTTTCTCACCACGTCTGTTTTTATGCTATTTTTTTCTTATTTATCCACACGTTTCTTTATTTCATATCCTTTTCCTGTCTGACTTCCCAATTCTCTTCTCCCTTCTACATTCTTTTACGTTACCAAGTTATAAGTTCATGGTTCTCAAAAATTCAGTAAGTTTCACTTTTAGCATCATTAACCAGTAGGAATGAGCAAAATTAGAAATTGTTTCCAACATTACTTAATTAGGTGCCCATGAGAATAAGAGGATTGATGGTTGTAGCCCGAGATTGTATAAAATGCATGTTGCTGGCAAGCTTCTTGTGATTCTATGGATGAGGGACCCTAGCAGTGTTATTTTTAATTTTAAATCTTGCATTTGATTAAATGAACATGAATCCACATTGACAATTCATTATTTAGTTAGTCAAACCTACTCCTTTTCCTATATGGTAATGGTTGGTTAGGGTAATTAATTTTCATTTTCATTTCGATTCTAAAGGTACATTATCCTTTTGTCATTGTTTTAAGGTTGGTGGTGTGGCTAATTTGCGCTGAAAGATGCATTCTACCCCCTACATCAACTGAAGTTTTGGGGCAGGTAGGTGTGTGGGTGGATGGATTTGTGAGGATCATTGAGGGAGGCTGTTTTTACAGATGTAATTTATAATCATAATAATAATAAAATAAAAGGGGACAAGCATAACAAATTTATGATGCAAACAAATGTTAGATATCAGACTTTGCCAAAAAGATTGTACTTTGAAAGATTCATTAAAGTAAAGATAGTTTCTTCGGTCATTGCCAAGTAACACCAAATTGGTGCATGAACCCCCACTTAATGTTCACAGGGAGAATTTTTTTTTCTTAATTTTAATTTATATTTTATATTGTTCATACAAGGTAAACATACCTACCCTTCTGAGTTTGAACGCGTGCCTCCTTTATGGAATACATAAGCGTTCACCATTAGACTCATTCAAGCTGTACGTGTATGTATTATAATTACTTTTACATTATTCATAAATTTGTTAATCGATCCATTTGGATCTGGTATATGCCGAGAGGTAACTCAAGGGTTAAGGTGCCATTACCATCACAAGTGTATGAAAATAGGAGTTGACATTTCAAATCATTTCTATACCTCCGCACATATCAGGTCAATATTAAGAGGGATCGGTGCTAGTTATTACTCATCTTCAAACTGTCTTGTTACATGATGGTAGTATATTAAATAGGGCATGAAGCTAGTTAAATATATTGAACAATGTATTTTCTGGGTTATGTAGACATAAGGAGATCACTGAGGAGTTATGAATGGGGCATGTTACAGGGTTGTAGATTTGACCACCCTTTAGTGGGCCACCAAACTGATTTTTGCATGATATTATTCTGTTTGTATCAATAACCTTTTTAGTAAAGGTAATTATTAGAACAGTTTCAAACTGACTTGTAAAATCAGTATTAGGTATAAAACAATACCTGAAGCAGGCTAAATACATTCAACAATATATTTGCTGAAGAGGTGTTTTGGAAAGGATTGTGTCTCAACCTTGTAGATTTATTAACAACTATATGCTGTCCCTATCAAACTAATTAATAACTTTCCTTGAGTGTAGGTTTATTGTCTCCATTTTTATGGGGAATCTTTGATATTTGCTACTCTTATGATTGCCAACAATACCATGGTTAATCCCATCTTTTTGATACCATAGCATTTCAGTAAGTCTCATAGAAAGTTTCAAAAGTGACGACTGATGCAAAGGTCTTTGAATGGCTCTCTCTTTCATTCATTTCTATCACCAAAATACCAAGGTTGTTTGTTTATATACTTTATTGAGGTTGCAACTGAGAATAGAAGTGGTAACACAAAAGAGGAAACTATTGTAGAGGATCGAAAGAATGAGGTCTTCTGCAATTCAATTCTACATTTGTGATTGTCCATGGTCTTATTAATTGTTGTCTTTTAGTTGTCAGTGTCTTAGTTGAATATCATTAATGATGATCACTTAAAGTGTAATAAATGTGTAATGATGAAATTCACATATCCATGTCATTTTTCATTTAGTTTTGTACTCATTTTGGGAAAATATTCTAATACATACATACAAACAAGTGGCACTATCTTGTGTGGAGTTGGGCTCATTTCCATAGTCTTTTATCCATTGATATGTGCACATATCACTAAACACTTAGCCCCACCCATATCCTTAGATACATGCTTCTATACACTCACCTTTTCCGCATATTTATCACATTCACCTATGCACCTGCTTCCATATAACCATTAGCCACTTCCCTCCATAGTCATGGATCATTTTTTTTCCCACCCAAGCACACCTCCATAGTCATGGGGGTGACCTTATTGTCATGGACTTGCCTCTTTTCTTTTCAAAATTCAAAATTCAAAATTGGCCAATCGGCCCCATTCACCTTATTGCCTTGAGCTAACCAAACACGTGTTGGGTGCAATTTGATACTATGTCTAGTATTTAATGACATTTGATTACATTCATTTCACATCCCATCAATTTTCAAGCATTCTCTTTCATCTTAGAGCATTGAAGTAGCAAATAATATTGACACAATTGGATTTGGTGCTTTAAAAGGAGTAAATATTTTGCATACATTGAGGGCCCTTGTCTATTCTTGATTAAAGGTAAATAAGTTTTTACGGGATTGTAAAACCTAGTACATTAGAATGTCAATAAAATAAGTATTGACTCACAACAAAACATCAAACACCTAGACCGATTCTTGAAAGGGCTTGGAACCTTATACAAATCATTGGTCCTACACAATGTCATTTCCTTTCCTTGCAATTCACACACCCTTAACCTAGGATTGGGATTTTGAAATAGATTTAGGAAGATCTCTCTTCCTTCTTTGAACAACTATCCAAGTCACACCATTTTCAAGTTCTTCTAAATGAGGAGAAAGGAGGGAGTCCTCAACTATCACCTCAACTATAGTTTCCTTATCCAAAGAGGAAGAATGTCTACCCAAAGATATCATATGTTGAATTGAATCCACAAACTATGCAGGAGCATGAATCCTTGCATAGTTCGCACCCAATGCATTATAATTAGATGCATGAGAGGTTAGAATCGATTCTAAAGGAGAAGCCACAACATGGGATGATGAAGCTTCCTGGGCCATATGAACCCTAGAGGAAGTCACCACAAGAGAAGTGTGAACCATCACTATGGAGGTAAAACAAGGATCCTTGTCCACAAAAGAGACAAGGACAATAAAAGTATCTATAGTGAAATGTGAAATGAAGCAAGGTTTGTGGAAACATTTCCCAGACTAATATTCTAAGGAGAGTGTTGTGCAAATTTCAACCTTTTAACAATTACAAAAAACAAATACACATTTAAACATAAAATAAATAATATATACAATAATATAGGTGTACGTGGGGAAAACCCTTTTAGGAGAAAAACTCCACACTCCAATGCAACTCAATGTATTTCCTAGTAAATCACAATTACAATACACTTGTAGAGAAAGCATTCACAAGAGTATCACCAACTAGAGATATGAAATAATTCCTACAGTTTAATAGTATTTACAAAACTCTACACACAACTTCCATCGTAAGCACCTAATATATATAAAATACAAAATCCAAAACCATCAAATAGTAATTACAAACCCATGAGCTAAAACCACCCAAATGTGATGTCCAAATTATCCTCAATCAAAGATGTTTTATGATGTGTCATAACTTGCATCTTAAGTTGGTCAATAGGTGTATCTATGCTTTACAATTCTTTTACATGTCCTAGAACTCTTTACATTTTCTATGCAAACTTCCAAAGGTGATAAATTTTGATTTGGTGAAATCGACCTTTTTTTTTAAATTGAAGTATTTGAAGAGATCTATGTAACAAACATATG
>VDFB02000003.1:117733133-117746075 GCA_007258455.2 Sequoia sempervirens | reverse complement strand
TGATTTCCCACCATGATATGCAACATGATGCATATCTCTGTATAGGTGGGCAAGAAGACAAGGACCCCATGTGTATTTGGTGTCATACTCGAACATCTGCTTGATGCATATACCCCATCCCATAGGAAACTACCAGCCTTTCCTATTAGGAACAATGAGCCCCAAAACCAAAGCACAAAGAACAAGTGAAATAGGATCGACACTGCCAACAAAATATGAAAAAACAATCTCCAACTGTCAAACCTCCAGAAATCTCACACCAAGAATGTGACACATAGCATGGGTGCCCCATTGAACAAAGTATGTAACAAGCTCTCCATGAATGGGTATACAGAGAATCCTCCACACATCCTCAAGAGTGATGGTAGCCTCCCCAGTAGGTAAATGAAATGAAGAGGTCTTTGAGTGCCACCTCTTCATGAGTGTAGTCATCATCGTGCTATGACATTAAATGGTGGACATGTAACAAATTTGACGTAGCCTGACCGCATCTAGAAAATATCGCTCCAAAACATTGAATCCCATGATCAAATAAAATCGATCTCGTGGTCATCTCTCCCTCGACTGAAGTGAACTAAGGACCACCTACGATCATTAAACCCACGATGTTAACAATTTTCTCTCAACATGCAAAAAAAACCTAAAAATGACGAACAAATGAAATTAGGGTTCCAAAAAGTCAAAAGTGAAAAACTTATGTCAAAATCCATGAACAAAGGAAAAATCGATGAAACTTTTCAAGAGCGCAAAATTCAAAAGCAAAGAAATTTTGCAAGGGAAAAAATTTACCACAAGAGCGACCAAATAGTGACAAGCAAATCAAAAGTGCCAAAACAGAGCAAGTACCAAAATAAAATGCACAAAAGTATGTCAAAGGTGCCAAAAGAGAGAAAGTGCACAAAAAAATAGCAAAAGCACCCATTTCACAATGTCAAAAGTGCCCAAACCGATGCAATAGTGCCAAAACGTCAAAATTTGCGCTTTTGACTAGTTTGACTTAAAGCATTAATTATAGAAACATAGAAAGACGAAAGTAAAAATCAAGAGGGTACATATCAGGGCACCGACACCTGCAGGTCATCCAAAATATTGAATTGAGTCTACATGATGTGGGGCACCCCAAATCCTTGGTATTGCTCCTTGATAACTAACAAAACAAGAAAACTAGAGACAAGAAATCACTATAGGCTCAAAGTGCAAATGAGGAAATTAGAACCCTCATTATACATTTAAACCCCCTAAAACCCTAATTTTTACATAGGAAACCTTCCTAGGGTAAAATTAGGAGCTCCCGGGAACATTTGGACGAGCAATGAAAGATCTATAGACTTAATTTTTCGTCCTCTACACATCAGGATGGAAATAGAACAGTGTCGTGAGCCTGACCTCCAAAATGACTTTTTCAGCCAACCTCTTGAGGGGGCAACACATAGTCCTACCATCATTCTGTTGACCGCTGGGGCACAGTGGGGCATATAATTTTTTTTTCAAAACTTGATCTGAAACATCAAATCTCTGAAACAAGCAACCAATACTTTATCTCAAAGAGAGGCAAAATGTAGACATGTAAAATTGACCTAACACCTATCACACACCTTAAATGACATTTTTTCATCATCGACATCATTATTATCAAATATCATTGCATTTCACATCAAAAGCATCAAAAACCCTAATTTCTGTTATTAATTGAATAATATGACAATTTAAAATTCATTTTTTCATCAATTTTGACCAATTAAATAAATTTCATTTATTTAATAAAGTCCTAATCTAACTTTATTCCTCTTAATTAATTAAATAACGATTATTTAATTATGTCACTAATTCACCTTATTCCCCTAAGTCGATTAAATTATTAAATCATAATTTAATTAACTCACTTTCCCTCCAAATTTGAATAATTTGAATAAACTATTCAAAACATCATAAAAAATAAAATCAAACTAATGCAAATTTGTTTGCAAAAGTCAAACTTGATTTGCACGTTCAACTCCAAAAAGAATTAATTAATTAAATCAAATAATTAATCATTCTCAACCACTTTCCTAATTGAGCAAATTATGAATCACTGATTGCTCAATCTATTTCCTGACTGATCAATCTATTTCTCAATCCCACAAATTATTCAACCTATTTCTTCAATCACACTAATCATGAAATGAATTTGCACAAATTATGCCCATCTAAATCCTCTCAACATCTTTCGACCATCAATCAAAATATTCTACTACACAATCCTGATTGTCCATTTCAAATCACAAATTCTATATAACAAACCTCTTTCCTCACAAAAAAAGATCAGAGAATCAACATCACTCATATAATAAAGTAATGCCTAATCGACATAAACAAAGCTTCAGCCGACATCTTCGATCAACAACATACACGCGAATTCTTCAAAGCTCTCGCACACAACAATGGAGGCTTTGCATTGATACGTGCAACCACATCTTCGCGAACACACTCTGACACAGGATGGTAACACTATTTGTTTTGGATGTCATTGTCATTTCTTTTTGTCAATTACGTTCTTGATTTCCTTAATAGTTTATCTTTATTTTGTGAGTAATGGGCATAGATCTAGATCATTATTTTGGATTAGATTAGCTTCTATTCGTTGTTTTGATCTCATTTACACTTGTAGATTTCCCCCTTACACAAAAATATTTTTAACAATTTTTTTTGCCAAACTCCCGAGGGGCATCCCACCTCTATTTTCACTCATCGAGGTAGATTGGGGCATGTCACTAAATTTTTATACTTTCTTTGAAACAACGCTATAAAAACACATTGTGTCAAAGAGGGGGAAAATGTAGACACTTAAAATCAACTAACATTTTCCACCATCACATCACACTAATCATTCTTCTAACCTTAATTAAATAATTTCATTATATTATTTAAATAATCTAATGGCATCTTCTATAGTTAAATAATTTTTAATTATTTAATTATTTTTCAAATTTACTCTCCATTATTAATTAAATAATTTTGGATTATTTTATTAATTCATATTATTATTTATTCTTCTATGATTAATTGAATAATTTTTATTATTCAATTAGCTCACTAATTATTCTTTTCCTCCTCAATTAATTATTTAAATTATTATTATTTAGTTAATTTCTCATTGTTTATCCCTTCAATTAAATAATTCTTCTTAATTATTTAATTATCCTCCCATTAATTGATTATCGATTTACCCATTTGTACATGCAATTAATAATTGATTCATTTAATTATTAATTACTCATGTATTTCCACCTCATCAACTAACAAAGATTTACTCTCAGTCCACTCAATTAAACCCACTTCACTCCCACTCACTTCGAGTTGAATGATCAATCAAATTAGTTCACTAAGCTATCAATTTTCTCTACTATTCGTCAGTCTTAGTTATCACTCCAATCAATCCTCTTAACTAATCCATAGAGTCAATTACCTACAATTAAGAGATCGGTTAACTCCCCATCAATTCCTCTCATCAATTCTTAACCATTGATCTTCTCAATCTCTCCTCAGATCTTGATTGTTGATCCAGGTCATTGAATATCTATAAATTCATCCCTCCTATCATCTATTCCTCCTCACAGATCATTGCAAAGAAATTATATTTGTATTATTAGTTCTTTATGCTATTGTGCTACTAAAAATCTAAGAGCAAGTACTATTGTACTATTCTCCAAGGTGAAAAGAGAAGAACAATGGAGTAAAATGAGGAATTCACACATGTTTATGGTATTATTTTAATGTGATTCTTTATGCTTCATTGATATGATCCTTGGTTGAGTTTGATTGTGGATTTCAATTTTTTGTTATTTGTTATTGGTTTTCATAATAATTTTCCAAGTCATCCACCTACAATTGAAGAAGTGTGTAGAAAACAAGGAACACATGCATGAAGGTAGACAAGGTTGTGATTAGAAATAACAAAGTGCACACAAAAACCCCCCATGACACTTGAGTACAAAAAAAGACACAACATGATGTGTAAAATCCCCAGAAAGTATGTACACTAATGGCACTTTAGCTCAATGCATACACAAATTAAAAAGTGCATTTAATAGATGCTTATAATACCTAGCAAGGAAAAAAATATTGAAAATACATATGGTGTTGGTGTGAAAGGGTTACTTTATCTAATTAGTTTATTTCCTAGCTAATTATCCACTTAGGTCATTTTCACACCTTATTACTTAAGTTTACTTAAGGTGTACATTGGATATGTATCACTTTATGTCTCATATCATGAGATTAAGACACTTGTCACAATATTATGATACTTATCCATTTTATGTCCCATATCATAAGATTAAGACACTTGTCATAATCTTATGATATCTTATCCCTCACCTTGGCCTATATAACCAAGGGGTTCCCTTTGTAATCACAACATCTAACATAAATTCTCAAGCTCATTGTAAGATTTGAATTCTCTTGAGTAGAGTATAATTTATTCTTTCTCATTTCTAATTACGCCGAAGGCGTTCCCTCTATGAAGTGTGTCCAGGCAATCTTTCACATCAACGGCGTGCAATAATGGATAACAGATGGACGACCATTGAAAGGCATTTGACCGTTTATCATTGTCAGTTTGCTTTATCGTCTATTTAGTCTATTCACTGTTGACGGCATCAACTCATTGCGGGTCGCTCCTTTGACCGTTTCGTGTAGCCAGGCATCTACGGCTAGAGCATTTAATGCATTGTTTTCAGCGACTATTTTACTGAGCAGAATCCTACTGCAATTGAACGCAGTAAAATTTTGAATATGCTTCGATCATGGTCAAATATACTGGAGATATAATGTCTGTGTGCTGAAAGGTAGGCATTTGAGTGTTTGCGTGTTCCAATGCTTTACGTTCAATGGGAAATAAGAAAAAATAAGCGAATTAGAATTCCTTATAAAATGCTGCGAAAGAGGAAACAGTTTCGAAGACATCAGAGACAGAGATAGAGACCTCGCCTACCTCCCACTAACACACAGACTCAGGAAAAAACCACCACTACACTCAGTCCTTCCTCTGTTGAATCGCGTCGATCTGGTGAATAGCTTGGTGGGCTTTCTCATCGATTTGCTGGTAGAGATCGATGAGCAGAACTGTTGTACTGCTGCAGCCCCTACCACGCGGAGAAGAATACAGGACATACATGTATGAATTAACCAGGCCAAAAGTGAGGGTAGAGTGACAGTATATTCACAACAAAATTGTCTCCTTTCAATGAAGGGCAATCGCCCATGTATGGGGCTGCAACCAGACTGATGAATATAAAAATCTTCACAATCACATTCTCTGTGTACTCTTCCATACACCATTTATAAAAAAGGTTTGTGGTGGTCTATGAGAGACATTTCTCCTGTGAAAACGCACGTCCAGATTCAGAGCTAGGAATCGGTGGTTGGATACCTTGTGCAAGATACAGGCAACTGATTCAAAGTGGGGTTATGGTTTTCAGCCCTGCTGCAGGGTGGTGGTGGTGTAGGATAAACACTAGCACCATTGTTGCTCTGTCCGTTCTTGATGGATGTGATGGCAGCAGCGAGGGCAACTGTCAAGTTGGGTTCTGCTGTACAATGGCGTAATATTATATTATGTTATTTATTATTTACATTTTCTATAGTATAGTATATAATATTAATATAATATAATATTTATTATATAATTATATTATTTAAGTCTTACTAAATATTATATAATAATTTATAAATTAGTTTACTATCATTTTGTAATTATAGAAGTAATCCTTATTTTATTTAAAATTACATTTGTGAATAATTATAGTTATCATATAAACTATTTAAGGATTGTATTTGTATACTCATAAGAAAATATTTGGTTTGATGTGAAATTATTTTTTTAAATCTAGATGTTATGCATTTATTGTTTCTATTTATATATATTCATTATCTAGCTTCCTCTCTATTTATATCCCCCATCTCCATCTCTACCTCTATTTCTCTCTGTCTTTATCTCTCTCTACCCTTATATCTCTTCCTCTCTCTACATCTCTCTATATATCACTTCTCATCTCTATCTTTATCTCTCTCTCCCTCTCTCTTCCTCTCTATATATGTATCTCTTCCACCTCTCTCTACCCCTATATCTCTCCCCTCTCTCTCCCCCTTTCTCTCTCCCTTCATCCCTCCCTCTCCCTATTGTAAACACAACATGAGCCTATTGGTAATGGACCCTAATTATCTTCCTGATTCAAAGGTTTTGGTTCAATCATGTATGGATCCTTATTATTTCTCCATTGAGACATTTGTTGCATAAACAACATTATTTGATAAATGACCCACCAATCAACATCATGTACTTCATAAATGAATGCAACAAAAAAATACCAAAAAATTCCCTAATTGACCTTCCACACCTATTCGGCGTACCCATTGCACACCAGGGTGCGATTGCTAGTTTCTATATTTGCTTTATTTCATTCATTTGCATCTTGGGTAGGATTTTTAGCCAAATCTTACATGGTATTAGAGCTGTTGTGAGTTGTGGGTTAGCAATATTTTGAGAAACCTAGGATTGTCTAGAGCTATTATTTTTCAAAACATATGAGTATGCTCTTCTCTTGCATCCTTGGATGATCCGAAGAATCATAAAAGTGTGAAGAAAATACTAGTTTCTAGGGGGTTCAAACATTGACTTGCTAGTTGTAAGTTTTTTGAAGCTTCCTAGAGAAATTTTGAGCTCACCATTGAGTCTAGAGTAGCTGAGAAAGTCAAATATTCCTTTTATTTCATCTAAACCAGACATCAGAGGCCAAATCTGTAAGAGTTTAAAGCGAGAGGTTCATTGTTAGATCCAACAAGGAACTGCTATTTCAGAGCATTTTGGGTCAAATAAGATCCTGCCATCATGCTTAAAAGGCTCGAAAACCTTAAAATTGACTGCTAATTTTTTGATTTTGGGTGCGTTAGAAAAAAACATTTTGTTTTGTTTTGGGAGCCGTATGACCCCCATGAACATGCCAATTCGTCGTTTTAAAAAGAAAATTTGAAATTACTACTATGAAAGCGTAGAGATTTTTTTAATATTTATAAAGTTTTTTTAAAAAAGATTGAAAAACTTTGAAAAAAAAATTTGAATTTTTGGGTATTGTGGAGGTACTACATAGTTCCATACCCTATGGGTACATGGGTACCCCATAGGGCCCCACGCCCCATAAAGATGCGAACCCATATGGGCTCATACCCTTTAATGGGTCACCCTTTATTTAACACCCTCATGTGGGGTGTGGGGAAGGCTTAAGACCCCACAATTTAATACTTTTAAGGTTTTTTAAATATATTTAACATAGAATAATTAATATTTTTTATTAAGTTTTATTGAAATCTTTTTTAATAAAAAGTTTTCTTTAATAATTTTTTATTAAATTTTTTAATATTTTAAATAAATGTTAATTAATTTTTAATAAGGTTTTTAAAATTAAAAAAAAAATCTTTATTAAATTTTTAATAATTTTAATGATATTTTTAATTAACTTTTAGTTAAGTTTTTTTTTTTTTAAAAAAATTTCATTAATAAGTAAAATTGGAAAAAATAATTATGATTGATCATCAAGCTCTATACTGGACCAATATGTGTCATTCCTCTAATCAACAACCTACAAAGGTTAGTTGCTCTTGTATTATGGTAAAATCCCAATCAAAGGACATCTTTAATGACCACATTTTGTTTTCTACTTCGAAGTTGATTTTTGCATGGCCTCCTTAAAAGAGTCGCCCTTCTTTAAGGGGGCTTGAAGCCCAAGTAGGCTGCTAGGTATAAGGTCTACACAGGTACCTGGTACCTTAGAATTTGAATATTTTTTAATTTTTTAATTTTTTTTAACAATTTTACAATGTTTTCAATTTATTTATTTATTAAAACAATATTAAAAATTCATATTTTAATAAACATAAAAAAAATTAAATATATATTTAAGACTATTATGTCCATGGGGGTTGTACGGTTCAGATATTTTTTTTTGCCTCACCTGGCAACTTTGTCCAAAATTAAAATTTTGACAATTGATTTTAAGGTTTTTTGGCCTTTTGAGCATGATGGCATGGTCAAACTTGACTCAAAATGCTCTGAAATAGCAGTTCCTTGGTAGATCTGACAATGAACCTTCACTTTAAACTCTTGCAGATTTGGCCTCTCACTAGTACAAAAACAACAATATATGACTAAATAAACTACTAAAATTTGCATATAAATGACTAATTTTGGTCACGTGACTATTAGTAGTTTATTGCTGGTCATTTATAACGTGACCAAATTTATGACTAAACTATTTTAGTCATTTATTTAGACATTGATTTGGTCATTGATTTGGTCATTGATTTGTCATTGATTTAGTCATTGATTTAGTCATTAATTTAGTCATTGATTGTTGTTAACTGGTCATTTATTTAGTCATTAATTTAGTCATATATTTAGTCATTGATTGTTATTAACTGATCATTTATTTAGTCATGGTAGTCATTTATTTAGTCATATATTTAGTCATTAATTAAGTCATATATTTAGTCATTAATTAAGTCATATATTTAGTCATTAATTTAATCATTATTTTAGTCATTATTTTAGTCATATATTTAGTTATTAATTTAGTCATTACTTTAGTCATATATTTAGTCATTAATTTAGTCATATATTTAATCATTAATTTAGTCATGTATTTATTCATTACTTTAGTCATATATTTAGTCATTACAAATCAAATCTAACTTAATTAATCCTCACAAATTTATGCATATAAACTTCAAGTATCATAGATATTCAAATGTTGAAGAAGCACCATGAAATGAAGACTAAAATGCTTGAACAAATATGATCGATCATACACAAAAACAAACAGATTACAAATCAAGAGGAGCCACAACACAATATTTATGAGTGGAGAAAAAACCACTCTAAAAATTTACTTCATTAAGCCTCATTAGAAAATCAAAATCTCATTGGTTACATTCAATGTCTCAGTAACACTGTACAACTTATAGACACTATATAAACAAAATACTCCTATTTTCATAGAATTATACTATTTTCCCCTTCCTTAACTACAGTCCTTTTGGAAGGGCAGTGATCTCCTATAGGGGCTCAAACCATTTAATCCCCTTGCAAATCCACAGCTTTCCCACCACTATTGGTTTCGGCTCCTCCAAACTCTTCCTTGCTGGTATTCACCTTTCACTTCTCCAATTCAGAGCTGCAGCCTGAAAATAATGTTTCAAAATTTGCACATCAAAAACTCAGAAAAGTCAAATAATACAGAGGATAAAATTCATACATTTTATTTTCCTTTTCCAACTATGGCACCCTAAACTTAGGCGCTAGATATAGTGAATGTATTAGGATTAGATATAACTGTTATACTTCTGAAGTTTCAAATTTCCTCTTCACTATATAGACAACAAAAAGGAAAAAGTACAGATATAATACCTGCTAACATAGTAGATATGAGAGCATATATGAGGAATGTCCACAATACCTGCACAAAAAAAATATGCATAGAACCACAAAAATTGCAAGCAAACAAATCATAAGTTGAGAGTCTTCCGAACATTTTTATAACAAACAAAATTCTTTATCAGGAAAACTTTATTTACATTAGCATAATTCTTAAAAGACCAAATATATTGTGCTTAGAAAAACTCCATGTTTGGTTTTACATAGAAGTAAAGTTTGTAAGATCTATGATAAAAAAACAAGAAACTTTCAAGAGAAAACACAAAAATATTCAGCTGTTGCAGTTCTCTTGTTCTTTGATGTAAAATAACATGCATTTCTCCAAAAATAAAAAATAAATATTCAAAAGCACGAAATAATAGCATATGCATGGAAGTAGGAGAAAGAAAATTTAAAGCAAAGAAATAGTTGAAAGCTTTTATTTTCCATCTACTCACAAATAATGTACTTATTTACCATGTATATAAAGAGTGCAACCCATAAGGACAAACGTTCAAGTGACAATCTAGAAAATACTTACTATATTGAACATATGCCATCATTCAAGCCTTTTTATTCGTGATTGAAGCTCCTCAATGATGCACTCCATGGATAGCCCTGGGCTCCCTGGAGGTTCTGATCTAGAACTCCCCCTGTTATTTATCAAATTACATACTATTAATATTTGCAAAAAATAAAGTCACACACATAAGGCTCAAGTAAATGAAACCACATAATTCATTTTATCAATGGAAAACTGCAATGTACTACCCATGAGATTCTATTTACAAGACTTGTGAGCTATATGAATTGTTGAACCATCAAAAGTAAAGGTAATTTCCAAAAAAGGGTCCTGTGAATTATGACTTTAATACACCCAACAAAGCTTGTGCCATATATCACATATCAAAAAAGAGTGCTTTCTAAACAATGAACATAACCAAGGGAATAAATAGCATGATCTATGTAGATATCAGCTCCTTTGTCTATGCTTTCTCATGCAATCTTCAAAATAAAAAAAATCAACAACTCAAATACATCAACCTACAAGTTTTTCAATATATTAACCAAAAATAAATTAGAATAGCACACATCACATTGACTCTGGATGGCAAGGGAAAATAAATTGCACTCACTTTCACATTGGACATCCATGATAATAGAATTAATGAAATCCAACCATGAGAAGATACTCTTAGAACTCATGAAATTAGAGCATTGAAATTTCTTACATCCAAGCCAAGGCTTGGATCCCTTTCAACTTCACTGTCAGACAAGAAACTACTTTGAAAGAGTAAAAATGAAGGATTCAAACTTCTAGTGGGCATCTCAAAAAGTTCCCTATAGAGAAAAGCAACAAAATGAGGAAGATAGTTGAGTTTTCCAAGCTCTATTGCTTTATGTAAGTAGCAAAATATCTGTAGCTACAACCATGAAAAGGTTGCATAAATCTTCATGCTATTTGACTTGGTGGATAAAGACTAAGAAAAAGATGAAAGATCTTAAAAGAGAATTATATTAAGAAAATGCATCACATATTACATTATGATCTTGTATGCTGATGTAACTGGAAAAATCATTTAAGTTTTAAGGCATTACTCAAAGAAAAAAAGATTAAAACAAACAAAATTGAAATAAAACAGATTTAAGGCACTACCAGGAAAAGGAAAGAGTGGCTCTCATTGAGCCTTGCTTTGATATTCTCCAATTTGAACATGTTGTTGCCTAGAATCCTATACAACTATCATGGTTAAGCATGCTATCGCCCCATCGGTGAGACATTGTGTTATCTTCCACCGATATGTTCTAGTGTTGTCGATATGCTTTCATCGATCTATCGGTGGAGCTATGAGGGGAGTTCCCCTGATGTAGTAATGTTAGGCCGATAGTGAATATAGGCTGAGTATTTCTAGCAACACTGCTTTTTTAGTTGGATCCTAAAAATGCTACAACTTATGTTCTTCTCTAAAACATCTATACGAGGTTCAAATAGTAAAGAGATTCATGAAAGATAGAGGAATTAAAAAGATACCTGGATGTTATAGTTGGATATGCTCTGGTAGACATATATGCAAGATGTGGAATTGTAGACAAAACACCTCAATTGTTTGACAAAATGCCTCAAAGAGATGTCATCTCATGGAATGAAATGATTGATTTCAGAATGTGTACAAAATGGATTTTGCAAGGAACCTTTCAAAATCTTTGAATTAATGAAGCACTCTGGAACACATCCTAACATTGTAATCTTTGCTTGGGTTCTAGGTGCATGCAATCATGCAAGTTCAGTGGATGAGGGTTGCACATACTTCACATGTCAGTAACCCTTATTGCATTACAATTTACATATATAGTTGATCATTAGGTGTGCATGGTTGACCTTCGTGCCTGCGCTGGCTATATTGAGGACACCCTAAACATTATTACTAAGATGTTAGTTAAATCTGTGGTACATGCAATTTAAATAATCTCCACATGTCTTCTTGAATGTAAGTAGAGTCTCAAACACAAAAAATGACCAATAACAGTGCAAATCATAGTCCATACTGAAGTATCCAAAATCTGCAATGCAAAACCAACCTCAAAAACTCATTAGAAGGGTTAGTGTAACACACAAATCTGCAAATACCTCCATGGAATACATTGCAAATGCTTTCAAAAAATGCAACAAATGATAATATAAAGACTAAAGCATTATGAAAACAAAAGCAAGCTACCTATTCCATGTTGGATTGGTGTCACATGTGCTAGTGACCCTTTTCCAATCCTTGATCAAAGCTAAGATGATAAAATGCAAATGGATATGGTGAGTGATGATAAACAAGATCAAATCTCAAATGAAGAGAGTAACCTTGCATGAAATTGTGAAGATTGTGAAGGATTTTCTTGAGGATGATGCTTGTATTTAAAGATTTTCAAAATGTTGAATGTTGAAGAGGGACCAATGTGGGATAAAAATCAAGCCAATGATAGAAGGACACTTGTCACCATGTGATTAGTTAATGTGTGTGCAAGATTTGGGAAGAGTGCCCAAGAGGGGGAAATTTTGAATTCAAATTTGCAATAAATTTTGAGAGGGGGACAAGAAAGAAGAGCAATAAATGCCCTGTTTGACTTGTCATGTTGAGAGAAAATGATTGTTTTAATAAATCAATAAAATTGATTTATTGTGCAAGTGGCTAGATCTAGATAATGCAAGTGGGATGGGATTAGCATTAGATTAGGATTAGGTGATGGTTATGCTGATTAATGCTGATTAGATGATTTGACCTTTTGGACTTTGATAATTGATTTATTTAAATCAGAAAAGGATGAAATATGATTTTAGGATTTGATTTAAATAAAGTCCTGATTTATTGGATGAATGGAATATGATTATGCATGATGTAAATTTGACATGTCTACATTTTGCCCCTCTTTGAAGCAATGTACTTGTTGCGTTGGTTCAAAGAATAAACTTGCCGCAATCGAAATTAAAATTTTTCTGATTTTCGGAT
>VDFB02000003.1:117667868-117733033 GCA_007258455.2 Sequoia sempervirens | reverse complement strand
TATAAGTGTATTATAATGTTTCATTGTTGAATAATACATTGAATGTGGATGCTTTCAGAGGTTGAGTTTTTCTCTTGTGATGGTTTTCATATGACATTTCTTATGTACTCTTGTGGTATGCATTTGATATTTGCATTATGGTTATTGTGTAAGCTTGTATGCATGCTTTTCTCTCATGGGGTATGTAGGAAATAGTTTGACCAACCTAGTAATTTCCTAACAACTAACACTCAACATGAGCTAGAATTAATACATGCCAACAAAAGATCTAGCCAGACAAGGATTATCATAACCAAATCTCTTCAAAGGTTAGCTAAGCAACACCCTCACATTCCAACCACAATCCTGCACATCAACATAGTCATCTACCATCAAGCACTCCCTCATGAAGTGAGAGATTAAGTTGGCACAACACCCACCCTATCTACATATATCATTAACATTCATAAGATTCTCTTTCCTCATGAAGCGAGTAGTCCTTTAGATTCTCCCTTCATCCATTGGCTTTTGTCAATTCAGTAGGAGTGATCTAACCTTACAAAACCTACATGACTACAACACAAGTCTAAGCTCTAACTAAATACTTCAATCAAGCCTATAAAGGATGAAATCAAGTTGTATTTGTGCCATGTGAGCCATGTGTTGAACTATTGAATCATCATTAGATTGCCTTGTATACCCGTACAACCATACAATTTTTTGCACTTATAGGGCCACCACTTTTCAAGAAAGGGCGAATGATGAGAGAACAATCACACAAGCTATTAGGAACATTAAATGTGCTTTGATCATATTTGGGAATTTCACAATCTTCTTCACAACATGATGCCTTACACACAATATATAGTGTTTTCAAACACAATTACACATGACCCTACATAGTTCATTTCTCCATTGCATTCTATCATACATGACTTAGCCTTGCCTCACTCAAACACATAGCATATTAGTAGATTTGTTACACATGGACTTCTTTAGTCATGGGAACGTAATACCACTCATTAGGAATCTCAAGCTAACAAGTAGTTGGAAGGTTGGTAGTTTAGGTCATGAACTATTACATCTTCTTATTCTTGTTTGTAATTGTAATATACATTATATATTCACGTATTTCTTTGCATTGAGATATGCACAATAATTGAATATTTGTAGGAAAACTAGTTTGATGTGTTCACCCCTTAATGGTCACACAAAACCTCATTCCTTGTACTATTTGTAACATCTATTTACCCTATTCATTTTATTTTTTATTTCTTATTTTTTTATGAATAGAAGTAACATACATATTTGCTAGAGCCTTCTACTTGCACATCTCGATTATGTGTTGGTTTACAAATCTCTCGTCTTCCTTTGCATAGTCTATAATTTCATCTTTCAAGATTGGTTTGTCCCATGGACAACCTAGGATCTAGATCAATATATCTATCCCAAGCCCACATATCTAAACTTTGGTGTACTAATCTAATATTTTCTTAAAGTTAATATTTGTTTTTAGTTCACTTCGCTATCTATGCTTTGCTTTAACTAATTAGTAGTTCTTATGAAAAATTGTAGAAAATTTACTAGATAATGATTGATTCTCCTTTAATAAAATCCCTAAATTGTCAATTTAATGATTTTTCAAAAAGATCAAATATAATAAACAAGCATATAGAAAATATCATAATAATAATACAAGTAGATATGCAAAAATGATACTTTGATTATATTCTTTTAAATAATGATGTTATGATGTAATTCAATAATATCTAAATACTAAATTCTATAAAAAATAAATTAGTAAAGTTAGCTCCAAAAGTGTGACAAATAAATTTTTACACACTGTACATAAAACAAACAAGTGATGCAAGCGTCGAGTTCCTGCCGGAGTGCGTGATGCAATTAGTATATTCTTGTGAAAAGGTGCAAAAATCATGTTTGAGGCTCAAGAATAAAATTGCACTAATTGCCTTTCGATGTATTTGTACTCTAGTACTATGAATTTCATGATAGCAACATTTGAAATTAAAGTTGAATATAATGTCGTAGTTCAATGCCTTCAGCCATAAGCCTCAACCCAACTAGTCACAAGTAAATCTTGAAATACTAAATTTTTTACGTCAAAATAATAAAGGATAGAATAGCTAATGAGCACTGCATAAATAAGACACCATATGTCATAGAGCATTTATTCACTTAACCAATATCAAAAATTCAGATAGAAGAAAATTTCATCTGAAGAAATATGTGGCGTCATACAATTTAAAGTCAAAGATGAAAAAAGTTGCTTGAAAGAAAATTTTATTCTAAAAAGTGTAAAAATATAAATCCAAAACCAACAATGTTGATCTTTAATTCAAATAAGAATTAGCGTATACAATGTTAACAAATATCCATAAAAAGCTAAAATAAAGTGTTAAAATCAAATGTTGGTAGAAATTTTATAATTTATAAAATAGGGCAGAAAATTGCTACCTAACGTTGGCTTTTTCTAATTTTTAAGGAATGTGTAGAAAGTTGTGGGGTAATTAATTTAGCATTCCATTAACGTGGCATAAAGTTGTCAGTAATTAATTTAGTATTCCACTAACATGGTATAAAGTTGTCGGGTAATTAATTTAGCACATCTCGAGGGTACACAATTTTTGGCTTTTAAACGAGGGCAATAGAAAGTTGCTAATTAAAATGATCTAGTCTCACAAAAAACGAATCAAATCATGTTCCAAAGGGTAAAAAAACTAAGTAATTGACCCAACTAGAAAATTATCTGAGTTATTTGGCCTCCTCCATGTGTTGAAACAGATTAGCGCTTCCACATTTTGCATGCAATACGTAGGAGTCCACGTGCCTCGTATGTGCTTCCACCTTCAACATACATGTTGATCGACGCATTTTTAACCAAGACATCTGTGCAAAAAAAATGAGGGAGGAGATCCTAGACGCCTCTGATGGACATTCATCCCCGGTGGGGGAAAGCTTGTATTTTTGTTGGACGCACAAAGGATGAGGATATAAGCCTTACACCTTCCAATTGCATCATCGTGTAAGTTCTACTCTCTTACACAAAATTTATTGTGCAATCAACAAATTCATGAGATAATATTTTCTTGAGGGATTTTGTCAGATAGTTTCAGTTAATTGTCTTACTTCCATGTTTTGCATGCCTGCCCGATTCAGTTGTTCTTATCATGCAATCATGGCATTGCAGGAGATGAAATTTCTTTTAGGGATTGAATCAAACAGTTCACATACCTCATCTATGCCTCCACATCTTGGTCTTTAAAATACAAGAGCCAGTTTAATTAAAAAAAAAAACTGAAGAAATATTATAAAAAATGTATGAAGTTGTGAAGAAGGATGTAACAAGTTCAACTTTTGAAAATGGTTTGACCTCTGTAATTCACTATATGTGAAGACAACGCTGGTAGCCATCACATTTAGAGTATCAGCAATAGCTAGTATCTAATTAATACTAACTTAGCTCAAGTTTTGCATGAATTATTTCATATTGTTATCAATGCCAACAAAAATGGGCAAAGCTTGCAGGAAACATATTAAGTAACCCATTCCGAAGCTCCCATTTTGCTTAAAATATGGAAGACTGAGTGTGAGGGGTAAACAATCAAATGCCCATGATATTTGAGGAATGGCTCTAAATCAAAACTGAGGGTTTCGCTAGTCACAAAAGATGGAGTTAAAAGGTCAGTAAGTATCAGAAATTCTTTAGGAAGATGATTTTTTTTAGAGGTGTTAGAATAATTATAATTTTTCATGTATCGTTTTGTCCCTATTCTTCACCACTTGCATAATGAAATACATGTTCTGATGTCTTTTTATCAGTGTTTTTATATGAGTGTATAATTTTTGTTGGGTTACCTTTCGTTGCAAAGTCCAAAACTTAACTCAGTAGTACAATATCCTATAATTTACTTAGGCCCTTTTATGAAATTTGTATATACTTCACTTGACAAACGGTTTCCCATTACAATTTTCCGTGTCTATCTAAAGAGCATGCTACCTAGGCATAGCGTCCTTGGTTGGTTCACAGATATTGCATAAACACGGAGACCAGTCATTCTCTAGTTTTGGATTAGATCATTGTCATACTTTTGATTGCTAATTTAAGGTCCTGAAAGATAGAGTGTGTGGTCTCAAGAAGAACTAATCAAAGACTACTGATCTATAGATAAGAAAGAAAACATGAGCAAACATATAAATTTAAAAATTGTATAGCTTCCAAGAGGCATAATGTTGTTCAGTTAGTTTAAAGAATTAAATAGATTAGTTTATAATTTGTTCATGGTTTTACAATACAATGCCATTAAAAAGGATCTACAATACAATGCCATTAAAAAGGATCATATACACAGGCATTATAGAAGACATATGCTCCCTAAGAATAACAACTCAAATCTTCATACACGATAAAATAGAATTGCTATGATCAAGATCGCCATCTCTTGATTCAGGTTGTTTTCAACAAAGTTTTTCCTCTTCTTCCAGCTGATGCTGCTCTTTTTTTCTGTGGCTTCTCTGGTTTAGTAGGAAAATATTTGATATGGACCATATCCCCAACCTCGCAGATCACCTGAAATCAAATTTTAACACCAGAAATTGAATTGATTTGAAATTAAGTTAAAACAAGCCTAGCATCAGTAGGAAATAGAGATGCTTTAGAAGCTTGGGCAACTAAATCCTCGTGTACAGTAGCCTATATATAAAGAAGTCAAAGCATAAAATGGCTGCACGAAAATAAGGAATCCCCACACCCTGATTTTAAAATGATAGATATACTCTATTTAAGAAAACAAAGTGGATTTATTTAAGCTCAAGATTTTACATAAAAAATGATAGTCTATAAATTGCTGACAACAAATCCTTGGTAAATATCAGAGAGCCTCAAAGTGTTGCAAAACACACCAAAGACAAGATTCCAAAAATGTAATTACGTCCAACACAAATTGTCATTGATGATTTTAAGCAAAATGTAGCTGAATAAGATAATAACCCATCGAAGACTCTTCCCTTAATGTCTATTAAGTACAAAACATTGTGTGAAGAAGTCACATTGCTATGCTGAGATAAAGCTTAATGTATAAAACCAAGTGGTAAATAAGACACCCCAAGTTCAATTTCTGACCCATCTATGAAAAATTTAACAGTGTCAGAGCCAGGTCAAACCCAACAAAACAAAAAATATCAATCAAAATTCAAATCTGTTATATATTTAGAAGACAATTAAAATAAATATTAGAGTAAAAGGTTGCTACTTGTCCATTGATTGATCATGCTACAAGTTAAAATTGCAATTGCTCCACTCTGCCAGTTAAGAAGGTCGAGTTGTAGTTTAAGATTTGACTATCATAAATGGTCTAGATTGATTAATGTTGGAAATCAATTGTAGCAGTATATCCGTGGATCATCGAATGTTATGCCATGGGCCATCTGCTAATCTACAGAAATTGATCAAATTAAGTTATGTGAATGCATTATATATCTGCTTGATGTCACCACATGAGAAGCTCCAAATTTACTTAATTTTAGACAACAATCAATGGCTACATTTGGTTGGCATTAAAATAAATGGTTTCAATAGCTCTGTGGATATGCAAGGTATACACCGCTTTGATTTATCAATGTATAAAAGTTGATAAGATTCAGACAGGAAGCAACATAATGACTAATTTAATTTTAGTCTTTGATAAGTTGTAACATTGTCACATTCGTGTGGAAGGAGGCCTACACGAGAGGCCTACTTAGCAAAAAGAAAAATTTGAAAAAATAAACTACATTGAAAAGGAAACAGTAGAAGAAGATAGAAGGGGGATGCCATGACAGGGGAAGGGAGTCTAGTTGCAGCCACTGTACTATAAGGCTTACCATTATTACAGGATATGCACAAAACTGATTTGCTTAAAAGGCTTTTAAAACGATCAAGCAAATGAAATTGGCCAGTGTAAAAGCCAGACTCCACAATCTTTGTCGGTATCCTCCCTGCTTATGCCGAAATGAGATCTGTCGAACAGGCTATGGACTTCTATCAAAGCATTACTGCAGAGATCATTTCCAACAAGAGGATTTTGTAGGAAATGGGAAGGGGGACTTAGGATAGGGAGGCTGCAATTTGGTAATTTCTATTGCTTGGGCATATCAAGAACATGTAAGAGAAGCTGCCAAACTGAAAATAGGGTAGAAATTTCAAGCAGAAAGAACGACGCAATAGAATTTCATGCAGAGCACGGAGTTGTCTGGAGTAGCTGTCATGAGAGGAGATGATAAGATCGCAGTCTCAGTACCTGTAATTACCCTAACTATAAACCCTACAAAAAGCACAAATTATTCAAACCCTAGATTGTGCTTTGGGTTTGTTGTTACCTATAATGCAGCTCATAGAGCAGCAACATAGGAACATTTAAATAATGCAACTGCATTGTAGCTAAGTCAAATAGAACTTCACTTGTAATTCTTGCTATAATTCCTAAAATCCCACCAAAAGACCTAGAAAAATAGCTCGGGTGAACTTAAATATGCAACAGCTACTTTGAAATCTTACCTTGGAAACAATTTGCGATGAATACGATTAAAAAATGGCCATCAAATGGCCCACTGCTGTGAATTCCTCATTTCTTCTCTTCCGTTGAAGATGCTTTTAGGGTTTTACTATAGTAATTCCCGGAAGAGAAGAGCACTTGTGAGAGAGGAGTAATGGGTGGCCAACCTACAACTGGGGAAGCTGTGCAAAGCACAAAAAAAACACAGGATAAAATAAGTAGTACCATTTCCAACCTGAGGCTCTTGACCAAAAACAACTACATCAGTGCTTACAATCTCCCTCCTGCAAAACAAAAAGAGGCACACATTAGAGCTTAAATGCAATATTCGCATTGCCCAGGTGATTCAAATTCTCAAAAAGAAACCTTAATTCACCAAATAAATAAACAGGCATGAAACGTAGCTTACAACTCAAACCCTAACATTCACACCGCTAATGTCAATTTACTTAAAATTCTGGCATATCCAAGATCACCAAGATCGCTATTATCAGCGGAAAAATACACAACGACCAATTAAAAAGGGATAACAATAACCAGAGCAAATGTGGTGTTATAAAACACCATTTGAGAAAAGCACAACAAAGTAGAACAAAGCCCTCCTGCCCACATCTAGGCTTTTGTCTTCTTGGGAGACTTACGCTCCTTGTCAGAAGCAGCGACAGACTTTTTGGGGAGAAGCACCTGGTGAATGTTAGGCAGAACTCCACCGTGTGCAATGGTCACTTCGCCCAACAATTTCCCCAATTCCTCATCATTCCTGATGGCAAGCAAGAGATGTCTGGGTTTGATTCTGTTCTTCTTGCTGTCTTTGGTAGCATTATTGGCGAGCTCCAGAACTCTCTTAGCATATCTTCTCTTTTTGAGATATCCGGCCACTCTGCCAACAGGAAACTGAAGACCATTTGCTTCTAGGAGCTTCTCCTTTCCAGCAGCTTCTATATATTTAATGTATTAACTATAATGTCTAGTTAAAATTATTCTCATAACTTAATTTTCCAAAAAAATTTAAAAGGAAAATGAATTATGTAGCTACTCTAACCAATATAAAAACAGATAAATAATAGAGATGCATAGCAAGTGGCTTAACTCTATATTAAATGACCAAAGTACCTGGCCATGCGTGGCCACCAAGCCATTCCAGTGCCTTCACCTCGAGCCAGATGCCATTTAATGCATTTAATTTGTATTCATGCATTACGTACGTCTACCCGCCAGTTTTATAAACTATGCCTTTGCTTAAATTTATTTAATCAATTTATGCGCTCACATTTTCTTGATATTTTAATGCATTTAATCTGCATTCATGGATTACGTACCTCTAGCGCCAACTTTTAAACTATGCCTTTGCTTAAATTTATTTAATCAATTTATGCGTTCGCATTTTCCCGAATTTTTAAAACAAAAATGATTTATAAAGCTACTCGGACGAATAGAAAAAAGATAAATGCTAATTTTCCAATATATAAAATAGCTCTCCAAATTCAAACTATACAAAAAAAAAGTAATATGTTAAATGGTGAAATGTGATTGGCCGATGCTACCGGTTAAAAGCATTCCGAGCGAATGCATAAATATTCATGTTGTTGGCGGAGGAACTAATAATAATTAAGAGGAAAGGTTAAACCACCCCTTCAATTTTAAAACTTTAAGATTATTTTCTATAAATAAAAAATCTAAACCTAAATAAAAAATAATAAACTAAAGATCACAACCAATGGGAAAAGTGAAGTATGCAAGTTCCACTACTAGAAAGCATAAAAAAATATTACTTTTGGCCCCTCTTGTCAAGTGGAGATACCACGTATATAATCTTTATTTGAAAAAGTCCTATAGTCCAATCCATATCATATGTGAAAATTTTGGTTGGAGAACCTTATCAGGCACATATGCCTGGAATCTCGCATGCACAACGCCTATGATTGGCGTGCTAACCATTAAAATAGGGAACGAATGTAGGCTTCAATCCATGTGATGAGCAGAGTTGAGGAAATCAACTTCGCGATTTGCGTGCTTGCAAAGCCTTTACTGATCAAGTTTTTGCTGTACAAGTTCTCAGATCTCGGCGATTAACTTTGCGTATGCACTCTTACTTCAATCCAGTATTTCTATAGATTTTCTTTCTTAAATGCTCTGAAGATTTTGATTACAAATTTGGAGGATTTTGTTTTTGTCTCTGAATGTTGTTTACTGAAATGCTGTAAATTTGCCAGCTTTGGAGTAGTTGTCTGCCATCTGCTCACTTCCTTTGGCATTTCCTGACTCGCTAGAATCTTTCTTTTAGGTTTTTGCATTAGGTGTCGCTTTTCTCAGTCCACCCTGAAAAGCATGTTTTTTCCATACACCTTAATCATGGGCAAGCAGTGGTATTTCAATAGGGCTATATTCTGGTAGATTGACTGATGCATGCTTTATTTCTCCAATTGATTGAGAGATCTTTGCTCATGTTCCAAACTTCTGAAACTCTTTTGAATGTTTGTTAGTATTGCTTCAGCCCTTCAATATGGGCCAATATTTATTTTTTAGTTTACACGAGTGATTAGAATCTAGCGAAAACAGTTTGATTAGGGTGTAAATTGAATCTTGCAGCAACAAAATTTATATAAGGAAAGTTCTGACCTCAAATACCTATCTTCCTTGTCTAATGAAATCGCAGGATTTTTTGGTGGTAAGAAATACGAAGAAACGATCCTTTAGGTGCTAAATTGGTAGAAGGATAGTTTTGAACTCAGATAACCATTTGCGCTTTTCCTGAAAAATCTCTGCATTGATTTTGTTATTAATAGGTGAGCAATAATGGGAGAGGAAAGGAGGAAAAGGGAATTTAGATTTTGCATAGACAGAGGTGGAACCTTCACTGATGTTTATGCTGAGGTTCCGGGTGAGCCAAGTTGGCGAGTCGTTAAGCTTCTGTCAGTAGATCCTAATAATTATGATGATGCACCTGCTGAGGGAATTAGAAGAATACTACAAGAGATCACTGGGGAAAAGATCCCCCGGTCTGCTAAGATACCTACATATCCAATAGAATGGATTAGGATGGGCACTACTGTAGCCACAAATGCCCTGTTGGAGCGTAAGGGAGAGCGTGTAGCTTTATGTGTGACAAAAGGTTTCAAGGACTTGCTTCAGATAGGCAACCAAGCTCGACCAAAGATATTTGACCTTACTGTCTTAAAGCCTTCACTGCTGTATGAAGAGGTAATAGAGGCAGATGAAAGAGTTCAGCTTGCTTTGGATGGAGTAGAAGAAGGTGCAGGAATTGTAAGAGGAGTGTCTGGTGAATTTTTAGAGGTTGTGAAACCATTGGATGAGAAAGCTTTGAAACCCCTCTTAGAAGGATTGTTGAAGAAAGGCATAAGAAGCCTAGCTGTGGTTTTTATTCATTCATACATCTATCCAGCTCATGAATTGGCTGTAGAACGCCTGGCAAAGGCTCTAGGGTTTAAGCAGGTGTCATTATCATCGGCACTTATACCGATGGTGCGAGCTGTTCCGCGAGGATTCACAGCTACTGTTGATGCATATCTCACTCCAGTTATCAAGGATTATTTATCGGGTTTTCTTTCTAGATTTGATGAGGATTTGGACAAAGTTAATGTATTGTTTATGCAGTCTGATGGAGGACTTACACCGGAAAACAGGTTTTCAGGTCACAAGGCAATTTTATCTGGTCCTGCAGGAGGAGTGGTTGGTTATGCCAGGACTGCATTTCTCGCGGAAACAGAAAAGCCTCTCATTGGCTTTGATATGGGAGGCACCTCAACTGATGTTAGCCGCTATGCTGGAAGTTATGAGCAAGTACTGGAGACTCAAACTGCAGGTATAACCATTCAGGCGCCGCAACTTGACATTAACACTGTTGCTGCAGGTGGAGGTTCAAAATTGAAATTTCAAGTTGGAGTTTTCAAAGTTGGACCAGAGTCTGTAGGTGCTCATCCTGGCCCGGTATGTTACAGGAAAGCTGGCGAATTGGCAGTCACGGATGCCAATTTGCTCCTTGGAAGAGTAATTCCAGATTATTTCCCTTCCATATTTGGACCAAATGAAAATGAGCCCTTAGATTTGGAGGCAACAAGGATAGCTTTTAAAAAGCTTGCTGAAACCATAAACACATATAGAAAGCAGCAAGATCCTTCTTCAAAAGATATGACTGTCGAGGACATAGCACTGGGATTTATAAATGTAGCCAATGAAGCCATGTGCCGGCCTATTAGACAACTCACAGAGATGAAGGGGTATGAAACAAAGAAACATGCACTTGCATGTTTTGGAGGTGCTGGTCCTCAGCATGCATGTGCCATTGCAAGAGCTTTAGGCATGAGAGAGGTTATTATTCATAGATATTGCGGTATACTAAGTGCATATGGCATGGGACTAGCAGATGTTGTTGAAGAGGCACAGGAACCATATGCTGCAGTGTATGGAACTGAATCTCTATCTGAGGTGTCAAAACGGGCAAAACTTTTGACAGAGAAGGTAAAAGAACAATTGAGGCTTCAGGGCTTTAGAAACGAAAATATAAACGCAGACTTGTTTTTGAATTTGCGCTATGAGGGTACTGATACTGCAATCATGATAAAGGCACCCCTAGACGGGAGCAATGACTTTGCTGGAGAGTTTGTAAAATTATTCCGCCAGGAATATGGTTTTGAGCTCCAAAAAAGACATATCCTCATCAGCGATGTAAGAGTCCGAGGTGTAGGAGTCACAAATATATTAAAATCAGTGGTAATGGAGAAAGCAATAGGTGAACCCAAAGCAGAGCGTTTTTACAAGGTCTATTTTGAAAGTGGATGGCAGGATACACCAGTTTATCTCCTTGATAATTTAGGCTATGGTCATACTATAGAGGGGCCTGCAATCATCATGAATGGAAATAGTACTCTAGTAATAGAGCCTGTTTGTAAGGGAATCATCACAAAGTATGGGAATATCAGATTCGAGATTGGATCTGTTCCAATACACACAGATTTGACAACTAAGGTTGCAGATGTAGTGCAGCTATCAATATTTAACAATCGGTTCATGGGGATTGCGGAACAGATGGGTAGGACACTTCAAAGAACATCCATTTCCACAAACATCAAGGAGCGCCTTGATTTTTCATGTGCTTTATTCAGTCCTGATGGGGGCCTTGTGGCCAATGCACCTCATGTGCCTGTTCACTTAGGAGCAATGTCTAGCACCGTCCGGTGGCAGCTGAAATATTGGGGTGAAAATCTGAGAGAAGGAGATGTCTTGGTGACCAATCATCCATGTGCAGGGGGAAGCCATTTGCCTGACATAACTGTCATAACACCAGTTTTCCGAGACGGAAAACTCATATTTTTTGTAGCAAGTAGGGGTCACCATGCAGAAATTGGTGGAATAACCCCTGGTAGTATGCCCCCATTTTCAAAAGCGATATGGGAAGAGGGAGCCAGGATTAAGGCTTTTAAATTAGTAGAGCAGGGGAGCTTTCAAGAAGAGGGCATCATCAAACTACTTCAGGGGCAGGTGTGTGATGAACATGGACAACACACGGATGGAGTTCTTGGAGTGATCCCAGGGACTCGAAGACTTGATGATAACCTCTCTGACCTTAGAGCACAAGTTGCTGCGAATCAGCGTGGTATTGCTCTTATAGGAGAGCTTATTGAACAGTATAGTTTAGGTATAGTACAGGCTTACATGATGCATGTGCAGACAAATGCAGAGGCTGCTGTGAGGGAAATGCTAAAATCAGTTGCTGCTCGAGCTGCCAAGCAATCACATTTAGAAAAGAAGGGATCACTTATTACTTTAGAAGCAGAAGACTACATGGATGATGGATCGCTAATACATTTGAAGCTTACCATTGATGAAAGCAAGGGAGAAGCATATTTTGACTTTGAAGGAACTAGTACAGAGGTATATGGAAACTGGAATGCTCCTGAGGCAGTGACAATGGCTGCAGTTATATATTGTCTGCGATGCCTTGTGGATGTTGATATACCTCTTAATCAAGGCTGTCTTGCACCTGTCGCAATTCACATTCCATTAGGTTCTCTGCTTTCCCCAAGTGAGAAAGCTGCTGTGGTGGGTGGCAATGTACTTACATCACAGCGTGTGACTGATGTTGTGCTAACTGCATTTCAAGCATGTGCTTGTTCACAAGGTTGCATGAACAATCTTACATTTGGTGATAAGACATTTGGTTATTATGAAACCATAGGGGGCGGATGTGGTGCTGGGCCAGGATGGAATGGAACCAGTGGAGTGCAATGCCATATGACCAACACACGTATTACGGATCCTGAGATTCTTGAGCAGCGATATCCTGTGCTTCTGCACAGATTTGGGCTTAGGGAGAACAGTGGAGGTGCTGGCCAGTACAAAGGAGGGGATGGTATTGTTCGTGAGATAGAATACCGTCGTCCTATAACTGTCAGTATTCTATCAGAAAGACGAGTACATGCACCCAAAGGATTAATGGGTGGCATGGATGGAGCTTGTGGACAAAATTTTCTCATCAGAAAGGACGGACACCGAGTTTATCTTGGGGGAAAGAACACTGTAGATGTACAGCCTGGGGAGATCCTTCAGATTTTAACCCCAGGAGGTGGTGGATGGGGCTATTCCTCTTGATGCATTTATAAATTGTAATGTTTTGCATTATTTTGTCAGCAGAAACCTGAAAATTTTCATATACATCCCGCAGTAACATAAACACTATCAATGAAAACTAGCACATGATAATAAGTAAATGGGAAAATGGGAGCAACGCTTCTACATATCAATTTTCAAAAGGCCCAGGATCAAGTTGGTTTTCCTGTTCTCAGCCCACTTCCGGAATCTCTCTCTGCATTATTGGATTAAGTGCAGATGTATATTCATCTATAGCCCAAATCAGTATTTAAAGTGAATGTTTAACAAAGAACATCGATTTTAGGTCTGTAGTATAAGAATTTATATGTTATGGTATTCTATAGTAATTTTATTGCATTTCGTATCTGCCACAGGTCAAAACAAAGAATTATAAGAAAAATGACTGGTTCTTTTCTTTAAATGAATTCTGGCCATTCAGTTTGTTTTAGCTAATCCTTTGACTGAGATGAAATGCAATGTTTTGTATCAGATATAAACTTAATTTTAACTCCACATGCATACTCCCCCACAGGTGAACCTCTTATTTTTGCAAGCTTTATTTCATAGATTGGATCTATAAAATCATAGAACCCTGTCCCGACTCTTTTACTTGGTTATGGTTGAAGTGTATATTTTCAAAAGGGAATCGAGTCATTGTTCAATCCGTATTTTTTCTTTCAAGGACTGAACACGATCCTGTTTTTATCTCTGTTTCTTTTATATTTTGCAACATGCATATTATGATGAAAATTTAAGCATAAGCATCGCCACTAATTGTATTCTTTCGGTGGACTAGTTCTCTGTTTTCATAGTTCTTTCTGTCATTTCCTTCCATTTCCTCCCTTCCGTTGCCTCTCCATCTTACAGTTGCATTGGATTATCGCTCATAAAATCACTGGAGTTTTGAATTCTTATTTTTCTTCTCCTTTTTCCTTTCGTCTAGTCTTGTGCTTATACTTTTTCTTTCTCACCACGTCTGTTTTTATGCTATTTTTTTCTTATTTATCCCCACGTTTCTTTATTTCATATCCTTTTCCTGTCTGACTTCCCAATTCTCTTCTCCCTTCTACATTCTTTTACGTTACCAAGTTATAAGTTCATGGTTCTCAAAAATTCAGTAAGTTTCACTTTTAGCATCATTAACCAGTAGGAATGAGCAAAATTAGAAATTGTTTCCAACATTACTTAATTAGGTGCCCATGAGAATAAGAGGATTGATGGTTGTAGCCCGAGATTGTATAAAATGCATGTTGCTGGCAAGCTTCTTGTGATTCTATGGATGAGGGACCCTAGCAGTGTTATTTTTAATTTTAAATCTTGCATTTGATTAAATGAACATGAATCCACATTGACAATTCATTATTTAGTTAGTCAAACCTACTCCTTTTCCTATATGGTAATGGTTGGTTAGGGTAATTAATTTTCATTTTCATTTCGATTCTAAAGGTACATTATCCTTTTGTCATTGTTTTAAGGTTGGTGGTGTGGCTAATTTGCGCTGAAAGATGCATTCTACCCCCTACATCAACTGAAGTTTTGGTGCAGGTAGGTGTGTGGGTGGATGGATTTGTGAGGATCATTGAGGGAGGCTGTTTTTACAGATGTAATTTATAATCATAATAATAATAAAATAAAAGGGGACAAGCATAACAAATTTATGATGCAAACAAATGTTAGATATCAGACTTTGCCAAAAAGATTGTACTTTGAAAGATTCATTAAGGTAAAGATAGTTTCTTCGGTCATTGCCAAGTAACACCAAATTGGTGCATGAACCCCCACTTAATGTTCACAGGGAGAATTTTTTTTTCTTAATTTTAATTTATATTTTATATTGTTCATACAAGGTAAACATACCTACCCTTCTGAGTTTGAACGCGTGCCTCCTTTATGGAATACATAAGCGTTCACCATTAGACTCATTCAAGCTGTACGTGTATGTATTATAATTACTTTTACATTATTCATAAATTTGTGAATCGATCCATTTGGATCTGGTATATGCCGAGAGGTAACCCAAGGGTTAAGGTGCCATTACCATCACAAGTGTATGAAAATAGGAGTTGACATTTCAAATCATTTCTATACCTCCGCACATATCAGGTCAATATTAAGAGGGATCGGTGCTAGTTATTACTCATCTTCAAACTGTCTTGTTACATGATGGTAGTATATTAAATAGGGCATGAAGCTAGTTAAATATATTGAACAATGTATTTTCTGGGTTATGTAGACATAAGGAGATCACTGAGGAGTTAGGAATGGGGCATGTTACAGGGTTGTAGATTTGACCACCCTTTAGTGGGCCACCAAACTGATTTTTGCATGATATTATTCTGTTTGTATCAATAACCTTTTTAGTAAAGGTAATTATTAGAACAGTTTCAAACTGACTTGTAAAATCAGTATTAGGTATAAAACAATACCTGAAGCAGGCTAAATACATTCAACAATATATTTGCTGAAGAGGTGTTTTGGAAAGGATTGTGTCTCAACCTTGTAGATTTATTAACAACTATATGCTGTCCCTATCAAACTAATTAATAACTTTCCTTGAGTGTAGGTTTATTGTCTCCATTTTTATGGGGAATCTTTGATATTTGCTACTCTTATGATTGCCAACAATACCATGGTTAATCCCATCTTTTTGATACCATAGCATTTCAGTAAGTCTCATAGAAAGTTTCAAAAGTGACGACTGATGCAAAGGTCTTTGAATGGCTCTCTCTTTCATTCATTTCTATCACCAAAATACCAAGGTTGTTTGTTTATATACTTTATTGAGGTTGCAACTGAGAATAGAAGTGGTAACACAAAAGAGGAAACTATTGTAGAGGATCGAAAGAATGAGGTCTTCTGCAATTCAATTCTACATTTGTGATTGTCCATGGTCTTATTAATTGTTGTCTTTTAGTTGTCAGTGTCTTAGTTGAATATCATTAATGATGATCACTTAAAGTGTAATAAATGTGTAATGATGAAATTCACATATCCATGTCATTTTTCATTTAGTTTTGTACTCATTTTGGGAAAATATTCTAATACATACATACAAACAAGTGGCACTATCTTGTGTGGAGTTGGGCTCATTTCCATAGTCTTTTATCCATTGATATGTGCACATATCACTAAACACTTAGCCCCACCCATATCCTTAGACACATGCTTCTATACACTCACCTTTTCCGCATATTTATCACATTCACCTATGCACCTGCTTCCATATAACCATTAGCCACTTCCCTCCATAGTCATGGATCATTTTTTTTCCCACCCAAGCACACCTCCATAGTCATGGGGGTGACCTTGTTGTCATGGACTTGCCTCTTTTCTTTTCAAAATTCAAAATTCAAAATTGGCCAATCGGCCCCATTCACCTTATTGCCTTGAGCTAACCAAACACGTGTTGGGTGCAATTTGATACTATGTCTAGTATTTAATGACATTTGATTACATTCATTTCACATCCCATCAATTTTCAAGCATTCTCTTTCATCTTAGAGCATTGAAGTAGCAAATAATATTGACACAATTGGATTTGGTGCTTTAAAAGGAGTAAATATTTTGCATACATTGAGGGCCCTTGTCTATTCTTGATTAAAGGTAAATAAGTTTTTACGGGATTGTAAAACCTAGTACATTAGAATGTCAATAAAATAAGTATTGACTCACAACAAAACATCAAACACCTAGACCGATTCTTGAAAGGGCTTGGAACCTTATACAAATCATTGGTCCTACACAATGTCATTTCCTTTCCTTGCAATTCACACACCCTTAACCTAGGATTGGGATTTTGAAATAGATTTAGGAAGATCTCTCTTCCTTCTTTGAACAACTATCCAAGTCACACCATTTTCAAGTTCTTCTAAATGAGGAGAAAGGAGGGAGTCCTCAACTATCACCTCAACTATAGTTTCCTTATCCAAAGAGGAAGAATGTCTACCCAAAGATATCATATGTTGAATTGAATCCACAAACTATGCAGGAGCATGAATCCTTGCATAGTTCGCACCCAATGCATTATAATTAGATGCATGAGAGGTTAGAATCGATTTTGAAGGAGAAGCCACAACATGGGATGATGAAGCTTCCTGGGCCATATGAACCCTAGAGGAAGTCACCACAAGAGAAGTGTGAACCATCACTATGGAGGTAAAACAAGGATCCTTGTCCACAAAAGAGACAAGGACAATAAAAGTATCTATAGTGAAATGTGAAATGAAGCAAGGTTTGTGGAAACATTTCCCAGACTAATATTCTAAGGAGAGTGTTGTGCAAATTTCAACCTTTTAACAATTACAAAAAACAAATACACATTTAAACATAAAATAAATAATATATACAATAATATAGGTGTACGTGGGGAAAACCCTTTTAGGAGAAAAACTCCACACTCCAATGCAACTCAATGTATTACCTAGTAAATCACAATTACAATACACTTGTAGAGAAAGCATTCACAAGAGTATCACCAACTAGAGATATGAAATAATTCCTACAGTTTAATAGTATTTACAAAACTCTACACACAACTTCCATCGTAAGCACCTAATATATATAAAATACAAAATCCAAAACCATCAAATAGTAATTACAAACCCATGAGCTAAAACCACCCAAATGTGATGTCCAAATTATCCTCAATCAAAGATGTTTTATGATGTGTCATAACTTGCATCTTAAGTTGGTCAATAGGTGTATCTATGCTTTACAATTCTTTTACATGTCCTAGAACTCTTTACATTTTCTATGCAAACTTCCAAAGGTGATAAATTTTGATTTGGTGAAATCGACCTTTTTTTTTAAATTGAAGTATTTGAAGAGATCTATGTAACAAACATATGTAGGCCGTGCCAAGTAACCAAAAATATTTGTCTTGACCAAAAACCAACTCTATAGCCCAAAATTTGGGTTTTTTTTGTTTTATATTTAAAAATCGCACTTTTTATAATTTTAACATTAGGAGCAAGATTGACACTTTTCCCAAAATTCGCCCAATTGTTAAACACCTTGCAAGAGCAAAGGGAGTATCAACACCATTACCTAATTGGTAGAGTTTGAGAAGCCCATAGACTTGTAGCACCACCTAGATTTTTCTATCTCACTAGCTTTGTCAATGCTTCTACGACATTCTTCAAAGTGTCAACTTTTTTCAACATCACCCTACCATCCTCCATCATATCTCAAACAAAATGCTACTAGACATCAATATGTTTCATCCTCTCATGAAAGGTTGGGTTCTTTGCCAAACATATGGCATTTTGACTGTCATAATGAAACGTAATACAATTACTAATACAAAAATAGAAATAAATGACTCAAAAAATACTAAAAATTGGTCGTGTGACCATTATTTTGGTCATGTGACCATTAGTAGTTTATTGCCAGTCATTTATAACACGACCAAATTTATGACTAAACCATTTTTAGTCATTTATTGGTTGTTTTGATTGATCAATTTGATAATATATTTAATCATTAATTTAGTCATTGATTGTTGTTAACTGGTCATTTATTTAGTCACGATAGTCATTTATTTAGTCATGATAGTTGCTTATTTATTCATGGTAGTTGTTTATTTAGTCATGGTAGTCATTTATTTTAATCATTGTAGTCATTTATTTAATCATTGTAGTCATTTATTTTAATCATGGTAGTCATTTATTTGGTCATTGTAGTCATTTATTTTAGTCATGGTAGTCATTTATTTAGTCATAATAGTCATTTATTTAGTCATGGTTTAGTCATTTATTTGGGTGAATGAGTGATTCAAGTTACAAATCAAATCTAAATTAATCCTTACAAATTTATGCATATAAATTTCAAGTATCATAGATATTTAAATGTTGAGAGAAGCGCCATGTAATGAAGACTAAAATGCTTGAACAAATATAATTGATCAAACACAAACATAAACATATCACAAATCAAGAGAAACCACAACACAATATTTATGAGTGGAGGAAAAACCACTCTAAAAATTTACTTCATTAAGCCTCATTGAAAATTTAAAACCTCATTGGTTGCATTCAATGTCTTAATGACAACTGTCTCACTGGAAAAGCAAAACCTCATTGACTGTTTTACAACATTTATTGAAAAATTGAAGAACACTCTGTATCAATGAATTTCTTTTCTTGAAAGTTTCATTTGGATTTGAAACTCAAGAACCTTTACTTCTTCAAACAGAAGATCTAGATTTGCTTATCTCCAGTAGATAATAGAGGATAAATATAAAACCTGACACTATGGCTCATTCCCTTGATCTCATAGTTAAAAAAGAATATGTATCAGCAAAGAAAGAGGATATTAAACTTAACAATCACAAAATAAAATAAATAAACAAATAACTTTTAGAATCTGTTTTAGAGTATGTTAATGAAAATGAATAATCATAAAACAAAAAGAAAATCATAAAAGCAACAATAAGAGTGAATAATAAGAAGGATTTTTCTATTACGTTTTGAAGGAGGCGCCAATAAGCTCCCATGTTTCTTACTGATAGCAATGGTTACTGTGGATATATATTTCCTCTAGCTCCCTTCGGGTGGATTATTTTGCTAAGTTCAGCCCACACTACATGTATTATTGGCCCCTTTTTGAAGAATTTCATCTGTTGCCACCACGTGTCCACCAAGCGCTCTCTGCAGGGAATCCTTCCTTCACTCTCCTACCAGCTCTTGCCATGCTTCCACATGTCAACACCGCAGGCACTTCAAGGTTACTCCCCTTCACTTTTCAATCGGGCCTTGTCTGCGTGCCACATAGCATCCATTCGCGTACACTTTTTGGCAGACCCCACAGTCAGTGTCGATGGTAGAGACTGCTCCATGTGTCTTCACCACAAGGTATTTTTATTGCAATAAGGAGGAAGCAACGAATGGGCCCCAACCTATTGCCACATGTCTCTTTTGTGAGGACTTAATCGAAGGGAAGGAGAGAGCGAGCAACGTGCCCCACTAGATTGCCACGTGTTCTAGCTGCCTTCGTGGGTAAATGACACATGTCTGCACAAGGATTTGTTGGGACCACTACGATCATTTAGAGGGGATGCATCTATTTCGAGAGCGACTATGTTCCATGGCCCAAATCTTTTCTGTTGCAATGACTTAAGGAAATCATTGTTGCAGGAATCATTATTCATGATTGGGGAATCTTTTTGTTATTGCCTTGCCAAGCAGTGGGATTTTATCTATATATATTGCTTCTTCCTCCCGAAAATGAATTCAGAAGGTACAAAACAATTAGGGGAAAGATGTCAGGCCTTTTGTATTGTTTTAAGATTATTGTATAAGACTCTCAGACTGTGCCATTATTCGACCTTTCTGTTTTCTTAAGCTATTTGATAAAACATTATACTGTGTCATTGTTGTCCTAAATTGTTTATTTGCAGAACTTCTATGATTTCAATATAAGCTTGTTGATTTAGACCATGTCTTTTGACTCTTCTTTTTAGTAAATGAATATGGGAATTATTTTATTTCATTAGATAAATTATTCAAGTTTTAATCTTTGATTTTTGTCATTATAGGACATAGCATATTGTTGAACGGGCCCTTAAATCACATCCAAAAGATAGATTTATCGTGCCTTACATCTAAATCTTAGCGCATCGCCTTAGTTAAATCTTTATTTTTTATATTTGCTTCCTTTCCCCATTCCAAAACCCCAAGTACAGAAGAAGCCAACTTCTTTAAAAACCTGGAGGTCACTCAGTTTAGCACAATTGGTCCCCCCATTAATTGAGTTTCCCATAAAGGCTATTACCTTGCCAATTTTTGGCATCAATAGTTTCTTTTTTCTGGCACGCCCGGTGGGACTGCTTAAATGTATTTAAATCTAAAGAGGGTGTATGAGTCATCAACCTATTACTAGATCCCAAACAACGAATAACCCTGGTTTGTTAGTGCCACCACTTGGAACAGTACAATCCAGAACCCATATAGTGAACGTTATGCTCCCTCCGCCTCTTCCATTAGCCATGTTGCCAATCGGTAACATAAATCATGTGGCATGGGATGTCAGAGGTCCTCTTGTAGCACCAGTAGCACCCGTTGTTTGGGACCCTATCTCGGTCTCTACTTTAAAGGCTATACCTAAATTTACCGGGGATGGCTCAAGAACACCATTCGAACATCTGCAAGATGTGGCAGATGTGTGTTTGGTGCACAGAGTTACATACCAAAATATAGCGCTAAGGTTGCTCGCAACTTTTTCAGGGGTAAAGCATTGGATTGGTACCGCACCCTGCAAGCTAATACTATCGCTACTTGGGATCAACTCAAAGACCCTTTCTATGAAAGATTCTCGAATGACAGAGACATGTCTTCGCAATATCATCAACTGGAAATCATAAAGCGGGCCCCATATGAAGCCATGATTGACTTCAATGCTCGGTTCCATATAACTTGGTAGAGAATTTAGGCTGCTATCCGCCTGCTTGCCGATTTGGCATTCATGTTCTACTTGAAATCCATCAACGCCGACATCTCGATGATGATCCAGTCCCTTAGCGGAACCACTCTACTAGGTGCATACAACATTGCAGTCAAAGTTGAGAACAATCTAATAGACGCCAGAAAGTTGCCACCTCGGCCCATCATGCCTGTGTTTCTCGAGATATTAGTTCCCACCCAGGAGATGCCATCTACCAGTGCGTCTGCTCCTCCTCAATCCATGTACACATATCCAGGCACACCACAGAACAGTGCTTCCACATTCAACTCTTCAAAATATGAGATGAGCGACATCAAGGAAATGTTGCGGACCATCGCCAACGAAATAACTGTCATCAAGCGGAACTAGTCTATGCCCCCAAAGATGACCTATCAAAATTATCAAGGTGGAAGATCTTCTTACCAACAAAACTAGTTCCAAGGAGGCTCGCGCACAAATTCACAATCACAAACAACTAATCAAATAGTTCTAGTGTCTTCTCTGTTGCAGAGTGCTAACCCAACCTTGAGCAGAGAATTGACGACGGGGCAAAACAATTTAGTTGAAGATATCAATCCTTGGTGCTTCCCCTATGGTGACGCAAATATGCCCCTAAATTTCCCGCGTGGCAATCTACAACAAAAGGTGGTGGAATAGTGTAACCAAGGTGCGACGCCAAACAACGAAGGTTATGTATATGCCTCTCTACAAATGGAAAACATGGTATTCACCTCACAAATGCAAGGGATGTCCTTGGAGTAAGAAACAAATATTGCTCCCGATTACACACTCTTCTCAAGGATGGAAGGAGAAGATGTGGTGTTTGCAAATGATGCCTCTACATCCAAAGCCCCACAAGTGCAATTAGATTACAACACTCGCTCAAAAAGGAGATTCATGGGCGAATCAATCATCCTACAACTAGTCAATTCGCAGCCCAAAAGTGCTTCCGACTAGACACCTAGTACCTCCACAATGGTACAACAATGTCCGCCACAAAGGGAAATTCTTGTAACTAGAGCTAAGAAGCAAAAGCCTCCAAATCCGCCACTATTTAATGTGGTGGAACAATTGAAAAAATCATCCGCTAATGTGTCTCTTTGGGATATCTTAGCTATTTCGAAGTAGAAGACATTGTTGTAGAAAGCTCTCCAGGAAGATCCAATTAATGAGTCAACAGAGCAATTGCTCAAGGAAAGGGTCGTTGATCCCTCACCTCCTGCTAAATTCCTCACAAATAGCACAAAGGAAGCTTCTACCAAGGTTAGAGATAAGCCGAAACCGAAACCCTTCTTCCTAACTCTTATTGTGGGAGAGAAATTATTACACAATGCCATGATTGACTCTGGCGCTAGCACCACAGTCATGCCCAAGTAGATAGCTAAAGCCTTAGGACTTAGCTATGAACCTTTAAAGAGGGGGGTTATGCAACTTGATGGGAACAAAGTCGAAACCATAGGTGCCATCAAAGACCTCCCCTTGACTCTATTCTCCTACCCTAGCATCACAGTTCCGTAAGATATTGTGATCATAGACATTCCCCCCATGTTTGGCATTTTCTTATCCTAGGAATTCACTTCAAAGATAGGTGGATATCTATCTTTGGACTGGTCACACTTGATCCTCAAGACCAAGCATGGAGCTAAAATAAAAATACTTTATGAAACTCTACATTTAGAACATTTGGTTGATGAAGCTCTAATCAATTTTGAGGTTGCTCATACCTCTATTACCAAGGAGGAAATGTATCATGCCGAGCTACTAGAAGATGAAAAAATGACCAGAGATCGGACCGATCAAGAAGAGGTCCTCTTGAGCGAATACACAGACACTGGTCCTTTCGACAACTATCATGCTATTGGGTTAGGCACCTATGTCATCTATGATGAGGATCAAGATATTCCAAAGCTCATGAAGGAATCCGAAGGTGATCAAGCCTTAGAGTTGTGGATGCTGCACTTTGATGAAGCAAGATGCAAAGTTGGCATAAGAGTCAGGATATGTTTGATATCCCCATACAATGAAAAGTCACTATGGTCTTTCCACTTCCAGTTCGCTTGTTCAAACAATGAAGTAGAATATGAAGGCCTAGTGCAAGGTCTAAGTCTTGCGGAGCAGATGGGCATTAAGCAATTAATGTTGTTCAAAGATTTCAAACTAGTAGTCAACCAAGTTTGAGGGCTCTCCACTGCAAAGAATGTTCGCATGAAATCCTATAGACATAGAGTCTGGGACCTAATTGAGGGTTTCAAAGCTTTCAAAATTGAGACAGTGCCCCGAGAACAAAATGTTGAGGTGGACCGCATGGTTACAATCGGATCTCAGTTTAACCTTGCCTTCAATCTAATTCATAAAAAAACTCTATACGAGTGATAGTCCGACCAACAATTCCATATAATGATTAGAACTGGAAAGTGTTTGACATCGATGAACACATCGCCTCATTCATCCAATAGTCAGGAGAATTTTCCAACCAACTCCAACCGAAGATTGTCGAGGCCTACGATGAACAAATCATTCAGCTAAGATCCAACAAGCTTCCGAAGGGAGTAGTCACTATCGAAAACCTGTTCGATTGTGATGATGCGAGGAATGATAAGAGGAAGTTTGTAGTAGACAAAAGTGATTATACGAACCTTTAGGTCAGAGATGGAAGAAAGCTCAAAGTCAGGAAAGATGTTTCGCATCATGATAAAGTAAGGCTCATCAACTTCTGTGAGAAGTATGAAGGAGTGGTGGCCTGGTCATATGATGACCTTAAGGGATACGATCCTGACATCATCCAACATAAAATAGAGCTGATGAAAGGTGCAAAACCAGTCCGCCAAAAACAAAGGCCAGTGAATCCGAAGATCGAAGCCTTGATGGCACAAGAGCTATCGAAGCTAATTCAGTCTTAGATCATCTTCTTGATCAAGCATAGCACATGGGTATCCAACCTAGTTCCAGTCTGAAAAAAGAATAGAGATATCCGCTTATGTGTTGACTTTCGAGACTTGAATAGAGAATCCCTAAAGGACCACTACCTGTTGCCTTCCATGGAGTCTATCTTGCAAACAGTGGCAGGATCTGAAATGTTTTCTCTGTTGGACGACTTCTTCGGTTACAATCAGATCTGGGTCAAAGAGGAGGACTGACACAAAACGACGTTCACTACCAAGTGGGGAATGTTCACATATGTTAAAATGCCTTCCAGCCTCTCAAATGCAGGTGCCACTTTCCAATGAGCAATGGATATCGCTTTCAGCAAATTGATTAACAAGATTATCCTAATCTATTTGGATGATCTGACTGTATTCTCTAAGTCAAAGGATGATCACTTTGATCACCTAGAGAAGGTTTTCAAAAAATGCTAAGAGTTCGGGGTATCCCTGAACCCAAAAAAAAGTGTCTTCAGAGTACCATAAGGCAAATTATTGGGACATGTAGTGTCCAGAGAAGGAATTGCAATTGATCCTGAGTGGGTGAAGGAAATCAGAGAGCTTCCCCTTCCGGTCAATAAGAAAGGAGTCTAGTCTTTCCTGGGGAAAGTAAATTTTGTAAGCAAATTCATTTCGGATTTTGCAGGAATAATTAGACCAATCACCTTGATGCTATAAAAGGATCAATTAGTCAAATGGACAAAAGAAGCTAGAGAAGCCTTCAAAAAGGTTAAGGATGTTATTTCCCCTGCTCCTGTGCTAGTCAATCCAGACCTGTCGAAGGACTTCATAATGTATGTATTTAGTAGCAAGTCAAACATCGCTATTGTCTTAACTCAAAAAGATGATGAAGGAAAGGGAAAACATCTGATAGCATTTCACTCCCAAACCCTAAAGGAGTATGGGACGAACTACAACTTCATCTAGAGGAAAGTGTTCACAATTGTAAAGGGACTCAAGAAGTTCCGACACCTAATATCTTACAACAAGGTGGTTGTTTATGTCACACATTCCAATGTGTTTGAATACATCATGGAGGGAGAGATCATTGAAAAGAGGGCCAATTGGATCACCAAGATCCTTGAATACAACATTGAGGTCAAGCCTACAAAGACCGTCCGAGGAAGAGGATTGTGCGAATATCTGGCGAACAACAAGGAAATGGCGGTTGAAGAAGAGCAACTAGAGCTAGTTCTAATGAATGAGTATGAATCCGAAAGCTACTAGTTGGTGGACAGAGTGAGATTCATACACACTAGAAGGTATCCACCAACCCATCCTTCTCAAAAGAGAAGATTCTACCAACTTCAGAACATCGAATATGTGCTCATCGAAGGGGTCCTTTTCAAAAGGAACTTCAACGACGTTCTATTGTGGTGTGTCACCACAGGGCAAGTGAAGATAATTCTTGATACTTTCCACAACAATCCCACGGGCGAGCACTTCTTTTTGAAGACCATCGCAATCAAAATCATGTGCATTGGGTACTTCTAGCCTATGTTATTCAATGACTCATACTCCTTGGTAAAAGCCTACAAAGAATTCCAATTCTTCACAAGAAGGAAAAACTCTGCATTGCCTCTTAACCCAAACATAGTAGCTGATGAGCCCTTCGCACAATGGGGCCTCGATTTCATCGGGATGATTAATCCTGCCTCCAGTGCCAGACACAAATGGATCCTCATGGCCACATACTACTTTACCAGGTGGACTAAATCCATGCCCCTGAAGAATGTGACGAAGGCAAGGATTGTAGACTTCCTGGAGGAACTGGTGACAAGATTTGGCCCACTAAAGACCATCATCTCTGAAAATGCCAAGGATTTCCTAGGCTCTAAAGTATGTCAATTTTCACTCGTGCATGGCATATTCTTGAAAACGTCATCAAACTACTACCCACAGGGGAGTGGCCTGACCAAGTAAACTAACAAAAATTTGGTCTGACTCATTAAAAGAATTAGGTCAGAACACCAAAGAGAATGGCATAAGAACCTTCAGGAAACGCTCTAGGCGGACTGCGTAACTCCCAAGAAAGTCCTCAAGACTTTGTCGTACGAGTTAGTATATGGGAAAGAAGTGTTGTTACCCATCTCCATGGAGACTCCTATGCTACAACTACTCAAATCTCTTGAGGTAGAACAAAATGACACCATGGAGGCTCGGTTGGTCGAGTTGCTAGAAGTGCAAGAAAAAAGGGGAAAGGCACTAATAGCCATGTTCAACCGCCAACAGGTGGTTAAGAGATGGTTCGACAAGAAAGCTTTGGACCAGGGTCTAAAATGCGGGGACCTAGTACTAAAATTCAACGAAAGGGTTGCGAAGCCATGCCAACATGGGAAGTTCAACAATTTGTGGGAAGGCCCTTTCAAAATAATTCAATGCAGGCAACACAATGCATTTGAATTAGAAAATATGGAAAAAGAAGCATTGGGTATTTTGATTAATGGAATTCACCTAAAATTGTTTAATTAGGCTTCATTATTATGCTGCCAGTGTAAATATGTAAGTATTGTAATTATTTTCCTTCGTGTTTTTTTTCAACTAGTCTTTCATAAACTCCACCATGTGAGGAGGCAGGAAATAAATGGAACCCATTATTGGCAAGAAGCAAAGAGAAGTAACTTGCAACCCATGAAGCAAAAAAATGAACTCATATGTAGAAAAATAAATGCACCCATATGTAAAATAGAAAAGAGAACCCATATGCAGAATCAAAAGGCGAAGGAGATGGAAGCTTAGTATAAGTGGTATATTCATTATATATATGCTTCGGTAATACATTTTAAAAATGGATCTGAGGCCATGCTTTTAAAGTATATCTGTATATTTTGCAGCTTCTTCATATATATGTATGGTAAAGCCCTTTTCTAGGCATATATACAAAAAATGGATTAACAGAGTATTGTTTTCTTAAAACATAAAAAGGTTATTTTTAGTCTCGAGCAAGAGCAATGGAAGCATCAAAAACAACATCTGGAATTACTTCATTAGCAGGAATGGCAACAGGAGCATTAGGAGCAGCAACAACATCAACCAGAGCAATGGCCAGTGTTGGAGGGAACACCAGGTTCCTGAAGTCGGTATACCAGTCAACATCATAGAAGGGCACCACATTGTAGCAACAAAACAGGAAGTGGAAGGCATGCGTCACCCTTTGACGATGCTCTTCATGTGACAAGATGCAGAACCCACTCAAGAACGGTACCCATGGTACTATTGCATCTTCTTCAAGATACTTTCGAAGGTCACTCATCGTTGGAAGGCCAAACCAAACACAACATTCGCCACCACCTCTCCAAGACCGCCTAAGTAGTGCTTTGGAAATATTTCAAGTACCAGACGAAGGATCATTGGCTTGGGAACCTGAATATTAAGTAACATGCAACAAAGTGAGAACATACATCAATATTGACCTAGTATTTATGCTCATACTCAATGCAGTCCCTCCCTAGAACCCACTTCATGGCTATGATATCCAGTGAATGCTTATTCTTGGTCATTCTCTTCAACCGCCTATTTGAGATTTCACCTAGGAATGCTATCTGAAACTTGTTACAAACTAGCCTAATGGGAGTATTCATGGTACCAAGCTCTATGCAACTATCTAATGCAAGCTCTACACAACTGCCTAAGTCTAGCTCTATGCAACTGCTAACGCTAATTCTATCCAATCACCTAATACCAATTCTTCCAAGTTGTTAAGTGTGATTTTTCTATTGTCTAAGCACCTATTTATAGAAATAGCTAGGATATGCAAGGTAATCTGCGTTCCATAAGCATGATGCTAATTGAGTACCAACTCAAAAATCCCACCAAAGCTTGCTCGAATTTCCCACCTAGTTGTGTCTGCTAGGTACGAATTGTTGCATGCAAAATTAATAAGAGGTAATTAAGTATCGCAAATTGGTGGCATTCCCAGGCGATCGTCTATACAGTCAGGTGTTGATGTGTCATTCTATAGGCGTTTCTCAAACTCCAAAGAGGAACTCATATCTTTTGAAGTAATTATTACATCTTTGGCTTAATTATTCTCTTTGGGATATTAATTGCCCAAGCATGGGAAATCCTAAACCACCTTCAATCACCGGCTCAATTTCCAAGGAAATCACGCCATATGACATGATTACCAAATCGTCATTATGAATTGTTGTCATTTCAAAATAGCAAGAAATTCATTTCGCACAAGAAAAAGAGTTGACGGTACATGCCAAATTTAATGCTAAAAGGAAACTATTGTTGGCTACCCCAAGAAAGAAATAACCAAGTATTGCATGCGGGAAGCTAACATTATGAAAAAAATTTGAGCGTGCTACCTAGAGCAAAGAGTTTTGAGCACAGACGAAGCCGAAGTGAATTGCAGAGAATTTTAGTGCAACTAAAATTTACAGTACCCTGAAATGACTGGAAGTTCTCAGATGGAGGCGTAGGCTGAGGCAACCCAAAGCTTGTACGACACCATGATAGCAAGACCAGTCATCAATATTTTTTATGACACCTCTTACGTGTCACCTGGGATGCCAGAAAAACTAGAATGGATTCACACGCGAGCCCTGGAAAAGCCCAAAACTAATAGGGACCAAAGCCAAATAAAGGAGGAATGGGATAATATCCATGATCCCATCCTATCGAAAAACCCTAAGACTCTTAGGGAAGGAGCTTGTGAAAGAATGAAAAAGGTTGATAGCACACAAAAAATGGCGTATAAGCTATGGTTCAGCGGTCTTCCGCAGTATATGGTCCCCTTTGTGCATTACTACCCAGAGCTCGTTCACAAGGCCATTGAACATTTCAACCCAAATACCAACTCCATCGAAGGCCGGGAGTTGAGAGTTAACATCAGCATAGACGCTATCTGGAGCATGTTATGCATCCCTGAAGGTCACTCTAAAGTGAACAGGATGGAGTCATTTACTCCAGAAAGTGGGTGCAAATTTTGGAAAGGCAGAGGCAAAGATTTTGAATTCTATAATGTGGAAACGTAGAGGCCCCAAGAAGATTGCAATGAGCCACCACAAATTCCAGTTGCGCACAATGCTTTCAAACAAGATATGCAGGATGCACCTCTATGATGGCGTTTGTTTGCGGCTTGGACGAAGACAAATGGGTGTAGGAATTTTAGTTGGGTTTGGGTTTTTAGTTGCATAGGAAATAGTCTTTGTTCTAGTATGACTTCATAGGAGTCATCTACCATGAAATGATGAGCCAAATACAGGAGTACCACATGCAGCGCAAGTTCAGGTTTCCTTCTTTACTTGCTCATATGTTTTTATACCAAAACCCCAACTTCTTCAATAAAAAGATGTCGCTATCTATTTTTATTGAGAAGGGAGCCAGAAAGCCATTTTCTGTATGGATTCCCATCCTTTTCGCAACACATGATTATTATGCATTTTTGGAGTTTTTCTTAGCTCTAATTCTATGAGACTTAGATAAGGATGGCTGTCTCTATCGACTTTCTTCCGACCAAATGGAGTGGATGCAAAGCTTCACTCCTAAATGCGACTGGTTCCTCGGGAGGGATTTACATTCATCCGCATGCGTCGCCTTACCGAGTAGCCATTCTGGCTCCCAGAGTGTGTCACACACAGGGTATTGGCCCTAGAGATGTTTCGGCAGATGGCCGTTATTGATAATAAATTTTGTGGAGGAAAGGGCAAGAGAGGATTTTTCAAATGCCCGCTAACCTTCAAATGGGTGGTAATGGCGAAAAGCAATCACATAAGCTACTCGAAGCAAAGCTAGCTCATTTGGGGTTAGTGTTGATCTGCGACAAATGGCAGTAAAACCCCTTCAATGACTTAGGAAACAAATTCATCAAGGTAACCCACAGCCCTCGACTATATTGGGAAAAGTGGCGAAGTATGATGGAGGAGAATGATGATCTGTTGTGAACCTAGCCTATATTCCTACTGAGGATAGTAGGCCACCATGACATAAGTTTTACCTCTGGTTAGCAAAGTATAATGAGAAGTGCCAAATAGGGGCCACCCTTCACAATGAGTTATCAAGGAAAGAAAAATGGAGTGAGGAAAGAATTAGGGATTTCTGGATCGACCAACAAGAAATCGAATGCCTTGATGCCCCTTATTAGAGCATAGAGATGGATGAAAGATTTGATAAATTGTGGGACGACGCACATACTAATTTCGATGCAAGCGATGATGAAGATGTTGACCTAGAGGAGGCTAAAACACATACAGGGAAGGAAAAGGAGAAGGAAATTGAAGTACAGATGGCCCCAACGCAGCAAAAATAAAAGGCGACAAAGCAACCTAGTAAGGTTTCTTCAAATGTGCGATTGAATATATCGTGGCCGGGAGCCTCGCATACATGCACCTATATCGCAAGAAGGTCAAGAACACCCCAATAGCAACAGTCGAAAACCGTACAGGTGGAAGAATCACCACCCAACAAGAGGTAGCGCACGGATATAGTTGAAGGAGAGGGTTCGAAGGATCCTATAACAAGTCTGGGGCCCGCAATGAGCACGGAGCCAGTGACGAGCCAAGGATCGCAATTATCTACATCACAGGTAAGTTTCTCTCCTTCTCTTGCTTCACAATATTTGGTGTCCCCTATTGTCTCTGCATCACCTATCACTTCAAGTGTTGACCCTTCTTTTTCCACTTTTGTTGCAATGGTTGCGGGAGGTTTCTCCCAGTTCTCCCAAGTGAGACCATTTGTATTGACTCCTCCGCTAACCCTTCCACCTTTCGCCGCTACCCAATCCACATCCGCTATCACTTCACCTTTTGCATCTGTGGCAGCCATTGATACCCCTCCTGCTACTACTATATCGGGCCCAACTCAGTTTTCCCAGCAGATGGAATCTGCCATGACTCCACTACCACCACAACATCTAATAAGTCCTCTCGTTGGGTCACAAATTGGTCTTTGGTAGATTCCTCCATTCTCCCCACAAACAATCTCTCTTTGGGGGAAAAAATAACCCGAAACCACTACCCTCTCGTTCCTTTTCGCCCTTCCTCCCAGTGCACCTTTTGCAAGCGGACTAGTTAGGTCACCAACACAATTTATGGCTGAGCACGATAAAACAAAACAAGTGTGGGCTATCAGGATACAGAAGCAAAAGGACAAGGATGCTAAAAGGCTTTTCGAGCCAAAGGTGCAGACTATTTTCAATGAGGCTCAACAATCATTGCATTTCATGACCATGTATCCAACCATTATCAAACCACAGGGAGAGATACAACCTGACAATTACAACATGTATGCCATGGGACTCAATTTGAGCATAGCCCGACCGCAAGACAAAGTTGAGCTCATGGAAGAGACATAGCGGGTAGTGACCACCGACTTCCTCAAGTCTGGTCACCAGTTGAAGAAAAGGGAACATGAGCTACAACTTGTAAAGGAGAGGATTGAGGTCCTGTTGGTGAAGGACAAGGCAAGAGATGTAAAAATTGCACGCTTATTGGAGCAAGCACACACAGAGTAGGCTAAACTCTGAGAGGAACTCGCAAAGTTCCAAGCCCAAGATTCCAGCCTAGTCGTTGAGTTACAGTGGAAAAACCAAGAATATGAGGACTAGTTGGCTCAAGCGAAGTAGGAGATGCAACAAAAAAGTGGGGAGTTTGACCATCAATGCACCCAATTGGAGTAAAAAATGCAGCAGAAGGACGCATACTTTGAGGACCGAAAGGATTAATTGGAGAAGGAACTCCAGGAGATGAAGCCTTCCCTTGAGACTAAATTAGCAAACAAAAATCGGGCCGAGGAAAACTAGTCCTCAGAATTAAGAACCCTGCAGGGACAACTTGTGGCTGCAAACAAAAAGATTGTGAAATTGACACAGGATGTTGGTTCAAGTGATGCAGAGATTTCCCTTCTGAAGAATCCTTCCCAACCCCCTACTGCACAGTCGGACCTCCTTCCAGTGGCTCGGCAATTATACATTTCATATTGGGAAAAGGTCAAGGCCTTCTGCCTGACTCTTCAATTGACGCTCCAATTTATGGCGGAGGCAACAAGTTTAGGCAGGGAAGTTCATGGAGCAATTGAGTGGTTCCTGCAATCCATCACGGAAAAAGTTCCTGAGGCAAAAAATTTGTTGGATAAGCTATACATGGTCCCAGATGAGAACTTAGCAAATGTAGGGATCAAGGACCGAAAGGCTGCTACCAAAACAAAAAACAAGTTCATCCACTTCCACACAACTATCCTCCATGCTAGTGAGTGTGCTGCCACACTAGACCAAACCATGAATAGAATGCAGGATAGGTTCTCCCAGCTAACTCAGATGGGCTTACCCTTCCCGTTTCTTTTTGACGACTCGGTAGCTACTGCAGAGCAAATTGGAGCGAAAATTGAAGAGAACCAGCATGACACATCCGCTTTCCAAAGCTTCAGCCAACCCCCTACTGTAGTGGATATTGAAGGCGTCACTCATCAGATTGCACGATTTCTCTTCCAACTCGAGTCCTAGGCCGATATATCCAAGACACTGCCATACAAAGAAGTGATCAATTTACACAAAGTGCAAGAGAATCTACATGACATATCGACACCATCTGAGGCCAATTAGCTACCTCTATAGACCACTCTCTCCAAGCTCTAATTGCATCACCCAATGGATAGGGCTCTGGTCTGTGAACCAGAAATTTTTGGGTTCCTCATTCCGCAAGCGAAATGCCCCTAATAGTCGCCAAAAGCTAAGGGATATATATTTCCTATAGCTCCCTTCAGGTGGATTATTTTGCTAAGTTTAGCCCACACTATATGTATTCCTGGCCCCTTTTTGAAGAATTTCATTTGTTGTCGCCATGTTTCCGCTAGGCACTCTCCGTAGGGAATCCTTCCTTCACTCTCCTACTAGCTCCCACCATGCTTCCATGTGTCAACAGTGCAAGCACTTCAATCAGATCCAAAAGATAGATTTATTGTGCCTTACATTTAAATCTTGGCACATCGCCTTAGTTAGATCTTTACTTTTTATATCTGCTTCCTTTTCCCATTCCAAAACCCCAAGTACAAAAGAAGCCAACTTCTTTAAAAACCCGAAGGTCACTCAGTTTAGTGCAATTGGTCCCCCCATTAACTGAGTTTCCCATAAAGGCTGTTACCTTGCCAATTTTTGGCATCAACAATTATCTTTCCAAAGAAGGAAAGAATATTGACACTTGGGAAAGAATTAAATTGTTTCTCCTTTCACTGCTTTTAGCTTGAACAAGCTTGAGCTTCTTTTGGAATCCATTTCTCCCATACAAGATCGATCAACCTACTATGTAGTTTATTTTCATTAGTTTACTTTTAATGGAATCGAATACTTTTACACCAAAGAGAATAAAAAGAAACATTGGTTAAATATTCAGTAAGATTTAAAAACAGTTCAATTCCAATTTCAATAAAGCAACAATGTTTTACTTCATAAATAGTTAGGTCAAAATCACCAGCAATAACATAATGGAACAAATAGAACTTGGATTAACTGGCTCAGATTCCAAATTCCACTTGCAAATTGAATTCAAATGTAAAATTTTGGTTTATCCAGGACAAAAATATATATTAGATAAGATTTTTAAAACATCCAAACTCGTACCTCTATCAATATATCCTCACCTATAGAAACATAAAAAAATTCTCATCTGTGTAGATTTATTTTACAAAACAAAAGGTAAGGAGCCTCTGCCTGAATATTTCAAACCCTAAGTCAAAAGCAAAAAATTAAAAGCATGAGCTAAAAATGTCTTATTTTGTAAAGAGAGGAAAGTATCGAAGCCGCATACTATTACTCGCTAGGAATCAAACTCACGATCGACAACCACACACAAATTCGAATTGGAAAGAAAGGAGCACCAAACCTTACAAGTTTGGAGACTGCAATTTCTTGAACTTCTTGGAGGTGGAAGAAAGGACCTTGGAGATGACGCCCGCAATGAGCTGTTGCGACTCAAGGATCATCTCAGTCTGTTTGATCTCCATCCCCATCCTCAGCCGCTTGTTGTCACACTACATCTATCACAGATGCTCATAGCCACCATGTCGAGTATGAGCTCAGGAAAAAAACAATTCGACGAGGGTTTTAGAGTATGTTTATTAAAATGAAATTACGACCAAGATCCTAATTTTTTTGCTTCTTTTCCTGCTTTTCTTTCATTTGAATTTGATTAAATCTCTCGCTTTTAAATATATTATAATATATAATATTAAATACATTATAATATAAATATAATATAATATTATATAATAATATATATTATATATTATATTATATAATATCATATTGTCCAATTTTTATTTGTGTGACTAGTCATTTTTTACCCAACTATCAAATTAGTCACTTATGATGATCAAATTAGTCATTTATTTAGTCATTTATAGTTGTGTTACAAAAAAATGAGTAGAATTTAGTCATCTTTAGTTGTTGTGACTAAAAGTGTTAGTCACATAGTCATTTATTTGCCAAATTCTACTAGTGTTAATATCTTAAGCCATATGGCTTCCTTACAAGCATGAGTTGTTGCCATGATTTTGTAGTGGACAAAGCAACTAGAACTTGTTGCTTACTCATTCAATTGATTGCACAACCAAACATAGTGAAAACATATCCATTGATGGATCTTTTGTAGTGGATATCTCCAACTATAGACACATAGAAGCAAGAGGGCCCTTGTTTAATGCTTTCAAATCCTTGTACTTATTTTCAAAGGGGTGACCTAGTAAAAATTATCTCCATGTGACAAAATAACAACCCTTCCAAGGTATTTTTAAATGCCACTAGTTCTCAAACGAACAAATATTGCAAACTAGACAAAGAACTATCAAGCAACTAGAAGAGAAAGCTTCCATTGTGCATAGAAATGAATCTAGACTACAAGGACTAGTCGATGATCACAATTGGGCAAAGCTATGAACTCACCATTTAACAAAGCATATATCTAATGTAGATCTTAAGCAATTTTACTAATAGATGATTTTTTTAGTATACACCAATCTAAGTCTAGAATCTTCTTCATTGGCATTGATTCTTTGGTCATAGAGCTAAATATTTCCTTTCATTACATTTACTCCCCTAATTTAGCTATTGCAAATTATCAAATTATTAGTCTCAATTATAATTAGTTAATCTAGGTTGATTTGTGGTTATTTGATTGCATTTGTTTAATTATCCTAGGCAACCCTTAAGGAAATTTCATTTTCCTTTACAATATGGTATTTATACTTATTACTTATCAAATTATAAAAGAAAATAAACTTCCCTTAAGCTTAGTCTAGGCTAATCGAATGGAATCTTTACAAATCAACACATCAATTTAGACTAGTAATTATGAGTTGCAAGTGTGGATGATTCTATAATGAAATGTTATTTTATGAAATTAAATGTGAAAGATAAGAGTATTTAGCTCTATGACTAAAGAAGAATGATTGGTTCAAATGTGGTATTGAATTATAAACCATCTCCAATCTAGGAAAAAATTCCTCTTTAGTTGTATGTCACCTCAAAATTTGTGCATGTTTCATACTCTATTCTAAGTCAAGTTTGTATGTTGGGGTCTTTTCCACATCCATGGATTTGTTCTTTTGTTGCATGAAAATGACCTTTGTGATTTTGTGTTCCTTCTCTCCAGTTTCTTAAACTTGTTTTTTCTTTTCTTTGAAAACTGATAGTATTTTGAAATACCTCTAGAGGATTGTTAGAATGTTGTAAGGCGACATGTTCTCCTAGGTTAACACCTAGAAAAATGTGTAAATATTGGCAAGCAACAAGAAATTCTTTAGAATGGATAAGCAAATTTGTTTTAGCATACCAAACTAGAGTGTTTCACTATTGATTATTCCTTAAATGCTTCAATTTGTAAAAGGATGTGAAATGAGTGAAAATGAATGTATTTAAATACACAAATAATATTGAATTGCAAAAATGTGTCTAGTCAACTCATAAAAATGAGTGGAATGGATAAGAGATGGAAATTTGAATTCAAATTTTGTAAAGTTGGGGATCAAATCTACGGCCATAAGGTTGAGCTTGTATTTATGGAAATGACACAAGACAATATAACAATATGATTTGGGTGGACAGAGAATGGTTGGATATGTGTGGTGCAATAAATGAAGATTGTTTGGAAAGGTGTTCAACAATAGATAAGATGCATATAAGTGTATGATAATGTGTGTGTATGGGGATAGATGAAGGCTAGGGGAATGAACCCAACTTTGCACAAGATTATGCCATTTGTCAAAATGTAACTATATTAAGACATTAAATAGGAAATAACATGGGTATACAAATTTCACCATTACGTTTTCCCCCACTTTAAGGTGCATGTGAATCCTAGAATGATTATCAATCTCAAAGTATGTAGCATTCACAAACATGCATGTAAAGTAAATATTCATACATTAAAGGATATAATGTCTCCAATTGGTTCTCATCATTCATGTCAATCCTTTGTTGTGAACCCTTCATAGGATCCTACAAAATAAAGGGAAAACACACAATGAGTAGCTTCCATCTCACAAGCGAAAACTAGGCACAAAATGTGAGCTTGCTTAATCATTTAAGAAATGAGAAAAGTGCTACATATTTAAAAAGTGTTGATTTTCCCTTACTTTTACTTGGTGGTCATAAGGTGCTAAGGTGTGTAGGGTGCTAGTGTGTCATGTGATAATGATATGTCTTCTTATGGTGATGAGTCTTTTTGTAGCTTATCTCTACACAAAAATTCAACATAAGAATGCTAGTGATGATATACAACTCCTCTACAAGTAGAGACTTTCATAAGAGGCAATGAATTGTAGGAGAGGGAAAAAAAAATAAAAAATAGAAAGATAATAATGTTAGCATAATCACATAGCATAATAATTCTATAAATACATTGTGTTATAAACAAGTAAGATATCCAAAATAGCAAAGCATGAAAATAATGTGGGTTGGAGATGGAACTAAAGGTATAATGTTGCCCCCAACATAAGTAGGTAAAAGTTGTGATGTGATCCTCAATGGTCAAGAATGTTAATTTAAGTACATAAGACACTAGAAAAGACATATAAGTCCTTGGTGCAACATGAGAATATAATTGTATAGGTAAAACCATAGTTGAAAAACTCGAACTCGATAATAAATTTGCGAGTCCAATCTTTTTAAAAACTTGGAACTCAACAAAAACTTGGCAATATCTTAGAAAATTTATCTAACATTTGTAAATAAATAAGTTTTTAAAAATATTCTTCAAAAACACATACACTAAATTTGTAGAACATATTACTGATTTCCATCATATATAAATCAAAATTTGAGTTTAATACATACCATAGGCCAATAAACAAGTTCAACCTCTGAATACATATGAATTTAAAGTTTCAATATCAATAAAAAAATATAAATCATAATTTTTTTCTATAACTAAAGCTCAAAAAAGTTTGTTGAAATTGTGTCGTGTTGTGGAATCAAATGGTATAGCTATGATCTTCTCAATAGGAGCCTCAACAGGTGCATAATCCATAGTGATAAGATCAATTTGTGTATGTGAGGAATTTGCCCTTGATGGCTAACCAACCTCGCCTTTTGTCTGCTCATATGCTGCCACATTCACTTCCCACTTAGCTACCTCCCTCTCCAATTCAAATAACTCATAATCAATTAACAATGGATCCACATCATAATTAGGCTCAGCAATCCAATTTGACTATGGATCAATGTCATAAAAGTCCAATGTTTCATTTGAATCATGCCCCTGTAGCTTATTTTCATGCAATCAAAGGTTGTACTGCACATAGACAAGGTAATTCAAGTGATTTTGAGTCAACCTATTACACTTCTTTGTGTGAATGGCCTAAAAAATACTCTAGTTGCACTCACAAATAGAAGTACTATAAGATTAGGATAAAATGTAGATGATAAGATTTTGAAGATTAGATGTTGTGACACCATAATCTTCCCACTACAAATTTGCAAGGATAAAAATTACCATTTATAAATTAGTAAGGATTTTAGTAAAATTGAAATTAAAATAAATAGTAAATTAAAATTAAACACATGTTTTTTCATCTAGTTGTAGAATGTCTTTCTTATGAATTAAAAATTTGAAGAAAATAATGCCCCTCTAGCTTTCTTATAACTCTGTATAAAATCAAGTATGAGGCTGTGAAGTTCATAATCATCAATCAACCTCTCAATAGATGTTTTGAGGTCAAGAACAACCTTTGCATCTTCTTTGAAAGTAGAGGAGAAATTAAACTTGGGGTTCAAATAGTAGGCAAGAGTATGAATATGTAGGTGGAGTTGTGAGTTCCACCTCTGATTAATTATGTGTCATACAGGCTTATATTTGGTCTTATTTGACCCATAAAAATGTTGAATCACCTTTTTGGAATTATCCATGGTCTCACATAGATACACCATGGGCTTTTGATCCCCATCCACCAATTACAAAATCCTAACCAATAGTTTTGACACCTAAATATCAAAATTAACAAAATCAACAAATTACAACATTAGAAACAAAAAATAAATTGAAATCAAAGTTTGAAAACTTACATTGATGATCTCCTCCATGACTTTGGAAAATCTATAATAAAAAAAGTCTTCACGACCTTTTTTTCTTCAACCTTCCTACAATAGTGACTCTCCAACCATTTTTTATTCACAATCATGTGCTTAAGGTTGGGCATTATAGCTAATATACTTTGCAAGGTGAGGAAATTAGTGGGAAAACATGTGAATCTTAATTGCATGAGGTCCTTGCCATCAATGTGCTCTCTCATAATATTTAGAATTCATGTGTGGTTGTAGATGTATTTTGTGACATTCCTTGATTCTTCACCCATCTTAGTTTCCCTATGTCCTCAAGAAGTAGGTCAAGACAGTGGGTTGTAGAAGGGTTGCAAAATAATGTTGGGCACCTCACCAAATCTACCAGTTGCCACATATGCAGTTGCATTTTCAATCACTATTTGAATGACATTTTCCACTTCCACCTCCATCACCACCTCATCCTACATGTTGCATAAGGTCCCTACATCTTTTATTTCATTGGAGACATCAACTAATTTTAAAAATACTATTTTTCCTCCGAAAGCCACTAAAAAGTTGATGAGTGTCCTATTTTGTCTATTCATCCACCCATCAAATAAAATAGTGCAACCTTTCTTTTCCCATTTTTTTTGTTCTTTTACTAGTAAACATGTGTTTTAGACCTCATTCTACAGTGATGACCCACTCAACTCATGACTTCTTGAGGTCTTGAACCCTTACTTGCCATGGTCAATGCATTGACCAACTATTCCCATTAAAGACTTGAATCAACATTGAACAAAATATTATTGTAGTGCCAAAATCTTGACATGCCAACTTTGGCTCATGTTGCAATTCCCTATTCCATGCAATACCTTTCAATGAAGGTTGTGCACCAAGAGTATATTATGGGGAACAAAAAAATAGAACTATGATTTTCCACAATTCTTGATCTTTGTACATTCGTGGCCCAATGGAAAAAGAGCCCCCTATATCTCCTTGCGACTTTGTAGAATTGAAAATTGGGTTTGGGGCTACCATTGCCTTTGTTCTCTTTTTTTTTCTATTTTTTTGCTTATATGCTATAAGGAGTGCTTTCACTGCCTTCTTAATCTTTGGATTAGCTACCATACATGACATAACATCTTGAAAATGGATCCATGCAAGGTGATATTTGAGTTGATTTGTGCCACTAGTCATAGGCCTAGTGCAATGGGTACAAATAACCTCTCCTCATACCACACCCAATGTCTCGTGTTTATAGCAAGGATCCCTTGGTTTGCCACCAATTCTAGATTTTTTGAAAGTCATATTTCTCTTAGGAAAATAAAGTGAAACCTAGAAAAAGGGAAACAACATGAAAAAATTAGTAATACTCTAGTTAGTAGTGTTGCAACCTAAAATTAAAATATTAAAAATAAAAAATTGTTGCATAAAATATTTCTTTATACTTTCATTGTCATGTTTGATTTCTTTTTGTAGTTTCAACTTTCATTTTCATGTAACAGGTTTGATTTTTTGTGTAGGGTTCCTTGCCTTCAATGGAGTTTGGGTCTAGTGGAAAATAAAAATTTGGTGATTAGCTTCTAAGTTCTATCCATATTTTTCCATCAAAATTTGATGAAATTAAATTTTTTTAGATGTTGTAATCAGGAATCAATTTTCCATACCATTGCTTGGTGCTAATGAGTTTTATTGTTATCTTTTTCAATTGGTAGGTTGCATGGAATATGAATCCACCATAGAAAAACCTCCCCATGCAACCTACCAATTGAAAAATATAATACTCTAATTAAATGGAATAGGAATTCACCGTAGTAGAAATTTCCTAGGTTCAGGAAAATACAATTTCGTTGGAAGGATGAACATCAATATTTCTTAGAAAGAATAGACTTGAAGATGGAACCCAACACTCAATGGAGTTTGGTAGTTTGTTAGTGATATGACATTCTTCATGAAAAACTACCCATCCAAATTTTGGAATTTTTAATCAATGTGAGAAGTCTCTTCTATCATCCTAGACTCCTAGTAAATGTCATTTGAGAAATATTGATGTTCATCCTTCCAACAAATATCAACCATTAAATGAAGAGTATCATAATAAATGTCATATGAGATTCATTTTTTTCAATCCTCCCAACAAATATCAACCATCAAATGCAGAGTATAGCCATATGAGAAATATTGTTATTCATCCTTCTAATGAATATCAACTATCAATCTACCACAAGCAAAGTATAGCCATGTATCTAGTAACAAGAATAATAATGATTACTATTTATCAAAATATAATGGTAAGTTGATTTGCAAGCACTAACAAAAAAATTATTATTTTTTGTAAATCTTTCCATATTTATGCAAGGGTCGAGTAGATAAAAGGAAAAAAAACCTTTGTTATTGCGCTTCCATTTGCGTACCTTAAGTCATCATAGTCATCCTTAATCGTTTCTTGAAAATGTTTGAAATCGCATTAAATTTTTAATGTTTGATAGAAAAAGTATTATATACTGATTTTGTGAGTTTTTGATGGGTTTTCGTATAAAAATTGAGAGTTTTTGTGAGATTTTGATGATTTTTCATGCAAAAATATCCATGAATTTTTAAAAAGCATGGCAACGAGTTTTTCAGTGAGTTACTGCTAGTTTTGGCTTGTGAGTACTCACAAAATTTTACAACTATGGTAAAACAATAGGTTCCTAGTGTTGATGTTACTATTGTTAAGATAATGATGAGGTAAGAAAGTTTTAGAGCATATTTTTATTAGGGAATTGCATCTAATGTAATTATTCCTAAATAAAGTTTAAAAGACTCTTAACTTAGAAGTTGCCTCATTATAATATAAAGTTTGGGGTGATTTATAATTTTTTTCTTTACAGATAATAATATATTAATTAAATTTATAATGAAAAAGTTATAAAGGTCGAAGGTTGTGACCTATACTCCAACCCCTTAGATTTCTTTAAATATAGGAAATCATATGAATAGTATATGACATTGTGAATATATTTACATTACATTGACATTTGTAGGGCATAAAGGTTGTAATAGCTCATTTATTTTAAAAATATATATAACAATCACTAGCCCATAATAATAGTTTGCACAATTAAACATTAATATGAAATCATCCCCAAAAATTGAGTTTAGTAGTTTATTAGCTAAGTTAGATATAATGTTTAGAATCTAGTTCAAAAAGGTTTGAATTTATCTTTGTAGTGGCTGCTAATTTATCTTTAAGTATGTAGCAACCAAGTTTGTCTAATATGCACCTTAGAATGTTGTGACCTACTATTAGTTGAAAGGATATTTTAATTCAAACTAAAATTTATAAATTTACACAATAATGATTTCCATGTGAAATTACTTTAAGGAATTGTGGGTTTTTGTCCCAGGCAATTTGAACCATAGTTCCATACTCCAAAAGAAGTAGAAATCAAATAATAAAATGTTTTCTCAATGATGCTCCTTCTCCTTGCTTGGTCTCTCTTAAATACCCTTTTTCTCCAATAAACACAACTCTTCACACACTCCTTGATATTATTGAAAAATAAACTTTAATTATTATTTGATTTCATACTATTATTTAATTCTTTCTTTGGCAACCCATAATTCCCTTTATTCTTCTTTAGTAACGACTACTTGTTTTTAAATTTCTACATCTTTATTAACCCCTAAGAATTTTCTTAGGCGGAAAATTATTTTCCTTTGGCATGCATTGTTGTCCTTTGGCCTATAATAGCTACTCACAATTACATCTTTTTTTATTGCTCCACTTTGTTAGTTAAATGCCTATGCACTTTATTGGATGTGGTTGCACTAGTCCTTAATATCAATATTGAAGAGGAGACATTACATTTTTTCCTTCCCAAGATTGCTTGTCCTCAAGCAATTGTGAACTAGGACACTCTTGGAGTTACTAGGATCCCAAATTGACCCTGGAGATTTCTAATTCTCAATCCTCAATCCTCCTTGTGATGTAGTTATCTTCTTCTATGCCACTCTATTATAATTAGGATTTGGAAACTTTGCACCAAGTGATACTTCTCCAACTGTCTCAATGATACTTCAATGCCATAATAAGGTTGATGTCATTTTTATGCAATACCATATTGCTAAAACCCTAATCTACTACCTTAAATTACCCTTGAGCCACTTGTACTACCTTAGCCAAAATGTTCATGGATTCCCGACCATCTTGGAGAGTAGCAAGTGCATTTTGTCAATCCAATAAATTAATAATTATACACTATGTTTTCCCAACCATGAGATGAAAACTTGCTACAACTGCACCCATGTTTCCTCTCTCAAAGAAAAAAGTTGCAACCTTTACAATTGATGCCCACTTGTTAGACACATAGGACAATTGGGGGGGGGGTGAATCAAATTTGTACATTCAAACATTCAAACACTCATTAATCTTCAACCCTTATTAAGCATTAGCATGAATGCAAACAAAATGAAACATAAACACATTCACAACCATACACCAAAGAACACTAGATTTACATGGAAAATCCTAATTAGGGAAAAACCACAGTAAAAATTAACTCACATATATATGAATAACAACACCGAATACAATAGGCTCATTGTTGGAAGGGCTCACTACCCAAAAGAGAAGAATGACTCACTATCAAGGGCTCACTACCCAAAGGACTCACAATCTAGAAGAAAGAAGAATAGAAGAAGATTGTTACAAGGAGGTTCACTACCTCAGAGCAACAAAAAGATCCACCACAACAAAACCATACATAACCTTCAACTCACTGCCTCTAGCAACTTCAAGCACACTGAATGTAGACACCTTCTGCTCACTACATCTGGTAGCCTTAATAATTTATGCTCACACTCAAATCATCACACTTGATCACATTTAAATCTTACAACATATCTCACAATATATCCAATAATTAACCTTTCTTATATATCCTTCGAAACCTTAAACAATCTTGTTTAGGCCAGCCTCAACGAAATGTATGCACCTCAAACGTGCAACCAACAAATAGGCCGACACCAAACACTTTCACGATGGAAAGAAGTGAAGGTGGACCACACTAAGGGTTAATAAGGACCCAAATCTACACCGACACACTTCACCACACTTCCACAAACCATGAAGCACATCCACAAGTAACACTAACATGCTAGGTCAGCCAAACCTACATTAACGCTAATAAGCAACCATATACATGCCTCTCCAAGTTCGAAAACAACATGCAAACCACATAGAAACACTCCACAACATCTAGGAATATTCAAACACCATTAGAATATTCAACAACACTACCGCAAACACCTGCAACTGAGGATACCATCATCGTGTGCAACCAACAACACTGCCACATGCATACAACTCACTAACCAACCTTGTTTTGCAACTTAACACTCAACACTCTAGGGAAAGGTAGATAGAGACAATATTAGCACATTCCCAAATCTGCAAGACAAGAAACCTCAACGTGGAGAAACGTGGAGCAATTCCATTTCTCCCAAACAACCTTCTTCACAGTTCAACAAACTATCAAACACAACTTCCACTTTCGCATGATCCAGAACCTAAAACTCTAGATATAATACCTCTAAACACCTTTGATCATCTCATATAAACCACACAAGCATATCTTCAACCATGAAGAAATGCGGAGCACAATGTAAAAGACAACTTTGTCACCTTGTACACTCTCTTATTCAAATTTTCTCAAAAGCACTTGGAAACTAAGTGAACCAGTTGCATCAACAACATCACAAAAGCCTTCTCATCAACACTCTCCCTATTTGCAACACCAATAATCTCTCCATCTTTAACACTTGCTCAACACAACACTAGAGGTTGACATAAGTTGACATCAAAGATAACACTAAGGACAACATAGTGCAACACTCTCCCTATTGACATCAATGACAACACAAATATCCAACACCACTCACTAATGAATTATTTAGAGCTTGATGAGAAGATTAATGTTTCTCAAAATATATCATTTCTCTCAACATTACTCAATCTATCATTAGTGAGAACATACCAATGAGGTCTTTCCCATAAAGTATCTTTGAAGTAGCATTCTCCTAGGTTACCTTTCTCTAATTTTTGGTCATACACAATTCTATGAGGTCACATTGTGTTCTTACAAAATAAAAAAATCCTCATAGCTTGCAGGAATGATTGGAATGATTGGAATGCTTAAATTTTTCATCCTTGATGATTTTAAGAAAACTAACCTTTTTTTCTCCTTGGTGGATAAAAGGATCAATCATTTCAGCTTGCAAACCCAAGACTAATTTCTTTGTCATTTCCTTTTAAGGTTCCCATGTGGGATTTAGGAATACACCTAGTTGTACTCCTAAATGTATATTTTTATTTATTGAGCAACTATCAACATAGCTTCTTTTTCCCTTCTTTTCTATTCCTCACATTATTTTAGGTTCTGAGTTACATCTTTTGCACTTGCTTAAAATGAGTAAGATTTATTTATTTATTTATTTTTATTCAAAAGGATTTGAAGTGATACAGTAATTCTTGTGACTTGAATCAATAGCATGAGAATTAGTGTGGCCAAATTCCACATCCTCCATAGTTTTATGCTCCTCCATACTACTACCTTGAAGATTAATTTCACCTCTATTTTTTTTTTGGAGAATTTATTTGTTCTTGTTCATTTATCAAATCCTTCTTAATTTTTGGCAGCTCTAGTTTTAACCCTTCTACTTTTGGCTTGTGCTTTATACATTCTTCCTTGACCTCTTCCTCTTGTAAATTTTTCTTTTGTGTATTTGTCATTAGTTCTAGGGTCTTATTGGTCTCTTCATCTAATTTTTTGAGTCCTTTTCAAGATGAATTTTACTTTGTAGTATTAACAAATATAGAAATGTATTCCTCTTGATGACTCTTGGCTCAAACTTTTCTTCTTCTCTACAAATAAAAGTGGGTCATAGAGGTCTATCAATAGACTGAAAAATTGTTCGTGTTCTATTTTTTGTTGTTGGTTCCTAAAGTGCTTGCCCCACTATTATGATTTCTAGAAGCATCCATATTATTTTGCATCATATGAAGCATTTAATCCAAAATTCCTATCATTGTATCAATATTTTTTTCTTTCTCAACATCCATCTTTTATTAATAATTCCTAATGAGAACAATCTTTAGATTTTTCTAGCAACTCTTCTCAAACAATTTTATAACCTCCACTAATTGGAAATGATACTGCATCTTGGAAACAAGGTGTTGAATTTGTTTTTATTGATTGATGAAATTTGTTGAACGAATTTTGATATTTTTATCATAAAATTGATACAACGATGAACAACTAAAAAAATAAAAGTCAATATGTTTATTGTTTCACTATTGATATTTGCTTGTAAACACAATGAAATTTGATAAAAAAAATGTTGAAATTTAGATAAGGATTATCACCATAGATGATTGAATGCCAATGAAGTTGCTTAAAAAATATGTTGATTTTTCTAAAAGTACCCTCATCAAATGACAAAGACCACTATTTTTATGATGAAGATTCTTGTTTCAAGTCATTGTAATCTTGCAAGACTGATGTCTTAACACTTGAAAATAACCTAACCCATGAAAGTTTATAAGTTTGAAACAAAGAAAGGAGAATGAGATAATTGATTCATATTTAGTATTTATTCACACAAAACAATCTATTTGTAACCCTTTCAATCACCTAAATTTATAATCTTTTTCTTTTTTCCTTTTATCTATTATTAAAATTTAAATCTCCTTTTTATGGGTGCAACTTTATATATGGTTTTCCTCTTGCATTTTCAAAATTTATGTCAACTAATAGGAAGGTGTTCCCTATTAATAGTTCTTCTACTTTTACATAATTAAATTCATTCATAGAAAAGTGTTCACTTGTAGGCTCTTTTAAAAGTATTTAAATCAAACTCTTGTTAGCCCTTAATAGGTGTGTGATAGTTAATTGGCATGCATCCTATGGATTTTGAACATTTAGATTGTCTTCTTTATAGCACACAACTTTATATTTCACTATCAATTTGGACTTAAACAAATGAGTTCTCACCTTATGTAACATAAGTCCTAATATAATATCATAGTCTTTTGTTTTTGAAAAACAACCTCTTTGTTCTAGGGTTGCACTTACATATAGTACTACAACTTTTGACTAAACAAAATTTGATCCTTCTCTTTCATAGGTTGTCAATATCTAGCTCTAATACCATTGTAATAATTCATTTATTTTATTTTTTAAATATAATAATCACTAGCTCACAATAAGAGCTTATGCAATTAAACATAAACACAAAATTATCCCAAAAATTGCAATTTAATAGTTTATTATCTAATTCAGATATACTATATAAAATATAGCTCATAAATTTTGAATTTATCTTCTATAGCTGCTAATTTATCTCTAAGTCAACAATGATTACTTCTTAATGAAATACCTTTGAAATACCCCCAAATTAGCTCGATATCCACCTTAGAATGCCATTACCTTCTATTAGTTGAAAGGATATTCTAAGGAAAATTGAAACTAATCAAATTTGCACAATGGTGATTTCCATGTTAAATCACTCTAAGGAATTGCAGGTTTTTATCCTCCAATTCCATACTTAGAGGGGTTTTTTCCATAGATTAATTAAATTGTAGTTTCATTCTCTAGGAGTAGAAATCAAATAATAAAATATATTTTCAATGATGCTCCTTCTCCTTGCTTGGTCTCTCTTAAATTGATTTTTCCACCAATAGACACACCTCTACACATGCCCCTTGATATTATTAAAAATACACTCTAATTATCATTTATTTTTTTAATATAATTTTTTGGCGACCCATAATTTCCTTCATTCTTCTTTAGTAGTAGCTTCTCCTTGTCTAAGAATTGTTGCATCTTTATTGACCTCCATACATTTTCTTAGGCTGTGGATTATTTTCCTTTTGGCACGAATTGTTTTCCTTTGGCTTGTAATGGCTACTCATAATTACATCTCCTTTTATGGTTCCATATTGTTAGTCAAATGCTTGTGCACTTTATTGGATGTGATTGCAATTGTCTTTAATATTAATATCAAAGAGGGGACATTATAGAAGTATTTTTATAAATACATTTTATAGGCGAAGGAGAGGACAAATATATGTAATGTCAAGGTTCTTGTTATGTATATTTATACATATTTGTTATAAGTTTCCTCAGTAATGAATGATTCTTTATGTTATTTTTACTAGAAAGTTTTCTCCATATAAATCATGTGTATTGTGTCAATCTTTTGATTCTTATTTCTATTTTAATTTTCTATTTATATGTGTAATGGTTAGTTGCTTAAGATTCATATCTTTGATATAAAGCATGATGCCCCCAATGTAAAAAAGAATTGGTAATGATGTCATTCAAAGGGCGAGGAGGACAAGATGCTCCCATAGTAAGGAGAAATGCTAAAGTTCTGGAAAAAGTAATGGAATAAGGTGGAGGAAGGCATGATGCCTCTAGTGACAAGGATGTGTTTGTGAAAGCATAATGTGTAATGGGTAGGGCAAGGGAGTAGGCATAATATTCTTGGTGTAGTTACAAGTGTGAAAGATATGACAAGAGAATTTATTAGAGTATAATATTTATTAGGAGGCCACACTCACTTATTTATTAGTATTCTTAATAATATTAAATGTGACTATTTTAATATAAGTTTTAGTCTTATATCATATGACATGCATACAAATACTATAAATAAATTTGGGTTTGATAATAGATTAATAGACAACATTATTTTATTAATTAATATCGACATGCATTCTACAATGGCAACAAGGAGTGGAGTGTAATGGGGTGAGTGTGTTAGCAAAAAATCTTATCTTTCATCTTAAATTTGATAATCATTTACATGTCAAAATATTAATATTTAATAAGAGACATAATATTTCAAAAATAAGCAGCACATAAATTTTATGTCTCCAAGCATATAGTAATAAAATAGTTCCAAAATAAAATAAAATAACTTTTAAGTAAATAAAATACGTTCAAATTGATATCTCTTGGTAATTTTTTTTGATAGATGTATTTAAGATATCTATACTACTTAAAAACCATTTAGCGTAATGGAAAGATAAAATATTATTTGTGATATATAGATTTGAGAATTAGTATATAAAGACAAAAATATCATAATATACATCATTTATATATAAGAAAGGAGAGATTGTGAAAACTAGATTCTTATATACCTACTATCAACAAACTCAGTGTAAATAAATGATGCTTGTGATATTTTTAACATTTATGATTTTCACCACCATAAAATTACGAAATAAATTGTTACACTTATCTATATTTGAGATTTCTAACCTGATATTAGAATTTTTTTAGATGTGCTAATTTTAGCTACATGAAACAAGAGAAATTGTCATTTATAAATAGTTGTTTACTATGTCTTTTCATTGCAAAGAAAAATGGACACAATACCAATTCAGATGTTTAGAAGATTTGATATCTTTTTTCAAATATTTTTTAAATTTCTAAAACCTATGGAAAATAAATTGCAAATATTTATAATACAATAAATTGCAAATATTTATAATACAATAAATTGCAAATATTTATAATAAAATAAATAAAAATATTGAAGTTCATGCAAAGTATTTGACCAAGTGCCTCACAAAAAAGTAAAGGCATAAAATGTCATTATTGTATTATTGTCAAAAAAATCACATGCAAACTCTATTTTTTCTAGATTCCACAACCCCTGTAATAGTTGCACCCTTAAAGTGGTCTTAAATACATGGACAATAGTTTAAAAATATTTCCAAGACTCAAAGAAACAAACTTTATATAGAATTTAATAAATTAATAAAATGGGTACTCAAATTTTACAATGTCTTTTATTTGTATATACAACAAAGAGGGGTAATTTTTTTATTAAAACAAGAAAAAGTTACAAAGCAAGGGCATTAAATAGCCCTATCAAGTTCCACCAAGTGATCCAACCATTGAGACAAATTTGGGGGTAGTTGACCCCGATCCACCAAATTCCAATCATGAATATGATCAAAAGCCCATTTAGCTAGACAATCAGCAACACCATTCCATTCTCTAGGAATATGAGTGAAAGTAATATACTCCAAAGAAGCACATAGAGTGAGAATTTGTTCAACAATCAAAGCCAACCGCCAGCTCACATCATCTGAATGCCGCTTATTCAACAATTTCACCACAACCTAGGAGTCAGACTCACATATGATCCTTCGCCATCCCAGTTGACTGGCCCGCTCCACAACCAATAAAATGGCCCGAGCCTCCATTAAATTATCAGTATGAAGACCCTTATAAATAGAGAAGATAAACTGAACATCACCAGAGCTATCCCAACCAACACCACCAATGCTAGCATGACCCAGATTTCCACGAGAAGAGACATCCAAGTTGATTTTTAGGACTCCTTGAGGAGGAGGGGACCATCTTCCCGCCCTATTCACCTTCGGGGTAGGATGTCTACATCTGTTGCACAAGAGTTGTCATTGCGGAGGAGGAAGATGAAGATAATTACAACAACCAACATCACAAGGGTCCACCGACACAGTCAGATCACACTTAGCCGCAATAGTTTCCCCCAAAGAATGCAAAATTTTCCACCACAGGTGAGGGGCCATCAACAACTCATGCTGAAAAATCTGCCTATTCCTCTCCAACCACAGGTTCCAGATAATAAAGGATGGTCCAAGAGCCCAAGCAACTTGAAGAAAGGAGGTAGAAACAGGGGCCCTTCCCCACCATTCCACAAACTCTGCCAACGAGGAAACATGCCAACAAACCATATTCCACACCCTCCACCAAAAATGCCAAATCTCCCTAGCATAGGAACATTGGAAGAAGAGATGGGAGACACCCTCTTCACAGCCACAACATAGAACACACATAGAAGGGCCATGGAAACCACGCTTACATAAATTATCCCAAGTAAGACACCGATTTTGAGCCACTAACCACATGAAGAAATTGCACTTCGGCCATGAAAACTTGTGCCAAACTTGCTTCCACCAAAGGACCTCAATATCCCCAAACAACTACTTATAACCAGCAGACACAAAAGTACTTTCCAGAAAAATTCGAACCATCCCAAGCCAAGACATTAGGTCCCCTCAAATAATTACAAGCACGGGAAGCCAAAAGCTGGGAAAGCTCACGCCTATCCCCCTCAGACCCTTCAGGTGGCCACTCAGAAGGATGATTTTAACGAAAACTTACAGTCGATCCTCAATGTTGCACCACCTTATAATGCTCCACGGTATCCCAGCCAGCTGCAACAAAAAACATCACAAAGGGACTGGAGGTGAGGAAAAGAAGAGAGAATAGGAGGGTGACCATCCCAAGAATCTGACCAAAAAAGAGCCTGTGACCCTAAATTACAGATCCAAAAAAGTGCATGCTTAATCAACTGCGCCCCCACTTTCAAAGTATGCCAAATCATAGAACCACTCCCTTCCAGAGGATAGCGAGGAACCTCAAAAGAAGCAACACCCTAAAGATATTTATGGTTTAGGATACAAGCCCATAATTGGTGTTGACTAGTACACCATCACCAGTAAAGCTTGGAAACAAAAACTTGCCCGTTCAAAATAGCAGAGCGTAAACCAAGACCACCCTCCTGCTTTGGTCTACACACAGATTCCCACTTAACAAGGCTCCACTTTGAAGATAGTAAATTACCGCTCCAAAGAAATTGACGTGAGAGAGCATCAAATTCCTTAAGGAAATACATTGGAGCCACTTGAACAAAACACCTGTAGATGGGAAGGGCATGGATCACAAACTTGAGAAGAGTCACTCTAGCCATTTTAGACAACCACCGATGAGTCCAATGAGTAACCTTCTGCCTTATCTTATCAAGCAATAGCTGCCAGAAGGACCTTGGCTGATGACCAACAGCAAGAGGAATACCCAAATAGACAAAGGGAAGAGACCCTATTTGAAACCGCAAAATAGCTACAATTCACCGCTGGATAGCCTAAGGAGTATTAAAGAAGAAGATAGAAAACTTCTGCTCATTGAATTTCTAGCTTGAAGCCGCAAGGTAGATATCCAAAGCTTTCCTAAAGGATTCAGCCTCCTGAATACGAGCCAAACCCATAAGAGAGGTGTCATCCACAAACTGGAGATGAGAAAGCATTGGCAAGCCCAACCCCCACTACCACCCATGAATCAAGCCTTGTGAAACCCGAGATTTAAGAAACCAACCCAACCCCTCCGCCATTATAATAAAAAAATAAGGAGAGAGTGGATCCCCCTAACAAAGGCCTCTAGTAGCCCCAAAAAGCTCTGAAGGTTCACCATTCACAATAACCAAAAAAGAGGAAGAAGTCACACAACTCAAAATCTAGCTCACCCAATTAGAAGAAAAACCAAAGGCCAACAGAATCTTCTAAAGAAAACTCCATTTAACTCTATCATAAGATTTGTCCCTCTCCAACTTGATAAACATAGACCTATCCTTAGAAGTTGTCATGGAATGAATGACCTCAGACACAACCACCACCCCATCTAGAATTTGACGACCCACCACAAAGCCGCCTTGCTCCTCAGAAATAATCGCATGAAAACAAGATTTAAGCCTCTCCGCAATAAATTTCATAATAATATTATACACGACATTACAGAGCACAATAGTTCTAAAGAGATCAAGCCTATAAACACCTTCCTTCTTAGGAATGAGAACCTGAAAAGTAGCATTTAGGGCATGAAGCATTTGCTTGCTATGAAGAGACTCCCGAACCACCTCCAACAAATCCAGCTTCACAATATCCCAAAACTCCTAGAAAAATTCAACTGGGAAACCATCTAGGCTAGGAGCTTTCCCCTTATTCATCCCAAACACAACCTCCTCCACTTCCAAAAAAGTAATTGGGCGACTAAGAGAAGCATTCAAATCATTAGAGATCAAAGAAGGAATGCAAGCAAGGACCATACTCTCCTTAGCCTCTACAAGAAGTGAATCCTCAGTAAACAAATTAGAGTAGAACTAATGAGCCTCTCTAGAAAAAACCTGTTGCAAAGAGATCGAAAGACCCTCAGAAATAATAAGAGAAGAAATAAAACACTTATTCCGATGAGCTTGCACCGAATGATGGAAAAAAGCAGTATTCCTATCACCCTCTTGTAGCTAATCAATCCTAGCCTTTTGTTTCCAAAAAATCTCCTCATGAAGCTCCCACTCCACCAATTTTAGAGCCTGGGCCTTAGCATGCCCAAGAGCCTCCGAGAATCGCAAATCCTAAATCTGGCGAGTAATAACAACAAGGCAATCCTGCACTTCTCTTTTCCTGGCGCAAAAATTACCAAAACATGACCTATTCCATCGCTTAAGATGATATTTGACATATTGTAGCTTCTTAACCAGAGAATACATAGTTGTACCATACATAGGGGCTCCATCCCACCACTACTGAGCAACAAGATCACCCAAAGAAGAATCACGCAACCACATAAGCTAAAATTTGAAAGGTGGATTCTTTGGATTTGGAAAAGCTGAAGCATAAAACTTAATTGGCCAATGATCAAAGCCACACCAGTCAAGAATCTCGGAGAAAATGACCAAGCTACCTCTAACCCAAGAACTAGAGACAAGGAATCGATCAAGCCGCTTGGAAATTGCTTCAGGCCCACTCCGTCTATTATTCCAAGTGAAAATTTTGTTAGAGGGTTTAAGATCAACCAAAGCAAGAGAATCCACATTAGTCTGAAACATATCTAAAGTAGGACCAAGCCTAGGCAACCCTCCTCTTTTCTCCTCCAAGCTCAACATAGTATTAAAATCACCAGCTAAGATCCAAGGAAAAAAAGGTGCACAAGACCTAACATACCCAATATGAGCCCAAAGCTAGATTTTACGATGGATGTCAATTGGAGCATAAACATTACTAACCAAAATAGTCTCACCAGATTCCAAAACTGAAGCCACCATAGAAATAACAAACTAGCTAGAAATCCACCAACGAGGAACAATCTTATGAGGATCCCAGAAAAGACCCAGACCTCCATAGTTTCCCCTAGAACCAATACACTGGCACTAGCCAGAAAACCAAATACGAGGAGCATGTTGAAGCATGAGGTCCACCCGTAGCTTAGTCTCCTGAACACAAAAGATATCTAGAGAATGAACCACAATCAAATCCTGAATAGCCTTTTGATGGGAGGTGCTATTCAACCCCCTTGCATTCCATGAGAGAATAATCATGAGGAAGGTTGAGAGAAGTGGGCCTCAATGGTCTTAACAGAACCAAATTCCACCAAAAAATCCCCAGTAGATTTAATCTTGTCCACATCCTTCTTACGACCAACTTTAGAAGAATTTTCAAAATGCCCCTTCTTGAGAGGGCGTTGTAGCACCCCCAAAGTAGGAGACGATCCCCAACCTTTACCTGAAGAGAACACCTCCTTAGCTAAATATGCTAATACAATATCATCCTGCACTTCTGCAGAGGCACCAGGAGGCTCAGAAATCCCCTGCTCCAAAGCCAGAGAAATATTCTGAACAAAAATTGCCTGCTCCAGCCCAGTATCCAGCCCAACATCCATACCAGTGGCCCCAGAAGAAATCTCAATAGGAATCCCCTCCTCCAAAGCCTGATTATCTAGGACCTTAAAATGATTGAAACTCTAATCACTCTGTCTATCCTTATAGGCCCGCTTCTGACCTCTCCCTTTAGCCCTCAACTTAACAAGAATAAAACCATCCTTATCGGGCCCACCCTTAACCACAAGTTCCTTGCCTTTTTCCCCCTTCTCCATCGAAGGCCCGATAGAAGGAGAAGAAGAAAACCTTGTCGCTTTGGGTTCCTGAGGAGATTGGCGCTGAAGGTGTCCATACTCATGAAAAAAGCGACAATGAAAAGGAAGGGACTAATAATCTAATTGTTGAATCCACGAGGTAGAGCCAATACAAATTTCCAAAGAATCTGACAAAGGGTTATTTAAATCAATTTCAACACAAATGTGAGCATAAGAGAATACCTTTTTATCCAACGTATTCTGATCAATGGCAACCGACTTCCCCAACAAAGCAACAATCCAGTGCAAAATATCCTCCCTCCAAAATTCCAATGGTAGCCATGGTAGACAGACCCAAACAGGGACCCGTGTAGGCAGATCCTCCACCGCATTAAAACCTCCATGCCAGGGCTTAATGAACAAGCCAACATGATTGTAAAAATATGGCCCTCCATCAAAAACATGATTACAATCCGAGATGCAAGAGAAATCAACCATGAAATAGCCATTCGCAGCCACCAAAAGATCAAAATCACCTTCAACTTGCTAGGTACGATGAATCCAGGACTCTAAGGCTGAGAGAGGGACACGAATACCCAAGAACTTACAAATCAGAACATGTTGGCTCCAATAAGATATGTCCTCCTGAACTGATTCATGAGAAATAACCAGAATAGAGCGATTATGACTCCATGACAGACAACTATTCACTTTCTTAAGCTTAGAGCTCTCACCCACAAAAGAGGAATCTGACAATTGTGCATGAATGTCTGTAAAAAAACCCTGAGACGACTTCGCACCAGCAAGCAACAAGCTTTTGGAAGCCCCCTGCCATTCCACCACACCCAACCCCCAACAACAAACCCTGCACATTGTCTCGACACCGTTTCAACCCAACGCCAAAACCCCTCCTCGCACACTTCCCCAGCACCAACAAAAACAACCCCCACACGGAATGTAGACACCCACTAGGCAGCACAACCCAACACTGAATCAGCATAGCAAGGAAAAAGAAGAAAATGAAGCTAAGGAGCCACCTCCAAATCGAGAACAAAGGACCCTTTCCTGAATAGCAAAAAAAACCCACCCCCAAGAAGCTCAAGAACAAACGCAGTCAGATCCCTCCTCCAAATTAGCATGTATCCAGGTGCACTCACATGCAGGCCAAGCCTATTCGGTCGCAACCGCACGTGGGACTTGCAGAGCATGCCATTACTTCTTACCCAATAAAATGATTCTTCGTCTTTTATTTGTATATACAATTCTCACTTATCAGTAGTATTATATTTAATATTATTTTAAAAAATAAAATGAAGTTATTTTAATGGTAATAAAACCTTTTTGAAGATGAAACTTAGTGATTGAAAAAAGAATTGAGAAGTATTGCAATCATAACATAAATAACTCTCTTAATTTTATGTTGCTATCTTGATGATATTGAATATATTTTTTGTTATAGCATCTATTCTTATCATTTTTTTTTTTCATATAAATCATTTTGGATCATGAGATCTAGCTTATGCTTCACTCCATGAATAATTATCTTATCTCAGTTATTTTATTATATATCTGATACTTGAAATTGAATTGAACTTATTATTCCTTTCCATAACAATTTTACTATTGATAAATTTCATATATTTAATGAGAATAATTATTCTATATAGAAAATCAAACTTAAGACCAAATTCATATTAACAAACTTATGTACCATTATGAATGGACCTGCCTATTGGTAGGCATGCACATGTATAACTTCAAAACAATTTCATCATAGATCTCCATAATCAATGGAAATCATTTTTAAAGTGTTGGACACAAATTTATCCTTCACATAGGTGACTATGCTAAGAAATACAATAAGAGGTCCTTCAATAAAAAAAACTCTAGAAAAAAATCAAAATAAAAAATCGTTATTAGAGACAAAATTCTAAACAAATTTAAAACCAGAATCAAAATAAAAACTAGAGTAAATATTCTAAACAAAATTATAATCAGAATCAATTCCAATATTAAAATCAAAATCAATCCTTTGCTCTCTATATTTCCCTCTCTACTTCTAATACTAATGAGTGAATCCTAGACATTGGTGTGTTAAGATATATGATGTATATGTATGAAATACGAATCAATGTTCAATATTATAATGAGAATTTTTATCTAGGAGATGACTCAATCATAGAAGCTCAAGGTAAACGAAAAGAAAAAACTTTTAAAATTTTATTGATGTTTTATTTGTTTCAAAATTAAGGGAAAAAATATATTTCTTGTTCTCAATTGACCCAAGAAAACATCAAAATTTCTTCTTAAAGATAATAAGTTCATCAAGGATCATAATGATTCTATAATGGCTCAAGCATTCAAAATAATGGTCCTAATGTTTTTAATGTTTTCTTAATGGCTCAACTTTGGAATGAAAGATTAGGCCATCTAAATATTTAAAGTCTAATTGATACGATTTGTCATAACCTTGTGATCAAGTTCCCTGTTAGAATCGTATTGAAAACTTTTGAGACTTATCTTTGATTGTGCTTAAATCCCCCTTTTAGTCCTAGAATTTGAAAAGTTCTAACCCAAGCCTTGCATACATTTTTTGGCATGTAACCTTTTCCTTGTCTTATGTTGATTTCATGTCACACTAGTTAATCTTCAAAACTATTAGTGAATATTCTTTAGAAATAATACCTTGGGTTGCAATAAGATGTAAGGAAGCTAGTGGAAAGGAAGTTGTATTGACATAACATTTTGTGGATGAGAAACCAAACATAAAGGATTCTACTACCTCAAAATATTGGAGTTTTGTATTGAAAAACATGTATGCGAAAAGGAATTTTCTAAGATTGATTATAAATCCCAATGAATTTCAAATTTCTTTCCAATACAAAGATACTAGAACAAGCATGCAAGTATTTTGATGAAAATTCAAGTAATGAGAGACCAAGGGAAATCATACTTCAATCTAGTTAGGCAAACTAATCCAAATAATTTTTGGATTAAGAACAAAAGAAAATTTAGTGTTATAGATATCTTTTAGCAGTAGATTACAAAATGGACTATTAGGTCTACAAAGGAGTTAAGTCATCTCATTACAAAAAGGACATAGGGAACAAATAAGACACTTGTCCCTTTAGATGTATATTAGGGTGCATGCTAGATAATGGGAGTAGATGTGGATGAAAAATATCCTAGAAGGGATGTTGGTATTTTGTAATGATAATCAAAACCCTCATGTTAACACTTTGATATGGAGAGCTTCTTGCTAGGTATATTCATCATTGTAAACTTTAGAATTCTAAACACCAAGATGATTGAGAAGATTTTATTTTTGTGTATAAGATTGGTTGTGAAGCTACCCAAGAATGCAAATGCAAGAAAGAAACACATGAATAGAAAAAAAAATAGAATAAACAATATTCTATTCAATAAGAGCACATATCATATAAGCATGAGTGATTACAATTGTAGCAATAGGCGAGTATATATAAGATATACCACCCAAAAGATTAATAACACAACTAATGTGGGATATAATGAAAAAATTCATAAGTAAACTTAACTAAGTGTGAAAAGGACCTAAATGGAGAACTAAATAAGAAACATGCTAGTTAGGGAATATAATCTATTCACACTAGCACCCCATCTTAAGCGCAACTTAGGGGAAAATTAAATGATGCAAAAGATGGATCTTGGCTGCAAGGTCTAATGAGGTACCCATGTACACCGAAATCCCCCTAGAAATAAGAGAAGGAGAAAACCTAGTGGAAAAGAAACTCCCTCCATGAGACAATGAAACAAGGGCTTTAAGTCACCCCTCTTAAAGGAATGGTATCCTGTACCCCAAGAGATCTCATATATGGAGATAATTTCTCTCAATGAAGGGTTTGGTGAAAATATCTACAACCTTCTCTATTGTAGGACAATAGCACACTTTAATGGTATTGTATTAACTCCCAAAGAAAATTCATGTGGATCTCGATGTGTTTGATCTACTGATAATGAACTAGACTATTCAATATCTAGACAATTCTATAGTTACTGCAATAGATGACTAATGAATTTTAAAAAGTGATACCACATTTAGTGAGGATATTTTAAATCCAAATAGCCTCAATGGCTACATTAAGAACCCTCCAATACTCAACCTTAGTCAATGATAGGAAAATGGTGTGTTACTTCTTTCTCTACCAACACATAGGACTAAAACCAAGGTGAAAGTCATAACCAAATGTAGACTTACGATCATCAAGATCACCAACCCAATTAGAGTTTATGTCCAACCAAATTTGAACTTGTACATAATGCGTAGTTAATCTTATATCTATGAGCAACCTATATGTAGTGTAGAATACGTCAAGCTACTTTCTAACAAAGATTGTGAGGCTTTTTCCTGAAACATGAAACCATACCAATGACAAATGAAATGTTGAGGTGAGTATGAGTCAAGTAGATGAGGCTACCAAAAATTTGGTGATACAAGGTAGCATCAACCAAGGGAGTGAAACACTTGGCCTCAAGTTTGATTTGTAATAGAAAGGGAGTCAATGAAATATTATAATGCATCATATGGAATTGAGAAAGGAGATAAAGGGCATACTTGGGTTGTGCAAAAGTGATCTCACAAGAGGACATAGTGATTTCAATCCTAAGAAAGTAGTGTAACACACCCAAGACAATGATGGAAAACTTTTTGTGCAAAGAAATATCGATTCTCTTAATGGTGGATGAGGCACTCCTCCTGAAAATTGAATCATAAACATAGAGAGCCAAAAAAGAAGAACACCCTCCTATCTTAGAATATAGACATTCATATGGAATGAAATCAAGAAAAAATGATGGAGAGAAGAAAGGAGTTCATATTGGAATAGCATGCTTGTGGGGCCTATTTGAGGTCCTAAAGAGATTTCCTTAGCCAATAAAAAAATGAAGAATCCTGAATGAATCCACGTGTTTCCTCCATGTTGATCTCCACTCTTAGATCCTCATGAAGAAATGCACTCTTCACATCCATTTGATGCACAACCTAACCATGATCTAAAATAATAGAAAATATCAAATGAATGGTGTTCATCTTTGAATTTGGGGCAAAGGTCTCAACATAGTCAATACCAAGAGGTTATGAGAAAGTTTTGGCCACAATCCATGATTTTTACTTGTCATCTAATCCATCCAAAACAAATTTGGTTTGATAAATCAACTTAAACTAAACTAATTTTCTTCACTTAGAACAAACAACCTTGTGTTGTTTCTAATCAAAGAGTTATAATCTTCCTCCATGGTTGGATACCAATGTAATATACTTGATGCTTCATGAAAGGATTGTGGGATATCCATGTGTTGTGACTGATTCCTTCAAGTATCTAAAGGATTCCTAGCAAGAGTGGACTATAAATTTTCTTGAACCCATCAAGGCATATAAGAAAAAGGGAATAGAGGAGGGTATACCTCAACCTTTGAATATGAACTCAATGGAGAGGGAGGTGTAGCTTCACGATCAACGCTATGTGTAGGAGGAAATTACTCTGTATCACTATCATTTTAATTTATTGTGGAGGAAGGAAGAGTGTGAGAGGAAAAGGTAGGAGAGCCTTCCTCAAAATGAACACTCCTCTTAATTAATATTTCATGACCATTTCATTTAAGATTTGATATCCTTGGACACCATCTAGGTGCCCAACAAGGATTTAGGACCAAGTTTGAGGTTTCAAAGCCTTAAGTTTCTTCAAATAAATGTGAAGCCATGTAGGACAACCAAAGACTTTAAAGCGCCAAATAACATTTTTCCCACCACACTAGGATTCATTTAATGCCTTATGGGGAACCTTGTTTTGGATGTGAGCAATACAATTTATAGCTTTGTCCTAGTATTCAACTGCAAGGGAATGAGTGTGGATCATGTAGCTAGTCATCTCTTGTAGGGATTTATTTTTCATCTCCACAACATTGTTCTATTGAGGTGTGTAGGCAACTAGATATTGAAGATCAATCCTTTCAAGAGTACAAAATTGTTTGAAGTGATGGTTCACATATCCTCTACCATTGTCATTTCAAAGAATCTTGACAAACTTCTAAATTATTTTTCTACATGATCCTTGAACTTTGAAATTTTTCAAAGACATTACCTTTTTACCAAAGGAAGAAGACCCATGTGAATCTAGAAAACATATTATTAACATGATCAAGTATTGGTTCTTGTTGAAAGACAAAGATGGAAATAGACATGCCGAGTCATTGAGAGTTAGTTGAAGAACTTGTGAAACTCTTCAAGCCTTCTCTGTGCCAAATTTGTTCTTAGAATGCTTTCCCAAGACAAAACCATGACATAATCCATTTGAAAAATTAATTTTAAGAAGACTTGTGGCCAACCCTATGTGCTAAGCTATTGAAGGAAGTGATAATTGAGATGGCCAAACCATTCATGCCATATTATTCTCACAAAATTTGAACATGTGAGAAAAGAAGTAGAAGGTGTATCAAGTACAAAATTAGAGAAAGCATGGAGTTGAGAATGATGGTCAAATTTTCCAATTGTAGTGAGAGCATTATCTTCAAGATTCTTGATGACAATGGACGCTAGAGTAAATTCAACTTTACCGCCATTTTGAAGATGTGTGATCTAATAAAATAGAAGAAGGTTTACTAAAAAATAAGGAACACAAAGAACATTCTCAAGTGTACTATTTACAACATCAATTGAACCTTGTCCAATGGCATCCATTGGAGAATAATCACCAATGAGAGTATGAGGAATAAGACATGGCTCAAGAAATTTTTTCTTAGTTGTAACTGTAACTAAGGGTTAATTTTAGGTAGATTAGAGGTTAGCAAAGACTAAAAACCCAAAGAAATTACAAAATACAATGGAAGTAAACATAAACAAAACAATTATACCAGCTAATCGCCGAGACCTCCACGATTCACTTTTGTAACACCTTCTAACTTGCTGATTGACGTGTTGCCCTCAGATCAAACGTGCGAGCAATCTTTGACGAAGTCCTACACAAGCTTTGAAGGATTTGAATCTAAATGCCTATGCCAATGACAATATGCTTGAAATGCCTATGCCTAAATATGCCAAGACTAAGTGGAATAAGATAATAAATGCTGCAATGCATGTAAAATGCCTAAGTGTGTCAGTGTGTAATCTAAAATTAAGAGAAAAATAGCATTTTATAGAAAATGCCATTTTGAATGGACGGACGAGATTGACTTTTGACAAAGACCTAAAATCAGAGGATGAGATTAAATATGATAATCCCTAATCAGGGTTAGGGTAAAATCCTTAAGTGAGTGATTGAGATTTCATCCGAGAGAATCGAATCGGCGGTGGAGAATAAATGAGATAATTAATTCAAAAATAAAGATTTTCAAAAATCAAGAAGAGTTCAACTGAAGATCATATTTGAAAAATCAAGAATCAACCCGATTACTTGATTTTTGGAGGAAAGTTACCAATTTGAATTAAATTAATTCAAAATATAGATTTTGTGAAATAATAAATAATTGATTTTCAGATTATTTACCAAAATGGATTGTCAATTAAGAATGTGATGACATTTTAAATAATTTTATTTATTTAAAATGAGAGGAATATTAATTTTGACAATTAGTGACATATTAAATAAATAAATAAAACTTATTTATTTAATAATCAGGAAGAAATGACTGAAGAAGGGTGATTAAATAAATTAAGCAATTTATTTAATTAAGGGAAGACTTAGACAATTAATGACGTATTTAATAAATAAATAAATAAAATTTATTTAATAATCATGAAGAATAAAAGGACATGAATTAATTAAATAATTATGAATTATTTAATCAATAGTCGAATGTGGACCAAAGACATCATTAAATGTCATAATTATGCTAGGACGAAAGTGGTAAAAATAGAGCTTGTAGGCCTAGGTCATTTTTAAGTGTCTACATTTTGCCCCTCTTTGTCATAATGTAGCATGTCGCATTGTGACAAAGAAAATAAGTCAAATCCATGCCCCAATGAGGGTGTAGAGTATCAATGCCCCCTCGGGAAATTTTTCAAATTTTGGGTCGGCGGTAGAAAAATTTGTAAAGGGTCCTGATAAGTCAATTTGATGACTAGAAATACAATGGCGCAGACGGTTTCGGGTTCTGACATGTTTAAAGCAGCCAACGGGGTGGTCAAAGTTGGTCAAATGAGCCTCCAATAATAACCTAGTTGACAAATGCCATTTTGACTTTATAAAAAGGTTGACAAAGGGGTAAAAGTCAATTCATTCTTACTATTTACATTGCAAATTTTGAGAGCGTAGAGCGAAAAGGAGTGTAGCGAGGATGGTGATTCCAGTGACAAAGCATCATGGCGAGATCGTGCAGACTTTCAGGTGGCTAGAGTGCTAAGAGCCAGCGGTATGTACCCCTATCGTCCTTTGTAATTTTTTTCATTTTGCGTGCCAAAATTTGGTTTCTAGGACGAACAACAAATGCGCCGCGACGCATATGCGTTCGCGTAAGCCGCATTTGACTTCGCGTTTGACACATTTGATCTGTCGCGACGCAAGTGCAAAGGAAATTTCAGGCAGACTGAGGTTTTGTGCCGCATTTGCCAAAAATTGTGATGCATTCGCCTTTTTGAGCCGCATTTGAAAGTTAGAATGCCGCAATTGTCATTTTGCAACGCAATCGTTTGTTTTAGTGACGAATTTGAATGGAATGGCACAATCGTCATATACCGTGATGCAATTGCTCTGATGTGACGCATTTGAGCAACCAAACGACGCAATTGTCATGTTGCGATGCATTTGAAGTACGAAACGACGCATTCGATGTTTTGTGATGCATTTGTAGTCAACGTGACGCATTTGACTTGCCCCTATTTACACACGAGAGAGCAGACCGACGACCTTCTGGTTTGCTAACCAGCTGACTCCGCGGGAGCGACGACGTTTGATGTCACTGGGTTTGTACTATGTTGCCTATATGCCTACTATTTGGGAAAATAAGGGACTACTGACTACGCTATGCGAGCATTGGCATTTGGAGACCTGTTCCTTCCCCCTGCCAACGGGTGAGGTGACCATCACACTAGAGGATGTGTATCGCATTCTACGGGTGTCGATCCAAGGAGAGCGGATCATCTATGACCCTCACCATGGCGAGCAGACTTTCTGGGCATACTATCGAGATGAGGGTGCAGGACTCGGCATCTAGGGATACGAGATCCGATGGGAGTTCATGGCGGAGCACTATGCTCGTTTTGATGCATTCCTAGCGACTCTTATTGGCGGTATTTTGATTCTTGACTGTTGGGGACATGGGTTCCCTATTGGATGGGGAGACATCCTCGTTGGGATTAGGTGGGACAGGACAGTTTATGCCTGGGACCCGTGTTTATTGGGCACATTCTACCACCAGCTGCACGAGGTTGTTTATCAAAGGGCAAAGAGTATCTCTTGCGGGACCACCTTGATGATGATTTGGGATTGGGAGCACATAGCTATATTTTGACCACCCATTCAGAGACCACACACTACTGGATTTGACACCATTTTCTGATGGGCGTTCGTCGGTTGTTCGACAAATCTTTGTTGGAAGCGCGACGCAATGGCGAAAATCTTTCCGTCGCTATTTTTTCGTCGCAAGGCCGACGACAAATTAAACGTCGAAATAATGGCGAAGAATCGTCAGTCGACGGCATTGTGAAATACCTCGGGATTTCATCAAAATATGGACAAAAACTTTGTTTATCCACCGACGAATTACACTAGAAGTTCGTCGCCGGTTCGATGAAATGGGCAAGCAGTGGCATCGAAACAACAGAAGATGTTCATCAAAATTGCGATGACATACTCAGGTAGTAGCGTCGAAAGAACACCAAGAGTTCGTCGAAAGTGCGACGAAATTAGCAAGGAGTAGTGCGGGGAGAATGCTAAAAGTTCATCAAAAGTGGGACAAAATTAGCAAGGAGTAGCGCCATAAGAACACCAAACGTTCATCGAAAGTGCGACGAAATGGGTAGGGAGTTACGACGAAATCGTCGTCGCAGCTATAGCAACTTCGTCAAGCCTTTCTATTGATTTGTCGGTTAGTGTCATCAAAATTGCGACGAAGAAGCAAAATTTTTTAAAAAAATAATAATCGTGGAAATGTACCATTGCGGAGACTGACTACTAATCATACATATAGACTGCATATTGGTTTGATGTTTCAAATGATGCATTTCTTATATTGAAAAGTGCATTACCTTATTGAGCTTCTCTTTGTTTTGAGTATAGTTTAATATTCTCTACTTAACAAGGCCAACCAAGTGACGGTGGAAGCTCATTTGGCCCCTCCCCCCCATCACATCACTCTCAATTCCCCATACCCAATCATATAACATTAATCATTGATTCATCAATAACATATAACATTCATTCATTCATCCATTAATAACATATAACATTCATTCATCCATTAATAACATATAACATTCATTCATTAACAT
>VDFB02000003.1:117600616-117667768 GCA_007258455.2 Sequoia sempervirens | reverse complement strand
TGATCCTTGCTAGGTTTTGGAATAGAAATATTATGTTTATTCATGGCCTCTTTCAAGGATTCTATTGAAGCTCAAACTTGTAGTGTCAAATTTCATTTGAGTCTCAACTCCTTTGTGTACATAGGCCCCAATTTTCCCATTACAAATGATTGATTTGAGAAATATTTGTATGGGTCTCCATTTTTCAATTTTACCTAAGCATTGTCCTTTGCCATCCCCATGTTCTTACATGTGATGGAAGTTACAAGAATGCTAAAATGTTCTACATATGGAGATTTTATGTTAAAATTTTGAATTTCAAAGTTTCAAAAATTTCCTTCCTAGTATCCCTTTCTACCCAACTCTACCATTTCTTTTATTTCAATAGGGATATTAGACTCTCCCATGTTGGAATACATTAATCCATGCCCCACTTTCAATATCTTTCCTTGTCAAGGTGTGTGCACAAAGATGGGGGACCAAAAAGTGGTTGCAATGATTTTTTGGTCCATCAAAAGGAAAACATAAGCATGTTATAGAATGCTCACATTATGGTTTGGTAGTGACTAAGCCTAGGCTAATTGCTACCAATAAAAATACGTTTGCATTATGTCTATGTTAAAATACAAAAAATAGAGGCCAATCTCATTTGAGCCCGACCTCATTTCTACCTAGCTTTAACATGAGCAAGGAAAAACATAACATGTTTGTGAATTCTTTGAGTGAAAAATTAGCATAATGCCACCACAATGTGCATGAGGTTGACAAGGTAAGGTTTTTTGTATTTTAAATGAGAATAAAATTTCTTTTTATTTATTTTATACTTTTATTTTTAAATTATAGGAATCGAAAATCACTCAACACCCCCAAACATTAATTCACCCAACAGTGTGGAGGGAATTCTTGTTGAAAAGAAATATAACCTAACCCTCTTGAAACTCCTCCATTTGTTCCTAGAACTCCTTGTGATACAAAATATTTTTTAGTTCAAATTGGAACCAATAAAAAATAACTCCAAATATTAAAATTAATATATTGAAAATACTAATGCAACTACTTCATATCGGAGAGTTCCCACATCATCATTGTAATCTACCATTTATCATGTAGGTTTTATTAGTATCCAAACAAACAGATGGTCCAATAATAGAGATAACACATAAAAATTCTACTCTATAAAATTTTGTAATGTCCCCTTCTCAGCAGTGATCAATGTTGATGGTTGTTAGCCTATCCTAGAGGCCCGTAGACTAGTCAAAAGTTGAAATTATGGTTTCCTATCTTCTAGGAGGTTGTTTCTACATTTTTTAGTGGTTGGCACTTGGAGTTTTGGATTGCAGATTGCGGATTCTTTCTGGGTTTTCAGAGAGCTTCACAATAGTATGGCTTGCACTTTGATCCGAGCAACTTTCTGAATTTACTATTTTTAGTAAATCCTATTTTTGGCAGCGGTCATGTTGGCATTTGCATAGTTGGCTTTCCTCTTCAGGAAGTTCAGTGGGTAATGATGAATTTGGATTTTTGGTGCAATTTTTTGGAGAAATAAGTATTTCATGCTATAAATGTTATATTTTTACTTTGGACCCCTTAGCCTAGTGATATAACTTTAAGTTGCTCTGAAAAAGGGGTCTTGGAGGGTGGACACCTCATCAGGGGGCCATTTAAAATATTTTTAAGGTTGAAAATGATGCTTTGAGGAAAGGGACACCAACTTTGATGAAGAGTTTTATTTTATTAAAAGAAATATTTCCCCTTTGACTTGGACGCCTATCTTGGAGGAGGGAAAAGTAATTTCAAAATTTTAAATGTCTTCTTGTGGATTTGGCACACTTTCTAGAAGCTTTTGGAGACCTTTCTCAGAGTCTATAAAAGAAGGCTCTTGCTCTTCATTGGGATCATCTCATGTCTACTATACTGTTATGTTGTCGAAATGGTGAGTGAGTTGCTTCGAGGAATGCATACCTCCTAGCTTGAGCTTAGTTTCTTGCTTGAAAGATAACTAGCTAAGATAAAGGTTGTTCTAAACTCTTGAGAGCAGATTGAGCATATTGAGATGGAGTTTCTTGTAGTTGTTGATCATTTTTGAGTTGTTGGTCTAGTCATAGTTGAAAGTTGTTTTTGCTTAGAAGTCATAGAATATATTTTATTTTGTTCTTGGTATTTGCTACATGAGTTTTTCTAGTTGGGGTGACCCTTCATGTTGATTATCAGATTTTATTATCAAGTGTAGGATTTTAGAGCAAGAAATCGCCCCTCTTAGAGGGTTGTACCGTTATGAAGTTGTCTTGAAATTTGTGCAAAATAAATATCAATATTTTGTGATGGTTTTTTTGTTGCTTCTTAGGCGCCTACATCATTAGTAGCTTATGCATTTTGTTTCAGTCTATTTGGGTGAGTTTGGAGTGAGTTACAAGCATTTTAGTGGTTTGTTTAGTTGCTAGTTTGTGCATTCTTAGTTATTGGTCTATCATATCATATTGTAGAAATTGGCATTTTGAGTTGGGTTCTTGTTGGGAGAGTCATTTTGGTGTTTAGAGAGACACACTTCACATTTGCAACATTGAGACTTCTCTAATATAGTGTTATTTGTAGGAAAAATATCTGATTGTAAGGCTATTATAGTAGTACTGTTCAGCCATCTCATTTCTTGCAATTTACTATTTCCCACGTTTGTGAAAGAGACTAGTCCTTGCTCAGTCTATTGTAATTCCCACATTTGTGGAAGAGACTGGCCTTGTTCAGTATTTCTTTAATGCACTTTTCTTTTTGTACTACCCATTGAAAAGTGGAAGGGATCGACAAGTTGCCCATTTACTTCTTGAACTTGCATTGTAATCATCAAACTATTGATTGGCTGAGCCATCACCAAATTCATAAGGCCCCCAACACCATATGCTAGCACTTCACCCACATTGGGTCTTGGTGCACATTCTTGGGTTGGGTTACTTTCAACACTATTCTTTCATTTCGAGTGTTGACTATCCTCGGTGCCATATGCCAACACCACTCTCATCTTGTGATTGAGTGTGCATTCTTGGCATAGAGTTATTTTCCAGCAGTTGTTTGGATTTGGGCTAACCTTAATGGGTGCTTGTTGTACTAGATTGTTCATTGAAAAATTGAAAAAAATTGGTTGGCTCATTACAAATTTCCATATAAACAAGTAAAATAGAAAAATATCTTGAAATCCAATCTATGTGCATTGTTTATTGATTTGAGAATCAATGTGCCCTTGCAAAAAATTTCAAGAGATTCCCTATTTGTTGGTGCCAAAATCAATGGATTTTTTTCAGATATGTGGTGGATGGTTTTTAACAATCTCTAATGCAACAACAATGAGGTCCCAAAATATTTATTGAGGAAACTCATTGTGAGTTATTAATGGGGTTCTAAATTATTTTGACATACAATATTTATAAGGTAAAGTAAAAATATCTAAATAGGATAGGAAGTGGACACATCATGCCCAAGACTGTGTATCAAGACCCCTAGGCAAGACATACATTCAACATGTGATGATTTATTCCACATTGAAGGAGAGTGTTGAGGTGGAGACTCTATAGTCAATTATTCCCCTTCCATAAACCTTAATATAATATAGCAAGCCATTTTTATAGGGTGTTGAGGGTGATATTTCCAAGTGTCAACACTCACCTCACCTTTGTCTCAACTATGGATATATATATGGCTATGGGTTAGAGGATGCCAAGGAACAAACACTATAGAGAAAAATCTAGAGCTTAAGGAGTCCGTTTGATAGGGCCATGAGGATGATACATATGTAATAGATAATATTGTGTTGATAGATGAGTTTCTTGATAACACCTTCAAAATTGATTGATAGGTGTTATCCCCCAATTTGAGCATTGAAAATTTTTAAATTTCCCTCGTCAAAATTTCATGCTATAGTGGTTGAGCACTTGTCTTCTTGACACCTATGAGTTATTTATTAATATTTAGGATTGACTTGTCAAATGAAGACAACAGGATATTTCTAGATTAAAGAGGTAAGCTTCATTGCAAAATTGGAAACATAGTTGATATCTTGGAAAAATCAATACAATGAGGCAGTATATAAGTATAGATATGGCATGAATTCTCTATGCACCTTTATGTCTCCACAAATCATAAGCATTTCATGATTGAATCAACAAGCTTCTTACTTAGAAATTGTAGCAAAATGTTTGACTCTTGACTCATCTCCAATTGTTGGTAGCCTTTGTTATCTATTTCACCAATGTCATGGCTTTATTGGTCATCTCAAATGCTACCTTTAAATGTGGACATAGCCGGCTAGAAGGTTGGGCATAAAATAGCAGCTGACTCTCTAAGATTAATAGTTAAATGAAATTTGCATTGGCCCTCTCAAATGAAGCTTTTCCCAGCATGGATTGGTTGATACAGGATATAGACATTCATCAATGTGCGGCATTAAGACCTTTAGAACTTCAAAGAGTGACTGAATTGGTAATCTCTATCATTTTGAGTCTTCACTTGTCTAATAGCCACTTTCTATCTCTCGAAGGAATTCCTAAAATATTAGCTAAGCACGAAAGGATCTTGCTTGCAATTTTGTTCTATGATATCAGATTTCTATGCTACACCATGTCAGTGCATTCTCTTATGCAATTAAGAAATGAGTAGCAAATAAAGACACCACCACACTTAATGATCTCTACATACAGGCAGCTAGGTAGACATGTAAGCAAATTATTTACTATAAATATATAATAGTCTGATGAGCAATGGATAAAAATTTATCAAAATCATTGAAGAAAGCTTGAAGGTGGAATACATCATTGGATGAATTCAGTTTAATAAAAGAGAGCAAAGATATTGAGAGGTCAAAGAGTTAGGATTTTTTGAAACTCCCGAACTCTTAATAAAAGGTCAGACATTTCTCAAAAAGAGTAACTCCTTGATTCCTTTGTTGTCGGGGATTTCAAAGATTCCCTAGCTCTGAAATTTCCTAATTCCTCTTGCCAGAATCCTTACTCATCACTTGATCAATAAATATGGAACAGGTCATGTATGTGTTGTTGGCACATCGAGCTCCCTTAAGTTCATTGTTTATATGACATATGGATAGATTATTAAGGGATCCAAACTTTGACACATTTGTTTCAAACCCATTCTAAGCAACGAAGCAGATGAAAGATATGAGGTAGAAATTCTTGAGTTTGGGATGACCTCTACACTATTCATTCCTTCTTCTACACTAGACAATTGTATGGTTGAGATATTTTTGTTGGGATTGTAATTTTGGAAGCATGAAGTCATGAACATTTACACTAAAAAAAATAATGGTTTGGTTAAGGATTCAATAGGCCTTGAAGTTGGAAGCCTTGCTATTGATAAATGGTCACGTTTGACTTTGAAAGTTTTGAGATCACTTCCCTTTTCACTTAAAAATTCTCAATTGAAGGTTGCTTCAGAGATTATCTAGGACCTACGAAGGCCTGTGCAAATGAATCATCTTCTACAGGGTGATGTTGGATGTGGGAAAACTATTGGCTGCATTAGAAGTTATTGATTTTGGTTATTAGGTTTAATTATGAATCAAATTGGGAGCGGTGAAAATGTGCGCAGGCTCTCCCGACATGAATGGCGTAGATGATGCTCTAAGGATTGCGAATGGTGAAGGTTTCCTTCCTGCTGGTGATGTACAGAAGAATGCGAATGGAAAGCCTCGATGTCCTCTTGGCTCAAAATAGGGCAGTCGCCATGCTATGTTTAGGGAGGGACGGAAAAGGTATGCCCTCTATTTTGGGGCATCACTCGATCCTCCCTCTTTGCCCATTGCTCATTCTCCTCCTTCCCAGAACCTTGACCCTATGGCTATAAAATCTGGAGAGGCGTTATCTGGTGCGGCTCCTCCCAATGTTGTCACTAGCTACAAAAACAAATCGAACCCTTATCATGAATGCATAGACTTTTATAAGGTTCATTCCCAATCCACTAAACCTAGCTTGTCCTGTCCTTCAGTTTCTCCATAATCACCTCCCCCCAGAATCTGGACAATGGCTCGAGCTTGGAAGTGAGCACTTTTCCTTTGGGGATTATGTTGTGGTTTTCTCTTAGGAGCTTGTGGACTTCAACATTTCTAATGGTTGTATCGATGTAGTTGTTGGGGATTTTGGTGTTCGCTCTATGGTAGTTAGATGCTTGCACAAGAATCCACTGGTGGCTTCCATCCTCAAATGGATTAAATGCACGTGGATTAATATGCCTACCCCTACTATTGAATCTCTTTATTTTGGTTTTTTTCTGATTACCTTTTGTTCAGTGGAGGATTGTAAATTTTTTTTGCAGAATGGGCCATGGTTCTTTGGGAATTCTGGCCTTGTTATCTCCCCATGGTTTCCTTTCTTCGATCCGTCCACAACCAAGATCACTCACATTCCTGTTTGGATTCGATTGTACAATCTCCCCCTAGTTTTGCACAATGTGGATCTTCTTAGCTCTTTGATCAACTAGGTGGGGTATTTTTTCAAGCTCGACACTGCCTCTATGGCTTTTGATCCTAGATTCTACAGATTTTTCACTTTGGTTGACATTTCTAAACTCCTCTCTCATTCCATCCGGATCCACTCTTCACATGGTGTATGGACTCAATTTTTAAATTATGAGGTTTTGTCTTTATGATGCTTCTATTGTGACAAGTTGGGTCATAGAATTGATGCTTTCCCCCTTCAACATTTGATTGGGGCAAGGAATGTGTCCTTGAAGAAGTGGGTTTAGAAGGATGGCTCTTTGAATACTAAATTTATTTGGAAAAATCATAGAATGTTCTTTGAACCTTCTTAGGTTTCAGGGCTAAAACCAGAATAGTCTGTGGCTCCCTCTTCTCCTCTGATTGCTCCTATTTCAGGGCTAAATCCAGAACAGCCTGTGGCTCCCTCTTCCCCTCTGATTGCTCCTATTCTTAAATGCTCCCATGTTTCCCCTGTGGCAAAAGAGGATGATGGCTCTAAATTGGATGGCACTTTCCCCTTCATGGACAATCTGGAAGATCATAATTAGGATTGTTTTGATGACTTCACTTTGGATCCACCACGGAAACTTGGGCTCTCTCAAACTCTTAGCAGTAAACTAAAACCGGGAATTTATTGGGTCCAAGCGGTAGGGGCGGGGATTTGGAATTGACTCCAATCAGCTGACTCAATGCTCAAGGGTCTCACGGTAGCCTTGGTGTCACTCTCTTCACCACTCAACCTGTAGGCCCTATGCTATTTAGGCACCCCTGGTTCTTCTGCCAACCCTGCTATCATTTCTAGTTTGCTGCTACCAAGCCAAACTTGGTGCTCTTCCTCTTTGCTCACTCACTAGCCCTTATTCTCCCTAAAGACTAGCTGTCCTCCAATGCTTCCTAACCTTGTTGCAGGGGTGTGAAGTGTCTCCTATGGCATGAAAACCATCCCACAAGGATTCTTTGTTGACCTGCCATCAACTTTCCTCCATCGCTTAACCAAGAACCCTGTTTTAGGGTTTGGGCAGGGCTATTAGCCTTGAGCCCCTTTTAGGCCTCCTTACACAAGCAAATTGGTTAGAACTTCTCTCCCTTATGAGATTGTGCCAAACACCCTTCTGACACTCTGGCTCCGTTCCCAAGCTCTTTGAGATTTTTAGGGTTTGGGACCCTCTCTGCCCGTACACAGGTGCAACTCAGATTTTCTCAAAAAAACTAGGGTTTTAGACCATTTCTTGGTCTGTTTTGCTTATTCCAGTTTCAAATGCACTGATGAAGCATCTGTCTTCTTTCCCACGCCTTCTCAAAGCTTCCTGCATTCAACATACATCTTAATTTGTTAAAGAGTGGACACCCCTGCCACGTTAGGATTGGTCTTTTGCTGTCTTTTCCAAGCCGGGCACTCACAGTCTCGCCTAGGAAAAGAATTTTTGCATGCTGCTTTGTCCCCTACATTCTCCTAATGCTAACCTATGTACAATGATGGAGTTTAGCCACATTCCCAATGTTCCCATACTTCTTGGTACGGTGGGAGTGCAGTCTAAAACCCCATTCTATTTTGTTTACCAGTCAAAACAGCAACTAAAGAAAAACACAGAATTTACAAGAACAGGTGAAAGCGATGGGAAAGCTATCTAATGTGCCAAAACAATGCTTCAAGAAGGCTTCTTTACATGCTAGCAACCAACAAGATGCCTTGTTCAACACATTTAGCAGCTGTCACCCGAGCAAGAACAGAAAAAAAAAAACAGAACTTTCACACAAAAATCACTATCTTTTTGTTAACTGCATATAACTTCCAGAGTTCCTAATGTTTTCCAACCCTCAAACAGGTCGAGAGTTACCTTTAAATAATCTTGGAAACAGTTAGGTTTCCTTTTTCGAGCTTAAGAACAACCAAAAGCTTAGCGTTGTAAAACACAGTGTGTTTTGCAACCTTGGTCTATTGCTTAGGAAACAACCAAACATAAGCTTCCTAAATTTATTCAACTTTACCACTTCTAACCTAAGAAGCAAAGGTCCTCAACCATAAACAAGATGATCCACAAGACCTTACATACACAACAAAATGAACCTTAACCAAAAACTTCAGTAAAGCTTAAACCTTGCCAGGTGCTCCAACTTTGCCATGCTCCAACTTTGCCAGGTGCTCCTGCACCATTCTCCCCCTCTCAGCCCAAACAACTAAGGAGAGGAAGGAGTGATCAATGTTAGGTCAATGCCAAGTTTCTTGAACTGATCTTCCTGTATCCAAGTGGCTTCTGATTCTGGTTTGCTCTTCCACTTGACAAGGTGCTCCATGTACACCTTATGTATGGTAGCTTTTTTCACTCTGGACTGCAAGATCTTCTCTGCCTGAAGCTTTTCTTGTTGAGGAAGGGTGACATTACTGATGTCTTTGAAGATTTCCTTGCTGTTTTGATCCTCATCATTGACTGTTCCCTTGTACTTGATTAAATTAGCAACATTGAAAACTGGAGAAATGCCCAAATCTGATGGTAATTCCACCTTATATGCATTCTTGCCATATTTGGCCAACACCTTGCATGGACCCACTCTTTTCATCTGTAACTTGGTTGCCATGCCTTCTATAATCTGGATTTTTGAGGTGGACCTGCGCGAGTCCCCAACCCCACAAATTGTACGCCCTTCCTTGACCAAAATCCAACGTTCTCCTTCCAACTTTTGGAGTTGCTTTCTTTTATGGCGATATTTCTTGACTTCGCTCGGTCCTTCGTAGTGCGGTGAAGTCTTCTACATGTCCTCCCTGTTTTCCATTGATCAAGGTCTGCGGTTCACAAATACCTCTCTTGATTACATCTATATACCGCTAAATGGACTTATCGCGTAGTTCCTATTGACAAGCTGTCGTTATAGGCATATTAAACGGGAAATTCACCATATCCATATGCGTCCATATTATTTTTGTCAAGCATCTCAAAGATTACCTAGCACTCATTTAACCACCTCTGTTTGGCCATCAGTTTGAGGATGGTAAGCTGATCCAAAAGACAGGTTTGTACCCAATCTGCTCCATAGAGTCTTCCAAAAATGACTCATGAACTTCACATCTCTGTCAGAAACAATGCTTAGGGGCAAGCCATGGATCCTAACAACCTCCTTGAAGAAAAGATGAGCTATGTAGCTTGCATCATGGGTAGTTTTGAAAGGAATGAAGTGACTCATCTTGCTAAATTTTTCCCACTACTACATAAACACTATCAAAACCCGTTAGAGTCTTAGGAAGACCTACCACAAAATCCATGCTCACACACTCCCGCTGGTACGCGTTGGGAATAGTGAGTTTGATACAAGAGCCAACATTGCTAGTACCGCCAGCTTTCACACAGCACAACGTTCCACATATTTTCGACATCTTTTTACTAACCCTAGGCTGAAGTAATAGAACCTTTAGAACTAGCTCTAAAGAGTCTTATTAATACCAAAATGCCCACACAAAATTTTGCCATTATGCTTTCTTGAATCATATTTTCCCTCATTGATCCTCTTGGAACACATAAGCGATTACCCTTAAATATGATCCATTTTGCGGTGTATACCGACATACGTGACTATGAAAATGATTCTCAAAAATTGAGGCATACCTTTTGGAAGCTACGAAAAGTCTTCATCTTCACCATAGAGATGTTTGAGCTCTCTAATATAGGAAATGCTCTTGCGGTGTATTTCTTGCGCGGTAACATTCTCACGCTATTAAATACGCACTTATTCATTTGTCCCTTCTTGTGCTTGATGGTAAAAGTGAAAGCTTGGATGTATTCCATCCACTTCAGTCTATTACTCGACTTCTCTTGGGTGTTGGTGTAACTAAGTGCACGGTTATACGTGAGGGCCACACCAAACTCTTTTGGGTAACAATAATCCTCCCACTTCCTGAAGGACTGCACTAAAGCATATAATTCTATAGATCATAGGTGGAGTATTTTTGCTTAGCTTCATTGGTGGACAGGAAGATCTCCACTTGCATCACACTCAACTGTAAACAATTTATCAAAACTAGGCAATAACATGATAGGTTGTGTTGCCACTTCTTTTTTCAGCTTTTCAAACCCTTTATCAGCCTCTAAAGTCCACTTAAACTTTGTTTTCTGACCACCCTTGATTGTATCTAACACTGGTGCACATATACCACTAAAATTCCTTATAAAGTTCCTATAAAACTGAGCCAAACCATGAAAACTTCTTACCTCAGTTGTTGTGGTTGGTGTAGGCCAGTTTAGGATGGCTTCTACCTTACTTGGATCCATCTTCAGCGTTCCTTGGGATACCACAAAGCCTAGATACACAAGCTCTTGTTTGAAGAACTCACACTTCTCAAGGTTGATTGCCAGCTATTCTTCTTGCAACCTTTTGAGTACCATCTCTACATGCTTCAAATGTTCTTCTGCTGTCTTACTGAAAATCAGTATGTCATCCAAGTAAACTACCACAAAAATCCCTGTGAAATCCTTAAGCACCTTATTCATTAGTGCCATGTGAGCCGTGCTAGGGCATTTGAGAGCCAAATGGCATCACTTTCCCACTCATATAAACCATCATTTGTCTTAAAGTTGTCTTCCATTCATCACCTTCATCCGGTTAGTTGATAAACAGGTTAGGCGGTTGAGATGGGTGCATTACCCTCCGAAGTCGTTTGGTCTTTCAATTTAGGTATTGGGGAACCTATACTAATGGTGATCTATTAATTTAACTCCTAGAATCGGTACAAATTCTCCACCCACCTCGTTTCTTAGTTGCTAAGACCACGGGGGCGCACAGGGGAGCTGATGCTCTTTTAGTGAACCTTGACTCAATAATTCTTCCACTTGCCTAGCCAACCACCTCTTAGTTTTGCTTTCGAGGTAGTTTGTATGCTGCTTTGTTAGGTAATGAGGCTCTAGGTATGAAGTCAGTTTGATGAATTATTGCTCTCTTTGGTGGTAGAGTTGCAGGTGTTCCATCACTCACTATGCTCTTGTATTTATCAAGCAACCTTTGGACTACTTCTGGTAGGACTGTCTTTTCAGCCTTTTCTTCCTCTTTGGACTGCATCATGATCACATATCCTTCATTCCCTTGATGTAGATTGCTGATAAACTCTTTACCATTGCTCAACATGATGTTTGGTACCTTGGACTGCCCTTCATCTTCCTCTGTCAATGACTGCAGCTTGAAGGTTCTTCCATCTTTCTTGAATGAGATGGTGTTCTCTTTCCCATCATAAACAACACTTTTTTCATATTTCCATGGTCTACCCAGTAGTAGATGGCATGCATCCATGGGTAATGCATCACAAACTAACTTGTCTTTATAGCCTCCAATTGAAAATTCCACTGTGACCTGCTCATTCACCAAAACACTCTACCCTTTATTCAGTCATATGACCTTGTAGGGGTTATTGTGAGGTACCTTCTCCAATTTTAGCTTTGCTACTGCCTCCTCTGAGATTATATTGTCTGTTGAACCAGAATCTACAATGACTTTGCATACTTTTCCAAGTATCTTGCACCTTAATCTAAAAAGAGCTCTTCTTTGCTTAGGTTCCTCTTTGACTGGCTGCCTTATCAAAACCCTATTAAACATCAGACTCTCTCCTACTTTAGACTCTATATGACTGATTTCAGATGCTTTAGGACTCATGGTGTCCTCTTGTGCATAAGCCACTCTTTTCTCATTACTAGAAGAAGATGCTTTCTCCGGGCACCTATAAGCAGGGTGACCTAGTTGGTTGCAGTGATAACACTTCATGTTTGCAAAGTAAGAATTGCTCCTACCTGCTCCTCTTCCTTTGTTTGAACCTCCTTGAGGTCCTCTTCCTCTGTTAAATCCTCCTCTTGAAGATGTTTCACCTCCATGCTCAGTAAGCTTAGATTCTCCTTGGTTTCTTTGATCATTACCTCTACCTTGGTAACCACCACGCTGTCCTCTTTGATCTCTGCCTTTGCCTCTGCCCTTAGAGGATTGATCTTGCTTTCTTTTGTTCCCTTTCCTCCAATCTTTATGGCCAGCCCATTAGCATTGATGTGCTGTTTTGGGACTCAAAGGCCTGTCTCTTCTTGGATGTTCCACTTCAAACCGACCGGTATCTAGCCGCGCAGGCTCTCATCCTGCGATTTTGTTTGATCTCAGGCGGCTTGAAACTCTTCGGTTATGGAATTGTTTGCGACATCTTGGTCTTTTACGCCTTAGACTCTACCTCTTCTTGTGCAGTTGGATCTCATAATCATCAAGCATATAGGCTTCTTTTTACCTTAGCAGCCATTCCTTAGAAGTTGATATGGGCTGCTTGCCTTCTTTCTCCCTTTCAGTCTGAATAAACTTCCACCATGTCAAGGCTGATCCTCTCAACCTGGATTTAGCAAGCTTCACCTTCTGTGCTTCAGTTACTCCATCACACTCAAAGTGATTCTCCATGCCTTCTATCCAATCCATGACCAAATCAGGATCCATCTTTCCACAGAACAATGGTATGCCCTCAAGTCCTTTTCCACTCAGGGCTTTCAATGCCTTCAAGAAAGGCTCCTCCTCCAAAACTGGGTCAGGTTCAGGGACCTTGTCCTCCTCTGCAACCTCTTCTTCCTTTGGTACCGTTCCTTCCAACCTTGCATTGTTCAATGCTTTCTCAAGTTGCTCTATTCTTTCTTTTAAGGACTTGTTGTCCTCTTCTTGTTCTTCAACCCTCTTGGCTAATTGTGCATTTGTCACCATGGCGGGAGTTTCACTTGACTCAACTTCTGACATATAAGTTGCTTTCCCAAATCTTTTGTTGGCTCTGATACCAATCTGATAGGGACAGGGTTGGATTTCAATCACTAACTCAATGCTTCGGGTCTCACCTTTGATAACCCCTTGGTGTCACTCTCTCCACCAATCAACCTATAGGTCCTATGCTTTTAGGCTACCCCTGGTACTTTGGCAATGCCTCAACCAACCACCAAACTTGGTGTTCTTCCTCTCTCATTCACTTCCTAGCCCTTAATACTCCTTAAAGACTAGCTTCCTCCAATGCTTCCTAATCTTGTTGCAGGGGTGTGAAGTGTCTCCCATGGCATGAAAACCATCTCACAAGGACTCTTTGTTGACCTTCCATCAACTTTTCTCCATCGCTTAACCAAGAACCCTGTTTTAGGGTTTGGGCAGGGCTACTAGCCTTGAGCCCCTTTTAGGCCTCCTTACACAAGTAAACTGGTTAAACTTCCTCCCTTATGAGATTGTGCCAAACTCCCTTCTAACACTCTGGCTCTTTTTCCAAGCTCTTTAATATTTTTAGGGTTTGGGACCCTCTCTACCCGTACACAGGTACAACTCATATTTTCTCAAAAAACTAGGGTTTTAGACCATTTCTTGGTCTGTTTTGCTTCTTCCAGTCTCAAATGCACTGATGAAGCATTTGTCTTCTTTCCCACGCCTTCTCAAAGCTTCCTGCATTCACCATACATCTTAATTTGTTAAGGATTGGACACCCCTGCCACGTTAGGATTGGTCTTTTGTTGTCTTTTCCAAGCCAGGCACTCAGTCTCGCCTAGGAAGAGACTTTTTGCATGCTGCTTTGTCCCCTACATACTCCTACTGCTAACCTATGTAGAATGATGGAGTTTAGCCACAATCCCAATGCTCCCATACTTCTTGGTACGGTGGGAGTGCAGTCTAAAACCCCATTTTATTTAGTTTACCAGTCAAAACAGCAACTAAAGAAAAACACAAAATTTACAAGAACGGGTGAAAGCGATGGAAAAGCTATCTAATGTGCCAAACAATGCTTCAAAAATGCTTCTTTACATGCTAGCAAACCAAAAAATTCCTTGTTCAACACATTTAGTAGCTGTCACACGAGCAAGAACAGAAAAAAATAGAACTTACACACAAAAATCACTATCTTTTTATTAACTACATATAACTTCCAGAGTTCCTAATGTTTTCCAACCCTCAAACAGGTCGAGAGTTACCTTTAAATAATCATGGAAACATTTAGGTTTCCTTTTTCGAGCTTAAGGACAACCAAAAGCTTAGCGTTGTAAAACATAGTGTGTTTTGCAACCTTGGTCAATTGCTTAGGAAACAACCAAACATAAGCTTCCTAAATTTATTCAACTTTACCACTTCTAACCTAAGAAGAAAAGGTCCTCAACCATAAACAAGATGGTCCACAAGACCTTACATAACACAACAAAATGAACCTTAACCAAAAACTTCAGTAAAGCTTAAACCTTACCAGGTGCTCCAACTTTGCCATGCTCCAACTTTGCCAGGTGCTTCTACACCACAAACGCAAGTTTTGAAGGAAATTTGACATAGAAAAGCTCTGCATTGAAGGCTTGGAGGCGGTGGAGGTGGGCTCTCAAAGAAATTTGGAGGCCCTCCTCCTTTGCAATAAGTGAAGGGCATAGGCTTTAGGCTTTGAGATGTTGGAAAGTCTCTGTGTTTGTTTCTTTGGTTGTCATTGTATATTGGTTGATATCTTGTTTCAAGTTCTTTGTTCCTCTATAGGTTTCTCTAGATTTCTCTTCTTTATTTTTGTTCCTCTGTTCCTTCTTATTTGCGTGGCAGATTTTTGTAACTCTTTCTTTCATTTTAATAAAGGAAGTGGGCCCCTTGTCCCACAACTTACGAATCAAAAAAAAAAATGAATCAAAATGGATTCAAACTATTTAATCCTAAGTTTATGGTGAAGCTTGGTATAACAAGCACAAATAAATACCAATTTTAGAAGACCAACTTAATGTATTATGGACTTTGAAATGAAAAATGGATGAGACTATGATGGAGGATCCAAAGTCTATGCTTGAAGTGTGAAGGAGTAGTTATTGAAACTTGAAGTTGTCATTGTTGCTTCCAAACAAATGCCAAAAAGGTAGCATTTATGGTCCCAACAGAACTATTAGCAATGTAACATTATGAGAACATTGTGTCTATCCTTGAGAGAATAGATGAAGTTGAAAGGATTCGATAGCACTTTTAACGGGCTTCCCACCCTTGAAGAAGGATTATTCAATTTGTGAGGGATTAGAGACAAGAGATATTGCATTGATAGATGGCACGCACAACTTGATTGCAAAGAGGGTTAAATTTGCCTCTCTTTACTTTTCTATCATAGACATACAACATTGCTTTGGAGTGTTACAAAGGGGAAGGTTTAGTAGCAAGGTATGCACAACTATGAACCAGACAGTTGCAAGTGACTTAAACTTACAAGATAGACAGTTGGTTGCAAACAAAGTATTTTCCTCTTTGCATGTGCTTGTCATGTCTGCTACTCCAATCCCAAGGACTTTTGTTTTAGTTCTCTTTGGAGACATGTCCCTTAGTCAAATAAATGAGAGTCTTCTTGGTTGATTGCCTATGAAAACATTTTCTTTCTATGCTGACAAGAAAGGGTTTTAGAGAACATACCAAATGGTGCAAGAAGATCTTAGCAATGGTGGAAAAATATTTCTAGTTTATGTTGTCATAGATGAAAGTAAGGTGCTACCTGAGCTTCATGCAACTACTGTAGAATTTGAAAAAAAATATATAATATCTTCAAGGCTTACAAATGTGGCATTCTTCATGGTCGTATGAAACTTACTAAAAAAGAAACAAAAATGCAAAAGTTTAGAGCAAGAGAAACACAAATTCTTCTTTCAACTCAAATAATTGAAAGTAGAATTGATATTCCTGAGGAAAAAATGATGTTAATTATTAATGCTGAGAGATTTAGAATGGCCCAATTACACCAGCCTAGAGGCCACAATGGAAGAAGCCACGTTGCCAAATTAGATGCAATTAGTGGTAGATCCGGCTTAGGAACAACCAATGACTATAATTTTTAATGAGTCCTTTATAGCCTTCATTTAAAAGTTTAAAATTACCCCACGGGACTTATTTTGTAAATCTCAAAAGGATCAGGGAAGTGAAGAGTTTTTCTTGAAATAGTTACGGGAGGTGAACGGTCTCCCAATAGTTCTATTTATTTTCCAATGAAGTAAGAGGGGGGATCTTTTTCTCAACTATTCAGGAACAAGGGAAATAGGGGCAATTTTGTTTTCTTTTCAACTCAATTTGTTGTACAGGATTTTGAGGCTTTGAACTCATATTTTTGCATTAGAGAAATAAAAGAAATATTTTTTATCTGTGTATTTGTTAATGTTTTCTTTGATTACGAATGAACTTTGAGTCTTTCTGATCATTCTTCAAATGTTCTATCAGTTATGTCAGGTTGTATATGTTCTTATATCTGGAGCTTTGAATTCAGATTAACTCATTTGTTGAGGGGAAATTATGCTACTCACTCTTTTCTTGGTTCTCACTTGTGGGTGTGAGATAAATGAACTTTGTGTTGTTTGTTTACATCCACTTCATTTTAGATCAATCTCTCATGTCTGTAGGTGTTAGATTTTTCTTTTTTTCTTTCTGGTCAAAAGCATACCCTATTTTCATTCATTGCATATCTTAAGAGGGAGTTGTACCTCTAAAATTCAGAGGAAAGTTGTCAATCCAATAGCAACTTCTCCAACTATTAGTATTGTTCTTCTTTCTGGGCATCTTGAGCCATTTTCTACATTTGTTTTTGAAGGAAAAATTTGTTCACTAACAATAGGTAATTTCCAATAAGGTTTTCAAGTTTATTAAACTTTATTTTGAAATATAAAATTAGCTATAGTAATCTATTGTGAATGACAATTAATATAAAAAATATATGTAATGAAATTCCATAGTTAGAGCATTCATCCTACATTTGTCAGCCCTTTAACTCCTAGTTATGTAGCCATGTTGAGTCAAAAAGTATGTAATTTGTAACAAATAGTAAATATACCAAATGTAAATTATTTTTCATATATGAATGGTAATATTAAAATTAATATTTGATAATGAACATGTGGATTTTGGACCTTTGACGTCAACACCCATTAGTGGTAGTGGTTGTATGTCAAATTAACTGAGTTTACTTTTAATATTTTTAATAATTATGTTTGTAAATGATATTAGATAAATTTTGGTCAAATAACATTATTCTATTTTTACTTGATGATATCAATTTAGACCCAACCTAATATTCATGACACAATGGAGTTGGGAATTGCTACATTTTTTTTGTCTCCAATGTCTTTGATAGAGGTATGAGCTATTAATGTAAATTTCATTTTTATACTTATTGTTTTATCCCATAAAAATTACTATAAATTTAAATGGTATTAATCTTTATTTTAATTTTTTTATTCATGCTTGTCACAGGATGGTGGGCATTATTATAAGTTTCGTGTTTCTATTTTCTTCGATAGAGGTATGAGCTAGTAATGTAGATTTAATTTTTGCACTTATTGTTTTATCACACAAAAATACTATAAAATTTAAATGATATTCTTCTTTAGTTTAATTTTTTAATTCATGCTTGTCACAGGTGGTGACAACTCCAATTCATACACTTACCCCTCAGATGGTTAAAGAGAAGCAGAGAATGATTGAGGGATATTATCAACTTGCGAGAAGTGACTATTCACTTAGTCATTATATATATATATATATATATATATATTAATGTGTGTATTGTTTGATTATATTAATAGGTATACATCCAAAAAAAATTAGAGAGGAGGTCCAGTCAATGGGTTTGAAAGAAACAACCATCAGTCACCTCTCCATATTCTTGATAGACAAAGAATCATTCAATTTTCCATCCAAATCCACATGATTAACACATTATGTTATTTTATTGTATTTCTATGACTTTGTTGTAAATAAATTTTTATTTTACCAACATATAAAATTGAATGCGTTTATGGATTTTTTGTACATACAAATTTGTTTTATCAATGTATAACATTATATGCCTATGAATTTCTTTATATGTTTATTATATTCATGACATAATGTATACACTATATGAAATTATCATGACATTATATATATGAAATTTAAAATTATAAATATGATGATCAATTACGATTAAAAGATGTCGCTATATTTATTATTTATATATGATTCTATAATATATCCATGTAGTTTGATGTGTACAATGGGGGCATAGGAAATATGTATTAGCCAATGCGAGTTCATTCAAATAATAAATATTCAATTTATGTATAGATAAATTTAAATAAATAAATTAAGGATAGTTCATTTATATCCTTGAAGCTAATAATCTTCATCATGGGTTGAGGAAAAACAAGGATCTCATGACAAAAAACCTAGGACATTGATAACCTAGATGAGAATGGTGATAGGGCTAAAAAAGTGGTTTAGGACATCCAAAAGACAAGTGGATAATCCTAATTTTACCTTTTATGATAACCTTATTTTGTTCATGACTCCATGCATATATAGCTTATTTCATTTCATCAACTTCTATGAATTTCGTAGGGTTTAAATGAGTCATCTCAATGAAATTTGGATTCATAAGTTCATTCTTGGGTAATTCATGGTCATAATAGCATCAAGGGATGATTGTTGTCCTTTCAAGTTTCATAGCATAATGTAGTATGAAAGGATTCAAAGACCTACAAAATGAATTAAGGCCTCCAATAACATTCACTTGCCACCTCAATGTGGTCCAACAAGGTGCATAAGAACAAAATACTACTATTGGCATATTTACCTTGCTCTTAAATGAGGCATTTTACAAGAATGCATTCATTGTTAACATGGTCAAATGATCTAGAGTTAAAAAATAAAGAGATGTTACTATAGAGGGACTCGACATGCACTTGTAGGTACAAATGAGACATTCATATGTTACATAAATTGAAAGAATAGGTAGGAAACACTTTTATTTTTTTCTCTTAGGGATCATAAGAGATTTCCTCAATGTAATGTAGTCAAGAAGGATTCAAAGAGCTCCAAAATAAACTAATTTCTTTAGTAACATTCACCCACCCAACCTAATGTGTTGGCATAGTTGGTTTGGTACCATGAGATGCAAAAGAACTAAAATTACCTACTGACATCTTTAGACTGCTCTTAATATTGACACCTTTACACTATTTTTGAATGAGTTATTTTGTAAGAATGCATTTGTTGTTGGCATAGTCAAATGGTCTAGAGTTGAAAAAAATAAAATAGGGTATTGTAAAGGGACTCAATTTTCACCTATAGGTGCAAATGAGGTATTCGTAGGTACCATGGATTGAGAGAAAAAGAAATTTCAAATTTGGAAACTTTTTTCTCTTAAGGATCTTAAGAGATTACCTTGGTGTAATGTGACTTGGAAGGATTCAAAGTTCTATGGAATGAACTAAGGCCTCTAGTAGAATTCACTCACTCACCCTGATGTGCTCGAGTAGTCGATTTTGTCCTATGAGATGAAAAAGAATAAAAATACCTATTGACACTTTTAAATTTCTCTTAAATGAGACATTTTCAAAAATTCATTCATTTTGGCATGGTCAAATGGTCTAGAGTTGAAAAAAATTGAGATAAGGTATTGTAGTCGGATTCAAAATCCATATATAGGTGCAAATAAGATATTCATAACTACATGTAGAATAACAAATACATTCTATTGGAACCTTTATGCTACTTTTAAATGAGGAATTTTTCAAGAATAAATTCATCATTGACATGGTCAAATGGTCTAGAGTTGAAAAAAATGAGATATGGTATTGTAGAGGGAATTTACATCTACCTATAAGTACAAACAAGACATTCGTATGTGTCATAAATTAAAAGAATAGGTAGGAAAAATTGTGACAATTTTTTACTCTTAGGGATCTTAAGAGACTACCTCAGTGCAATGTAGCTTGGAAGGATCTAGAGACCTATGGAATGAACCAAGGCCTCCAATAGAATTCATCCATCCACCCCAATGTGCTAGTGTAGTTGATTTGGTCCCATGGGTTGCAAAAGAACAAAAAGTTCCTAATGGAACTCCTCATCCTGATACCAAGAAAAAGTTATACAGGATTGAGATGATTTATAGATCCAGTGTCCTAGATAATGTCAATCATTGGCAAGTATTTGAGAATGACAAACAAATCTAGGCTTTCTTAGAGAATGCTGAAATATTCACTCATGCCTTCTTTGAAGGTAGTACTAATGATTGCAAGGAATTCTACCTGGATGATGTACGAGACTTGAAGGATTGAATGGTTCAGTTAAAAGGTAACCAGATTCCTAAGGGTCTATTGTCCTTAAAATATTTTTTTGATCATCATGAACATGTGATTAACAAGAAAATGAGTGAATCCATGAGTAATGCAAGGGAATATGAGATGGTGAATATTGGAGATGTTGAATCCCCAAAATTAGTATATATAGGAAAGTGTTGTACATCTAAGGAGAAAGAGAGATTGGTGGCACTTCTAATAAAATAAAATAAAGTATTTACTTGGTACTATAATGACTTAAATAATTTCATGGGTGGGAAGTTTTAGCATCACATACCATTGAAGGAAGATATAGTTGCTTTCAAAAAAAATAGAGGAATTATAACCCAAAGGTCAATGATGTTATTTTTAAATAAATTGATAAGATGTTAAAAGCTATAATTATATATCATATTCATCACTATCAATCAAGCATCTCTAAAAGATAATTACCCATTGTCAACCATATCCTCCAAACAGTAGCAAGTTCTAAGATTATTTCCATGCTCGACAGCTTCTCTAGGTATAACCAGATTAGTGTTGCAAGAAAGGATCAACATAAAATAGCATTCACTACTCCATGGGGAACATTCACCTACAATCAAATGAAATTGGGACTCATTAATGTTGGAGCAACCTTCTAGGGAGCTATGGATCTCTCCTTTGGTGATCTCAGAAACAAGATAATTGTGATTTATCTAGAGGACTTAATAGTGTTTTCTAAAAGGAGGGAAGATCATTTAAGGGATTTAGAGAGGGTTCTTCAGAGGTGTACAGAGCATGACATCTCTTTAAATCCTAAGAAATCAGTCTCTAGATTCACTGAAGGTAAGATAATAGGGAATATAGTGTCAAAGGAGGAAATCAAAATAGATCTAGAAAGGGTTAAGGAAATCTTACAGTTGAGTCTACCTTCTAATAGGACTGGGTTTAAATCTTTTTTTGGAAAAGTCAATTTTATGAGAAAATTTGTACTTGAATTCTCTGAAATCACCAAACACAGTGGATATGATGAAATAAAAGAATAGTTTTAAGTGGAATGAATCTGGAAAGAAATCCTTCAAAGAGATTAAAGAAGGAATCACCCATGCTCCAGTATTAGTACATCTTGATTTTGATAAAGACTTCACTATTTATTATTATGCTTATGAACATACAATGTATGCCATCCTACTATAAGTCGATGACCTGAACATTGAAGCACCTATTGCTTTCATGAGTGTAACTTTGAAGAAACATGAACTTAATTACTCTCAAATTGAAAAAATTCATTCGATGTGGTTAAAGCATTCAAACAGTTTTGTTTCTACATTCTACACTCTCATTCAATTGTCTATGTACCAAATATTGTTGTCAAAAGTGCACTCACTTAAGAAGGTATTGGTTGCAATAGAAGAGGAGGAAGGATAGCTAAAGTGAAGGAGTGTGATATAGACATTAAGCCGACCAATTTGGTCAGAGGAAGGGGTCTATGTACGTTCATGGCTGAAAATAAATCTCAAGAAGAGGATGAAGATCTTCCCATCATGTTTTTAGTTAGCATTTAGGATGAATGGTTCTCAAATTTTGTATATTACCTCACATATGGAGAATTCCCAAACGTTTGTCTCGTAAGAAAAAGAGGAATCTTAAGTTGAAAGTGGCTAAGTATGTTATATGAGAAGATACTCTATACAAAAGAGGATTGGATGGCACATTTTTTGAAATGTGTTGATTAAAATCAACAAAAGAGATTACTAGAGACATTCCATAATGAGGCATGTGGAGAACACTTCTCTTCTACTATGACTACTTTTAAAATATTAATCCATTGTTATTACTATCTTGGAATGTTTAAAGATGTGTATTACTACGTAGAAAATTGTGAAAAGTGCAAATAATTCATAGGGAGATCTTAGTTGGCAGCACTTCCATTAAGACCTGTGGTGATCGATGAGCCATTTCAGCAATGGGGATTGGATTTTATTAGACCAATCAATCCTCAATCTAGTGTTGGGCATACAAACATTCTTATTGCTACTCTATACAAAAGAGGATTGGATGGCACATTTTTTGAAATGTGTTGATTAAAATCAACAAAAGAGATTACTAGAGACATTCCACAATGAGGCATGTGGAGAACACTTCTCTTCTACTATGACTACTTTTAAAATATTAATCCATTGTTATTAATATCTTGGAATGTTTAAATATGTGTATTACTATGTAGAAAATTGTGAAAAGTGCAAATAATTCATAGGGAGATCTTAGTTGGCAGCACTTCCAATAAGACCTGTGGTGATTGATGAGCCATTTCAGCAATGGGGATTGGATTTTATTAGACCAATCAATCCTCAATCTAGTTTTGGGCATACAAAAATTCTTATTGCTACATACTACTTCACAAAGTGGTTGGAAGCCATTCCTATCAAGCGAACAACTTCAGAGGTAGTTTGTGATTTCAACAAAGAAAATATTTTAGTAAGATTCAGAGTGCCCTACAAATTAGTCACTAATAATGCTTCCCTTTTTTCTTCTAATGAGATATCTCTCTTCTGCTATGAGCATGGAATCTCTTTATTCCACTTTGCATATTATTACCCTTTGGGGAATGGGCAGGTTGAATCTAGTATCTTTTCAACATCATTAAAAAATTGATGCATGAAAACTAGAAAAACTGGCATAAGAAACTTTTTGAAGCATTGTGAGCAGACATGATAACTCCTAAGAAATCCCTACATATGTCTCCTTTTGAGCTGGTATATGGAATAGGTAGTGTTTTACATCTTCTACTAGAGTTGTTTGTTAACAATCTATAGACCACAATAGAGGAGTAAGAATTTTGTTATGTATCTCTTTAAGATTGAAGAGAAAATAAATCAAATGGTAAACAAGATCACCATGCATTAGGATAAAGTAAAGAAACTCTTTGATAAGAAGGCCAGGCCTAGAAAATTCATGATCGAAGATTTGGTATTGCTATGGGATAAAAGAAGAGATTCTAAGGGTGCACACAAGAAGATTGATTCTCTCTAAAAAGGTCCATTTAAGGTAACTCAAGAATACAGCTCAAATACTTTCAAGTTGTTGTACCTTGATGATACTCCATTGTGTATTCCTTATAATGGGAAATACCTCAAGTTATTATAAATGTGAGTATTCATGAAGAGTCCCCTTTTTGCATATATTTAGTTTAGAAGTTTTGGTCACAATTTTGGTGTGTTTTTCTTTTTTTGGTTGTTTGAGAATTCTTGGTCTATATTTTTGCCATGGATATTGACTCTATTTCCCAATTGATAAAGCATAGCTCTACTTCTCTAGTTTTTGGGTTTCTTGCTTCGTCCTGAATAGTCCTCATCCCCAGTCAGAGCCAATTGTTAACACAATTTTTATCACTTCACAAAAATTGTGTTCACTTACTCTAAATTTGGCTAAGTATGTAATTTTTTGATCCTCCTTATGGTTTTAAAAAGTCCATTGACCCCCGCCTAGGTTATCATAACCTCACTCTCATCCAATATATCAAAATTTATCCTTTGAAGTCAATCTTTTTTAAGTTTAGAAAAAAAAATTGGAGCCTAAAGTATTCGTATCAACTTTTACAAGTTTCATTGAAGCTTAAGTTAAATAATCTTTGGTTTTTGGAGAAGGTTTCGAAACCTCTGTCAACCTCCGACAAGGTCATCAAAAATTATTTTCCTTTTAGTCGTGAAGAATTTTTTCCAAGAACTGATGCGAAGAATATATTAAAGATAGAATTTTAGAGCTTTATAATGGTTGCAAAACGTCTATCGATCCCCGACAAGGTTGTGAAAACTGTTCATTCTCCCGAAAAGGTTCTTAGTTATTTCTTTTCAAATATTTATGTATAGGAGTGAATTTGCACCCCCTTGAAAATTCCCCTTTTACACCCTTCACCTTAGAAAAATTAAATCCGACCATGTAATTCCACATCCTCATTCTGAAATTCATCCAGTTGGTGCTTTTTTTTAGTGTCGATGGAGGAGTTTTTGTTGGGAATGCACATGCGGCGTGTGGACATTTGTGTGACACGCTGTCGTCTTGATAGGATTCTTGCCTCTGGAATCTGCAAAGGTGTTACGTTCTCCATTGGTGACGAAATGTAACACCTCTACGCCTTCCTATTGACCTTTGAACGAATCTTTCCCTCCTAATTGGCCTTCAAATGTCTATCTTTCACATTCTTCATGTCCTCTACAAACTCATTTGATCTTGCTTCACATTCTTAGCATTCTTGCTCCATATTCTTACAACTTCAAGCTACTAGTTGCACTATCAACTCTTTCAACAATCACAGCATTTCACATCTTCCACAGAAGCTGCAACTTGGTGTCTTGCGAGAATCCCTTCAACATCGTTGCGACCACATCAACTTTTCCATAGTTGTAAGCTTGCATTCCTCTCTCATTGGCCTTGAGTGCCTTTGGTTGCGGGTGGTATTGCTTCCTTACTATTACTTTGTTGTTAGATTTGAGTAGCATAATGTTTCTCATAGCATTCGATATTTTACTTTTTAGCATAGTTTTGTTATCACATTTCTACTCCTTTATCTATCTAGATGTTCATGGAGATGGAAACATCAAAATGGGGGTTTGATTGTAGCAAGCCTCGAAATAGCCCCAACATTTTTCCTCGCTCTTTTGTGTGTAGGTACTCGTTTGTCTACAGCTTGTTGGTGAACTGTACTTTTTGTGAGTTAAATCTTCACCACTTTTGTTCTTGTCACTTCTATATTATCTTTCTCGTTATTTTGGTTATTTTGTCATTTATCATTTTGGTTAGCACTTTAAACCTCAACTACTAAGTTGTCAGTAGGTTTCTTGCACTATTGACTATTCTCTTCCATTGTATGTCTGTATAGACACCAGCACACCTATGAGATGACAACACACCACGTTGTTGTCTCTATTCTACATTGTTGTCCTCTGGCAGAGAGTTGTTCAAAGTACATTCTGGGTTCCAAGAACCTACTCTTTTAGCCCCATTAAAACTCTCGGGTTAGTAGTGTAGACACTTAAAAATGACCTAGGACTGCAAGCTTAATTTTTCATCTTTCGTCCTAGCATAATTATGACATTTAATTATGTCCTTGGTCCACATTCGACTATTAATTAAATAATTCATAATTATTTAATTAATTCATGTCCTTTTATTCTTCATGATTATTAAATAAATAAATTTTATTTATTTATTCAATACATCACTAATGGTCTATTATCTTCTTATAATTAAATAAATTTCTTAATTTATTTAATTACCTTTATTCATTTATGTCTTCTCGATTAGTAAATAAATGAATTTTATTTATTTATTTAATATGTCACTAATTCTCATAATTAAATGAATTTATTAATTTATTTAATTATTAATCATATCCTCTAAATTAAATAATTATCTTTAATTATTTAATTGTCAAATTTAATATTTCTCTCATTTTAAATAAATGAAATTATTTAAAATGATCTCACATTCTTGACTGTCAGTTCATTTTAGTAAATAATCTGAAAATTGATTATTTATTACCACATAAAATCCATATTTTAAATTAATTTAATTCAAAATGGTAATCTTCTTCCAAAAATCAAGTAATTGAGCAAATTCTTGATTTTTCAGATTTGATTTTCAATGCAACTCTTATCCTCTTGATTTTTTGAATCTCACAAATCAGGCAGTCTTTATCTTTTTGATTTTCAAAAATCTTTATCTTTCTGACTAATTATCTCATTTATTCTCCACCGTTGATTCAATTTTCTCAAATGACATCTCAACCACTCATTTAATAATTTTGCCCTAATCCTAATTAGGGATTGTCACATTAAATCTCGTCCTCTGATTTTGGGCTTCTGTCAGAATTCAATCTCATCCATCCATCCAAAATTGAATTTTCTATAAAATTCCAATTTTGCTCACATTTTCGATTACTTACACACAGATACTCACACTCATACTCACATTTTCTTGGCAGCATTTATGATATTTTGGCATATTCAATTCTTGTCTTAGGCATTATAGTCATTTTCTCATAGGCATAGACATTTATATTTCAAATCCTTCAAAGCTTGTTTAGGACATTGGCATAGGAAAAGATTGCTCACACACTCGATCTGAGGGCAATACAATCAGCAAGTTAGAAGGTGCTATGAAGGTGAATCAAGGAAGCTTCAACAAGTGACTGGTATAATTTTTCTTGTTTTAGTTTTCATTGTTCTTGATAGCTTCTTTGGGTGTATGCTTTATTATTTGATAATCTACCAATATGAAAATTAACCCATTGATACATTGGTGAACCCGATTGCTTCATTATTTTTTTGTTCCATACGATTTTTTTTGTTTTCTGTCTTTTTTGTAGGTACAGGTATGAAAAGCCGCATTTGATTTTATCGTGTCACATCTAATGCGTCGTGACACATTCGAAGGATAAAATGACACAATCGCTCTGAGGTGCCGCATACGCAGTACGAAATGCCGCATTTGACATAAACGAGCTGCATCTTCCTATCAGACCGAGACGCATTCGCTTTGTTGCGACTCATTTGCCTGGTAAATTTTTTTCTTCCTTTTGCATTCTGGTTTTTTCTGTTTTCTATCATTCTCAATTTTGCATTCTATTTTTTTTTCCTATTTTCTGTTCTTTTCTGTTTGGCATTTTGGTTTTCTTTTCTAGCATAGGGTTTTCGTGTTACTAATTTTTGTTTGTAGCATGTGGCAGTTATATTTCGTGAGTCCAAGATGATTTAAGCAAACTACTAACTTGTGATTTTGCAGGTTCGAATGTCCAAGACTCATTTCTAAACATCGTGTTTGTTTTTTATTAGATTACAACACATTTATTTTTGGTGCACTTAAAAATAAACATGTCTTTCATTTTCTCCGGTTGTGTTTGAAAGCGGTAGGCGAGTATGCTCTCACCCTATGCAAACTAGGTGATCAAAAAGCCAGACCCACTTTATCTTTGTGTAACCCTGATGCAATAACCGGAGTATCCTCTCCCCTTGCGCAGTAATGCGATCCTGGGTGTAAGAGAAACGATTATTGCCTCTAGAAATTGGGTTTGCCTGGGGATTTCATCACCCCAACATGACTCAAACTGGCAATGGAGCTAAAGCCAAGCTACCCCCGACCGGTATATAAATGTGAATCTTAAGAAAAAACCTAAGATTATGAGTGCAGATGTGTCATACGGACAGAGTAGTACTCCCATAAACCCTGTTGAGCTTAACCTCTTTAGGCTGGAGTGCCACCTAATTGGTGATTAATCTCTTGCCCCATGTATGGTCACTTGAACGGGGGTCCCGAATTAAAAACTCTTGTGTAGTAAGCCTAAAACCTTATATTTGCTAGTACAACATCGGTCCGTGTGAAGCCTTCCACGTCTTCGCAATCTTTAGTAGAGGTGATCAATCTACCATGGGAGTTTCATGGGGGTTGGAAGCTTGGTTGGCCTGAGAAGAGAGTGCACTATAAGGGGGAGCCCGTGTAGCCAAGCTTCTAGATTCACACGCTACTAATATGCAGCTGGGGAAACCCATGTGGAGTCTAGTGAATAGTGTCCTGGCCTAACCTAGGATCATACTTGTTCTCTTGTGTGCTTATTTACTTTTTGAAATATCGTGCTTTCCAAGTGTTTGCTAGTTACTTAAAAAAAACAAACAAAAAAACAGTCAAACTTTCAACAATCTGGGTTTTTAAGCAAAACATTAGAAAATTTGACTTTTTTAAACATCCTGAGACGCATCTGTTAAACCGCAATCGCTCTGTCACTATGCATTTTCCAGACTTCACAACGCATCTGCTCTGATAAATCGCATTTGCTGCTCCAAACACCGCATTTTCCTGTCTTAAAACGTATTTGCATTTTCTAAAGCCGCATCCAAAATAATGAACTGCATTTGACTTCTGTAAATCCGCATTTGCAAAACTGAACTGCATTTGACATTCCTAGAGCCGCATTTGATTGATGCAATGCATTTGCTACCTTTAACAACGCATTTTCCTGGCAACAAACTAAACCCTGTTTAAGACCAGAATTCAAGTCCAGACATCTTGGCCTACTGTCAAAACATTTTTTTTCAAAAGTCTTTGTTTGAAACCAAAATCGAAATTGCTCAAAACATCCATTTTTTGCATTCATTAGCTTGTAAGTTAACCATAGGTTTAAAATTTCCATATTTTAGTCGCATTCCTTAGGCGTCATAATCGTCATTTTTTTTCCTTAGGTTTCATCTTGGAAAACTTTGGATTAGGCCAAATCTCCTCACTTTGCAAAAACTATTGTTTTCAAAATTAGGGTATCTTGGGACATAGTCATTATTCCTTTTTTCAGTCATTGTCATTTTTGTGAGAACCTCCAACTCAACAGTCTAGTTAGGTAGGCTCACTCGTTATTTTGACCTTGTCATTTAGTCCCTTTACCAAGTCCTTTTGATAACCTAAATTGAGACATAAGTCAAGCTTGGAGTGGTTAGACAAACCTTTCTCCCAAACATTGTCCAAACTTAGTCATCATTTTAAACTTAGACTTTGCATTGTCCACCTCTAGTCCTCATTTTGAACCTAGACTTTACATTAATTGCCTTAGTCCTTCATCAGCATTACCATCTTGGTCCTCATTTGACACTTTGGCTTTGAAAACCTTGTCATTTTGCATCAATCATTTCCTTAGTCATCACCTTGCATTGTTATCCCTCATTATCAAAAAACCAAAAAACATAGTCTTACATTGTCATCCTTTGTCACAAAAATACAAAAAACATAGGGTAGTATCATCCTTGCATTTAGTCATCATTTTCATTACCCTCATTTGAGAAATTCCCTTTTATGGTGGAAACTAGACTCCAAAGAAAGAAAAGACAAATGGAAACTTTGGACAAGATTCTAATTCCAATATCACCAATCACTCTTATGACCCAAATTGGACTTTTGATGACTCATTTAGTAACACGAATACTCAACCTCTCATGACCATACCATCCTCATCAAACAATCCCTTTGAACCATTCTTACATAAGGATGAATATGGACAAATACTTGAGGAAAACCTAGAGGTAGCAGCACAAGATCCAGAGGTGACCTACTTTGTAGAACAAATGGTCTTATATGACAGAGACAGATATTTGGCCATACTTTTAAGTCAAGGTGCTAAATTACCTCATGGATTCGACATTAATACCTTGAGATCGGCATCTCCTTCCAATAATGTCAATAATACACATAACATGTCAAACATTGGTCAACCTCCAAGCACCACAAGCAATACCTTTTTTGATGCCACCTCGCAGAATGTCACAACGACCATGAGTGCTACCCCCAACATTCCAAAAAACTCCAATTCAATAAACACTACATCTATTGGAGGAACACAATCCGTCACATTGCCCACAATATCCACAATATCGTCACAATCGGCTAGAGCCACCTTTGGGTCCTCGAAAGTGTGGGAAAGTTATTCCAATCCTCTCTTTACCACTACGGTAAATACCATGGGGGCATCATCAAGCCATACAAATCCTCCATTAACAACTACATCTAGTACCATGAGCACATCTTCATCATATCCTCTCATTGGTATCTCACAAAATCCTTTGGGTGGAGGTAAACGATGTATCTTTATTCAAGGACAACAATAAAATTTTAACGTGTCAACACAACTTAATGCCATCACCTCCCAAGGACAAAATACGACCATTCCCCTTGTACAAACCCAACAATTTAGACAAGGCAGTCAAAACACAACCTATGGCATCATTCGCGCATCAAAATATTCATGGTCACCATACTCCCCAAATATCAACCCAAATGGCTGGGGGACACATTCCGACATACTCATCCCATATTCATACCCACCAACATGCCCCCAATCCAAACTTTCAATACCAACAACACGCAAATCAGAACATATCATATATGCCACAACAACATGTACCTCAACAACACACCAACATCCACTCACAACAAATGGGGACCTATGGCGTACCAATAAATCCAATGTATGGGGCCACAAATGACCCTGTAATAGATGCCTTGCAAGCAAAGTTGATGGGTCTAGAGAAGACCATAGAAAACATAAAAATATCTAGCCAGAAATTAGAAGTGTCATACGATTTATCTGTATATCCCTTCGACATGAACTTATACACGCCACCATTTCCTCCGGGATATGTGTCACCTAATTTTACCAAATACAGAGGACAGACAAACTCTATCAAACATGTCTAAGAATTCACAACCAATTGTATGGATGTGACATATGAACCAACATACTTGATGAGACTCTTTTCTAAAAGTCTCGCAGGTCCTGCCCTTGAATGGTTCTCCACTCAAAAGGATATCCAAACATGGGATGAGATTAAACACAAGTTCATAAAAAATTATGCTTACAACATTGACATGGACACCTCTATTACTAGCTTATGCAATCTCACACAAGAGGATGCTAGCGAAATGTTCATCCCATTCTTCCAAAAATGGAGAAGTCTAGCCAGTCGTTGTCACATCGACATACCCGAAAAGGAAAAGGTGGACATGTTCATTCAAACACTTCTAGGACCCTTGAAATATGCATTACAAGTGCATTGTTGCACAACCTTCACGGACCTAGTTGAAAAAGGTGTCTAGATAGAGAAAGCCCTTATTGGAAAGGGAGAGCTAAAGTACAGTTCTAAAAATGCAAGCGTAAATCCTCCCACTGACAAAAACAAGTACTGGGTCAAAAATAAACATGTTACAAATGACGGTGTTGTTGACGCCAAGGCTGTAAACATATGGGTCTTGTACTGGCTCTAAAAGGGGTTCAACCACAAAAAAAATCGACAACAATATTGACACCCCCTACCAATGTCCCTCCAAACAACCAAAACGGCCAAAATAATCAAGGAAAATACTGTCAGATAAGACAATTCCCCAAGGGTCGTACATACACTCCCTTGGGTGAGCCAATTGAGGAAGTCCTCAAGAAATGCCTTCAGAATGGCGTCATCACACTTCAAGAACCAAAACCATATGACCCAGGACAATTCAAACCTGCATGGTGGGACGATAATGCATTTTGCAATTATCATCAAGCAAAAGGACATAAAACTTCTTCCTGTCGACAACTGAAAAATCTTGTAAAAAGACCTTATCGAGAATCGTATCATTAAGGCAGGTGGACCACAATTTTCCTCTAATTCAGATCATACCATTCATAAGAACCCACTGCAAGACCATGGTTCCAATAACGCTTCAACATCAGGTCCTAAGGAAAATAATAATCAAGCCAATTACGCTCGCGCTAAGTATGACTATTCCGCCAGAACTACTATAAACAATATTCGAACTAATAACGAGTGTGTCAACACCATCACAGTTAAAAGAGCACCCCAATGCAATGCTACTACTCAAAGTGGCAAGATCACCATAGCTGGTCCGCCTCCTGCTAGGCAACCTAAAATCACCATACCTGGTCCATCTCCTAAACAATCACAACTCGGCTCATCTGCAAAGTAGTGGCAACCTAAGATTCAGTTTAACCTTATCGATTAGTTAGGCAAAACCACTGCACAGATTTCCACACTTGAGCTACTTCACATTTCTCCCACGCATAAGGCTATCTTGGATAAAACCCTGCAAGAGTCATCTATCCCTAAGGATATTGATGTCAACCAATTTGAGACCATGGTGGGATACCTCACTACACCTCACCACATCACTTTTTTTGATCAAGATTACTCGTCACCCAAGACTAACCATAACGATGCATTACACATTGAAACTTTCGTCCATAAACACAAGGTCAAAAGAGTTTTAGTAGATGGTGGAGCAAGGTTGAACATATGCTCCTTAAAACTAGTTAAGGCTCTAGGATTTTTTGATGCATGCGTAGACCCTACAAAGAGTATAGTCATAAAAGCATATGATGACAAAGAACGTTCCTCTAGAGGCATTATTTCTCTTCCTATCAAAGTGGGACCAATCATTGTGGATAAAACTTTCCAAGTCCTGGATCTAGAATTACCTTACAACATCTTACTCAGTCGCCCATGGATTCATGCCCTAAAATTTGTTCCCTCTACATATCACCAATGCTTAAAATTCCCATTTGACGGCACGGAAATTACCATATATGGAAACCCTGACCCTTTTCAATATTGCACCAACCTAAGGGGTATTTCTGAAAACTAAGTTCCCATCAACCGAGAAGCTCCTGGCTCCTCTTCTTCTAAATACATTGACCCATCCACACTCACATCATCTTCCACATCCACTCCATCCACATCTTCCACCATTCCACCATCTTCCACACTTCCTAAGGATGAATCCAATGTCAAGATCTAGGACCTAGGTTGTGGAGAATTCAGACTACATACGGCATATAGCATCACAACAATACCCAAGTCTCCGAAAGTCTATGGTCGACCATGTTTTAGAATGGAACCCAAAGAAATTTTCAAAGTTCCACCAAAAACGGTTTTCATAAAATGGGGAGACATGAGTAATGAGGACCTTGTCGATATTACAGGATGGCTCTATAAATAAATGGTTGACCTACCCCCATTACCAGTTAAGAAATATGGCAAGGGATATGACATGATGAAGGCTAAGGGCTACGATGGAACTAGTGGCCTAGGTAGAAATAAAACGAGACGAAGAGAGCCCGTAGAATCTTTCAACATACCAAAGTATCTTGGCTTAGGGTTTGGATTGCTCAACAATGATGACCGACGTACCAATGGACTTTTGAGTGAGTGAGTGCATGCTTCAAAAAGTGTTGAGACCATCAAGGAATCCCTTACCGAAACTGACTCTCATGAGTGGGAATTTGGCTCTGAACGATCCCTAAGTGACTGTTGCCTTGATGATTTGTTCCTTGAAGATGGGGAGTGGACCTCTAAACAAAAATTTTGGCAAACATTTACAATCGATAAGGAACCGAATAGTCACAGTCCCACTTACATTACCCAAGACATACAAACCCCACCATCTGAATCCCATCAGTTGAATCCATCTGAATTGACAGATAACATCGATACCCACGATTCTGAGTCATTCACCCCTTATTTTGACAACGAATATGAAACAAGTGAAGGAGAATATTGGATAGAGTCTGATGTGGAATTGGATGGTGATAACTTCATCTTCAATGTCTCTGAATCCGTCTACATTCTTTTTGCATCCTCCCCTCAATTCACCAACGCTGATGATGGCATTTCCCTAATTTATCCTCAACTAATCGATTGGGACCAACAAAGCTCGGCAGTCCTGGATACCTTTCAGAATGATGAGGCCATTGCAAAATTTATGGGCTTACGTGAGGGCATACCCAGTGGTGATCACAAGGCAGGATTCACTATTGATCTAGATTGTGCGGCTTACTTTGGTGAGACTGCTCCATCCTCCAGTCGCAAAATTAAAAATAAAAATAAGACAAAAAATGAAACGTCTTTAGGTGAAAACCGAAAGGCACCTTCTGACGACAAAAAAGTAAAAGCAAAGGACGTATCTGCGGGTGAAAACCTCTCTGAGGTGCCCAAAGATGGAGGATTGGACTTTCTCCCAGTAACACAGGAGAAATCAGCTATGCTCATAGAGGACACCATAGAAGACAACATATCAAACATAGAAGATCCCAAAGTGGTCATCTTTGTAGCATCCCTGACTACATAAGAGAAACTAGAATTTTACAAATTCTTTGCCGACCATAAGATCAACTTCGCATGGTCCTATGCGGACATGCATGGACTAGACCCAGAACTGGTTCTACACCATCTACCATTATTTCCAAATGCTAAACCAGTTAAACAGAAGCTACGTAAAATGCATCCTCAGGTCGCTCTACTGGTCAAGGCTGAGTTGAAGAAACTTCTAGATGCTAGGTTCATACGGTCTATTGATTATGCTAAATGGATATCTAACCTAGTTCCAGTAATAAAGCCAAATGGGATGATCCGAGTCTGCACAGATTTTAGCGACTTAAATAAGGCATGCCCAAAAGATGACTTTCCTTTGCCGAATATAGATATCATTTTCAATCTCACAACAGGATACAAGATGTTGTCTCTCATGGATGGTTTCTCAGGATACAATCAAATTCACATTGCCCCAAAAGACCAACATAAAACAACATTCACTTGCCCTAAGGGTACAAACTGTTGGAATGTCATGTCGTTTGGTCTTAAAAATGCAGGCACCACATATCAGAGAGCAATGACCACAATCTTTCACGACATGATGCATAAGATAATGGAAGATTACATGGATGGCCTTTTGGCTAAATCAGTGATAAGAAAAGATCATCTGAAGGTGTTAGACACAATTTTCAAGAGGCTAGAAGAATACAAAGTCCAACTAAATTCTAAGAAATGTGTCTTTGGCGTCACATCTGGAAAACTTTTGGGATACATAGTGTCTCAACAAGGCATTGAAGTCAATCTAGCAAAAGTAAAATCCATCATGGACATGCCTCCACCCAGAGGAATAGGTGAACTAAGAACCTTACAAGGCAAGCTACAATCTATCTGATGTTTCATAGCACATTAGCTAACAAGTGTCAACCATTCCAATATCTTTTGCGCAAAGGCATCCCCTTTGTATGGATAGATAAATGCCAAGAAGCCTTTCAACAAATAAAAGATTACTTACTGTCACTGCCAGTTCTCATGCCGCCCATTCACGGAAAACCATTGATCTTATACATCTCTACCACTCCTTCAGCACTGGGGGCATTACTAGCACAAAATGACCAAGAAGAAAAAGAAAGGGCCATATATTACATCAATCGAACATTGGTCAGGTATGAACTGAATTACACATCAATTGAACATGCTTTCCTGGCAGTTGTCTTCGCAACTCAGAATCTAATACATTATATGTTGAGCCATTAGACACAGTTGATAGCCAAGATTGACCCCCTCAAATATCTATTGAGTCGTGCAGCATTAACAGGATGTTTGGAAAAATGGGTCATGATTCTAAGCGAATACGACATTCAGTATGTCGAAAGAAAAGTGATCAAAGGACAAGTGATTGCAAACCAATTGGCAGACGCGCCTATACAAAGTGATCACCCCTTAGTGGCAGATTTCCCAGATGAGTCAATATTCCATACAGAACCAAAGTCACCCTAGATGCTATATTTTGACGGATCGCATACTAATCATGGCTCGGGGGCAAGGATATTGTTTATCACGCCTCGAGGAGATTTCATTCCCAAGTCTTTCCGCATAGCCTTCCCATGCACAAATAATGTGGTAGAATATGAGGCACTAGTTACAGGACTTAGAATGGCAATAAAATGGAAAATCAAAACACTGCATGTCTATGGAGATTCTCAACTGGTCATCAACCAAGTTAACGATGACTACAACACTAAAGATGAGAAAATGATGCCCTATAAATGAATGGTTGACAGTTTTCAAACATACTTTCATATGGTGAATTTTGAACAAGTTCTGAGAGCACAAAACAAAGCGGTAGATGCAATGGCTACAATAGGCTCTCTCCTCAACATTCCAAGCAATATGCCTCAGCTGGAATTCCTAATAAAAATAATTGTTGGTTCCGGCCTATGACATCCCCGAATTGGAGATGGTCTGTGAACTTGTTGGTCCCGATTCTCCCTAGTATCAAGACATTTATGACTACCTTAAGTCCCAAATCCTTCCACCTAACCTGTTTGATAACCAGAGGAAGTCCTTTAACTGAAAAGCCACAAGATATGCCATCATCAGTGACACCCTTTACCGTCATAGCTTTGATGACACCCTCCTCAAATGTCTTGACATGAACGAAGCACGTACAACCTTACACGAAGTACATGAGGGTATATGTGGGTCTCATTCGAGTGGTCCTACTCCAGCCAAGAAGATAACGAGACTTGGGTACTACTGGTCGACCATTAAAAAAGATGCACTAGAATATGTCAGGACTTGTCACCAATGCCAGATTCACAGTGATTTGATTCACGCTCCAGCACAAGAACTTCGGCCTATCACTTCTCCTTGGACCTTCGCTCAATGGCGACTCGACCTCATGGGTAAGATCCATCCTACCTCATCCAATGGCCACAAATTCACCATAACCGCCACTGAGTATTTTACGAAGTGGATCGAAGCCATCCCCCTAACGTACATAACTGGTAGACAAATATCCAAATTCATTCTTAACTATATCATTTTCCGGTATGGCCTTCTGCAATCCATCATCACTGAAAATGGACGTTCATTTAAAAACCAAGATGTTCGTGAGTTATGTGAGTGATTTCACATCCAACATCATTTTTCCTCTCCATATTACCCACAAGGAAACGGTCAAGTTGAGGCGTCAAATAAAACCATTATTAAAATCCTAAAAAAGACTGTCAATGACGCTAGTCGTGACTGGCATATTCAACTCAACCTTGCTCTGTGGGCATACTGCACTAGCATTCACACACCCATAGGAGCCACTCTGTTTTCCCTGGTCTTTAGAGCTGAGGCCATCTTGCCCATTGAGGTTGAAATTCCTTCCTTATGAGTCTCCCTGAAGGGTCTGACCGATGATGAGGAGTATAGACAGTCACGTCTACACGAACTAGATATGTTAGAGGAAAGAAGACAAACTTCCCTGAACCATCTACAGGCATATCAGTACCGTCTCTGTCATAGTTACAACAAGAAATTCATGGTCAGGAAGTTTGACATTGGTGACTTAGTCCTCATGCAAAACCCTAAGAACTAGGCTAACAGAGAAAATCCAAGCAAGTTTAAACCAAACTGGTTGGGTCCTTACGTCATCGTATCTTCTTTTGATTCTAGAGCGTATCAATTAGCTACTCTAGAGGGTGAACAATTGGCATAGCCTATCAATAGTCTACATCTTTGGAAGTTCTATGCATAGCATTAGAAAGATAAGCTGAAAATTTGAAAATTGATAAAAAAATTGTTGCCTTGATGAAAACCTGGAAAAAAGGCATCTTGGTGACACCAAAAAATAATAATAAATAAAAAAATGACAAAAATAGTAAAGAGAAATAATTCGTTCAATGGTGAAAACCTGGCAAACAGGCACCCTGGATAAGTACCATGGTGAAAACTGGGCAAACAAGCACCATGCGTAGTCAATCATTGCTCGACGATCTACTGTTACTTTGTCTGTCTTGGCCTAGGATGAAATACATTTACCATCACCACCATGACATCTACCATGACATCATACTCTTCCTCTCATGGTTGACAAACAGTTGACATCGGGTCCTATATCCTGCCCATCTGATATCCCATGCATATTTGTTTTTTTTCCATCCCTTAAAAATTGGCTAAGTCTTGGACCCAACTAGGGGAAAATTTTGATCATGTGACTGCAGTGGGTATCGTACATGGTCTGGCACATTGCAAAAAGTCCTAAAAAAAAGAAAAAAACATTGCAAAAAGTCCTAAAAAAAGACAAAAACATTGAAAAAAATCCTAAAAAAAGACAAAAAACAGTCCGAAAAAAGACAAAAACATCAGAAAAAGTTCTGAAAAAAGACAAAAACATCATAAAACACCCTAAAGAAATACCTAAAAATTGAAAAACGTCCTGAAGAAACCCCAACAAGGTCAAAATGTCTAGAAAACACAAAAACGGAGTCATTCCTTGTCAAAGTCTGTCACTCTTTGTCATTGTCTGAACTACATTGTCTCTGCGCATTTGCTACGTAGGCAAGACTCGTATTTGAGTCCCCAAGACATTAGGTCAGTCCTTTTAGGTTTGTCAAAATAAAATCATGACTCAATCTTTGGTCATCAAGACAAAGTCATTGGTCATGTTGAACTACGAGGTCTCTGAGTGTATGATGTAGGCAAGGCCATCTGTTGATGAGCCCCTAAGGCTGCACTAGGTCAGTCCATTAGGGTTCATGGCATTACACTGGCACACACATCAAAAGTCTCCAAGTTAAGACATCATTTTCCAAACAGGAAAACTCCTAAAATAAAGTATGGCAATCATTTATTCAAAACATGAAAATCACATCAGCATGTCAAAGAAGTCGACATATGGTCAACACAAGTCAAAATCAGTCAAAACAAGTTAAATTGTGGTAACCAGTCAAATTTTCAACTCTTGGTTATCTTTCAGATGTGTCCTTCTAAAGAATAGCCTCTATCGTTTATGCCTTAGGATGTGTCCTTCCTAGGCATCGTCATTGTCATCCAATATTTTTGAGGGATCCTCTTGACATTTAAGGATCACTCCTCTCGACATCGGTATCTTTCAGATGTGTCCTTCTAAAGAACAAACTCTGTCATTTATGCCTTAGGATGTGTCCTTCCTAGGCATTGTCACTGTCACTGGCATTTTGAGGGTCCCCTTTTGACATCTAGGGATCAATCCTCTCAACATCAACACTATTCAGGACGTGTCCTTCCTGAATTTGGAAATCTTCAGCATTTCGTCATCTTGGCATCGTCAAAACCCTGACACCCTGGCATCTCGACATCATCAAACTTGACATCTTGACATTAGAACACTCAGCAAACACTTGGCATTTGTTTGTGGCTTTTTTTCAATGTTACTAGTTTTTCAGCAAGGTCCTAACACCAGGATTTAGAGAAGCAGCGACGTATCATGACGATTGTCTTGTCTTTTGACACTCATGTTACTAGTTTCTCAGCGCGATCCCGACAACAGGATTTAGAAAAATAATGACGTATCATGATAATGGCTTTATTTGGTTCTTTTGGCAATCATGCTGCTAGTTTCTCAAGGATTTCCTAGAAACAGGATTTAGAGAAGCAACGACATTTCATGAATTGTCCTTGTCTTTTTTTGCTTGCGGTTGATTATGACAAAAAGACTGGGGAAATTGCACTCTTGGTATGAGTCATTATTATCCTTGTCTATGACTTCCTATATTATGTGATGGTACGACCTTGCACACCTTGATTTATGTCATATCATGGTGTTTGTTGGCCATCACAACAATCTGCCCAGTGATGATTAAGAGCAATAAATACAAAAGTCCTATGGTAAAGTTTGGAAGGATTTGGTCTAGGAACTAACATGCATTTCCTTTTGTCTTGTCATCTTCTCTTGTTTGTCTCTCGATGATATCCTGTGACATACAAAAACATAAGTGCATACATAATCACATAGACATTGCATTAGGTCTATACATACATCATCCATAGCATTAAATCATAAACATTTCATTGCATGTCACATTAACATAATCATAAACATGGCATCCATTCAAATAAATACATTATGCATATCATTACCATCCATGATACAACATTGACATAGCACATAAACAAGCATTGCATTATCAGGGCATCATATCATAAGTAACCATCATAAGGCATACATGACATGACATATAAGGAAATAAATATCATCATACATCATAACTGCATAATTCACATAAGCATCACATCACATATATCATAATGCATAAATTAAATAACATTGGATAACACACATGTAGGCCACATCAAAACTGCATCATCATATAGCATCATCTCAAAAAACATATAATGTCACAGGATAGAGTCAAGAGATATCCCAAAAATAAAGCTCACAGGCTCAATGGTCTATACATAATGTGTCATAACATAGAATCAAATGTAGCAAACATGCCCCTAGGAAAGTCTCTCATCATCCCCTCATGGCAAAGAGTGTGGTGGCTGAGGACCTGTGACTAGCACTGAGGTAATAGGTGGAACGGTAACAACCTCTATCTGTGAACCTGATGGCACTGACACTGATGGCACCTGTGCTGACACTGCAACCTGACTCTAAGAGGACAAAGGATCTATCACTGGTGGATGCCTCTGTACTGACCTCTGCTCTAAATCGGTAGACCCATGACTATGGCTTGAATGATGACTCGAGGCATGCTTGTGTGAGTGGTGGGCCCTGTGCCCTGATGTGTGCCCCGACGAGGTAGACCCTCCTACACTAGTGTGACTCCTGTTGTTGCTCCCACTCCTTGATCTATGACTGCTGCCTGTCCTCTCTGTGAGCGCGACAGTGTAGGATCTCATCGCTCAGGAGGCACTGCTTACTCATAGAGGGTCCTGTACTACCCGTACCGAGTGCTCACCCTAGCAAGCTCATGAGCCATATCCCCTGAAGGTCTTGAACATAACGCCACAAAATCCACACACCATTGTGTTGACTCCTGCTGATGGATCACTTCCTGATCCTGCTCTACTCAAGCCACCTCTAGCTCTGACTGCAGTGCTCTAACTTGCACAATGCTCTCATCCAGTCTCCTCTATAGGTCTTCCACCCTCTGGTTTGTCGTGGCATCATGGGGCAATGTCGAGGTAGATGGTATCTCCTCCTCTCCCTCCACCATCCTCCACCTCAGGAGTCTCTCAGCCTCATCCATAGCATCATCATCATCATCGTCCTCCTCTACGACCTCCTTTCCACTGACTCCCTCGTCCCGAGGCACATCCGCATCCACATCCACATCCACATCCACCTCAAGCTCCTGCCTCGGCTGCTCCTCCTGTCTCTCTTCCTCTTGCTCCTGCCTCGACTGCTCCTCCTGTCTCTCCTCCTCCTGCTCCTACCTCGGCTGCTCCTCCTCCTCTCTCTCCCCCTCCTTGACCACCTTTGGGATAGCATCCAAGGCTGCTCTAGCCACATGTGGTCGCACCCTCCTACTCTTCCTCTGGCCATTTCTCCTCCATCTCCAGTCGTCTCCTCCATCGTCCCCATCATCTTCGCTCTGACCTCCATCCCTGCCCCCATCTCTCCCTCCACCCCAGCCTCTATTCCTCCCCCTACCTCTGCCTCTGTCACCGTCTCTGCCTCCTTTCCTGGCTCTCGGTACATGTGGTATAACTGACCTCCTGTTAATCGGTGCTGGCCCATCTGGATCTATCAGTGGTACTGGTCGATGTGCCTGCCACCATAAGTCATAGTCAGCTGTGGTCCTAAGATCTGCAACCTCACCTCTCCATCCCCACTGCTGGGCTACTAGCCCATCAATCTGCTGCTCAACAAAAGCTACAGGAATCGGTGGCCCCCAAGCTGACTCCCTGGAAGATCTGGCATACTCGGCTATGCTACTGGTACACCCTGTTGCTCCCCAAACTATCTCACACGTTGTGGCAGGTACATTTCTATAGTGAGTTAACTCCGCATTGTCCTACCAATTAGATAACGGTACTGTCTGCAAAAGCTCAGGTGGTCATCCTCATCATCCCACTGTTGGCAGTCTCTGTACGGCCTCCAGATGAATGAAACCATGGTTTCAATACGATGTCGCCACTAACCTGTCTCTCCCATCCGCGTTTGTTGTAGAGCACCAGCATAGTAATAGGCATAAGAGATCCCCTCGGCTAGTTGTGGTCTCTAGATAGGAGGTTGGAATATAGCCACATGCTCCCAGGCCCATATCATCAGAAGGGTGGTGCCACAGGAAATGCGGATCTCATAGCCCTCAATGTCGAGTCCTGCTCCCTCATCCTGATAGTAAGCTGTGAATTTCCGATACCCATGCTGAGGGTCGTAAACAATCCTCTCTCCTCAGATCGGTAGACATAAGATACGATAGATGTCCTCCAACGTCACTGTGGCCTCTCCCATCGGCAAGTGGAATGAGCATGTCTCTGACCACCACCTCTCACATAATGTAGTCAGTAAACCCCTATTTGCCTGAATAATAGGAATATAGGCAACATAATACAAGCCCAACCACATCAACCATCGTCGCTCCCGCTAAGTCAGCTGATCACTGAACCTAAAGGTCGATGGCTTGTTCTCCTGAGTATAGATGGGCGCAAGCTGTCTCTGCACAAGGCCAAACAATGCGTTAGCACATTAGGGACAATCGTCATTATCATCAAAAACATTTAAAATTTAAAACCCATCAAAATCAGCAGTAGTCAAAGTCAAAGTCAAATGTGTCGCGTTGACTACAAATGTGTCTCAAAGAAGTGTGTGCATCACTATACACCTCAATTGTGTGGCGAAACATTAATTGTGTCATTCTATCCCTCACTTGCGTCACATCAGGCCACTTGCATCTCGATTTCTGGCACATGTGTAACTTGATCCAAATGCATCTCTGTAACAAACGAATGCATCACGAAATGTCACATGCATCATTACATCTTTCGAATCAAGCACAAAATGACGAATGCGTCACAATTTTTGGCGGATGCGTCAGACATCCTGGGTCTATCCTAATTATCCTTTGCACTTGTGTCGCGACGCATCAAATGCGTTGAACACGCAAGCAAATGCGGATTACGTGCACGCATATGCGTCACAGCGCATTAGTTATTGTTCCTAAAACGCTAATTTTTTCACGTAAAATGATAAAATGAAAAAGTGGGTTAGGGGTACATACCGCAGGCTCAGAACCCTCTAGCCGCCTGAAAGTCCGTACAATCTCGCCACAATGCTCTGTGACTAGAATAACCATCCTCGTTGAAGTCCTCTTCGCTCTGAACTCTCAAATTTGCAAAGGTAAATAGTGAAAATCAATTGACTTTTACCAATTTGTCAACCTATTTATAAAAGTCAAAATGACATTTGTCAACTAGGTCATTACTGGAGGCCCTTTTGACCAACTTTGACCGCCCTTTTGGTTGCCTTAAACATGTCAGAATCGCAAACCGTTTGGGCCACTGTCTTTCTGCTCATCCAATTGACTTATCGGGACACTTTCCAATTTTTTATGTCGCCAGCCCAAAATTTGAAAATTTCCCGAGGGGGCATTGATACTCTATACCTTCACTGGGGCATGACTTTGACTTATTTTCTTTGTCACAATGCGACATGCTACATTATGACAAAGGGGAAAAATGTAGACACTTAAAAATGACCTGGGCCTGCAAGCTTAATTTTTCATCTTTCATCCTAGCATAATTATGACATTTAATTATGTCCTTGGTCCACATTCGACTATTAATTAAATAATTCATAATTGTTTAATTAATTCATGTCCTTTTATTCTTCATGATTATTAAATAAATAAATTTTATTTATTTATTCAATACATCACTAATGGTCTATTATCTTCTTACAATTAAATAAATTTCTTAATTTATTTAATTACCTTTATTCATTTATGTCTTCTCGATTATTAAATAAATGAATTTTATTTATTTATTTAATATGTCACTAATTCTCATAATTAAATGAATTTATTAATTTATTTAATTATTAATCATATCCTCTAAATTAAATAATTATCTTTAATTATTTAATTGTCAAATTTAATATTTCTCTCATTTTAAATAAATGAAATTATTTAAAATGATCTCACATTCTTGACTGTCGGTTCATTTTAGTAAATAATCTGAAAATCGATTATTTATTATCACATAAAATCCATATTTTGAATTAATTTAATTCAAAATGGTAATCTTCTTCCAAAAATCAAGTAGTTGAGCAAATTCTTGATTTTTCATATTTGCTTTTCAGTGCAACCCTTATCCTCTTGATTTTTCGAATCTCACAAATCAGGCAGTCTTTATCTTTTTTATTTTCGAATTTTTTTATCTTTTTGACTAATTATCTCATTTATTCTCCACCGCCGATTCGATTTTCTCAAATGACATCTCAACCACTCATTTAATAATTTTTCCCTAATCCTAATTAGGGATTGTCACATTAAATCTCGTCCTCTGATTTTAGGCTTCTGTCAAAATTCAATCTCGTTCGTCCATCCAAATTTGCATTTTCTATAAAATGCCAATTTTGCTCACATTTTTTATTACTTACACACAGATACTCACACTCATACTCACATTTTCTTGGTAGCATTTATGATATTTTGGCATATTCAATTCTTGTCTTAGGCATTATAGTCATTTTCTCATAGGCATAGACATTTATATTTCAAATCCTTCAGAGCTTGTTTAGAACATTGGCATAGGTAAATATTGCTCACACACTCGATCTAAGGTCAATACAATCAGCAAGTTAGAAGGTGCTATGAAGGTGAATCAAGGAAGCTTCAATGAGTGACAGGTATAATTGTTCTTTTTTTAGTTTTCATTGTTCTTGATATCTTCTTTGGGTGTATGCTTTATTATTTGATAATCTACCAATCCGAAAATTAACCCATTGATACAAGTAGAGTGGTAGAAGCATTGAGAGTTCTCTTCATTCTCTATCCTTAAAAAAAATCACTTGTCCAACTTGAGGTAGATTAGGGTAGCCTTCTGCTCTCAGCTCTTCATGACTAGGAGCCTTGGTGTGGTTGGTCCCCCTCCTCTACAATTTAAAAAGTGGTTGAAATGAAAGGAAGACGTGAAAGGTCACACATGCAAACCTCATTAGAAGGAGTTGTTAACTACTCATCCACTCAAGCATTAATTACGAAAGGTTTTAAAGTGGCTCAACCTATTGAGAAATTCACATTTTAATTGAGATGGGAGAAAGAATTGGAGTAGAGTGGAGAAACAAATTCTCACAATTGTCGGTTCCTAGAGCTTGAGACACATTAAAAGGTATTATTTCTCTATCTCGTTAAGTTATAAATTGCTAGGAAATATATTATGAAGTGAATAATTATGCTGGCATAAGTTTTCCCTTTGAAAATTACGCCTATACCCTAGGGTTTCAGCCACAATGAAGTATCAATATCAGGGATATGAATATTTTTCAAGCTTAACTAGCACCATGCTGGAAATTAGGGATACCAAGCTAGGGCATGTGAGTTTAGATGAATTTTGGGACAAATTTGGGAAACCTAACCCTCCACCCATTACACAAAGGTTAATTCAAAGGAGGTTATTGCAAGCAGTTGCTTTTCTTGTTGCAATTTAGTGTATGAATTTGATAGTGGAATGTACAAAACATTATGATTATGAGACATGATAGGTCAAGACTGATGGCAATAGATTGGTAGTGAAAATTCAAAGAGATACTTTTGCCTCATGCCCGAAAATATCAGAGAAAGAATAATACTCAGTATTTGATTTCACTTTATCATATACTTCTTTTTCAGAGAATAAAGGCTCTTGTAGGAACATAATTTCTAGAGAATGGCTTGCCACACCTAAGAGGGGTAAATCCCAATTACCCAAAAACCTATACATGAACCATTTTGTAAATGATATTTTTGATATAATTGTACTCCTACATAGGCCAAGGGGAAATGAGAAAGCTCATGAGTTTGAAGAATGGATGTATTTGTTTGTTCAGATTATACTAGGAGGGATGCAATTCTTGGATTGGGCTCAACTTATCAATTACTAGTTACACCACATGATCATCCATTTTTGACAAAAAATTCTTTTATATGTCCTCATACTTGATTTATACCATTGCTAATACAAGACCCTAGCTAGGATTAAGACCAAGTTCACATCCACGAGAGGAAGTTCCAATTTTTTACTTTAATATTACAAGCTATAATTGGGTAAAATTTACTATCATCACAAGAGGATTATCGATACCTTTAGCATGAGGGTAACTCATGAAATACAAGGAGATATTAGTTTAAGGCCAACTCCTAAATCCATGCAGTTAGTTGATACTTATGGGATCCATTTCATAAAATTCAAAAGGTTTCATATATTAATTATGTTTGGAGGGTTTGATGGTCTTCCATTAAAACTCCCTCGGTATTTTGAAGATAAATTTGTATTAATAGAAGCCTATAGACAACTTGCAAAGGTTAATAAAATATGCCATGAGAGAAAGAAGATCGGCATACTGTTTCCCATTAGAATTGGTAATTTCTCATGCAACTATATGTTGGATGCACTCAACATTGAAAGGGACCTAATTACATATACTTTGTAGTTTTATGATGTCAAGTTTCCTTTTGATAGAAAAGACTTTGTAAAAAATGATTTGCAACTAGGTCTTAGTTTTCATCATATTCCTAACTTCGAAGATTATTGAGTTGATTATGCTAATGAGTATGAAGTAAGGAGAAGGTGTTGGATGAGGTTGTCCTTGAGACAAATAAAGATGTTCAACCTTAATTGGGATATCTGAGGTATTGAAGATGATGAATTAGATTTAGTGGATCCCATTTTTATCAACCATGTTTCCATTTAGCCTATTGTGACTGGATTGGAGTATCAAAGAGATAGAAACCATTGAGGCAAAGACCTTGGCCATCTTGAAGAGAATAGGAGAGTGTGTTTCTAAGAAGAAGACAAAAAATAATGTCCTCCAAATAGGTCACAAAGCACCCAACCTCAGGGAGAGAGTAGCCAGTGTCCCATAACCTTAAGGACATCATTTTCTACTGAGCATTAGGTACCATTAGAAAGTTAGGGTGGTGGAGATTATGAACCTCTTGAAATAAATTTACTAAAGATAACATGTGGAGAAGATTCCCCTAGTCCTCCTCAATAAGACAAGGATGAAGAAATAGTAGAAGGAGAGGAAGAAACAGTTAATGTCTCTACTTCTCCATCTCATGCAAGTACCTCTTTTTCTTCTCATAGATCTTCTCTTGCTAGAGAGGTACATAAGTCTCCTAGAATTGGTCCTACTCCACCTTCTTCTCTAGAACATGAGCATCCTACCTCTCCTCGATTGAGAAGGACTTTATTTGTTTCCTCTAGTTCCAAATCAATTGCCACTCCTACTTCATCTTGGTTGGAGTAGAAATTATAAACGAAAAGGAAGATGGTTCAAGTGAGTCTTCTAGGAAAAAATATCTTGTAGGTCAATTGATCCAAAGGACTCCTAAGCCTAAGAAATTAAAAATCACATCTAGGTTATTAGAGGATGATAGTACAGGAAATATTATTATGGAGGTTGCTCACCCTTCGATGCAAAAATTTAATCAAGAAACTGTTAGTGACTTCAATGTATTAGGTTTATCTACCTTTATTGATTTTAGGTTAAAAGCTTATGTATGATTTACAATAAAAAATTTCTTGGGATTTTATTGAAAATATGAGTGGGAGTTGTAACTCTATAAAATTTAGAGAGTGATTATTCCTCACATGGAATAATTATCTCGAGCTTTTGTAGGCAATTTCACATTTTCAAACTCTAAGTCAAGTTTATACTAATAAAACCTCAAGGTGCCAATCTATTAGCCAATAGATTTTTGGTGACCTACTATGGATAGAATAGAAGACAATATTAAGTAGCCTTATCCATGCTTCATTGAACAATCCATAATTCACCCTAGATTCCTGAAGATACACTAGAGGAGATAAAAATAAATGTGTTGTTGATCTTGTCTTTGAATATTTGCAAAGAGACAACTTTTAGGTTATTCTACTCTCCCTAAAAGAAGGGTTAAATCTAGAATTAAACCCCCCTCTCCAACCAGATCACTCCCTTACTTTTCTACTTGTCAAGCATTAATATTACATGGGACTGTTATTCCTTTGGTTTTTATTTTTCCTCAAAATATGGCTAATCAACCACTAGTTCCATGGGGACCAGCCATTGGTCCCTTAGCTTTAGGTGCTCAATTAAATTATTTACCTAAGGGTTCCTATAAGAATTTTCCAAATTTAAAAGGTGATGGGAAAATATCTCCTAAAGAACACATAAACGCCATCTTTGTTGCTTATACAGTGCTTGGTGTGTAACATGAAGATGTGGCAATCAAGTTGTTTATGGAATATCTTGTAGACATTGTTGTGGAGTGGTTTTAACATTTACCAAATGCTTCTATTAATAATTGGGATACTATGAAAACACGGTTCGAAAATAGATTTAAGAGTGTGGAAGATGATCTCACCTTAATAGCATAGTTGACCCATCTAAAAAGGAGGAAAATGAACCTATGAGGGAATTCATTGCTAAGATTAATAAATTGGAAAATAAAATTGAAGCTGCTAAGAGACCTTCAAATGAGATGAAAAATTGTTTCTTTATTACTACCCAACATCCAGATATTAGTCTCCTCTTGAAGAGGTAACAAGTGACCAATTTAGAGGTAGCGCAAACATTATCCATTAAACTAGAGAATGACTTTGTCATGGCAGGTAAGTGGAAGAAAGAACTACACTCAAATAAATCTCAAGCCTCCACCTCCTTAGATCCCATGATCCAAACATTGGCCAATGATATAAATGATTTGAAGAGCCAAATGTTGAAAATCTCTCAACCTTACCAAGATATAGCAAGAAAATGAAATTTTCTACTTGGTAACAAAACTCTCCCTCTCCCTCCTACTCAGTAGAGGCTAGCAATTGAAGCAACCCCAGGAGGAAATAAAAAGAACACGTGTACTTTTCATCATACTACAGATCATGATGGGGTGGAGTACCCTAAAATGAATAGGTTTATGCAAATGACCACTATGAAGGAGGTTATTGAAGAAGTTACTAATGAAGATGATTCCTCTAATTAGTATGGTGACTGTAATTGGAAATTTTGAATTTGAATTTGGTGATGATAGAGGAGGATATGTTTACATCACTCTAGATGAGCCTATCTATGCCACTTTGACTCAAATTCAATAGAATACCAATCAAAAAGGTACTCAAATCTCTCCTAAGGTTTTACTTAGTAAAGATAATGCTACTTCTAAAAATGAAAACCCTTCAAAGCCCTCATCTATAGAAAAACCGTTGGGATCACTTGATATAGTTGATTTTTTAAGAATGCAAAAGTGAAAATTTCATAGGTAGAATACTTAAGAATGAATCCTAAATAGTTGAAGAGATTATTCGAATATGTAAAATATGAATCCTTTGAATCTCATGTGGCCCTAGATGAAAAAATGGTTAATGTTGAAGATCCAACGTCTAGTCTAACCTCAAGCAATAATATGCCTACATCAAATCCTATAGAAAAGAAGCCTAACCCATTCTATGTTTCTTTATTTTTCAATGGGATTAGGTTAGGAAATTGTATTATCAATTCAAACACCTCAAATAACATTATGCTAACACAAATTAATCGTTCTTTGGGACAAAATTTGAAAAAGACCTTTAGAAAATTGTATTCAATTGAATCTCAACATGTCCCTTTGGTAGGAAAAATCAAGGATGCTCAAGTTGTGCTTGCATCCCACCCTAACAAGAGGCTTAAACTCATAATATTTGTGGTTGATATTCCTGCCAGTTGTGGCATGCTTCTGAGCAGGAGTTTTTGTAAGGATTTGGGAGCTGGGATTTAGTTAGATTGGTCTTATGCTACTATTCCTATAGGAAGTAAAAAGGTATACTGATGCAAGAGCATCTACCAATAACCACAATTCATCAGGGGTTCTAACCCAAACTCAAACTGAGCAGATCAATTAGGAAATCCATCAAAAACTCATTCATCATCTAAACAAAATTCATCAAATTCTCTGGCCATTCATTAGGCTACCAATCATCAATTCCTCAAAATCAAGAATCTACACTCCTATCAAATACAAATGTAACTAAACCAACATCAAATTTACTATAATAACCTGATTAGAAACACAAAACCATTCAATTCTTTCATGATTCATTAATCCACTCTTCAATGCAACTTTCATGGCAAAATAACAGCAAATCATGCACTCTTGCTACCAACCTTTATCCAGACCTCCAAGGTACTATATTTATCTTTTTTTTATTGCAATAAATCAAATACATATTCTCAAATCACTGGTCCATCAGACTTACTATTATCCTACAGTCAAAACACCATTTCCACCTTTGGATCATACTACTCAAACACCAAATTTGCAAGTTTACTTTCCAAACCTTTCCCTAAACATTTAGACACCTTTAAGAACATCATTTAGACAAGTTCCAAACAATATTCACCATCTACATCTCATTTTTTATGGAGAACTCATTTTATTGCACTCTTACACCCAAACCCTAATAGCACAACTACTTGACAAAAGTGTGTGCATCATTCAAACCATTTTGAACCATCTAAAACTATTAGCACATCTTGGGACCCATTTGACACATATTCACATATCTTAATATCAAACAAACTTGTTTTGCAATAATCATCAGAAACCTTGACTGCACACTGGAAAAAGCTTCAAATTAGGCTAAATTTACAAATGAAGTAGTATTAAATCACCACCAAATCAACAAATAGCTTCAAAAATTCTTTTAATACGTCTCAAAACCAAAGAATCATCAACTTTTGGGAACTAAAAGACTCATTTTTGCATCGTAGTGTAAAACCCTCATTCTATTCAATCTTGATCAAGCAAAATAGGGGTTTAATGAAAATATACCCTCCAAACCTCAAAGCAACTTGAATATGCTTCCAACACTTTGAAATATACCTTCAAAAACTATAAAAACCTTCTTACACCCTTCATGCATGCCTTTACATCAAATCTCACCTTGGAGCCATTCATTTTTATTGGAAAACTCTATTTTCTGTTAGGACAATAACCTCCAACCTGTAATATTTCCTTCCCCTACACATTTCAACATAAAAAAACCTTAAAACACCCAAGACTAACCTACACCACCGATCTATAGGGCCTAATTTTGTGGAGTAGTCATTACAACCTTAAATGACTCTCAAAACCCTATACTTAGGGTTATAGACCGAGTTAGAGAGAATCAAACCAAACAAAAGATCTACTTAATGGATTTCCCTAAAAAAAGACTCAAATGAAATTTGATTCCCTGTGCTTCTTGAAACAACAAGATTTAAGGTCTAGAACTACTGTGCAGACCATACAACTAATAAATTAACAGAAAGAAACTTTGAATCTACTAAAGCAAGGTACTTTATTGACAAAATTCTTCAAGATTACAATCAATAATCACTTGCTCACCTTAAAAATGATTTTATAGATGTTTCCCAACTAATAAATTCCTTTTCAACTTCTTTCACCGACCTATCCCTTCAATTTTCCCACAAAGACTCTTCATCTTCTTATTTTTTGCACTTTTTGCATTTTTGCTTTATTGACAACTTTAGCAATTTTTACAAGTTTTGCTTTTTCCAATATTTTGGCCACCTAAGACCTATTTGATACTTCAAATACATTATTTATGACCTCCCAAGACCTTTTTACAATGCTTTTACAATTGAAAGTTAATTTTTTACAAATTTTCCAATTAAAGGCATCTAGTGAACAAGGTGCTCCTGCACCATACACCTGGACCTTGAACCAGAGGCTAAGTTTTCAGTGCTAAAGTTGGAAGATCCTAGATCAAAAATTCTCTATGAGGAATCTAAATTTAGGAATTATGTGATTCTCTCTGATCATGACAAAAACACAAAATTTATTGGTCAAAATATTTCTTCTAAACTATGGACAATGGAGTTTTATGGATGTTCTAGTTTTGGTTCAAGAGTGGGTGTGGTTCTAATTGCTCATATAGGTGAAGTGTTTTCTTTTTCCTATAAGTTAGAATTTTCAAATACCAATAATACTGTAGAATATGAAGCCCTATTATTAGGATTTTCTAAGGAAAAAGATAAGGGAATTAAATACTCAAAGACTTGGGGGACGCTAAATTGATAGCTAAAAAAGTACGCATGGTCTTCACTATTAAGAATGAAAGATTGATACATTATCAAAATAAAGTGTGGGATTATATTGAATACTTTGATGCTTTCTCTATAGAATCCATACTCAGGGAATTAAATTCTAGGGCTAATTCTTTAGCGGTGTTTGCTTCCTTGTTGCTTCCTCATCCTAATTTCAAGAAAAAATCATACAAGATTGAGATGATTTAGAGACCCAGTGTCCTAGATAATGTCAACCATTGGTAAGTATTTGATAATGACAAAAAATCCCAAGCTTTCTTAGAGAATGTTAAAATATTTTCCCATGCCTTATTTGAAGGTAGTACTAATGATTGCAAGAATTTTGTTTGGATAGTGTACAAGACTTGGAGGATGGAATGGTTCAATTAAAAGGTAATAAGATTCCCGAGAGCCTAGTGTCCTTAGAAGATTTGTTTGATCAGAATGACCGAGTGATTAAGAAGAAAATGAGTGAATCCATGAGCAATACAGGGGAATATGAGACAGTGAATATTGGAGATGTTGAATCCCCAAAATTAGTATATATAGGAAAGTGTTGTACACCTAAGGAGAAAGAGATCATGGTGGCATTGCTAATTAAATACAAAGAAGTCTTTGCTTGGTGCTATGATGACTTAAATAATTTCATGGGTGGGTATTTTCAGCATCACATACAATTGAAGGAAGGTGTAGTTTCTTTCAGACAAAAATAGAGGAATTATAACCCCAAGGTCACTGATGTTATTTTCAGAGAAATTGATAAGATGTTAAAAACTATAATTATATATCCTATTCATCACTTGACTTGGGTTGCCAATATAGTCTCATTTTACAAGAATGGAGAAATATGGATTTGTGTAGATTTTCAAAATCTCAATCATGCATCTCTAAAAGATTATTACCCAATGCCTATGATGAACCATATCCTCTAAACACTAGCAAGTTCTAAGATGATGTCCATGCTTGATGGCTTCTCCAAGTATAACTAGATTAGTGTTGTAGGAGAGGATCAACATAAAATAGCATACACTACTCCATAGGGAACCTTCACCTACAACCAAATGCCATTTGGACTCATTAATGTTGGTGCCACCTTCCAGAGAGTTATGGATATCTCCTTTGGTGATCTCAAAAATAAGATAATTGTGATTTATCGAGATGACTTGATAGTGTTTTCTAAAAGGAGGGAAGATCAATTAAGGGATTTAGAGAGGGTTCTTCAAAGGTGTAAAGACCACAAAATCTCTTTAAATCCTAAGAAATTAGTCGTTGGAGTTGTGTGGCCAATTTTTAAGTGTATGAAATGTAGATTAAAAACAATAATAAATCAAACACACCAATAAGACATTATATCAAAATAGAAGATCAAATAAGAAAGAATGCAAACTCAGTATTTTGTCCTTGATGTCGTCCTATCGTCCTCTATCTCCAATGTTTTTGTCGATTCCAGCTTGCTCTCAGATTGTATGCTAGGCTCAACAAATAGTCTTCCTAGAGAACGAGATTTGAAGATGAATGCATGCTATGCTAAGATATGAATAAAATGCTTAAACTAAATATGATTGCTAGAATGTAAAATTACGAAATTATGAATGCTAAAGTTGATAATGCTAAAATGCTAATCGCCTATCTCTAATGCAATTGATCTCTAATTCCAACCAATGCTTGGATTTGCAACATTATTTATAGAGTTTTCAAAAGCTTCTGATTGGTTGATGTGATCAACGGTTGTGATAATTCCTAGTAGATCGAACGGTCGAAGATGGATAAGACTGGAGAGAAAAATAGAAAGCAAGATTTGCTTCCTTTTCCGGGGAAGAGATAAGATGAGATGATAAAGATGAATTGTAAAAATCATCTTTTTGTGAGATTGAGGAAAGATTTTGAAGATAAATAATGAATTTATCAAATTAATTATTCATTTATTGGTGACATGAAATTTTTTCTTAATTAAATAAAATATTTAATTAAGATTTGAAGAATAATGGAGGATTTCATAATTAAATAAAATATTTATTTATGATTTGAAAAGATATGAAGGATATTTAATTAAATAAAGATATTTAATTAAAGATATGAAGAGATAATATGAGATGATAAAAATCATCTTTTTAGAAGATTTTGGAAATATTTAAGAAGATAAATAATGAATTATACATTCAATTATTTATTTATGGAAGAGATAAGATGAGATGATAAAAAATCATCTTTTTAGAGGATTTTGGAAAGATTTAAGAAGATAAATAATGAATTATAAATTCAATTATTTATTTATGGAAGAGATAAGATGAGATGATAAAGATGAATTGTAAAAATCATCTTTTTGTGAGATGAGGAAAGATTTTGAAGATAAATAATGAATTTATCAAATTAATTATTCATTTATTGGTGACATGAAATTTTTTCTTAATTAAATAAAATATTTAATTAAGATTTGAAGAATAATGGAGGATTTCATAATTAAATAAAATATTTATTTATGATTTGAAAAGATATGAAGGATATTTAATTAAATAAAGATATTTAATTAAAGATATGAAGAGATAATATGAGATGATAAAAATCATCTTTTTAGAAGATTTTGGAAATATTTAAGAAGATAAATAATGAATTATACATTCAATTATTTATTTATGGAAGAGATAAGATGAGATGATAAAAAAATCATCTTTTTAGAGGATTTTGGAAAGATTTAAGAAGATAAATAATGAATTATAAATTCAATTGTTTATTTATGGAAGAGCTAAGATGGGATGATAAAAAATCATCATTTTAGAGGATTTTGGAAAGATTTAAGAAGATAAATAATGAATTATAAATTCAATTATTTATTTACAGGTGGCATGGAGATTTTTTTCAATTAAATAATTATTTAATTAAGATTTGAAGAATAATAAAAGATTTCATAATTAAATAAAATATTTAATTATGATTTGGAAAGATATGAAGGATATTAATTAAATAAAGATATTTAATTAAATTTTAGGAAATGACATGTAGATGAAATTAATTAAATAAAATATTTAATTAATTAGAAGAAATATTTTGAATAGGAGAAAAGAAATATTTTAAATTTAATTAAATCAAAAGACTTAATTAAATTCAAAAGGTGATAATTAATTAAGATAAATAAAGGGTATTTATTTAATTAATTAAGTAGACATATGAATATGAAATAATTAAATAAAGTGAATTTATTTAATTAAGGTGGAAGAATAAAGTGAATGAACAATATAATTAAGTTAACTAAATTTAATCATATGTAGAGGACTTTAGAGAAACTAATTAAATAATAAATATTTAATTAAATGTCAGGATTAATTAGACATGACCAATTTTATGCATATACAAGAGTCACTAAAGTTAAGCTACTAGGGAATATAGTGTAAAAGGATGGAGTCAAAATAGATCTAGAAAGGGTTAAGGCGATCTTACAATTGATTCTAACTTCTAATAGGACCAAGTTCAAATATTTCTTTGGACAAGTCAATTTTTTGAGAAAATTTGTATCTAACTTCTCTGAAATAAGCAAACACGTAGTGGATATGATAAAAGAAAAGCATTTTTTTAAGTGGAATGAATCTGGCAAGCAAGCCTTCAAGTATATTAAAGAAGCAATCACCCATGCTTTGGTATTAGTACATCTGATTTCAATAAATACTTCATTATTTGTTGTTATGTTTCTAAACATACAATGTTTGCCATCCTACTGCAATTTGATGACCAGAACATTCAAGCACCAATTGCCTTCATGAGTGTACCTTTGAAGAAACATGAACTTAATTACTCTAAAGTTGAAAACATGCATTCTTTGTGATTAAAGCAGTAAAAAAAAATTGTTTCTACATTCTACATTCTCATTCAATTATCTATGTAACAGATCTTGTTGTCAAAAGTGTACTCACTCAACAAGATATTGGTTGCGATAGAAGAGGAGGATGGATAGCTAAGGTACAAAAGTGTGATATAGACATTAAGCCCACCAAGTTGGTCAGAGGAAGGGGTCTATGTAAGTTGATGGCTGAAAATCAATCTCAATAAGAGGATAAAGATCTTCCCATGGTGTTACTAGTTACCCTTCATGATGAATGGTTCTTGAATTTTGCATATTACCTTACATATAGAGAATACCTGAAACATTTGTCTCCTAAGAAAAAGAGGAATCTTAAGTTGAAACCAGCTAAGTATGTTATTTGAGAAGATACTTTATAAAAAAGAGGACCGGATGACACATTTTTGAAATGTGTTGATTAAAATAAATAGAAGAGATTATTGGAGACATTCCACAATGAGGCATGTGGAGGACACTTCTCTTCTTCCATGACTACTTTTAAAATCTTATTAAATTGTTATTACTATCCTGGAATGTTTCAAGATGCATATTACTGGGTAGAAAATTATGAAAAGTGCAAACAGTTCACAGGAATACCTCAGTTGGCAGCACTTCCATTGAGACCTATGGTGATTGATGAGTCATTTATGCAACTGGGATTGGATTTTATTGGGCCAATCAATCCTTAATTTAGTGTTGGGCATGCACACATTCTTACTGCTACATACTACTTCACAAAGTGGGTGGAATCCATTCCTGTCAAGTGAACAACTTCATAGGTAGTTTGTGATTTCATCAAAAGAAAATATTTTAGTAAAATTTAGAGTGCCCTACAAATTAGTCACTGATAATGCTACCAATTTTTCTTCCAATGAGATATCTCTCTTCTACTATGAGAATAGAATCTCTTTATCCCACTATGTATACTATTACCCTCAAGGGAATGGGTAGGCTGAATCCAGTATTAAAAATCATGTCAACATCATTAAGAAACTAGTGGATGAAAACCAAAAAAAAATGGCAAAAGAAACTTTTTGAAGCATTGTGGGAAGACAAGATAACTCCTAAGAAAGCTATAGGTATGTCTCCGTTTGAATTGGTGTATGGAATAGGCAGTGGTTTTCCTCTTCCACTAGAGTTGTTTGTTAACAAGCTACAGACCACAATAGAGGATCAAGAATTTTGAGACACTTTAGAAAAAAAGGGTTATGTATCTCTAAGATTGAAGAGTAATGAAATGAAATGGTAAACAAGATCACCATGCATTGAGCTAAAGTCAAGAAAATCTTTGATAAGAAGGATAGGCCCAAAAAATTCATGATCGAAGATTTGGTATTGCTATGGGATAAAAGAAGAGATTCTAAAGGTGCACACAAGAAGATCGATTCTCTCTAGAAAGGTCCATTTAAGCTAACTCAAGAATGCAGCCTGAATAATTTCAAGTTGTCATACCTTGATGATACTCCATTGCATATTCCTTATAATGGGAAAGACCTCAAGTTATACCAAATGTGAGTATTCATGAAGAGTCCCCTTTTTGTATATATTTAGTTTAGGATTTTTGGTCACAACTTTGGTGTGTTTTTCTTTTTTCGGTTTTTTTGAGAATTCTTGGTTTGTGTTTTTTCCATGGATATTAACTCTACTACCCAATTGATAAAGCATTTGTCTACTTCTCTAGTTTTTGGGTTTCTTGCTTCGTCTTGAATAGTCTTCATCCCCAGTCAGAGCCAATTGTTAACACAGTTTTTATCCCTTCACAAAAATCGTGTGCACTTGATCTAAATTTGGATACTAAGTATGTAAGTTTTTCAATCCCCCTTGTGGTTTTCAAAAGTCCATCAACCCCCACCTAGATTGTCATAACCTCACTCTCGCCCGATATATCAAAATTTATCCTATGAAGTCAATCTTCATTAAGTTTAGAAAATTTTGTCGGAGCCCAAAGTATTTGTATCAACTTTTGCAAGTTTCATTAGAGCTTAAGTTAAATCATCTCAGAGTTTCATGAAGGTTTTGAAACCTCTGTCGTTCTTTGATAGGGTTGTCAAAACTTATTTTCCTTTCAGTGGTGAAGACTTTGTTCCAAGAAGTGATGCAAAGAATATACTAAAGACAAAGAATTTTGAAACTTTATAATGGTTGCAAAACCTTTGTTGATCCCCGATGAGGTTGTGAAAACCGTTCATTCTGCCAAAAAGGTGCTTCTTAGCTATTCCTTTTCAAATATGTGAAAAGTAGTTGAAATGAAAGGAAGACATGAAAGGTTACAAGTGCCAACCTCAATAGAAGGAGGTGTTAACTACTCATCCACTCAAGCATTAATTACAAAAGGTTTTAAAGTGGATCAAGCTATTGAGAAATGCACATTTCAATTGAGATGGGAGAAAGAATTGGAGTAGAACATAGAAACAAATTCTTGCAGTTGTTGGTTCTTGGAGCTTGAGACACATTAAAAGGTACTATTTCTCTATCTAGTTAAGTTATAAATTACTGGGAATTCTATTCTAAAGTGAAGAACTATGTTGGCATAAGATTTCCCCTTGCAAATTACACCTATACCCTAGGGTTTCATCCACAATGAAGTATCAATGTCAGGGCTACTAATATTTTTTGGCTTAACTAGCACCATGCCAAAAATTGGGGATACCACGCTAGGGAACATGAGTTTAGATGAATTTTGGGACAAAATTGGGAAACCTAACCTTCCACACATTACACAAAGGTTAATTCAAAGTAGGTTATTGGAAGCGGTTTCCTTTCTTGTTGCAATTTAGTGTCCAGATTTGATAGTGGAATGTATGAAACATTATGATTATGAGACACAAGAGGTTAGGACTGATGAAAATAGATTGGTATTGAATATTCAAAGATAATGCTACAAATTAGTCACTGATAATTCTACTAGTGAGATAACTCCTAAGAAAGCTATAGGTATGTCTCCTTTTGAGCTGGTATATGGAATAGGAAGTGTTTTACCTCTTCCACTAGAGTTGTCTACTAACAAGCTACATACCACAATAGAGGATCAAGAATTCTAAGACGCTTTAGAAAAAAGGGTTATGTATCTCTCTAAGATTGAAGAGCAAAGAAAAAAAATGGTAGAGAAGATCACCATGCATCTCAGGCTGAAGCCAAGAAACTCTTTGATAAGAATACCAAGCCCCAAAAATTAATGATCAGAAATTTGGTATTGCTATGGGATAAAAGAAGAAATTTTAAGGGCACACACAAGAAGATCGATTCTCTCTAGAAAGGTCCATTTGAGGTAACTCAAGAATGCAGCCCAAATATTTTCAAGTTGTCATAGCTTGATGATACTCCATTGCTTATTCCTTATAATGGTAAAGACCTCAAGTTATACCAAATGTGAGTATTCATGAAGAGTTCCTTTTTTGTATATATTTAGTTTAGAAGTTTTGGTCACAATTTTGGTGTGTTTTTTTTTGTTTTTTTGAGAATGATTGGTTTGTATTTTTGTGATGGATATTGAATCTACTTCCCAATTGATAAAGCACTGGTCTACTTCACTATTTTTTGGGTTCCTTGCTTCATCCTAAATAGTCTGTGTCCCTGGTTAGAGCCAATTGTTAGCATAGTTTTTGTCCCTTCACAAAAATCGTGTTCACTTACTCTAAATTTGGCTATATGTAAGTTGCCAGTCCTCCTTGCGGTTTTCAAAATTCCATCGGCCCTTGCTTAGGTTGTCATACCCTCACTCTCATCCAATATATCGAAATTTATCCTTTGAAGTCGATATTTGTTAAGTTTAGAAAATTTTGTCGAAGCCCGAAGTATTCGTATCAACTTTTGCAAGTTTCGCAGGAGCTTAAGTAAATCATCTCAGACTTTCGTAAAGGATTTGAAACCTCTATTGGCCTTTGACATGGTTGTCAAAACTTCTTTTCCTCTCTTTCAATGGCAAATACTTTGTTCCACGAAGTGATATGAAGAATATATTAAATACAAAGCATTTCGTAGCTTTATAATGGTTTCAAAACCTCTATCAATCCTCAATGAGGTTTGAAAACTATTCATTCTGTTGAAAAGGTGCTTCTTAGTCATTCCTTTTCAAATATTTAAAAATTCATTGAAATGAAAGGAAGATGTGAAAGGTTACACATGTTAAGCTCAATAGAAGGAGGTGTTAACTACTAATCCACTTAAGCATTAATTAAGGAAGTTTTTAAAGTGGCTCGAGCCATTGAGAAATGCACATTTCAATTGAGATGGGAGAAAGAATTAGAGTAGAGAAGAGAAAAAAATTCTTACAATTTTCAGCTCCAAGAGCTTGAGACCCATTAATAGGTATTGTTTCTCTGTCTGGTTAAATTATAAATTGCTAGGAATTCTATTATGGAGTGAAAATTTGTGCTAGCATAAGTTTTCCCTTGGGTTTCAGCCATAAAGAAGTATCAATATCAGGGCTACGAATATGTTTTTGGCTTAACTAGCACCATTCCAGAAAGTGGGGATACCAAGCTAGTGCATGTGAGTTTAGATTAATTTTGGGAAAAAATTGGGAAGCCTAACCCTCCACCCATTACACAAAGGTTAATTGATAGCGGGTTATTGCGAGTGACTACTTTTCCTATTGCAATTCAGTGTTCGAATTTGATAGTGGAATGTATAAAACATTATGATTATGAAGAGGTTAGGACTGATGAAAATAGATTAGTAGTGAAATTTCATAGAGATGCTTTTTCCTCATGTCTGAAATTCCCAAAGAGAGAACAATACTCAATATTTGATCTCACTTTATCACAGACTTTTTTTTCAAAAAAAAAAGGCTCTTATAGGAACACAATTGCTAGACAATGGCTTGCCACACCTAAGAGGGGTAAATTCCAATTACCCAAAAACTTGCACATGAACCATTTTGTAAATGATATTTCTGATATAATTATACTCCTGCATAGGCTAAGTGGAAATGAGAAAGCTCATGAGTTTGAAGAATGGAAGTATTTCTTTGTTCATATTATACTAACAGGGATGCAATTCTTGGATTGGGCTCAACTAATTAGTGACTATTTACACCACATGATCATCCATTTTTTACTTAACAATTTCTTTTATATGTCTTCATACTTGATTTATGACATTGCTAATACAAGACCCTGGTCAAGATTGAGACCAAGTCCACATCCACAAGAGGAAGTTTCAATTTTTGACTACTATGACAAGCTACAATTTGGTAAAAGTTACTATCATCACAGCAGGATTACCGATACCTTTACCATGAGGGTAACTTATAAAATTCGGGGAGATATTGGTTTAAGGCTTACTCCTGAAGCCATATAGCTAGTTGATACTTATTGGAGCCATTTCATTCAATTCTAAAGGTTCTCATATATTAGGGTTGGAGGATTTGATGGTCTTCCACTAAAACTCCCTAGGTATGACAAAGATAAATTTGTATTAATAGAAATCTACAGACAACTTGTAGAGGTGAATAAAAGATTCCAGGAGAGAAAGAAGATCAAAAAGAAATTTCTCGTTGGACTTGGTTATTTCTCATGCAACTCTATGTCAAATGCACTCAACATTGAGAGGGACCTAATTAGGTATACTTTTCGGTTTTATGATGCCATGTTTTCTTTTGATAGCAAAGAATTTGTAAAAAAAAAATTGCAACTAGGTCTTAGTTTTCATCATATTCCCAACTTGGAATATTATTGGGTCGATTGTGCTAATGAGTATGAAGTAAGGAGGTGTTGGATGAGGTTGTCCTTGAGACAAATAAATATGTTCAACCTTAATTGGGATATCTGAAGTTTTGAAGATGGTGAATCAGATTTAGTGGATCCCATTTTTATCAAACATGTTTCTATAATGTCACAGAATTGCACCTAGGGGCAATTCCACATTTTTACACTTTGTCTGGCATTTATGACACCTAAGAGCATTAATGGAAAAAATCCCATGGGTCATAATTTCACAATTCTAGCTCCATGTGGACAAATGGCAAAGCAATAGCAACCTAATGACACGTTTCCCAAAAATTGATGTCTTGGACACCTGCGTGGCGCACATACGTCTATGCTATCCGTTAGTGTCCTATCAGTTTTCTAAGTCTAAAACAAGGAATCTTGAACCTTGACTCTTGACACATGTCTTAGTAGTTAGGATTTTGGGTGTAGTGGCTCTTTGTCTCCCTTGCATGCAACAAAACCCCTCATTTTCTCTCATTTTGGGGTCCAACTTCATTCACTCAAGATCTCTTCAACTTCACTCACAAATTTCTCTCATCCTTGACAAGAAACACTTCTACAAGTGAAGCTCTACTAGACTGAGGTCCCTCCAATAGCTATAGCTCTCAAACAAGCATTCAACAGTGCGTCTGTGTGCTTTAGAGAGGTCCTAGCCCTGTGGGTAATGCTCTCTCTCACTCTTTTCTATTTACTTGTTCACTTTCCATCTCGTGCTGCAGGTTCTACTCTTGAAGAGGGTTTTTCTTTCACCACACACTTTATCCATTTAAGTTATACTCCTTTTCTATTTGGTTGTCCATGGAGGTGGGAACACCAAAACAGGGGTCTGACTGAGGCAAACCTTTATATAGCCCCAACATTTTCCCCTCGTTCTATTGTGTGTAGGTTGTGAAGTGGAGCTTGGAGTGAAGACTTGAACATCTAGTTGAGGGTAAATTTTCTCCAAGTTCTCCTTGTGCTTTTCTTGAATTTTTGTTCTCTGTTTGATTATTCTACTCAGAAGACCTTAGATTCGAGTTAGGAAGTGATACTTTATTTTGCACACCTGAGCTCTTGAGCTTTCTATTACTTAGGATGCCAACGCACCAGTTGGATGACAGTGCGCCGCGCTGGCATCTTGAATCTGCACTTCCATCCTTTGGACGAGAGCTCCTATGTCGGAGGCAGGAATCTAGAAGTTTCGCTCTCTTTGGGTCTAAAGTAGTTTTCTCTAAGAGTTAGCTTGTGTACATTTCCTTTGTGATTTCTTCATTTACTTTATGTTGAGGTGGATAAGGGCAGTTCTTTCCTTGGTGATCTCTTGAGAACGAAGAGACCCGCGTGCAACAAATCCCTCTTATCTCATATTTTGGTGAACCCGGCATGAACCATGTCAAATCTATTTTTACACTGTTTTCATGTTTATGATAATGCTTTCTCTAAGGAAGATTTTGACATGTTGGATGATGTTATATATGATTTCTTAAAAGCATCTTCCCCTATTCGTAAATCTTCCAAGCAAACTTCTTCTCTGCAAGTCGAGGAGTCGGTAAACGTAGTGGTGGTCCTTGTGGCTCCTCCAAGCCCTAAGAAACCTATCATTTATGTGACCCTGGCTAACCCTTCTCCAAGGGAGGATCATTCTATAAATGGTATTTCATATCAAGATGATTCACCTAACTTGTACTCAAGGTTCATAAAAGCTACAGACTCTACTTCTTATAATGTTGTTGGGAACACATATAATACATGAAGAAACAAATAGAATTTGGATCAACAACCTTCTATTTCTACATCTCAACCTATTCAAGTTCCTACTTCTTTACCGCCTTCTCAACCAAGCCTTCTTTCAATTCCTAAGCCTACAATCAAAGCACCAGGTGATTATGATCTTGTCGAGCAGCTCCATGTTACTCTGTCTAAGATCTCACTTTGGGATTTGCTTCAGACTACTCTAGTTTATTAGGAGATGCTTTAGGAAACCTTTGCGAAGATCCTCTTTCCTTCCTCCACTAGTCCTATGGATGTTAATGCACTGTTGGATCATATTCATGCAGATTCGCCAAATATTACATTCCATCTCCAAGAACTCCCACCTCTAGATGTGTAGAAGCAAGCGGACCCTTTGATGATTATAACTAATGTTAATAACATTGGCATTAGGCGTACTCTTGTTCACACTAGTTCTACTCTCAACGTTTGTGGTATTGACCTACTACCTAAGATTAAAGTTGATTCATCTTCTCTAGTTGCTTCTTCTTTGTACATTTGTGGGTTCAATAATGTTGTCCATCAAGCTTTAGGCACAATAATACTACCTTTGTAGCTAGGCCCTGTTATCTTACCTACTTTGGTTTATGTGATGTCTAGCCCTTTACCTTACAATATTTTTTTGGGGATACCCTAGATTCATGATATGGGTGTCGTAACTTCTACTTTACATTGTTCCTTAAAGTTTGTTGCAAATAATTGGGTGGTCACAGTTAAAGCTGACCTGGAAGCTATTCATGTTTGCGAGTTAGTGGCTATTGGTTAGGCTTCGGTTGTCTCCACTCTTAAGAATTGTATTCCATCTTTGACTATTGATGCTATGGTGTGTTCCTCGGCGATATCCTCTATGGAGGTTCTTCCTGAAGCAAATGTTGTTAAAATTGAGTCACATGAAGTACAAATTCCTAAGTCCTCCCCATCTGCCTCTTCTCCTGAATCAAATGCTTTCTTTGGTGATGATTGGGGGTCCATGGAATTCTCTGAATTCTTCATTGTAGAATACAAAGCGAGCCCACTTGTCTAGAGTTTCCAAAGACCTCTAATGTAAAAGTGGATGACACTCCCATTGAGGAAGAGAGTTGTGATCCTATCAAGGAGACTATTCCTTCCCCTATTGAGGAGAGTAGTCCCACTATTTCAAAAGAGGTTAATATTTTTGAATCAAGTAAAAGAGACAATTGTGCTCTTGTAGATGCATTTGATGTTCACTGGTGGAATGAATCCCTCTACGTAGAGTCACTGCCTCTCAAAGTTTTACAAATTTGTTATGGTTTTTGATATCAACTCACTTCTCGATATGGCTATGGGAAGAAAGGCCTGGGGCATATTGAGCAAGGAATCCAAGTCCCCATTTAGTTTAAGCCGCGAAAGTGCTATTTGGATTTGGGGTGCTCTATTGAACAATCTAAGTAGAAACCTTGGTGTAGTGTTAATATGATTTCGCTTGAACCACTGAGTTTGGTCCATCCTGAGTTAATAGAGGATAGGGAGCAGGTCAAGAAATTCCCTTTAGATGTCTTCTCTTCAGATGAAGCGCTTGAGGAATTCTTAGGTGCCTACTCCCATTTTCCTCCTTTTCATCACAAAAGATTATTTTTGTATCACCTACATGAACGGGCATATTTTGGAGAATTTGTCTTAAGTATTGATGAGGAGGACCCTCTATCCAATGTTGGTGATGATGTTCCAATATCACATCCTAGAGTTCGCAGTTCTCTCCTTAAAGTAGATACTACTGAAATCTCTATGGATCCTAAGTCCTTTGAAAAAGTAATTAAGATTTGGGAAGTTTCTTTCCTCGGAAGAAGTGGACGAGCACTCTGATCTCCTACATTCCCATCCTGTTATCTTTTCTTGGAAATATGAGGACATGCCCGGTATTGATGATTCTATAGTGGTTCATAATATCGTCATATCTCGACGCTAAGCTAGTTAAGCAGAAAATCTGGAAGATCAATCCCAACGTGGTGTTCATGGTTAAGACTAAGATAGAGAAGTTGTTGAAAGCAAGATTTATCCATTCAATCGACTATTCCCCTTGGATTTTGAACATTGTTGTTGTTAGCAAACATGATGGCCATATTCATATATGTATTGACTTTTGTGATCTTAATAAGGCTTCTCTTAAGGATGATTTTTCGTTACCTAATATAGATATGATTGTGGATTCAACTATAGGCCATGCCTTATTATCTTTCATGGATGGATTTTCAAGTTACAATTAGATCCATATTAATCTGGAAGATCAGTACAAGACATCCTTCACTACCTCTTGGAGTACTTTATGTTATGTGGTTATTCCCTTTGGGTTAAGGAATGCGGGAGCTTACCAATGGGAAATGACCCTAATATTTCATAATTTTATTCATAATATTTTAGAAGATTATGTTGATGACATCTTGGAGAAATCTATAACTTGTCAAGATCATGTGAAGAACCTTTGTCTTATTTTTTAGAGGCTTTGATTCTATAAGATGAGACTCAAACCTCTTAAATGTGTCTTCAGTGTAGACGTAGGAAAACTTTTGGGATTCATAGTCTCTCACCATGGAATCGAGGTCGACACAAATAAGACCGATGTTATTTTTAACATGCTTCCACCCAGGAATATCACTGAGCTGCAAAGTTTGCAAGGGAAGATTCAGGAAATTCGTAGATTCATATCTCAACTGGTTGAACGCACCCTTCCTTTAACTCACTTGTTAAAGAAAGATGTTTCTTTCATATGGGATGAAGAGTGCCAGAAAGCTTTTGAGTCAATCAAATCCTACTTGGTTGATCCCCCTATATTGATGTGGGCTATACAGGATAGACCCTTTTTGCTTTACCTAGCAGCGTCACCATATGCTTTGGAAACTTTCCTTACTCAGTATGATGATGTCGGGAAAGAGAGAGTGATCTACTACATTAGTCACGTCCTAGTTGATTACGAAACTCATTATTCCTCCATGGTTAACCAATGCCTTGCTCTTTTTTTTGCTACACAAAAGCTAAGGCACTATCTTCTCCATGTTGAAATGCATGTTATCGTAAAAAGTGACCTTCTAAAGCATTTTTTCTCTAGTGTCGACCTTGTCGGGAGGTTAGAGAAATGGGTAATTTTACTCTGAGTTTGACATAAAGTTCATTACTCAAAAGTCAATAAAGGGTCAAGTAGTTGCTATTCAATTGGTAGACTCTCCCTAATCTCACTCCTTCCTAGGTTTGGATTTGTTTCTTGATGAGAACATTTTTGCGATCAATTATGGCATTGAATGGAAAATGTGCTTCGATGGGTTGAGATGTCAGACTGGTTCTGAAGTGGGTGTGGTTCTAATGTCACCCAAAGGAAAGCTAGTCCCTCTCTCCTTTCGATTGGACTTTTCTTGAACTAACAACATCACTAAGTACAAAGCCCTCATTGTTGGCTTGCATGTTGTGATTGCACTAAAAATAAGACATCTCCACATACTGGGTGATTCTAAACTTATTGTGAATCAAATTACGGGAACCTATCAGGCTAAGCAAAGTAATTTGTCTAGATATTGAGACCTTGCTTTGTCCTTGCTGAATTGATTCTCCTCCTTCACGATAGATAGTGTCCTTAGGAGGGAGAATAGACATTCAGATGCCATGGAAAGTGCCACTTCCCCAGTACCTTCGGATGAAGATACGAAAGAATACCACTTCATGGTTCAGGTCCTTCAGACTCCAGCTATTTCCAATCAACCTGAATCTGATGCTTTTGTATGCTCTCACATAGACTCAGGAGAATGGTTTTCTAATATCTACAGCTACCTGAAGACTAGAAATTTTCCTGATGATTCGAAAAAAAATGATCGCACCTGTATACGAAATCTTTCAGCCTGTTATGTTATTTTGTCTGATATTCTCTATCAAAATTCTTATAATGGTTTGCTTCTTTGATGTCTCACTAAAGAGGAAATACCCCTTGTCGTTAAAGAAGCCCATTCAAGCTCTGGGGGTGGAAAATTTGGTGGTAAATCTCTAGTGAGGAAATTGATACACATGGGGTGCTTTTGGCAAACGATG
>VDFB02000003.1:117050841-117600516 GCA_007258455.2 Sequoia sempervirens | reverse complement strand
AATAAAGCATAAGCATAAGTTACCCCCTTCAATGGATAATCTAATCCTAGGTATAACATATGAGCTTTCAAGCATAAGTTACCCCCTTCAACGGATATTCTATCCCAGGTTTAACATATGAGCTTTCTAAGTCTACAAATTAATTTTGCATAATATAATTCAACAAGCTATTCCCACTTCATCAATCCTAGTATGTAATACTATAGACGACATTCAATTTATCCTTAATATGGAGTAAGTACAAGCACTTATAAGAAAATCATAACAATAATTCTTTTCCTTTCCTACAAGCAAAATAAACTATTTCTCTATTTTATGCAACCTATTGCAATTTCTACTTAAAACACACAAGGCAATCAATCTTTCACAATAAAGACAAATCATGAAGAGATTAGAATCTCATGCCTAATATACACTTATTCCAATTGACCACTGGATCCCAAGCTTAGCATCCTCTTAGAACCAACTTAACAACAAATTCTCTCAATTCCTCTCACTAAATTCCTCACAATAACTCACAACAATATAGAAAACTCTCTCAATGAAATGTACAATATAATGGAGCAGCACAGTGATGCAAAGAAGAATTGTATGCAAATGAGGTGATATTGCCTCATATTTATAGCCAAAAACCAACTTCTATAGCCTATATTCAAGGGTCAAGCAATGACACTTCTCAATATTGTACTATCGACTCAACTACACAAAGAAAAGACCTGACAAACTGGACTATCACATTACTCACCAAAACTATACAACAGATAGACTATATGCTTGCCACAATAGTTTGACCATTTCATAATGCACATGTTGATTATAGTGAATCGACTTCCAATATTATTAGACTTTTTAAAGGATCCATAGAATTCATATTCTGGCTCTAAGTATTCACACATTTCCTATTCTCAAGCCCACGGTTTAAACTAAGGAATCAGTCAATAATTAACTGGCTACACATTGCACAATTGACTTGGTCAAGACAAGGCAGTTGACACCTCTACAATGGTTTGACCTCTTTTTCCCAACACTGATTAATGCTTTGACTTACCACACTACATTTTATTGTTGAGTTTATTAAACTTCACTTGGCATATTTACTTTGTATTTTCCATTGCCTTTATCATTAAATGATAATGCGGCTTAATATTTAGCAATGAGTTGTTTATATTTAGCACCATATTCATACTTAATTGACCAAGACATTTATACTTTAAATTAACCTTTATCATAGATCGACCGTTATCATATTACATATATATATATATATATATGTATGCATGTATGTGTGTGTGTGTGTATGTATGTATGTATGTATATATATCAATAACTAAATAACATCCAATGCTATTTATATATATAATATATATTCAAATATATATATATATATATTTATTTATGTATATATATTCACTGACAAATAAGTTGTCTATACATTTCATTTGATATTCGAATGAATAAGATCAAGTTAACATTGCATATATATATATCTATATACATGTATACGTACGTATACATTTATTGACATACTCGTATGGACATTCCCATTTGTCAACACATACATGTATATCAACATATGTATATATCTCACATATATATACATTCAATTACACAATCAAACACATAAGCAATCACTATCTTATCGATAATTATATATATACATGTGATATAAGCAAATGTCTTCTTTCGATTTGGAGCACTCATTTTGGGTGAGATTGATCTTGAGCAATATATTTTGAAAGAACTACAATGTAAAAGTTTAGGGTTTCAACCTTGATAGATTATTAGTTTTTTGTCCATTTTTGAAAGGATTTGGTCATTGTATGGTCTCTAGATGCCAAGAAAGATTATAGACCATCTAGTAACACCATAGTCTAGTTTGCTGAGAGATTCTAGACCTATAGAATTGAAGAAGACTAGTATTTTAATGGGATTTTGTGTTGTAAAATGTTTCTATGGCACTATGTATGTATTTATGAGGGTTTTTAGATAAATATAGGGATTTTCCCTTGCCACACTTGCTGACATGAATGCAATGTTGAGTTAGATGACTGTGACAACATTATGAAAACATTGTAAAGCTTGTAATGATCTTTCTTACTTTATGTATGAAAATATGCAGTCGTGTTTGGATTATCAAGTATGCTCTGTAGCAAGATTTCACATTCATTGGTCCATGTTAATGCATGAATGAATGCTCTTATTTTCTTATTTGTTCCCTTCTCAATGTTGTGTCTCTATTGACCAATAAACAAGCTTTGATTTGGGACCACACTCCAATCTCACACCATCAAATCAAAACATTTTAATCAATAGTTTAGTTTAGCTGGTTCTTCTTGTGCACCCATGATTATCGTTATAATGAGAATCATTCTCAAGTGAATATTTAATAGATATATTTTATGTGGGTCATGCTTGCACAATCATATCAACTATATAGGGGTTGTATGCAACTAGTTGTTCTTATCCTAGTGATAATATTTGGAGTTAAACTTACATTTGGGTTTGGTTGTCCTTTTTGTTTGATTTCATTGCATATTAAAACATATCCCTAGGAACACCCTCTTGAGTCTAAGTTGAGCTCGAGTGTAGGAGAGATAACCCACTCTTGTAGAGTTGACCTTAAACCTTCCATTGTTTTGTTGATGAACCGTTTTCACCCACATGTTGACAACCCTGGCCTTGTGAGTGAGAGTTGTTTCTAAGGAGTGGAGCAATGTTTTTGAATACTAACACTTTGAAGGGATGCAAAATACCTAAGTAATTAGGTGTTGTGTTTGGGTGAATGTTTGCAACTAGGAAGGTGCAACAATAAAGTTTCTTAGATCTGAAGTGCCTACCATACTATGGTTGTGTGCAGTTGTTGTGTTTTTGGTTATAGATGCTATTTCTAGATGCTTACAAGTGTAATTTTTCTCTTCTCATGTTGATTCCCTTATTTACTTATTTATCAAATATAATTTATCTATTTATAATGTTTGAATATGTAATAAAATTTGCATATAGGATGAAAAGGAAAAGTAAGAATCAAAACTGAAAAAACAAAAGATTTAGAAATAAAAAGAAATATTCAAATATACAAACTGCAAACTTTGAATAATTAAATTGCCAAATAATCATATAACTATATTTGATTATAAAAATATTATGAATTTGTTTGTTATAGATAGCTAATCCACATATTTTTAAGGAGTAGAAGGAAGAAAAGTGCAATAGAACTACAACATCCCCGACTTAAAAATCCCTGTAAAATAGATGTGCATAAGATAATAAATAGCTGGAAGTTGAACAGCTTAAAATGAGTATATTCTCTAAAAAGAACAAAAATAATGCCAGCAGAATCTAATAAAGCAAATGCAGTCTCAGGGCTTAGGACGACGCACAGGGTTTTAGCCAAAACGAGGGTTTTGCCTGCGGAAAACACTGAACTCCATTTTCAGAACCCATGATAGATTGAATTACGACCAACATTATGAAGAATTTGAAGGTATTTAAGGAGTTTATAGCTAATGTGAAGCTGCAAGCCCAGAACGAAGAGCTCTTGATTTCAGCTTTAGATGTTGAGAACAATCGCATTTTCTTTGCTTCTTCAGCGAACATTATCTATGGAATAAACCTCTCTGCAGCGCATGTAAGATTTTTAGTAATTTCAAGTCCACAATTTAGTTCTTTAAGAGGAGTGAGAACCGCGTCTTTTTGGAATGTTAGGGTTACTGCAAACCGTTTTAAAAATTATGTCTCTGTGAAACAAAGTAAAATTATGCGAGCAGAAATTTAGGAGAAATTAACAGGTTAATTTTAATCATTATTGGCATTTCAGAATTGCAGATATTAGGGATTTATTTTCAGAATGCAGAGCACCGTGTTTCTTCAACTGCGAGCTAGTATTCTATTTAAGAATATTTTTTTTTGTGCTGAAAAAGAAAAAAATGTTAAGAAATTATACATAAGAACAAATTCATTGTAGGAATTTATTAAGTGACTAGAGTTTAATATTAGTTTTTGGGTGCAACATATTCACAAGATTTGATCCCGAGTCTTGTTGTAGTAAACACCATTTATTTACGACTCGGCCATAAACCTGCTGAAAATTCAAAATTCTTGTTAAGGTTTGATTTTTCTGGAATATTGTGAGCTCCTTTTTTATTCATTTTTGTGAGTGCTGATTTTCTGGAATGTTTTGAGCTCTTTTCTAAATTCATTTTAAAAATAAGTAAATAGAAAGCATGTTTTTTGTCTGTGGGATGAGGTAGCTGAATGACATTTCCACAGAGAGAAGTAAACCTGGGTCACTCCTAGAACCCAAAAACCCCTTTACTGTTAACACTGTGACATGGACATGAATCTTCGATGCCAATAAGACAATCTCACAAAGCACTTTTAAGTAAATATTAATACAATTGTCCTTTATCCTCAAAAAAAAATGAATGGAATGCCCTCTTGTCTGTGTTCCTCTTTCAATTTTAATGTGATTGAGCAATTGATCTGTAACCAGGACAGATATTCCATGTTTTTTTTATTAACACGAATCTGATTCATTCGTTATGTTGTTTTTCACCAGTTCTAAGCTAAAATAGATGAAACATGGAAGACTAAAAACGAGAGATATAGACATTTGTGTTATCCAAAACCATTGTGTTTTAGTTGTTAGAAACTTGTAGCATCTTGGCCTAAACAAGTTATTTGAAAAACAACAAAAACAAGCACAAGACAACTCAAGAGATTGACCTTGGAGAAACCCAATGTGGGGAAAAGAACTCTACAGAAAGAATTCACTATAAGAATCAGCTTGTACAAGCTCTCTTCGTTCAAGGACCTTCCAAGAATGCCTCTCTACCAGCATTCTCACTTGCACATAGTTTCATGAATTCCAATTATTAAATGCAATCACACTTTGTCAAGAAACATGGCAATGCATTGACACCTTTAATTGCCAATAACCCTAAGACTTAGCATGATTGAAATGCAACTATCGCAAGAGAATCCTACCTCTAACATTCCTTCCCTCCTTAAGGAAGAACTTTTTAATGGATTTCATGCAGTCACTCTCTCAAGGAACATGGCAACTGACTTCTATATTAATTGCCACTAACCTTAAAGAGTTAGCATGATTGAAATGCAGTTCTCACTGTGAACTTTCTGTCTTCTACTTTTTTCCTTTCCGTGCAAAGAAGAAAGATGTTCCTAGAAGGAAGAAGTTTCAAAGAAGAAAGAAGTTCGTAGTACATAACCCGATAAGTTTATTTATACAAGAAGATTAGTACATGATTCAACTAAGAAGGAAAGTAATGCCTTCCATATGTTGGGGAACAAAGAGAACTATTTCAAGTACCCAGATGGCCTTCTAGTTCTTCTGTTTTTTACTGCATGGGATGCATTTGACAACGATTGAATTTATTCTTTCAGAGACAAATTTGACTCTTTTAAATCTGTAAGACAAATCCAGCCATGGCTGAACATGTCACTGATACCTGGTTCTACAAGTTGTAGAGGTCATGCTTTCTGCATATAGATTCAAAATGAGGTGCCATTTTGTAAAAAGAATGTGTAATGTCCCCTCCTAGCCTCTGAGTGGTGTTTATCCTTTAGGCTAAACGGAATTGGTAAGGGAACTCAGTTCCAGTCCTTTCTGAGGGTTTTCAGAGTTTCTGGTGGACTTTCTATTTTTAGCAGGGGGCTAGTTCAGTACTTACTGTTTACAGTAAGTCGGGTTGCACATTAGTTTCTACACCATTTTGAGTTTTCAGAGTATTTGCTATTTTTAGTGCTCACTAAAAATAGTAAGTCTATTTACGGAAAGCTGGTCCAGGTCAGGCTCCTTTCAGCAGTGTTATTTCAGTTTGGGCATTGGTTTGCTAAGGTTTGATTATTTTGATATTTGTATTTCCTCTCTCGTAATGTTTTAATAAAGTTATTTTATAACTTTATATTGAGGGTCTGAGGGGACATAATTTTTTACCTTGGCGCCTAGTGCATTGACTTAAGGTTGTTTTAAAGCAACATAATTACTTTTGAATGCTGGATAAGAGGGGGGATGCCTAAAGGGTGAAAATGAGGTTTAAAATGTAATTTAAAATGAAAGTCAAGACAAAAGGGGCATAGCATTTGGAGGGAGTCATATTCAAACCTAATTTCACCCAAATTTCTCATTCGGAGATTATAACTTCATTTTAGAGCCTCATTTTGGTTATGTCTAAATGGTTGCATAAAAAGATGCTGCTGGAATCATTCTAGAGGTTTATAAACAGGCGTTGAGGACAAAAACCCTTGGCATTGAAGAGCTGGTTTCGGTAGTGCAAGACCTACCCTAGCTGGTTGAGGTGTGGTTCCATTCAGGGATCACTTTTAGAGCTTCATTGTTGCAGTTTCATTCAAACAGGATGAAGATATTTGAGTATTTTTGATGTGTGGTCAGTTGGGTTTTGGTTTGTGGTCGCCGAGCTTCTTTTTGGTGTGAATTTCAGTGTGTTTTGAAGTGGTTTCGATCATAGTTGAAAAACTCTCCGAGTAATTGGCGAGTTTTAAAAAACTCTTCGAGTTTTTTTTTATGGCGAGTTTTTCCTGCATTTACTCTCCAAAATTGCTTGCCAAATAAAGGAGAAAAACTCGCTGAGTTTTTGACGAGTTTTCGCCAAAAACTCGATGAGTCCGCAAAAAAAACTTGCCCGTCCAAAAAAAAGGTCTCCCATGGCCTCTAAAAAGGCATTTTCATTCATTTCATTTTATAGGTACTCTCCAAGTCCAAGTTTCCAAGTTTTCCTACAAGTCTTCATCTATAATATCGTCTAGTTCTACCTCCCCCTAGTTTTCACTAGACATGGGAAGAGGAAGATGTAAATTTGTAAAATATATTAATGTACTATTTACTTTCAATTTTACAAAAACGATTTGCTATTAGTATTTTCATTTTGTTTTAGACTATCAGTATTAGCACATTCCACATGAGGATGCCATTTTGTACCCAATTTGCTTTCAAATCAATCAAATACAACTAGACTCAACTTGTTTCTTTTATGTACTCAGTTATTGACTCATTGGATGCATCTTATCAATGAATTTTGCAAAAAAATGTGTTTTTAATGAAATTTAAGCAATTTTTTAAGTTGCCAAGTTTTTTCCTGAGTTTTTGCCGAGCTTTTGCTGAGTTTTTGCCGAGTTTTTGCTGAGTCGTGTTTTTTGGGCTTGGCGAGTTTTTCAACTATAGTTTCGATGATTTCTGGGCATTCTGGCATCTGGGTCTGAATATGGTTATTTACACATATCTCTCCAATGACTTGGTCTCTCATTGTGGGTATTGATTCTAAAGAAAGCTCTCATCTAGGCGCCCAAGAAGACATATTTACTTGAATTTTTGAAGCAAAGATTGAATTACTAGATCAGATCACCCTTTCTCTAGGTGGCGCCATTCTTGAGGTGTATTTCCAGTTTTTTAATCTGCTGTCATTAAGCCCTTTTTCTGCCATCGTTGGGATTGAAGGAGTGTACTGTGGCGCTGTGTTAGCATTGGGTTTGTATCTCTATCGCTGGGTGAAGCTAAATGTAACTAAAAGACTCTTCTTGCTGATTGCACCTTGTTCCAGGTCTGAAAACTGTTACTTTTCTGAGTTTGTTAAGTGAAGGCAAGACTGAAAAATTCTGTTGTAATTTCTGAGTGTTAAATCTGAAAGTTTATTCATTTGCAAGCTTAGATATTACATTTTATCCTTTGTACTTCTTGTTATTATTGTTCATGTATGCAAAAACAATGTATGGCACTTGAACAAACAATCATTCTCAAACAAACCAAATCAGCATAACAGAGGAAACAATCAGCATATCAGTGATAGCAAACTCAGAGAGGGGGGACGGGCGGTGGGGGAGGTGGAGGATCAGGGGTAACTATTACAGAATGCATAAATTTTTGAAAGCAATCCATATATGTAATATGCCACTTAAGATAACTCCCTTATGCTGTTTCTGACCCAGCAAGAAAACTAGTTTTTCATGCTCTTAGCAGTCCAGCTGTATTTGAGTAAATATCTGAAAATTTTCAAATTGCACCTTCACATTTAGAAGGCTTTTGATCCCGCAGAAGATTATTACCATCAAATTCCAAAAGCAAGGATTTAAACTAAGCTTCCAACATGGCCATCAATCAATCTGCCCTGATGAATAGAAACAATTTGTCCTCTAAAATCCTACACCCTGCTGACTGATCTTTGTCAGATTGACAAGGTTGGATCCAATTGAAAAAATTTCAGAACAGAAATGGTCTCATCCAACAAAATGCTAAAACTTTCAACCAGCATAAATGTATGTAGTCACCCACTCTGGTTTTAGAAGGGCTCTGTCAGTTCTTTCCGTAATCAGTTGATCTCCTTGTCTTTGATTGGTTCAAGTGTAAGTATCTTTCTCTTGGTTGAACATGTACATATCAAAATCCATCATACTCTATATGGAATATTGACTATCTCCCCTTTGCCTTAGCTGCACTTAGGATAGCATTGAAATCTCCTAAAATCCAAAGAATATCTTGATGATTGTTTCTAAATTCCAAGTTCTGCTAGCATTTGTTATTTCACTCTACCTCCAGTGGGGCATAAATATTGGATATTTCGTATGCTCGCCCAAGTTTCAAGGATGGGGATGGGGATGGCAGGGGACGGCTATTAAAAATAGGGCAATTTTTAAAAATATAGAGAAATTTCAATTATTCATATCATAACATTGATAATGCATTCATCATAGACATTATAGAAGATTAATACATAACATTAGACTTGAATTGAGATTTCATATGAGAATTGACAAAGAAATTAAAGAAATTCAAATGCTTTCATTGTGAATGTGCATACATATTATACACAAATTATAACAAAATGCACAAAGGCTCCAAGTTTCAACTATAAAATGACAAAAACATAGAAAATATATGGCTCCAAGTTAAATGGGCCTTTTGCATAGGTTTTGAGGACTTCGGAAGGACATTCAAATGGGTTTGAAGTTGTTGGCCTTGCTACACTCCCACTCCCTGAAGAACCCCTAGTGGCTGCCATACTTCTAAGTTCTATGAGTTCTATTTCTAGGTCTATTTCTTTCATGCATTTGAACCTCAACCTCCTCACTATCATTATTAGTACTCTCACTGCTGCTCATGATTGTTTTGGTTAAGAATTGAAAAGAGAGCTGCATGTTCAAATAAAAGAAAAAATAAACTCACAATGCCCTTCCTATGTGGTAAACAAATTGAAAAAACTTGAAAAAATGGAAATCAAATGTAAAATAAAGCACTTACCTCTAATGGAGTAGTTTTGATGCCCTAGTCTTCTCTTTCACTTGCTGCTCTTCATCTCAAGTTTGCAGATGTCAAAATGAGAATGTTTTTTTTCTTTTTGGTTGTTTTGATAAGTGAAAAAACTTGAAAAAATGGAAAACACATGTAAAATGAAGTACTTACCTCTAATGGAGTAGGTTTGATGCCCTAGTCTCGTCTTTCACTTGCTGCTCTTCGTCTCAAGTTTGCAGATGTCAAAATGAGAATGTTTTTTTTCTTTTTGGTTGTTTTGATAAGTGAAATAGGTTTAGGTTTTGTTTAAAGGGAGGGGTGGCGAGTGGGGGTTCGGGGGCGAGAGGAAGGGGGTGGCGGGGTCCTTTTGGGCCGGCCCATCCCTTTTTTATATTTAAAAATGTGTAGTTTTTTTTAAGAAATGAAGTGAAATGTTGCTGAGCCATAGGGGATGGGTGGCTGTCCCCAGGACAGTTAGCCATCCCCTGCTGTCCCCTGCCTTTTATGGGATATTTCAGGGACGTCCCCCTTTTTTTGCACTGATCGGGGACATTTCCAAGGCGTCCCTGAGTCCCCAAAACGTTTCAGGTATGGGGATGGGGGTACCAAGGTAGGGGATGTGTCCCCGGAGAGCACTGGATATTTCCCTTTAAATGTTTACTGATTAGATAGATAAAGTTACTAGATCATACTTTACAGAACTGTGACTTCTTACCTTTTTCTTAGCTGCATTCAGGATATCATTGTAATCTCCTCCTAACGTCCAAAAATTGTCATGAAGATTGATTCTAAGCTCCAAGCTCTGCCAGCATTTGTTTTGTTTCTCTACCTCTGGTGAGGCATACACATTGGATATTTCCCTTTAAATGCATATTGATTAGATAATAAAATTACTAGATCAAGATACTAATGTATGCTTTGAAGATTCAAGGGTTCCACATAACATTTAATCCTCTTCCGTGCCTATTGCATCTACTATCTCCCACTCCTTTTCCAAATAGAATTTGTTATAAGTTGGAAGTGCCGATTTCTAGTCACTTGAAGTAGTAGAATACCATGCTTACGAGCCTTCTCAAGAATTGGGAATTGTTAGAGGTGGTAAGCATTTGACATTCCATCTTAGGGTTTTAATGATTCCTTGGCGGAAGGCTTTGAATCCCTTCACACTAGAACCCTTTTACCCAATATCAGATTTCAATTTACTTCTGCTATTTCTTCTCCAAGTCTGCTTATGTTTGAACTGATTTTTGATTTGGTTGGGCTTCCTCCTTATTCCTGGTGTTCCTTGTCTGGTAAATATTTAATTACTGAATTTTTCTGTATCTTGATTATTGTTCTTTGGCTTCTTCTAAGTGTAACGGCTGTTTTTAATTATCTGTTGAACCCTCATCACCACCTCTAATCAAACAAGAATCTTTTTTCTAGAGCATCTGCTTTTGTTGGTTCACTAATATTTCTTCAGACCTTGTTTTCCTTAAGCATATCGGGCAGGTCTTCCACACAATCATCGTTAACCATGATGGGCAGGTCTTCCGCACAATCATCCTATCCTTCTGCTATCTCATGCTGTTGAATCTTCCCTAATAAAACTTCTTTATTTTCTGTCCTTATTCCTAAGGTGGAGGATCTTCTACTTCCCTGATTCAGATTCCACATCATCTTCATTGAATCTATCATAGTTCCACCTTTTGAGGTTTGCCTGCTGTTCCTTTATTATGGATTTTGGCAGGCCATGTTTGGATTGTTTTTGGAGCCCACTTTTCCTTTGAATTTATTTTACCATGTTTTCTTCTGTAGTGGTTTTAGTGGCCCCCAGATATCTGTGCAGTTTGTCTTTACAGGCACTATTTTGCAACACCAAAATGAAAAAGTTATTTTTCCTGCTTCTGTGTTCCTTCTGATGAGATAATGCAGAATGGATTCCTGGATAGGTTTTGACTCTTTGAGAGTTCTATGTATTTGGACATTTGCTTGATAAGAACTGCTTGTAAAATTCAGACCAAGCCTACATATTTCATTCCCCAAACACTCAAGAATCTCTTCCCCACAGAATTCTGGTGGAATCTCATAAACCTTGACCCATACTGGGACCTCAAGTATCAATTATTTTTCTAGATTCAAGTGGGATGCCCATGATCAAATGTAGATACCAGCATTCTGATAAAACCATAGCCTCCCCAAAAGATCAAATTTCTATCTTTGGCATTGTGAAAAGTGGCCAGGGAAAAGCCCTTATCCAGGAATCTAATTTCTATCCTTAAACATTTTCTCCACTTGGCTTCCATCCATTTCTTCAAATCCTCTATATCAGGTTGTGTTCCTGTGAATTTGCAAATTAAGCTCTTTTAGAAGATTGCACCTCAGTTTCCAAATCGACATGCATTACTATAACTATGTCTTCCTTCGCAGCATGTGATATCTCCAATCTGAATATTTTTTTGTTGATTCTTCTGCCGTTGTGAGCCAATCTTTTCCAAAGAGTTGAGCAACTGTTCCTGTTTTCTCTCCCTTCGATTTTCTTCTCAATCCGTGCTTCCCTCAGATCTACATTCTCCCTGATTCTTCTTTCTTCCACTAATGTTTCCTGTTTCATCCATTGATTTTGATATCCTAATCCCTCTTCTGCTGTTGCCATCACTAATGCCACTTCTTCCCAAGAGCAAAGTTTTATTTATATGATATATGCTCTAATTATTTTTAAAAAAATTCCAGGCTTTTGGGTAGCTATAATGACAGAATATTTAAGATCTCCTGCCATTTGGGGAACCTCCATCTGGATTTATTACATACAATTAAAATAATAATATAGACCAGTTAGGTTTAAATTAAGATTACATATACCCCACAAAAAATTTTGTCCTCACCCACTTGCTTATCCATCCAATGTCTTAATGTGGTGATCAAATCAAGAAATGGATAGCTTTAAGGTGGCAATCATTTGCCATGCCAATGTACTGATTTGTGCATGCCTGTGCATTGTTGTGTTGGACCAGTTTATGTAACCTAATATTTCATTAACTGACTTCTTTTTCATTATTTTACAAATATTAACATTTGTGCATTAGCAGGAAACACAATGGACAATAAACTTATGCTTACCATCACAAGGGGTTTCAGGCTTGGAAACGGAAGACCAGATCACTGGAATGGATTATCGAATAGAGCAAGAGGCATTGATAGTTGGGACTTCAGCTGGAGATCTTTTGTTGGTCAATCCTACTTCCAGGACTGTGGAGGTGGTTGGCAGGATAGAGGGTGGAGTAGAGACCATGGCTTCCAGCCCAGATGGAGCACTTCTTGCTGTGGCAACTGGTTTTGGGCAGCTATTATTAATGACTCAGGATTGGGAAGTACTGTATGAAGTGACATATGACCTGGACCATAACTTGGAGGTATGCAATAATGTCATGAAATTGCTTCAATATGCTAAATATGTCTCTTTGATTTGAAAATCCTTTTTTGAGAAGAACTAAGTGGTTGAAATTTTGGAAAGCATCTTAATGCTTGGAACTTGTACTGCTAATGTTTTTTGTCAGACTGTGATGTCAGAGATCACAGAAGATGGATTCAGTGGTTCCTCCAGATGCTTAAACAAACTGAGAATTTCCTGGCGAGGTGATGGTAAATATTTTGCTACTTTGGGAGGACCAAGAATCTCAGAAGGTTTGCAGCGACTCAGAATTTGGGAAAGAGAGTCTGGGACATTGCATTCCTGTTCGGAACCTAAGATTTTCATGGGTGCAGCTATGGATTGGATGCCCAGTGGTGCAAAAGTAGCAGCTGCATGTAACAGTAGCAAACATGAAAAAATTCCTTCTGTAGTTTTCTTTGAGAAAAATGGACTTGAGAGAAGCTCATTTGATTTATATGGGCTAATAGAAGCCAAAATTGAGATGTTGGCATGGAATTGCAACTCAGAACTGCTGGCTGCATTGGTGAGATATGAAGAGTGGTCTAGCATTCAAGTTTGGAGTTTCAGTAATTATCACTGGTATCTGAAGCAAGAGTGGAGGTACATGGGAAAGAACAAGTTAAAGTTTATCTGGGACCCTGAAAGACCCATGCAGTTTATTTATTGGACTTCCTGTGGATCAGTTCGCCATTTACATCTCTGCTGGGACAGTGCTGTCTGTGATGACTCTACAGCCTTGGTGATTGATGGCATGAATGTGCTTGTCACACCTCTATCTTTATCTGTTGTGCCTCCTCCCATGTCTCTCTTCAAGCTCAAGTTTCAGTCTTCTGTTCAGAGTGTTGCTCTTACGTCTAGAGGTTCAGAGGCTCATTTAGCTGTGGGACTATCAGATGGCAATTTGAGTGTTGTGAAGTTTCCAGAAATGAGTATTTGGCATGAATTGGAAGATGTTGTATACAATACTGCAATTATTGATAAGAACAGTCTTCACATAGAATTTGGCAACCTGAGACATATGACATGGATAGATTCCTATGTTCTTCTAGGTGTATTGCATTCTAACCATGATCAGGTTTGTCTATATTCAAATTACACATCTGATAACTGGAGACAGTTTCCTCCAATGAATGATATAAATAATGAAGTGAGTATACTTGTGGAAATTGAGCTTGTTTGTGACAAGGTGGAGGATGCAGAGTTAAAAAAGCATTTGTCATCCAGTGGCTGGGTTGTCAAATCATATGTGCATACAGTTATGGAAAGTCCAATAGTAGCCATTGCTGCAAATCATATGAAGAAATCTACAGCATTTGTTCAACTTAGAAATGGTTCTGTTGTTTTATACACATCGAAAGAGGGAATAAATATGCCATCGACAGAGTTGTACAAAGAGAGACCAATTAGCTTGAAGGGATTTTTGTCTTTTTGCCCATGGATGCATGCTATTTCTGTTTATGATCGAGGGAATGTGAAGGTTTTGTTATTTGGACTTAATGAAGATGGCAAATTACAGTTGAATGATCGGATACTCTGTAGTGACTGCACTAGTTTTGCATTTTATGCAAGTGCTGCAGGCAAGGCACACCAAGTGGTTACTCATCTTGTCTATATGACAAGAAAGGACCTGCTCTTTGTTGTAAGTTTTGATGAAATATTACATGGAGATGGATCTCATGAATCCATTGTAAATGTAGAGTCAAAAAGAAATTTTCAAAACAGACTTCAAGGTGGGATGAACAATATCAAGGAAGAAACCTCCGATGGGATCAAGGTATGGGAAAGAGGTGCAAAGTTGATTGGTATCATAAACGGAGATGAAGCTGCAGTAATCTTTCAAACAGTTCGTGGGAATTTGGAAAGCATTTATCCCCGAAAATTAGTTCTAATAGCCATTGCTGGTGCACTGGTTGAAGGGCGTTTCAAAGATGCAGTTTCTTTGGTCAGGCAACATAGGATAAATTACAATGTAATAGTTGATTACTGTGGTTGGAAAACTTTTGTTGAAGCTGCCTCTGAATTTGTTCAGCAAGTAGACAATTTAAGTCATATGACAGAATTTGTGTGTGCTTTAAAGGATGAAAACATTATGAAGACACTATACAAAAATGTTTTATTGCCATTTTCCCCAAATGACAAGTTAGATTTTGGCACACAGATTCTCATGCCAAATACAAATTCATCTTTTGAATGTAATAATCAAATTATAAAGAGAGTTGCACCATCAGATGAAAATTTGGAGACAATGAATAAGGTACCAGCTGTTCTGGAGGCTGTAAGAAAAACCCTTGAAGAACAGGTTCTGAAAAGCCCTGCAAGGGAATTGTGCATATTGACTACATTGGCTTGCAATAAACCTCCAAAGCTGGAAGAAGCTTTAAGAAGAATTAAAAAGTTGCGGGAAGTTGAAATTGCAACTAAAATGAATGATGGAGGCGGTGCATCTGATAAATCAAATCCAAGTTCAGAAGAAGCTCTGAAGCATCTTCTTTGGTTGTCAGATCCTGAATCTGTCTTTGAAGCGGCATTGGGACTATATGATTTGCATCTTGCTGCCATTGTTGCCCTGAACTCACAGCGTGATCCTAAGGAATTTCTTCCTTTTTTACAGGAACTTGAACAGATGTCACCTTTGATTATGTGTTATACTATAGATTGCAAACTGCATAGGAATGAGAGTGCCTTGAAGAATATTGCTGCAGCAGGAGATGCATATTTTGGTGAGTGCTTACAGCTCATTAAGAGCAATCCAAAAATTTTTCCCCTTGGAGTTAATATGTTTAAAGATAGTGGAAAGAAATCAGTAATTCTGGAAGCTTGGGGGGATCATTTAGTCAATGAAAAAAAATATGAAGAAGCTGCTATGGCATACTGCAGCTCTTGTTCTTTTCAAAAAGCTTTAGGGGCCTTTCGTACAGGTGGTCTGTGGAAAGAAGCACTAACAATGGGAGGTATGTTAAAACTTACAACTGATGAGATTTATAATTTAGCCAGTGACCTTTGTGAAGAGCTTCAAGCTCTAGGAAAGCCAGCAGATGCTGCAAAAATTGCATTAGATTACTGCAAAGACATTCAAAGTGCTATTAATTTGCTTGTAACTGCTCGAGAATGGACAGAGGCTTTAAGGATTGGATTTTTACATGGCACAGGAGAATTGATAGAATCTAAAGTAAAAAGTGCAGCTATTGAGTGTGCAAATGCACTCATATTAGAATATGAAGAAGGTGTAGAGAAGGTAGGAAAATATTTAGCACGTTATTTGGCTGTCCGCCAGCGACGTTTGCTTCTTGCAGCCAAGCTGCAGATGGAGGGCAACACAAAGGAAGATTTAGATGATGATACAGCTTCAGAAACCAGCAGTAACTTTAGTGGAATGAGTGCTTACACCTTTGGGTATGATGTTTGTGCATTGCATTTTCTGTCATAGTTAGTCTTTATATTATTTGTTGCTGCAAATTTAAATATAAGTTTTAGTCAATTGAAAGCACTATTAGAGGTAAAAGGTAAAGGTTGTTTTCTAGGTCATGGCCATGCCAGGTGCCATTTGGCAGATGAGGATTGCCTTATGGAAGCCTGCATGGCATTATTTTTTAGTTTACCTTATATGTTCAAATTTTGTACTCCTTTGGTTCAATCAGGCTTAGGAGTAAAATGAACCTTGCCAATCCACCTGCTGTATCTCTTTGCTATTTCTTGACATCTTTGGTTCTTGCTGTAAGCATTTCCAACTAAATAACAGCCTTCATAGTTTATCCACAATTTGCTCCCTTGCATGCATTCTTCCATGTTTTGAAGGACACATGATACAGTTCAGGTGAGGAAACTTGTGACTCCACCTTATATGTATACCTTGTTAAACATCTGAGGTGATGTAGCTTTTTCTCAAATAAAAATCACCTCTTCGTATTATTTCTTGTCGAGTATTTATTCATTTGGAAGATTCTGCATTTATAATTGTGCTTAACCAAATATCTATTCCCATTGTTTAAGAGACATAAATGTACGGCAGACATGCTATTATGGGATCACAAATTAGAATAAAATGATACATCATTCAATTTGGCAATGGGCATTGATTTGTAAAAGAGTAGAATGCTTTAAACAATATATACATGTCATAGTGTGGAGATATCTGAGTGAAAATATAACTAGAATAGTTCCATCATAAACATGGATATGACATGGCAGGAGGTGGCCAAAAGACTTGAATTGTAAATACTGAATCCGACCACCATATAGGTACTAAAAAATAGGGTTTGGCATTTGGAGTCTGTTAGAGACCTTTTTATATATGCCAGATTTGGTTTAAGATTGATCTTTGCTAGTTATTCTAATGTTAAAAAGATTTAGTTATGTGGAATCAGTTGGTTCCAATATTCTGATTACTATTTTGTAACTTAAAAAGACAGTGAAAACTATATTGATAATCAGCAAAATTATGTAATCATCCACAAAATATTAGTTCCAGATCTGTAATACTCCCAAATCCAGGAAGTAGTTACAATGTCTAACACATTGAAATGCAGCTTGGTTGTTAAAGCCGCCATCTTAAATTATGTCCAATCAAAGGTTAAGTAATAGATAAAATAAATTTATAATTAAAGTTCATTTTTAATAATATTAAGGGGCATGTGTAGGGTTATGCCTATTGGAGGAAAAAGGTATCTAAGGGAGACCAAGCAAGAAGAAGGAGCATCATTAACAAAATATTTTATTATCTGATTATTACTCCTTGTGGAGCATGGAACTACTGTACAATTAACCTGAGGACGAAACCCCTCTAGGTCTAGATTCGGAGGATGAAAACCCACAATTCCCAAGAGTGATTTCATACTCGAGATTGTGCAAATTCGAGTTTGGATTAGAATAACTTTACAACTGGCAGCTGATTGGGATTTTCAAGGGACAATTATCAGGCAGTTTTAAAGGCAGAAAAAGGAGTTTCACTTAGAAATAAATCACTGCAGAATCAGGACAGATTAACAGCCACTTAAAAGGAATTACTTTAGTCATTTTGAACTATATTCTGAGCATTAAATCTGATTTACAGAATAATCTATTAACTATAAATTCTGGAACAATCACATCAAGATAAAATAAGGATTTCATATTTATATTTATTTGTGCAAATTATTATAATTGTGAGCTAGTTTTGTTATGTAAAACAATAAAAATTAAACGGGATATTACAATGGTATCAGAGCCAGATCTTGCCAGCCTATGAAAGAGAAGCCAATAATTGAATACAAAAATTCATGTGCAAGTGCGTGCCTTTAGCCATAATTTGATTTACAAAAATTATGTTTTATTTATGTATAAGTGTGTGCTGGATGGTATGGCTAACTAGCATACATTTTAAACTCATACGTAGGCACATTTGATAACATGGCTGACCATATTTATCAAAGATAGTCATTTGTATTTATAGGAGGGCATATCAATTCCCAACAGTTGTGCCCCTTCAAACGTAAGAGTTCTATTTACAATGAAGATAGAGTGAGGTTTAGGGTTTAAATAAGGCATCAAATCCCTTGTTTCTCACAAATGGATTTGCCATTGAGTTGTTCATACCGCAGATCATGAACAGCAGAACACAAATTTTGGATTAGCAGCAATCATTCTAAGAAGTGGCCAGCAGCATTTGACAACTATTTTGGCAAGCAGAGCAGCATCAAGTACTTTAGACAATCAAATTCTGCTACAACAGCCATATCAGCAGCAGATTTGTCCTTTTTGCAGGGAATTCAGTCATAACAACAAAGTTTTAACATCAGGACAGTCATGTTCATATGACTTATAACAGCAAAATTTTGTCTTAACATTTATCAACATCATTGTATTATCAGTAAAAAGTGCCTGATTTCAGTGAACTGCCATTAATATCTCTACCAAATATGTTTCTTTTGGTAGGCTTTTCACATTTAACAAGGATTAACTTAGAAAATTCAGACTTTCAAACCATGGCAGCACCTTGGGCTCTTCATTGACATTCATTCCTTATTTTTCAAACGCTTGGGGCTAAATCCATTTTATTAAATTGCTTGCAATTTAGCTATATCATCCCAAAGTTAACAAGCAAATAAATATTTGCATGGTCGGGATATTGACAGTGAGCAGATCTTCAATATAACAGGTATACTGATTGGGTAAAGGAAAATCAGGTCCTAAATAACATAAATCAACTGTTGAAAAGCAAGAGATATATGTAGTAGATAAGGGCACCAAAGAGAGAGCGAGCTTCAAGTTTACATAAGCTTCTCTACTCCATTATTTCAGCAGATCAGTAACTTTTTATTAGCAAAGAAGTGGCACATTTGTTCTTATATCAGCAGTGATCTCATATAAGACTTTAAGCTTCAAAATCAAACTTCATGGATGCTAGTATTTTGTTTTCACTTCAGTGGCGGTATTCTTATTGGCAATCAACACCAATCAATATTTTCCAGTTGGCAGCATAAGTTCATCATCTTCGCTGTGCTTTTTATCGAATTATTATTTAATAAAAAATGGATGTTGATAAAGAAAAGAAGATTGATATAATGATAGACATGTGTGTCAAATGCTCCACATGATGCAAAATAATATGAATGCTTCAAGAAATCAGAATAGTGAGCACCTGAGAAGCCAATAACAAAATTTAGAACAATTGCACATAGAAAACAATTGTTGGGTCTGTTGACAGACCTCTACAACCCACTTTCATTTATAGAGAAGAAGAAAAGTCTGAGCCAATGGGTCATAAAGAGGAATACATTTCTAGATTTGTTAATATTGCAGAGTATAATTCATCTTGGAGAGGACTCAAAAAAATTAGATGAAGAGATAGAGCAGACCTTGAAATTAGTGATAGATACATTGGAGACAAATCTATAAGAGAAAGAGGTCAAGGAATAATTTGTAGAGTGTAAGACAAACGTAGAAGAGTTAAAACCCAAGCTACCAAAAGCTAAGAAGGAACAAATCAGTGAGCAAGAATAGAAGGAATCCACCATGCAAATTGGAGATGAAATTAATCTACAAGATAGCAGTATGGAGGAGCATTAAACTATGGAGGATGTGGAATTTGGCTCCGCTAATCTTCATGCTACAGATTTAGGTCACTAGGATTTCCATATCACTTCAAATCCTTTTAAACTAGAAAAAAGAGGGAAGCTCACCTCATTTCAGGCAAGCATAGAAGATGTAATGTGAAACCTAGAATTATTTGAGGAATGGCAAAAAAGGGAACAAGAAGCTAAGTTGATAGCCGACTGAGTAAAACGACGTCTGTAGGAATTTAAGGAAAAGTTTCTTTTCACATGGATAATGAAAAACAAGAGTTTAGTCAGAAACTAGGTGCATAGCAGCAAAAATCGTTTGGGGAAAAAATTGGCAAACAAAAAGTTTAGTATTTTTTGAAAAAATCAGACTTGAAAAAAAGCGCAAAAAGTTGTAGAAAAAGAGACAAAAGCTACTATTCTTTGAAATTTAAGGTCATTTGCATAGCATAGAGATATCGAGAGCAAATAAAATAGAGAGTTTTACCCATGAATTGTAGAAAATAGATTTTTGTTGTTTATATTCATATCATTGATTACATTGCATTGCACAAAATATACTTCATAGTGCATAAATAATAACTAGATGTTGACAATTGACAAAATGTCAATTACAATATAGTTTGTAACTTTGTACAAAGTCAACCTATAAACTAAGTACAACGAAAAATCAAATTTAGCCAATGACAGCTATGCTAGAGGGCTGGTCCTGATGTTGAAACTCCTAGGTCAGAGTCTCTCCTAATTCATTCAACCATGTTACTATCCAAGTTAGCCTCTAGGGTCTTGAAATCCTCAGGCTCAAGGAAGTAAGCATCACCAACAATCCACTCAGACTCTGGATCAATCTCATCAAGGTCAATTGGCTCGTCATCCTCAATAGTACCTATTTTTGTCTATGTAGAAATTAGTCTTGGCCTTACAAGTGAAAAAGATAATGAATACAATTTCAACTAATTGCAAGTACATTGAAAGTCTAACCTTGAGGTTTATTTAGCTTCAAGCAGAGGTTGTGGTGAACAAACACCGAGTCATTCATCTGTTGTTATGTTAAGCGGTTGTGTTTCTTGGAGTGTATGTGTTTAAAAACACTCCAAGTATGTTCACAAGTGGATGAACTGCATGGCTGGCTCAAAATGCGTCTCGCCATCCATCTAAGATTTTTGGTTTCGTGACCAAAAAAATCCCACCAATGTGCTGAAGAACACATTACATGGTGATATTATCATGTAAGAATATCTTAAAAAAATCTTAACACATTTAATTATCATTCCCACAAAATAGAGAGATTGCCACAAGTTTATAGAGTCTACCTGGTTGGAAGGTCTTCCTACTTTCCACAACAGCCTGAGATGACAAAAAACCCCTTGCTTGCTTGTACATTGGCATCTCTGCCATAGCTGCTTGCAATTGTTTTATGGTGTGATTATAAATTAATTTTGTAATTGTGTGAGCCTTTTGCAATACCTCCTTAACCCATTCAAGTTTTCCAATGTCCTCAAAGGTTAGATCAAGGCAATGTGCTACACATGGGGTAAAAAATATAGAGGGCTATTTGTCTGTCAAAAGTCTCCTAGCATCAATGCAAGCTGCAACATTGCTTGTAATAGATTGAACCACATTTTGTGACCCTACATCTTTGACCACCCAATCAAACATCTCCAATAATGCAGCTGCATATTTGATTGTATCCGATGCATCCACAGATTTTAGAAATATAGTGCCAATATCACAAGAGACGAGGAAGTTGATGAGGGTTCAATTCCTTCTGTTTGTCCATCCATCTGACATTATGGTGCAACCAGTCTTAATCCACTCTAGTCGATGCTCCTTAAGAACATTAACATCCTGTACTGCATCATTGAGCATACCAACCCTCAATGTCTTGTAAGATGTGGCTTTGAACCTAGGACCCACAGTTGCAATAGCATCCATCATACCTTGCCAATATGGTGACCTAGCAACATGAAATGGCAAGCTAGAGTAGTACTAGAAGTTTTTAACCGCCTTCTTTTCTTGTTCACGGAAAAGAACCGCTGTAGAAAATAAAATTGTGTTAAAGGAGGGGGCATTACATGTCACTTTCTACTAAATTGCATGGTTGTGGGACTTTGTCAAAGCATCTTGTAAAATTCAAAGATCTTAGGAATTAACTTGTTGTGGTCAACAAACTAGTAGATGAGGAAGATATGGTTGCTTTGATCATCGACAACCCGTCGCCCTCCTTTGAAAATTTTGTGGAGCCTCTAAATCGACTGGTGAAAAGCCAAACTTTGACTTTTTAGAAGGTCAATACATATTTGTTGTAGAAGGAATGTATTAGAAATAGACGTAGTTCTTGTTTAATGCTTCTCTTTATTCTTTCAGTTATGTCTAATCACGTATCCGTGATTTTCTCCTTTTCTTTCTGTTTTGTCTATAATCACGTAGCCGTGATTATTGGATCTTGCCTTGTAAATCTTCTTATGTAAATCTTTTGCTTTTGATTAATTTAATATTGATCATTGCATATACATCTGCTCCGCATCTGTAATATGGTATTAGAGCGCCAAGTTAATTGATCTTGTTTTTTTTGTTTTCTTTGGTCGATTTCCGTGAGTTAACTTCTTTTACCGTTGCGCGTTTGTGATTTGCCAGTGTCTCTAAGTTTGTCGACTCTCTGTGATCAGTGCATTGGAGTGATTGTGCATCCGTCTGGTGTTTGCATCGGATATTTGAATATCCGTATTCGGGTGTTAGCACGTTCGTGTTCAATCTCTTCCTGTCATTGGGATTTTGTTTTTACGTCAATTCCTATTTGGAGCTTTCCCGTGCGCATGAGTTTTTGGTTGAACGTCTTCAACGGATTTCTTCGGTTTCACGTGAGACGTGCGTAGTGACGGGTGTGATTTGCATCTTCATTGTGCGTGCGTGTTCAATGGTTCCCGTCTACTTGTGTGCGTAGATTTGCTCTTTGCCGTCGGTTTCAATATGAGAAATCTGTGCGTCGGTTTTTTGACGTGAAGAGCTTGTGCATCTTCATCCCATGTGAAGAGCTTGTGCGTCTTCATCCCGTCTTGCTGTGCGTTATTGAATCTTGACAAAAGGATCGTGGTTTTTTTTTTTTGGTCAAAGGAGCTATGCTCAAATGATTAAGCTATCGAGGAGATCAAACATAATCTTAGTCAATCATTTGACATGACAGATTTGGGACTCCTTCATTATTGCCTCGGTATAGAGGTTTGGCAGTCTACTGGCAGTACCTTCATTTCACAGTCGAAGTATGCCAAGAGCTTGTTGGACAAGTTCCAGATGACAGATTGCAAACCAGCATCTACACCTATGGAGAAAGGGCTGAAGTTATTAGCTCAGTTGGATTCACCCGTGGAGAACAAATCAGAATTCAGGCAACTTGTGGGCAGCCTCATCTATCTTGCTGCCACTCGACCTGACCTTAGCTTTGCAGTGAGCTACATCTCTCGCTTCATGTCAGCCCCTAAAGCTGAACATTGGGTTGCAGCGAAGCGTGTGCTGAGATATGTGAAAGGCACTTTTGACCTTGGCATTTTATATGGGAGGTGCAAAGATCCAAAGCTGATTGGTTATACAAACTCAGATTGGGCAGGTTCTGTTGATGACAGGAAGTCTACTTCAGGGTATGTATTCATTTTGGGTACAGGTGCAGTTACATGGACCAGCAAGAAGCAACAGGCAGTGGTTCTCTCCTTGACCGAAGTAGAATATCGAGGAGCTGTTAAAGCAGCTTGTGAAGCAGTTTGGCTTCGAAGGATGCTCGCGAACATGCAAATGTCTCAAACAGGACCTTCCCCCTTATATTGCGACAATCAAGGGGTGTTGAAACTCGCCAAGAATCCAGTCTTCCATGAACGGACAAAGCATGTTGATCTTCATTGTCACTTCATTCGCCAGCTTGTCGAAGACGGATCCATAGCATTGCAGTATGTTCCGACAGAGGATCAGACTGCAGATACTCTCACCAAGTCTCTGAGCCCGGATAAGTTTGTTAGATTTAGGGGGCGTCTTGGTATAATTGATAGATTAAGCATTAAGGGAGGGTATTAGAAATAGACGTAGTTCTTGTTTAATGCTTCTCTTTATTCTTTCAGTTATGTCTAATCACGTATCCGTGATTTTCTCCTTTTCTTTCTATTTTGTCTATAATCACGTAACCGCGATTATTGGATCTTGCCTTGTAAATCTTCTTATGTAAATCTTCTGCTTTTGATTAATTTAATACTGATCATTGCATATACATCTGCTCCGCATCTGTAATAGAACGATAACAAGAATAATTGAGTGATTTTTTTTCTGTGACTTTAAAAAGTGCGCTTGTTGCACGGTTTCAAGGTACAAACCACAATTCTCCCTTTCACACTGAACAACTATGGAGAAAGGTATAATGCTTCTATTGCTAGAAATCTGGGCATGTTCAGCATGATTGCAAGAACAGAAAATATGATCTATCCCACAAGCCACAAATTGAAACTATCGTGGCAGCTATTGTTGAGGACAGAACTGGGACAAATAGACGGTGCCTTGGTTAAAACACAAACTTATCAGGACAGAACTACCTTTCTCCCATTGCAAGATGAGACAGATTTCAAGACAGTATGGATGCTGTCTTACACTGTCTTGTCTAAAACACAACTTTACACTGAGAAATTCTTTCTCAAAAACATCCTCTACTGCACTAAGTAGTCTTGTTGTAATGACTTCCCTTCTGAGAACTTTTCATTTTGTGCGCATTGAATAAGTTTATTTGACCTTTAGTGAATCGTCACCACATGCATGTGAGATAAGCAATTGAAAGTTAAACTTTCTTTCCTTAACCAAACAGAAAGTGCATTTTAACTTCAAAACATTTGACCAACCAAAATAAAAGTTTATAACAAAAAAACTAACAGTTCTTAAAGAATTCCCAGCACCAAGTTACATTAATTTTCGATATGATAACATCCACAGAACCTCATATCTGTAAATTTATTTGTGCTTCACCAATAACTGTATAAACATAAAATCACATCTCTCTCTTGTATTTTCCCTTCTTTTTCTGCTGTCATAATTCTGCAGGAATCTATCAGTTACCAAGTTTAATGAGAAAATAAGATGTAAGAATATTATATTGCTAATTTTACTTCCAAACATTTGTTTGTAGTTGCCAATAGGTATTGGTTAACTGTTGGACATTGCATATAACTTTTTTTCTTAAGAAAGGAATATATTGTATTATGTCGAAAAGGGAAACTTCTCAGTAGGTCACATATAGTTTTAGGACTTGGACTCAGACTTGACAAAAAAACCTATAATTACACAAAAAAAAGAAATAAATGCATTTAGAGAACAAAAAAGTCTAATTTGACTATCATTTTGTCTTAATTCAAACATTACATGTCATATGATCCTCAAACTCTCAAAATTTGAAATTTCAGCCACTATGTTTGTTATGCGCCAGAAGAGTCTGAGCTCAGGTCTCGGAAGTTCAAGCCTAAGACTTGGGAGTCTTGGAGTAGGACTTGGTTGAGTACTCTCCAAGACTCGGCCAGACTCGGTGTGGGAGTCTGGTTGACTTAGCTCAGCCAGCTCAGAGACTCGGGAGTTTGGAGAGCGTTGCAGAGTACTCGGAGAGTCTTTAAACTATCCGTCACATCATTCTGCAGCAAGCTTTGTAAGTATGTGAGAGCCAAGCCTGATGATATAAAGGCTTATATTAGCAGATGGCAACTATCATCTTCTTAGAAATTAACCAGCCATTGCACCACAGCTTTACACAAAACTGTGAATAACTAATACAAGAGGACGATCCTTTAGGAAAATAAGAGACACTAGGAAAGTTCCCTTTTGTACCATCTCTATCATAATATTGGTAATAACAGTTCATAATTTCTATACTGCTCCTCCCTTCTTGGAGTCAAACTCCTCGCTTGTTGCCTGTGTATATTTTTTGGATTGACAATGGCAATGTCAATCTACAACCGACTTAACAGAGACCTACATTTACATAATTACTTAAGGCTTTTCCTTTTTATTGTGAGCCTAGAATCTTGCAAAATATGCATGGTGGATTTGATGTGTAAAGCTCCCAGTGTATCTTTTACCACTGTATTGCAAGTTACAAGAAAGTCTTTTCAGAAGGGAATGCATTTTCATCTCTAAATCTGGAAATGTAACTGATAGTTCCAAAGGAGTGCAACCTGTAAATAATTCGCTTATAGGTAAGCAGGTTGAATCATGCTAATTTTTTTATTCTCTAAATCTGGAAATGTAACAGATAGTTCCAAAGGAGTGCAACCTGTAAATAATTCGCTTATAAGTAAGCAGGTTGAATCATGCTAATTTTTTTATTCTCCAGGATGAATTTTGTAAAGAAAGCCATTAACATTCTCTGAAATTTGAAGCGTATGGAGATAGCGATCTTTGCACCTCTAATTGAGATTGAATAATAAGGCTGCAGGTGGAGGTCGTTCAATATGCTAAATTGGTTAAATTGTTAGATCTTGACTAAACTATATTTAATGTTTCCAAAATATTGGTAGTACTTATGTTCAATTTCATGAATAATAATCGCAAATCCAACCAATGGAAAATGTGTACATTTTTCACTTGTTTATTCAGCCGCTTGATATTTTGACTGAAGATGTTTTCAATTGATTTCCACATAAATTTGTCAACTTGCAAAATGTTTTTAAGTATTGATGTATTGATTGTTTCTCATAATAGGGACGGTGAGGGATCAAATACATCTACTTCCCCAAGCATGCTGAGCAGAGGAGGCCGTGTAAGGACAAGAATACGAACACGTCGTAAAGCTCATGGAGGAAAAATTCGTGCTGGCAGGTTGGAAATGTTCTCATTTTAAAAAAATGTTGTGCAAAGAATTTTTATAGGTTACTATGTTAATTTCTGATCATTTTTGATAATCGTGTCATGTCAGTCCTGGAGAGGAGTTTGCTCTTGTGGAACACTTGCAAAGCATGGCCCTAAGCAGTCGTGCTCAAGAGGAACTGAAGATGCTCTTGGAAGTTTTGTTATTTCTTGGAGAGGAAAAAATTGCTAGAAAGTTGGAGAACATTGGAGTGCGCTTCCAATCTTGTCAGCAAGCTGCTGTTGGAGAAGCTGAAAATAAATTAGCCGAAGATGAAGCAGAAAATAATGCGTCACTCCAGATGGATAATCTAAGTATCTCAAAAAAGAAGCAGGAACTAATTGACAGGCAATGTTGGCAATGGGAAGTGCTACTGCCTCCTTAATCTATATCTTGCCAATTACTCTCCCCTCACAGGGTCATATGCTTTCTGATATTCTTTATCAGTATACATGAATAATATTTTTGGAATTTCTCAATTAAATTGCAATTAAATTGCAGAAAATTCCCACGATTAGTTGACAAAATGAATGTTTTTGATTCGTACATCTGTTGGCAGCGTACCATACTTTCTGCCAAAGAATACATCTAGAGAAAACAGGGTAGAGATGAAATGTGAATCAGGAGGATCTGGAACACACGAGTGCATAACTTCATCGTTGCGAATTGTTGGTATTTGCAGATCCATTATCAATTTTGTTGTGTAGCGTCTTTTCAGCTACTACATAAAAGCCAAGGCTGATTTTCTTTTTTTTTTGAAAACACTTTTGCAATTATTATCTCCAATCCCGAGTAGCCAGTATGATTTTAAAGAACGTACTGGCTAATCGTTAGTGGGTTTGAAATGCACCTTGGGTTTGAAAATTGGTGCATATCAAGGTTTGGATCCGACATAGGCTATGCTTGGCTTCATCATGTAACCAGACCCAAATCCGAAATTGGGTTGATATGGGTGCAGAGCCAATCTCACTATATAATTCGATTTACTTTTTCTCGGCTTCTATCCAGATACAAAACTTGAATCTGGTTCGACTCCAGTTATCTTGATTGTGGTTGACTAAACCTTGATTGGTCACTTGGCAACAAGGGATTAAATGGGGATAAAATGTAAGTAAAAAGGATTTAGGTTGCGGAACATCTGGACCCAATTATTCATTTAATTGATTTGAATTATGTAATCGGCTCTATTTCTAGATCAATACATTCGCGGGGAAAATTGGCCTTTGAGTTCCAATATCCAAACGGAAACGGCCATCCACTAAACTAAGATAAGATATCTGGTTCATTTCTATCTCAGAGTTCGTAGAGCTCAAAACAATACTAGAATGATGCGATACCATTTTAGATGTTATCTCTTGTTCGTATCCGGTTTAATCCTAGCTTCCCAGCGCTCCTTGGCAAATGACTTGTGCTATCGTGGGCTAGCGGATTGGGGACGTGCATTGTCACTCGTACTGTAGGAGTGAATTGAACAAAAAGGGATTGTGAGGGCCTCCAAAATCACGGGGGTTCTACCAAGCGAAATGTAGCAATATCTCGCATGACCTTCATGGGACACGGGAGAATCTTGCACTACATGCTCTGCACTAGCTAAAGCAATCAAACTCGAAAATACACAATTTGGCTCCGATGAGTATATCGGTTCGAAAATACTCTCCAAAATGTGAACTCACTTCGATATAATTGTGGACCTAACTTCTCATTTAACTACAACATATAAAATTCAAACTTAGCAAATTTGGTGTTATATATATAGGGATATATATATATATATATAGGTTAGTACTAATATATATAGGTTAATGAGGATGTTGACACGTGGCATGCACTTTTTAGTTTAGTTATATCGGGCAATGAGTAGAACTACATGAGGATTAGTGGTCTACTCATGCATTATGCTAGTCTATATAAAAGAGGTGAATATTATGACAAGACATGTGAGAAATATTGTAAATGTTAGAATCTAAATATGGAATTATAGAGTGGAGTGATTGCTTCTATAAGGAGCATTATATGGCATTTCTTTATTTTTAGGGTTTATTCTAGTTTAGAGTAAATTCAAGATTGGGGCACCTTGATCCATGAATGTTTCTTGTATTGTGGGAGATATCTTTTATTTTTTCATATTATCATTGTTATCTAGAATATTTTTATTTGTATATGTAGGTTCTTAACACTTTGGTTGATTCATTTCATGTGGGGTCGATAGCACTATTGGACTTGATATATGACTTAAAATGGGTTAACTTGAGACAAACAACTTTAGGTGTTTAAGTCCTTTGAAGTCTAGATACAATTGGTGATTGAAATACAACACGAAGAAATTGACTCTGAAAATCATTATGATATTGCTATCAGGATTCAACCGTTGAGTTGTACGAGTCAAACTCATTGACCCATGTTTCATGAGTAGTAATTCACAAGAATCCATCTTTCATGATAATGAATGGTCCACTTAGCACTCATTGCATCTAGGTGATGCTCACAGAGGTGAAGCACTGGGCCTTCCCGGGAGATCACCCATCCCAGTACTACTCCAGTGCTTCACCTCCCGGGATGGGTGACCTCCCAGGAAGGCCCAATGCATCACCTCTGTGAGCATCAGCTAGATGCAATGAGGGCTAAGGTGGACCATTCATTATCATGAGAGATGGGTTCTTGTGAACCACTACTCATGAAACATGGGTCAATGAGTTTGACTTGTACAACTACACGGTTGAATCCTGATAGCAATATCATAATTTGACACGCTGTGGAAAATACCTCTTACTCATCATTTGAAAATCATATCGAAACCATAAACTCACTTAGGATGATAACTTAAGCCAATAAGTATTCTATAATTGATCGCAACTTTAAATTCTATTTAACATTTGGTCTATTTAATAGTTGGCACGTAGATTTTTCTAAGTTCTCACCTTTGACTTCAATCATGGGTCTAAGGCTTAGAGTTAAGGCCTTACTCTAGTTTAGTTAATAATTGCAAGTCTATCAACATGAAGTGACTAATTCAATTTCTAATAGCTTTTATAGGGCAATAAAGTGAAGATCTCTCAACATGTGTCAACCTTGCTTGCTTGGTGCCCTATGGATTGCGATGGTAACACTAATTAAGGTGTCACATACCTAGGGAGCTTACAATGGAGAAAATAACTTAGTAACAATCTAATTGTTAGGTGAAGAGATATTGTTAAGATCATGATACTTGTTAAGTTTTTGCATGATCAATTCATTTCAGTCAAAAGAACAAAGATTCTAGTTCAATATCTTTGGTTGAGCAATGGTGTGGGGAGAGTGGCAATCATAACAATTTTGCACACATGGGCATGACATGCGGTAGGATCTCATACCATGACAAGATAAAATTTCATGGGTTTCAATGTGTTAGGGAAGGAAAAAGAAAATCAACTAAGACAAAGAACGTCCTTCCCTATAAGCCAAACATGCCTTTGAAACCTTAATCTTTCTTGATGAAGAATTAAGATTTTTGAGTAGAAACAAAGGAAAAGTAATAGTAGAAAGGAATTTAGATACCTCAACGTTTCTAATCTGCCCAAGATACTCTTTTAATCAAAATTAACACTATCTCATTAATAATTGTGCCCAACAAAAAATTAAATGGGGCTTATGAAGATTTTATAGGCAATCTAAACTCAAAGTATACATGATTAGTTAGTCCAAGGTTGATGCATCTCACCGAATAGAGTTTAACATAACTGTTAGGGTTAGAAAGGCATATATCTAACAATTAAATGTAGATTTAATTATTGAGAAACTAAAAACACACATAGAATAAATTATAACATAGAGAATTTAACGTGGTTCACCCAATTTGGGCTACATCCACCAAACTGCAACCATCCAATGATTTTATTATCCAGTGCAAAAACCTATTACAATCTTGTCGGGGTGTATAGTATAGCATGATCAATCACCACATACCAACAATAACTAGACATGTAGATAAAATATATTTCATTGAAAAACATCACTCATTTTAAGCTTTTCACACATTTTTTAATCTTCAAAATTTATTTCACATTTTAAGTCAAATTATTTGAATAATGAATTGATAAAGCCAAGCAATGCAAACATTAACTATCTTGATTATCACTCAAGGTGATTTTGTGTTATGCCATATCTCTACTCCTTCACAACTACTTCACTATTAGTTGAGCAATTGATAAGGATATTATTACATTTTGTTAATACACACATAAGCACATTGCTTCCTATTTTTATGAAAGTTGGAAACATATTTTGCTACACCCTTAAATTAATACAAGAATTTGAAGATCATCCATGCCCACGCAAGTGCCTCCCTTTTCCTATAATAGGATCTTAACCCACCAATACTTGAACGCCAACGAAGATGATACTTGTAGTGGGTATATATATATATATATATATATATATATATATATATATATCATACACACAACAATTGATCAAGTTGACACAAATTTGTCTTAGTTTCCTTTATATATTTTTGATTAGCTAGATACTCGTAGTGCAAGCTAAGAGCACATGTCTCTTTTATAATTCTCAATTCCCAAATACTCAATGCAAAATGATATGGATCTCTTGTATTTATAGAAAGGGTGTGAGAAATTCAACAATCAAAACAAAAATGTTGCATCAAAGGTAGATAGGAAGAGGTATTAACACCAAGAAAATTTATATACAAAAGATTCACATGAAATGAAAAGTGAAAAGATAAAATAGATAGTGGTAGAGTCCACCATGTAGGAGCAATCTTGGCAAATTATCTTTAATGATGAATTTGGTAATCCATTTCTAATCTAAGAGAAAATTTGAATATCGAAAAACTAATTTTTAGGTTTGACTAAATAATTAGTCATCATATTACATATATGACTTGTAAAATCTATTTTGAGTTTGTTAAATATTTGCCAAGTTTAAACATCTAATAATCTTATGGTAATTGTGTTTGCATGATCTTCAAAAGGATATCTCTCTATAGACATCTAAAATTGTTTGAACACATCAAAGACTCATAATTCACCATTTTCTATCATTTTTTTCATTATCCCCTAATTCATCAATTTTAATTAAATAATTCCTAATTATTTGATTAAATTCACTATTTTCATCTATTAGTTGAATAATTAATATTATTTGATTAATTAATTAATTCATCAATATTTATCATAATTCATTATTTTCCTCTAAATCACCTTAATTAAATAATTTTTATTATTTAATTAAATTTGAATTTCTTTTCTTTTCACCTTAATTAAATAATTTCGATTATTTAATTAATACTAATTTTCTTCAATCACACCTAATCAAATAATTAAAAATCTCAATTTCCTCTCATCTCACAATTAAATAATTTTTTTAAACACTAATTTTCCTCCAACTTGCACATGACATTCCATTTTAAAAAAATAGTTTTTTTTTTTTACAAAAAATATCTCCTTAGAATCCTAAAATATCTTAGATCAAGGGATCATCTTCAGTTAACTAAATCTCTCATTAATCCTCCACCCTTGATCTCTTGATCTAATCTCATCCATTGATCTTTTTCCTCCAATCTCCACTATTGACCAAACCTTCATGACTTCTATAAAATAAGCCTTACACCCCCATCAAATTCATTCACAATCTTCATGAGTTTGAGCATTCATCATTTTTGAGCATTTAGAGCAATTTTGTGAATCAAGATCTTCATCATCAAGCTTTTGTAACATGGGTTATGCACAATTGAGAAATCCACATATGGAATTCTCATAATTCAACAATGGCGTACTAGGTTTGCATGTTTCTTTGAGGAATTTGATCTTAATTTGAATTATATTCTTGATTTGTGTTTTATTCATGAAAATATTTTCATTCAAATTCATTGGTTAATGTGTTTAATTGATCTTTCCTTTGTGGGTTCTTAGAGTTTTCTAACACTAACTGCTTAATCTTTCTTGTATTTAGTTTCCCATTATTCTCGTTATACATTTTGGCACGCTCGGTGGGACCCATGTCCCTAATCTAACATCTTACTAAGTTTTGTGATGAGTTACAGGTTATAGTGACGTGTTTGAAGCAGTTCAACGCTTTTGATCTTTTTACAATGACGTGTTTGTTATGAATCAACACTTTTACTCTGCATAATGGTGCTTATGAAAAAATTTGATGCTTTTGTTAACTAACACTTTTGAGTCCTTTGTAATTGCAGGTTACAATGACGCGTATGCCATTTAGAGTGACTCTTTTGTTATGACTTGTCATGTTTGTTATGACTCAATGCTTTTGCATAGTTACAACGATGCTTTGAGGTATATTGATGCATTTGTTTTTGTTTACAATGACGCTTCTGACTGTTCCATTTGTGCATTTGATTCTATCTTTTCATTTTTTACCCTAACCTTAATGTGTGTTTGATCTTTTGAGACTAACACATATGTGCAACCTTGGCATATGTTAGGAAAAGACAAGAAATCTTGAAACTACTAATGAATCTTCTTGCAAGACTTTATGCTTTCAATTTCTAAAATGAACTCACATTTGAATTTGGGTTTTAATTGATGAATTGATTGTTGTGTTTGGTAGACTATTGGTGTGTATGCTCTCTCCTTGTGCTACATGCAATCTTGGAGATAAAAAACACCACTATTTGCACATGTTTTGTACACCTGAGGAATACTAGTAAGTATGCCCTTCTCTTGTGCTATGTGCGATCTTGAGAATCATAAAAGCTAGTGTCTCCGTTTAATTTAGTAGGAGGCCTACTTGGGGATTTCATTACCTCAAGGGTGACCTCAACCATGTTTACTCATGAGGTATATAAAGGGGGGAGAACAAAAGTTGTGCCCAAGATGTAGGCAACATTCTTTAAGCCAAGCCTTTTGACCCTCAATCTGTCGAGATGTGTATTGGCGACAAGAAGAGGGGAGACCCCCCTCAACTCGGGCATCCTAAGATGGGCTCATTGTTCATGTGAATGCTACAAACCCTTTTTTAGAAGCTTTAATACCAACTACTATTGGCTTAGTAGAGTGTAGTGTACAATATCATGCTCGAAGTTACTCACCATGTACGTTTCTCTTGTTGAGGTGACATAATTCGTTGTTACAACCTAGTCCTTGTAAGGGTGGTAAGGTGGTACATGACCTTATCATACTCTAGTTACCCATTCATTTGAGGGTATTACATTGTGGTGGGTGGGCCTCTACTAAGTCAATACACCTATATTACTAGTTAGGCTATGATTTTTGAAGTGTTTTTCTTGTTCAATACTCATGATACCAAATAGCATGCACTCTTATTGAAGAAGGCTTGTGAAATCATACTTATTACCTTGGAGTTAGTCCTATATGCTATTCTTTGTTGTGCTATATCTTTTTCCAGAAAAAATGAATCTAAATTAGTCTTCAAAATAATTAGATGTTCAAAACCCTGGACAGACTAGGTTTAACTTGCAAAACCTTTCCCCTAAGTTACAATGACACTTCTATTGTCACAATGAGAAGTTTGCAGTTTTGTAGCACTTTTGAGTACAAATCGACACTTTTGCAAAAGAAAATTGATGCTTTTAAAGTTGCATATTGACGCTTGTTGGCTAACAGATTGGCACCTTGAGGTTTTATTAGTATAAACTTGTCTCGGAGCTCGAAAAGGTGCAATTGCCTCCAACAGCTTGAGATAATTATTCTGTGTGAGGAATAATCACTCTTTGAATTTTAAAGAGGTACAACTCCCTCTCATATTTTCAATAAAATCCCAAGAAAACTTTTAAAGTAAATCATCTATAAGCTTTTAACCTGAAAACAATAAAGACAAATAAACCTGATACCATAAAAATTTCCAATACCAGATGCAATGTAAACTAAGATATCTCAATCTAAGAGAGAGTTTCTTTGTCTTGATTAGAAGTATATATAAGCGGATGAGTAATTTCTTCTTTAAAAGATAACTGCCCAAAAATAATGTCTCTTCAAATAACTTTAAAATAAAGAAAGCAACTAAAAAGTCATGAAGGTGGCGCTTCATTGGCAGGTTCCCCAATTAACTAGACTGTTGATGCGCTAATCCTCTTTGGAAAATCTTGGAAAGCTTATGACAACCGCCATCTCCTTATGCCGAGGAGTGGTGGAATTTCCAACTCAGAGCTTCCAAACTACCTTATCATCTCATCCCACTTCTAGCCTTCTTTCATAAGTGGTTGCAAGCTCAATCAATTGAAATAAGACCAAATCAATCCCACTGAATCTTTTGAGGCTTTTAGTATTGAAGGGCTGAGTATCAATGATACCATCAGTCATATTTTTAAAAGTCTCCTTCAACACTTTCGTATCTTCATCACCATTGACCTCTTCTCTTGTAAATTGTAGACCAAGCCTAGAGAGATTCTTGCGGACATCCTCACTGATTACATTACACTTTCAATACTTTACCAAATTCTTGCAAGCTTTGTTTAACCACATAGAGCTTCCATTTGATGCTCTTTTTCCACACCATACAATGGTTGTCAACAACATTCATAAGAATCTGTTCACTGACCAGTTTCTCCAATCCTAGATTCATCATTCCCTTTAGTTCACCCAAGATGTTGGTCCACACCATCTCTTCATTTCTAGTTGAGGCAATGTCCTTTTCTAACTCTACCTTCAAAGTATACACATTCTGATGCACCCTCAACATATATGAAATGAATTGATTTCCTTTATTTAGTATATTCTCAGTACACTCACCTATAGCCTTTACAAGCATCTTGTAGTTTTGTATCTTACTTACCATCTCCTTCCCTATTGCTGATGTTGGATCAAATGCAACTTCCACTTCTATGATAGATTGAGTAATGTCAAAGACAGACTTCAAACATTCAACCAAGACTCTGACTTGAATTTTCAATTCATCTTTTCTCCTCTTGTCTTTGGCAATTTCTCTACCAACCTAGCTACTATTATCTAAAAATTATACATGTCTCCATCCCTCGTAGACGGCCCTAGGGCTACTCTAGTGACATTGAAGTCATTAACAATTGCTTGATTGAATTCTTTCTACGTTGAAGGGTGATAAACCTCCATACAAATATTTCCTTTACTATCATCCTCTAATAACTTGGATGTGGTTTTCAATTTCTTAGGCTTAGGAGTCCTTTGGATCAATTGATCTACAAGATATTTTTCTCGAAGACTCACTTGAACCATCTTCCTTTTCCTTAACAATGTATGCTCCAACCGCGAGGAGGTAAAGGAGTGGCAATTGATTTGGAACTAGAGGAACCAAACAAAGTCCTTCTCAATGGAGGAGAGGTAGGATGCTCATGTTCTAGAGAAGAAGGTGGAGTAGGAACAATTCTAGGAGACTTACATACCTCTCTAGCAGGAGACGAAAAAAGAGAGGTACTTGCATGAGACATCTTCTCCACACGTTCTCTCTAGTAAATTTATTTAAGGAGGTTCATCATCTCTACCACCCTAACTTTCTAATGGTACCTGATGCGTAGTAGATGATGTCCTTGAGGTTATGGGAGGCTGGCTACTCTCTCCCTAAGGTTGGGTGCTTTGTGGCCTAGTTGGAGGACACTATTTTTCTGACTTCTTAGCAATCCACTCTCCTGTTCTCTTCAAGAAGACTGCGGTCTTTGCCTTAATCGTTTCTATCTCTTTGATACTCTAATTCATAGTCACAATAGGATAAATAGATATTGTGAGATAAGAGGGATTTTCTGCATGCGGGCCTCTTCGTTCTCAAGAGATCACCAAGGAATGAAGTGCCCTTATCCACCTCAACATAAACTGAATGAAGAAATCACAAAGGAAATGTACACAAGATAACTTTCAAAGAAAACTACTTCAGACCTGGAGAGAGCGAAACTTCTAGATTCTTGCCTCTGACAGAGTAGCTCTCGGCCAAAAGGCGGAAGCGCAGATTTAGGATGCTAGTGTGGTGCATTGTTGTCCAACTAGCGTGTTGGCGTCCTAAGCAACAAAAAGCTCAGGAGCTTAGGTGGGCAGAATAAAGTCTCACTTCCTAACTTGAATCTAATGTTTTTTGAGTAGAATAATCAAATAGAGGACAAAACTTCAAGAAAAGCACAAGGAGAACTTGGAGAAAATCTACCCTCAACCAGACGTTTGAGTCTTCACTCCAAGCTTTGCTTCACAACGTACACACAAAAGAACAAGGGGAAAATGTTGGGGCTGTATAGGGTTCTGCCTAAGTCAGACCCTCATTTTGGTGTTCCCACCTCCATGGACAACTAGATAGAAAAGGAGTGTAACCGAAATGAACAAAGCATGTGGTGAAAGCAAAACCTACTTCAAGAGTAGAACCTGCACCACAAGATGGAAAATGAAAAAGTAAATAGAAAAGAGTGAGAGAGAGCATTACCCATGGGCCTAGGCCCTCTCTAGAGCACACAAACACACCGTTGAATGCTTGTTTGAGAGATGTAGCTATTGAAGGGACCTCAGTCCAACAGAGTTTTTCTTGTCAAGGATGAGAGAAATCTAAGAGTGAAGTTAGACCCCAAAATGAGAGCAAATGAGGGGTTTTGTTGCATGCAAGGGTGGCAAAGAGCCATTACACTTGAAATCCTAACTACCAAGACACATGTCAAGAGTCAAGATTCAAGATTCCTTGTTTTAGACTCAGAAAACTAACAGGATGCTAGCATGTCATGTAGACGTCTGTGCACTGCGCAGGTGTCTAAGACATCATTTTTTTGGGAAACATGTCGTTAGGCTTCTATCGATTCACTATTTGTCCACATGGAGCTAGAATTGTGAAATTACAACGCATGGGATTTTTTCCATTAATGCTCTTAGGCGTCATAAATGCTAGGAAAAGTGCAAAAATGTGGAATTGCCCCTAGGTGCAATTCAGCGACATTACATTTTTCCCCCACTTTAGTGGGCTCAATTTTGGAAAAAATCAACCACACTAAAGTAAAGAAGAAAATTTTTACCCAAATTTAAAATTTTACAGATTTGCGTGCCAAGAAAAAGGGTGCCTCAGAGGTCACTGAGGTCGAGCTAGCTAGTATCGAAGGTGCCCCCCAACAATTAAGCTTGATAAGCAGTACGTGACTAGTTATGAAAAGTCACAAAATTATGATTTGCAAAACTTCAGACTTAAGTCAGTTTCAAAAAATCGAAAGAAGCTACAACAACGAGAAGAATGATCAAGAAAAATTCTATGATTCAGAAGAAAAATATGGTAAAGAGGTGACTATATGCCCCCTCCTTTGTACAGGGTGTTGCAGATGTGACCACATTTCGGGGGCAGTGTGACTAGCTGTCGAAGGAGTTGTAGATGACGCTCATAGAGCAAGATATAGTAGTGAGGAGGGTCGATGCTTCCAAACATGCACATGACACCCTACATAGCCACCTTGATGACCTCGCGGGATAGCCAACAACTGTGATCCCAACAGATGTTCAACAGGAGTTGATGCAGGCATGGATGACAACATTCTCCCTTCAGGGGGAGATCAGAGGGATGCATGCAGCCATATCTGCATTGTGCTCACACTGATCCAGGTCTATGACCACTGTGCAACCCCTTCCTAGACCACAACAACAATAGCTAGAGTTGGAGGGCTCCAGGAGCCATGCGCCACAACCATAGAGACCTCTTATTTTGTACATCAGTTTTGCAGCGAGATATATATATATTGTATAGACATTCACATATTTAGTAGCCACTCATTTTTTGACGATAGTGGCCCAATACATGTTTATGACATTTGATTGGTATATATATATATATATATATATATATATGAGATACTGGTTTCAATATCATAGCATTGTGTACTTTGATGTGTATGCTCCTTTATTTTCGTGCATGTTGATGCTATGAATGTTATATGTATATGGATGTATGTTTACATTAGATGTTATCATGATTTAATGAATACACATGGATTTATGTTAATTAAATACAATGATGATCTAACTACCTTAAAAGATGTAATGTAATGCATGGATACATAGCATAGTAAGACACATGTATGTATATTGCGCACACACACACATGGTCACATCATAACACAATTTTTTTTATAGTGTGTTAATGAATAATGTCAACATATGTAGTGCTACTACCCTTAAAGAGTGAACACCACACATATGGCACATTAGACACCACACATAGTATTGACAAAGATGCATCACATTAACAAGATCTTTTAGATGTGTTCTATCCATAGACGATAATCCATAGGCACCCGAACCATACACGAAGACAACAATGTAAGGGCCTAACTAGTTAAGAATTAATTTCCCTCTTTGATCAGGCGGTGCATTTACATTTCTCTGATTGTCATAAAGAACTAGGTCTCCCAACTTAAAAGTTCCAAGAAGCACACTTTGATTATACTGTTTGGATAATGATCGTTGATAAGCTTTAAGATGATCCATGGTCTGTTATCGGCCCTCATCAAGCATCTCTAGCTAATGCAAATGATTAGATCAATAAGTTTCATCATTAATTAACCCTTTAAGGGAAACACGTAAAGACATATCTCCAACTCTAAAGGCATGATAGCTTTGGCACCATACATGAGGCTATAGGGCATCATTCCCGTTGTCGTACAAACACTCGTGTGATAGGCCCACAAATAATATGTTAACTGATTATGCCAATCCTTACCGTGTTTGTTAATTATTTTATGAAGTATGAGCTAAAGAGTCTTGTTAGACGCTTCTACCTGTCCATTAGATTGAGGATAGTAAGGTGTAGAAAATCTATGTTGAATGTGGAACTTTTCTAAGAATTGCTTTACTTCCTTATTCTTGAACGGTGTAAGATTGTCAGAAACAAGTGTAGCAAGCAATCCAAAACAAGAGATAATGTTATTTAGAAGAAAAATACAAATAGCTTCAACATTCATAGATCGAAGTGGAATAGGTTCAACCCACTTCATGAAGTAATATGTAGCAGTGATGATAAAGGTATGTCCCTTAGAAGAAGGAGGTGATATTTTTCCAATAATATCCAACCCCCATTTTGAGAATGGCCAAGAGAGGTATGATTTTGTAACTATTGTGCAGGTGCATGAATAAGATGACTATGCTACTGACATTGCGAACACTTTTTAACGAATTCAAAGGAATTTCATTCCATCGTTTGCCAAAAGCACCCCATGTGTATCAATTTCCTCACTAGAGATTTACCACCAAATTTTCCACCCCCAGAGCTTGAATGGGCTTCTTTAACGACAAGGGGTATTTCCTCTTTAGTGAGACATCAAAGAAGCAAACCATTATAAGAATTTTGATAGAGAATATCAGACAAAATAACATAACAGGCTGAAAGATTTCGTATACAGGTGCGATCATTTTTTTTCGAATCATCAGGAAAATTTCTAGTCTTCAGGTAGCTGTAGATATTAGAAAACCATTCTCCTGAGTCTATGTGAGAGCATACAAAAGCATCAGATTCAGGTTGATTGGAAATAGCTGGAGTCTGAAGGACCTGAACCATGAAGTGGTATTCTTTCGTATCTTCATCCGAAGGTACTGGGGAAGTGGCACTTTCCATGGCATCTGAATGTCTATTCTCCCTCCTAAGGACACTATCTATCGTGAAGGAGGAGAATCAATTCAGCAAGGACAAAGCAAGGTCTCAATATCTAGACAAATTACTTTGCTTAGCCTGATAGGTTCCCGTAATTTGATTCACAATAAGTTTAGAATCACCCAGTATGTGGAGATGTCTTATTTTTAGTGCAATCACAACATGCAAGCCAACAATGAGGGCTTTGTACTTAGTGATGTTGTTAGTTCAAGAAAAGTCCAATCGAAAGGAGAGAGGGACTAGCTTTCCTTTGGGTGACATTAGAACCACACCCACTTCAGAACCAGTCTGACATCTCAACCCATCGAAGCACATTTTCCATTCAATGCCATAATTGATCGCAAAAATGTTCTCATCAAGAAACAAATCCAAACCTAGGAAGGAGTGAGATTAGGGAGAGTCTACCAATTGAATAGCAACTACTTGACCCTTTATTGACTTTTGAGTAATGAACTTTATGTCAAACTCAGAGTAAAATTACCCATTTCTCTAACCTCCCGACAAGGTCGACACTAGAGAAAAAATGCTTTAGAAGGTCACTTTTTACGATAACATGCATTTCAACATGGAGAAGATAGTGCCTTAGCTTTTGTGTAGCAAAAAAAAGAGCAAGGCATTGGTTAACCATGGAGGAATAATGAGTTTCGTAATCAACTAGGACGTGACTAATGTAGTAGATCACTCTCTCTTTCCCGACATCATCATACTGAGTAAGGAAAGTTTCCAAAGCATATGGTGACGCTGCTAGGTAAAGCAAAAAGGGTCTATCCTGTATAGCCCACATCAATATAGGGGGATCAACCAAGTAGGATTTGATTGACTCAAAAGCTTTCTGGCACTCTTCATCCCATATGAAAGAAACATCTTTCTTTAACAAGTGAGTTAAAGGAAGGGTGCGTTCAACCAGTTGAGATATGAATCTACGAATTTCCTGAATCTTCCCTTGCAAACTTTGCAGCTCAGTGATATTCCTGGGTGGAAGCATGTTAAAAATAACATCGGTCTTATTTGTGTCGACCTCGATTCCATGGTGAGAGACTATGAATCCCAAAAGTTTTCCTACGTCTACACTGAAGACACATTTAAGAGGTTTGAGTCTCATCTTATAGAATCAAAGCCTCTAAAAAATAAGACAAAGGTTCTTCACATGATCTTGACAAGTTATAGATTTCTCCAAGATGTCATCAACATAATCTTCTAAAATATTATGAATAAAATTATGAAATATTAGGGTCATTTCCCATTGGTAAGCTCCCGCATTCCTTAACCCAAAGGGAATAACCACATAACATAAAGTACTCCAAGAGGTAGTGAAGGATGTCTTGTACTGATCTTCCAGATTAATATGGATCTAATTGTAACTTGAAAATCCATCCATGAAAGATAATAAGGCATGGCCTATAGTTGAATCCACAATCATATCTATATTAGGTAACGAAAAATCATCCTTAAGAGAAGCCTTATTAAGATCACAAAAGTCAATACATATATGAATATGGCCATCATGTTTGCTAACAACAACAATGTTCAAAATCCAAGGGGAATAGTCGATTGAATGGATAAATCTTGCTTTCAACAACTTCTCTATCTTAGTCTTAACCATGAACACCACGTTGGGATTGATCTTCCAGATTTTCTGCTTAACTAGCTTAGCGTCGAGATATGACGATATTATGAACCACTATAGAATCATCAATACCGGGCATGTCCTCATATTTCCAAGAAAAGATAACAGGATGGGAATGTAGGAGATCAGAGTGCTCGTCCACTTCTTCCGAGGAAAGAAACTTCCCAAATCTTAATTACTTTTTCAAAGGACTTAGGATCCATAGAGATTTCAGTAGTATCTACTTTAAGGAGAGAACTGCGAACTCTAGGATGTGATATTGGAACATCATCACCAACATTGGATAGAGGGTCCTCCTCATCAATACTTAAGACAAATTCTCCAAAATATGCCCGTTCATGTAGGTGATACAAAAATAATCTTTTGTGATGAAAAGGAGGAAAATGGGAGTAGGCACCTAAGAATTCCTCAAGCGCTTCATCTGAAGAGAAGACATCTAAAGGGAATTTCTTGACCTGCTCCCTATCCTCTATTAACTCAGGATGGACCAAACTCAGTGGTTCAAGCGAAATCATATTAACACTACACCAAGGTTTCTACTTAGATTGTTCAATAGAGCACCCCAAATCCAAATAGCACTTTCGCGGCTTAAACTAAATGGGGACTTGGATTCCTTGCTCAATATGCCCCAGGCCTTTCTTCCCATAGCCATATCGAGAAGTGAGTTGATATCAAAAACCATAACAAATTTGTAAAACTTTGAGAGGCAGTGACTCTACGTAGAGGGATTCATTCCACCAGTGAACATCAAATGCATCTACAAGAGCACAATTGTCTCTTTTACTTGATTCAAAAATATTAACCTCTTTTGAAATAGTGGGACTACTCTCCTCAATAGGGGAAGGAATAGTCTCCTTGATAGGATCACAACTCTCTTCCTCAATGGGAGTGTCATCCACTTTTACATTAGAGGTCTTTGGAAACTCTAGACAAGTGGGCTCGCTTTGTATTCTACAATGAAGAATTCAGAGAATTCCATGGACCCCCAATCATCACCAAAGAAAGCATTTGATTCAGGAGAAGAGGCAGATGGGGAGGACTTAGGAATTTGTACTTCATGTGACTCAATTTTAACAACATTTGCTTCAGGAAGAACCTCCATAGAGGATATCGCCGAGGAACACACCATAGCATCAATAGTCAAAGATGGAATACAATTCTTAAGAGTGGAGACAACCGAAGCCTAACCAATAGCCACTAACTCGCAAACATGAATAGCTTCCAGGTCAGCTTTAACTGTGACCACCCAATTATTTGCAACAAACTTTAAGGAACAATGTAAAGTAGAAGTTACGACACCCATATCATGAATCTAGGGTATCCCCAAAAAAATATTGTAAGGTAAAGGGCTAGACATCACATAAACCAAAGTAGGTAAGATAACAGGGCCTAGCTACAAAGGTAGTATTATTGTGCCTAAAGCTTGATGGACAACATTATTGAACCCACAAATGTACAAAGAAGAAGCAACTAGAGAAGATGAATCAACTTTAATCTTAGGTAGTAGGTCAATACCACAAACGTTGAGAGTAGAACTAGTGTGAACAAGAGTACGCCTAATGCCAATGTTATTAACATTAGTTATAATCATCAAAGGGTCCGCTTGCTTCTACACATCTAGAGGTGGGAGTTCTTGGAGATGGAATGTAATATTTGGCGAATCTGCATGAATATGATCCAACAGTGCATTAACATCCATAGGACTAGTGGAGGAAGGAAAGAGGATCTTCGCAAAGGTTTCCTAAAGCATCTCCTAATAAACTAGAGTAGTCTGAAGCAAATCCCAAAGTGAGATCTTAGACAGAGTAACATGGAGCTGCTCGACAAGATCATAATCACCTGGTGCTTTGATTGTAGGCTTAGGAATTGAAAGAAGGCTTGGTTGAGAAGGCGGTAAAGAAGTAGGAACTTGAATAGGTTGAGATGTAGAAATAGAAGGTTGTTGATCCAAATTCTATTTGTTTCTTCATGTATTATATGTGTTCCCAACAACATTATAAGAAGTAGAGTCCGTAGCTTTTATGAACCTTGAGTACAAGTTAGGTGAATCATCTTGATATGAAATACCATTTATAGAATGATCCTCCCTTGGAGAAGGGTTAGCCAGGGTCACATAAATGATAGGTTTCTTAGGGCTTGGAGGAGCCACAAGGACCACCACTACGTTTACCGACTCCTCGACTTGCAGAGAAGAAGTTTGCTTGGAAGATTTACGAATAGGGGAAGATGCTTTTAAGAAATCATATATAACATCATCCAACATGTCAAAATCTTCCTTAGAGAAAGCATTATCATAAACATGAAAACAGTGTAAAAATAGATTTGACATGGTTCATGCCGGGTTCACCAAAATATGAGATAAGAGGGATTTGTTGCACGCGGGTCTCTTCGTTCTCAAGAGATCACCAAGGAAAGAACTGCCCTTATCCACCTCAACATAAAGTAAATGAAGAAATCACAAAGGAAATGTACACAAGCTAACTCTTAGAGAAAACTACTTTAGACCCAAAGAGAGCGAAACTTCTAGATTCCTGCCTCCGACATAGGAGCTCTCGTCCAAAGGATGGAAGTGCAGATTCAAGATGCCAGCGCGGCGCACTGTCATCCAACTGGTGCGTTGGCATCCTAAGTAATAGAAAGCTCAAGAGCTCAGGTGTGCAAAATAAAGTATCACTTCCTAACTCGAATCTAAGGTCTTCTGAGTAGAATAATCAAACAGAGAACAAAAATTCAAGAAAAGCACAAGGAGAACTTGGAGAAAATTTACCCTCAACTAGATGTTCAAGTCTTCACTCCAAGCTCCACTTCACAACCTACACACAATAGAACGAGGGGAAAATGTTGGGGCTATATAAAGGTTTGCCTCAGTCAGACCCCTGTTTTGGTGTTCCCACCTCCATGGACAACCAAATAGAAAAGGAGTATAACTTAAATGGATAAAGTGTGTGGTGAAAGAAAAACCCTCTTCAAGAGTAGAACCTGCAGCACGAGATGGAAAGTGAACAAGTAAATAGAAAAGAGTGAGAGAGAGCATTACCCACAGGGCTAGGACCTCTCTAAAGCACACAGACGCACTGTTGAATGCTTGTTTGAGAGCTATAGCTATTGGAGGGACCTCAGTCTAGTAGAGCTTCACTTGTAGAAGTGTTTCTTGTCAAGGATGAGAGAAATTTGTGAGTGAAGTTGAAGAGATCTTGAGTGAATGAAGTTGGACCCCAAAATGAGAGAAAATGAGGGGTTTTGTTGCATGCAAGGGAGACAAAGAGCCACTACACCCAAAATCCTAACTACTAAGACATGTGTCAAGAGTCAAGGTTCAAGATTCCTTGTTTTAGACTTAGAAAACTGATAGGACACTAACGGATAGCATAGACGTATGTGCGCCACGCAGGTGTCCAAGACATCAATTTTTGGGAAACGTGTCATTAGGTTGCTATTGCTTTGCCATTTGTCCACATGGAGCTAGAATTGTGAAATTATGACCCATGGGATTTTTTCCATTAATGCTCTTAGGTGTCATAAATGCCAGACAAAGTGTAAAAATGTGGAATTGCCCCTAGGTGCAATTCTGTGACATTATAGAAACATGTTTGATAAAAATGGGATCCACTAAATCTGATTCACCATCTTCAAAACTTCAGATATCCCAATTAAGGTTGAACATATTTATTTGTCTCAAGGACAACCTCATCCAACACCTCCTTACTTCATACTCATTAGCACAATCGACCCAATAATATTCCAAGTTGGGAATATGATGAAAACTAAGACCTAGTTGCAATTTTTTTTTTACAAATTCTTTGCTATCAAAAGAAAACATGGCATCATAAAACCGAAAAGTATACCTAATTAGGTCCCTCTCAATGTTGAGTGCATTTGACATAGAGTTGCATGAGAAATAACCAAGTCCAACGAGAAATTTCTTTTTGATCTTCTTTCTCTCCTGGAATCTTTTATTCACCTCTACAAGTTGTCTGTAGATTTCTATTAATACAAATTTATCTTTGTCATACCTAGGGAGTTTTAGTGGAAGACCATCAAATCCTCCAACCCTAATATATGAGAACCTTTAGAATTGAATGAAATGGCTCCAATAAGTATCAACTAGCTATATGGCTTCAGGAGTAAGCCTTAAACCAATATCTCCCCGAATTTTATAAGTTACCCTCATGGTAAAGGTATCGGTAATCCTGCTGTGATGATAGTAACTTTTACCAAATTGTAGCTTGTCATAGTAGTCAAAAATTGAAACTTCCTCTTGTGGATGTGGACTTGGTCTCAATCTTGACCAGGGTCTTGTATTAGCAATGTCATAAATCAAGTATGAAGACATATAAAAGAAATTGTTAAGTAAAAAATGGATGATCATGTGGTGTAAATAGTCACTAATTAGTTGAGCCCAATCCAAGAATTGCATCCCTGTTAGTATAATATGAACAAAGAAATACTTCCATTCTTCAAACTCATGAGCTTTCTCATTTCCACTTAGCCTATGCAGGAGTATAATTATATCAGAAATATCATTTACAAAATGGTTCATGTGCAAGTTTTTGGGTAATTGGAATTTACCCCTCTTAGGTGTGGCAAGCCATTGTCTAGCAATTGTGTTCCTATAAGAGCCTTTTTTTTTTGAAAAAAAAGTCTGTGATAAAGTGAGATCAAATATTGAGTATTGTTCTCTCTTTGGGAATTTCAGACATGAGGAAAAAGCATCTCTATGAAATTTCACTACTAATCTATTTTCATCAGTCCTAACCTCTTCATAATCATAATGTTTTATACATTCCACTATCAAATTCGAACACTGAATTGCAATAGGAAAAGTAGTCACTCGCAATAACCCGCTATCAATTAACCTTTGTGTAATGGGTGGAGGGTTAGGCTTCCCAATTTTTTCCCAAAATTAATCTAAACTCACATGCACTAGCTTGGTATCCCCACTTTCTGGAATGGTGCTAGTTAAGCCAAAAACATATTCGTAGCCCTGATATTGATACTTCTTTATGGCTGAAACCCAAGGGAAAACTTATGCTAGCACAAATTTTCACTCCATAATAGAATTCCTAGCAATTTATAATTTAACCAGACAGAGAAACAATACCTATTAATGGGTCTCAAGCTCTTGGAGCTGAAAATTGTAAGAATTTTTTTCTCTTCTCTACTCTAATTCTTTCTCCCATCTCAATTGAAATGTGCATTTCTCAATGGCTCGAGCCACTTTAAAAACTTCCTTAATTAATGCTTAAGTGGATTAGTAGTTAACACCTCCTTCTATTGAGCTTAACATGTGTAACCTTTCACATCTTCCTTTCATTTCAATGAATTTTTAAATATTTGAAAAGGAATGACTAAGAAGCACCTTTTCAACAGAATGAATAGTTTTCAAACCTCATTGAGGATTGATAGAGGTTTTGAAACCATTATAAAGCTACGAAATGCTTTGTATTTAATATATTCTTCATATCACTTCGTGGAACAAAGTATTTGCCATTGAAAGAGAGGAAAAGAAGTTTTGACAACCATGTCAAAGGCCAATAGAGGTTTCAAATCCTTTACGAAAGTCTGAGATGATTTACTTAAGCTCCTGCGAAACTTGCAAAAGTTGATACGAATACTTCGGGCTTCGACAAAATTTTCTAAACTTAACAAATATCGACTTCAAAGGATAAATTTCGATATATTGGATGAGAGTGAGGGTATGACAACCTAAGCAAGGGCCGATGGAATTTTGAAAACCGCAAGGAGGACTGGCAACTTACATATAGCCAAATTTAGAGTAAGTGAACACGATTTTTGTGAAGGGACAAAAACTATGCTAACAATTGGCTCTAACCAGGGACACAGACTATTTAGGATGAAGCAAGGAACCCAAAAAATAGTGAAGTAGACCAGTGCTTTATCAATTGGGAAGTAGATTCAATATCCATCACAAAAATACAAACCAATCATTCTCAAAAAAACAAAAAAAAACACACCAAAATTGTGACCAAAACTTCTAAACTAAATATATACAAAAAAGGAACTCTTCATGAATACTCACATTTGGTATAACTTGAGGTCTTTACCATTATAAGGAATAAGCAATGGAGTATCATCAAGCTATGACAACTTGAAAATATTTGGGCTGCATTCTTGAGTTACCTCAAATGGACCTTTCTAGAGAGAATCGATCTTCTTGTGTGTGCCCTTAAAATTTCTTCTTTTATCCCATAGCAATACCAAATTTCTGATCATTAATTTTTGGGGCTTGGTATTCTTATCAAAGAGTTTCTTGGCTTCAGCCTGAGATGCATGGTGATCTTCTCTACCATTTTTTTTCTTTGCTCTTCAATCTTAGAGAGATACATAACCCTTTTTTCTAAAGCGTCTTAGAATTCTTGATCCTCTATTGTGGTATGTAGCTTGTTAGTAGACAACTCTAGTGGAAGAGGTAAAACACTTCCTATTCCATATACCAGCTCAAAAGGAGACATACCTATAGCTTTCTTAGGAGTTATCTCACTAGTAGAATTATCAGTGACTAATTTGTAGCATTATCTTTGAATATTCAATACCAATCTATTTTCATCAGTCCTAACCTCTTGTGTCTCATAATCATAATGTTTCATACATTCCACTATCAAATCTGGACACTAAATTGCAACAAGAAAGGAAACCGCTTCCAATAACCTACTTTGAATTAACCTTTGTGTAATGTGTGGAGGGTTAGGTTTCCCAATTTTGTCCCAAAATTCATCTAAACTCATGTTCCCTAGCGTGGTATCCCCAATTTTTGGCATGGTGCTAGTTAAGCCAAAAAATATTAGTAGCCCTGACATTGATACTTCATTGTGGATGAAACCCTAGGGTATAGGTGTAATTTGCAAGGGGAAATCTTATGCCAACATAGTTCTTCACTTTAGAATAGAATTCCCAGTAATTTATAACTTAACTAGATAGAGAAATAGTACCTTTTAATGTGTCTCAAGCTCCAAGAACCAACAACTGCAAGAATTTGTTTCTATGTTCTACTCCAATTCTTTCTCCCATCTCAATTGAAATGTGCATTTCTCAATAGCTTGATCCACTTTAAAACCTTTTGTAATTAATGCTTGAGTGGATGAGTAGTTAACACCTCCTTCTATTGAGGTTGGTACTTGTAACCTTTCATGTCTTCCTTTCATTTCAACTACTTTTCACATATTTGAAAAGGAATAGCTAAGAAGCACCTTTTTGGCAGAATGAACGGTTTTCACAACCTCATCGGGGATCAACAAAGGTTTTGCAACCATTATAAAGTTTCAAAATTCTTTGTCTTTAATATATTCTTTGCATCACTTCTTGGAACAAAGTCTTCACCACTGAAAGGAAAATAAGTTTTGACAACTCTATCAAAGGCCGACAGAGGTTTCAAAACCTTCATGAAACTCTGAGATGATTTAACTTAAGCTCTAATGAAACTTGCAAAAGTTGATACAAATACTTTGGGCTCCGACAAAATTTTCTAAACTTAATGAACATTGACTTCATAGGATAAATTTTGATATATCGGGCGAGAGTGAGGTTATGACAATCTAGGTGGGGGTTGATGGACTTTTGAAAACCACAAGGGGGATTGAAAAACTTACATACTTAGTATCCAAATTTAGATCAAGTGCACACGATTTTTGTGAAGGGATAAAAACTGTGTTAACAATTGGCTCTGACTGGGGATGAAGACTATTCAAGACGAAGCAAGAAACCCAAAAACTAGAGAAGTAGACAAATGCTTTATCAATTGGGTAGTAGAGTCAATATCCATGGAAAAAACACAAACCAAGAATTCTCAAAAAAACCGAAAAAAGAAAAACACACCAAAGTTGTGACCAAAAATCCTAAACTAAATATATACAAAAAGGGGACTCTTCATGAATACTCACATTTGGTATAACTTGAGGTCTTTCCCATTATAAGGAATATGCAATGGAGTATCATCAAGGTATGACAACTTGAAATTATTCAGGCTGCATTCTTGAGTTAGCTTAAATGGACCTTTCTAGAGAGAATCGATCTTCTTGTGTGCACCTTTAGAATCTCTTCTTTTATCCCATAGCAATACCAAATCTTCGATCATGAATTTTTTGGGCCTATCCTTCTTATCAAAGATTTTCTTGACTTTAGCTCAATGCATGGTGATCTTGTTTACCATTTCATTTCATTACTCTTCAATCTTAGAGATACATAACCCTTTTTTTCTAAAGTGTCTCAAAATTCTTGATCCTCTATTGTGGTCTGTAGCTTGTTAACAAACAACTCTAGTGGAAGAGGAAAACCACTGCCTATTCCATACACCAATTCAAACGGAGACATACCTATAGCTTTCTTAGGAGTTATCTTGTCTTCCCACAATGCTTCAAAAAGTTTCTTTTGCCATTTTTTTTTGGTTTTCATCCACTAGTTTCTTAATGATGTTGACATGATTTTTAATACTGGATTCAGCCTACCCATTCCCTTGAGGGTAATAGTATACATAGTGGGATAAAGAGATTCTATTCTCATAGTAGAAGAGAGATATCTCATTGGAAGAAAAATTGGTAGCATTATCAGTGACTAATTTGTAGGGCACTCTAAATTTTACTAAAATATTTTCTTTTGATGAAATCACAAACTACCTATGAAGTTGTTCACTTGACAGGAATGGATTCCACCCACTTTGTGAAGTAGTATGTAGCAGTAAGAATGTGTGCATGCCCAACACTAAATTAAGGATTGATTGGCCCAATAAAATCCAATCCCAGTTGCATAAATGACTCATCAATCACCATAGGTCTCAATGGAAGTGCTGCCAACTGAGGTATTCCTGTGAACTGTTTGCACTTTTCATAATTTTCTACCCAGTAATATGCATCTTGAAACATTCCAGGATAGTAATAACAATTTAATAAGATTTTAAAAGTAGTCATGGAAGAAGAGAAGTGTCCTCCACATGCCTCATTGTGGAATGTCTCCAATAATCTCTTCTATTTATTTTAATCAACACATTTCAAAAATGTGTCATCCGGTCCTCTTTTTTATAAAGTATCTTCTCAAATAACATACTTAGCTGGTTTCAACTTAAGATTCCTCTTTTTCTTAGGAGACAAATGTTTCAGGTATTCTCTATATGTAAGGTAATATGCAAAATTCAAGAACCATTCATCATGAAGGGTAACTAGTAACACCATGGGAAGATCTTTATCCTCTTATTGAGATTGATTTTCAGCCATCAACTTACATAGACCCCTTCCTCTGACCAACTTGGTGGGCTTAATGTCTATATCACACTTTTGTACCTTAGCTATCCATCCTCCTCTTCTATCGCAACCAATATCTTGTTGAGTGAGTACACTTTTGACAACAAGATCTGTTACATAGATAATTGAATGAGAATGTAGAATGTAGAAACAATTTTTTTTTACTGCTTTAATCACAAAGAATGCATGTTTTCAACTTTAGAGTAATTAAGTTCATGTTTCTTCAAAGGTACACTCATGAAGGCAATTGGTGCTTGAATGTTCTGGTCATCAAATTGCAGTAGGATGGCAAACATTGTATGTTTAGAAACATAACAACAAATAATGAAGTATTTATTGAAATCAGATGTACTAATACCAAAGCATGGGTGATTGCTTCTTTAATATACTTGAAGGCTTGCTTGCCAGATTCATTCCACTTAAAAAAATGCTTTTCTTTTATCATATCCACTACGTGTTTGCTTATTTCAGAGAAGTTAGATACAAATTTTCTCAAAAAATTGACTTGTCCAAAGAAATATTTGAACTTGGTCCTATTAGAAGTTAGAATCAATTGTAAGATCGCCTTAACCCTTTCTAGATCTATTTTGACTCCATCCTTTTACACTATATTCCCTAGTAGCTTAACTTTAGTGACTCTTGTATATGCATAAAATTGGTCATGTCTAATTAATCCTGACATTTAATTAAATATTTATTATTTAATTAGTTTCTCTAAAGTCCTCTACATATGATTAAATTTAGTTAACTTAATTATATTGTTCATTCACTTTATTCTTCCACCTTAATTAAATAAATTCACTTTATTTAATTATTTCATATTCATATGTCTACTTAATTAATTAAATAAATACCCTTTATTTATCTTAATTAATTATCACCTTTTGAATTTAATTAAGTCTTTTGATTTAATTAAATTTAAAATATTTCCTTTCTCCTATTCAAAATCTTTCTTCTAATTAATTAAATATTTTATTTAATTAATTTCATCTACATGTCATTTCTTAAAAATTAATTAAATATCTTTATTTAATTAATATCCTTCATATCTTTTCAAATCATAATTAAATATTTTATTTAATTATGAAATCTTTTATTATTCTTCAAATCTTAATTAAATAATTATTTAATTGAAAAAAATCTCCATGCCACCTGTAAATAAATAATTGAATTTATAATTCATTATTTATCTTCTTAAATCTTTCCAAAATCCTCTAAAATGATGATTTTTTATCATCCCATCTTAGCTCTTCCATAAATAAACAATTGAATTTATAATTCATTATTTATCTTCTTAAATCTTTCCAAAATCCTCTAAAAAGATGATTTTTTTATCATCTCATCTTATCTCTTCCATAAATAAATAATTGAATGTATAATTCATTATTTATCTTCTTAAATATTTCCAAAATCTTCTAAAAAGATGATTTTTATCATCTCATATTATCTCTTCATATCTTTATTTAATTAAATATCCTTCATATCTTTTCAAATCATAAATAAATATTTTATTTAATTATGAAATCCTCCATTATTCTTCAAATCTTAATTAAATATTTTATTTAATTAAGAAAAAATTTCATGTCACCAATAAATGAATAATTAATTTGATAAATTCATTATTTATCTTCAAAATCTTTCCTCAATCTCACAAAAAGATGATTTTTACAATTCATCTTTATCATCTCATCTTATCTCTTCCCCGGAAAAGGAAGCAAATCTTGCTTTCTATTTTTCTCTCCAGTCTTATCCATCTTCGACCGTTCGATCTACTAGGAATTATCACAACCGTTGATCACATCAACCAATCAGAAGCTTTTGAAAACTCTATAAATAATGTTGCAAATCCAAGCATTGGTTGGAATTAGAGATCAATTGCATTAGAGATAGGCGATTAGCATTTTAGCATTATCAACTTTAGCATTCATAATTTCGTAATTTTACATTCTAGCAATCATATTTAGTTTAAGCATTTTATTCATATCTTAGCATAGCATGCATTCATCTTCAAATCTCGTTCTCTAGGAAGACTATTTGTTGAGCCTAGCATACAATCTGAGAGCAAGCTGGAATCGACAAAAACATTGGAGATAGAGGACGATAGGACGACATCAAGGACAAAATACTGAGTTTGCATTCTTTCTTATTTGATCTTCTATTTTGATATAATGTCTTATTGGTGTGTTTGATTTATTATTGTTTTTAATCTACATTTCATACACTTAAAAATTGGCCACACAACTCCAACGACTAATTTCTTAGGATTTAAAGAGATTTTGTGGTCTTTACACCTTTGAAGAACCCTCTCTAAATCCCTTAATTGATCTTCCCTCCTTTTAGAAAACACTATCAAGTCATCTCGATAAATCACAATTATCTTATTTTTGAGATCACCAAAGGAGATATCCATAACTCTCTGGAAGGTGGCACCAACATTAATGAGTCCAAATGGCATTTGGTTGTAGGTGAAGGTTCCCTATGGAGTAGTGTATGCTATTTTATGTTGATCCTCTCCTACAACACTAATCTAGTTATACTTGGAGAAGCCATCAAGCATGGACATCATCTTAGAACTTGCTAGTGTTTAGAGGATATGGTTCATCATAGGCATTGGGTAATAATCTTTTAGAGATGCATGATTGAGATTTTGAAAATCTACACAAATCCATATTTCTCCATTCTTGTAAAATGAGACTATATTGGCAACCCAAGTCAAGTGATGAATAGGATATATAATTATAGTTTTTAACATCTTATCAATTTCTCTGAAAATAACATCAGTGACCTTGGGGTTATAATTCCTCTATTTTTGTCTGAAAGAAACTACACCTTCCTTCAATTGTATGTGATGCTGAAAATACCCACCCATGAAATTATTTAAGTCATCATAGCACCAAGCAAAGACTTCTTTGTATTTAATTAGCAATGCCACCATGATCTCTTTCTCCTTAGGTGTACAACACTTTCCTATATATACTAATTTTGGGGATTCAACATCTCCAATATTCACTGTCTCATATTCCCCTGTATTGCTCATGGATTCACTCATTTTCTTCTTAATCACTCGGTCATTCTGATCAAACAAATCTTCTAAGGACACTAGGCTCTCGGGAATCTTATTACCTTTTAATTGAACCATTCCATCCTCCAAGTCTTGTACACTATCCAAACAAAATTCTTGCAATCATTAGTACTACCTTCAAATAAGGCATGGGAAAATATTTTAACATTCTCTAAGAAAGCTTGGGATTTTTTGTCATTATCAAATACTTACCAATGGTTGACATTATCTAGGACACTGGGTCTCTAAATCATCTCAATCTTGTATGATTTTTTCTTGAAATTAGGATGAGGAAGCAACAAGGAAGCAAACACCGCTAAAGAATTAGCCCTAGAATTTAATTCCCTGAGTATGGATTCTATAGAGAAAGCATCAAAGTATTCAATATAATCCCACACTTTATTTTGATAATGTATCAATCTTTCATTCTTAATAGTGAAGACCATGCGTACTTTTTTAGCTATCAATTTAGCGTCCCCCAAGTCTTTGAGTATTTAATTCCCTTATCTTTTTCCTTAGAAAATCCTAATAATAGGGCTTCATATTCTACAGTATTATTGGTATTTGAAAATTCTAACTTATAGGAAAAAGAAAACACTTCACCTATATGAGCAATTAGAACCACACCCACTCTTGAACCAAAACTAGAACATCCATAAAACTCCATTGTCCATAGTTTAGAAGAAATATTTTGACCAATAAATTTTGTGTTTTTGTCATGATCAGAGAGAATCACACAATTCCTAAATTTAGATTCCTCATAGAGAATTTTTGATCTAGGATCTTCCAACTTTAGCACTGAAAACTTAGCCTCTGGTTCAAGGTCCAGGTGTATGGTGCAGGAGCACCTTGCTCACTAGATGCCTTTAATTGGAAAATTTGTAAAAAATTAACTTTCAATTGTAAAAGCATTGTAAAAAGGTCTTGGGAGGTCATAAATAATGTATTTGAAGTATCAAATAGGTCTTAGGTGGCCAAAATATTGGAAAAAGCAAAACTTGTAAAAATTGCTAAAGTTGTCAATAAAGCAAAAATGCAAAAGTGCAAAAAATAAGAAGATGAAGAGTCTTTGTGGGAAAATTGAAGGGATAGGTCGGTGAAAGAAGTTGAAAAGGAATTTATTAGTTGGGAAACATCTATAAAATCATTTTTAAGGTGAGCAAGTGATTATTGATTGTAATCTTGAAGAATTTTGTCAATAAAGTACCTTGCTTTAGTAGATTCAAAGTTTCTTTCTGTTAATTTATTAGTTGTATGGTCTGCACAGTAGTTCTAGACCTTAAATCTTGTTGTTTCAAGAAGCACAGGGAATCAAATTTCATTTGAGTCTTTTTTTAGGGAAATCCATTAAGTAGATCTTTTGTTTGGTTTGATTCTCTCTAACTCGGTCTATAACCCTAAGTATAGGGTTTTGAGAGTCATTTAAGGTTGTAATGACTACTCCACAAAATTAGGCCCTATAGATCGGTGGTGTAGGTTAGTCTTGGGTGTTTTAAGGTTTTTTTATGTTGAAATGTGTAGGGGAAGGAAATATTACAGGTTGGAGGTTATTGTCCTAACAGAAAATAGAGTTTTCCAATAAAAATGAATGGCTCCAAGGTGAGATTTGATGTAAAGGCATGCATGAAGGGTGTAAGAAGGTTTTTATAGTTTTTGAAGGTATATTTCAAAGTGTTGGAAGCATATTCAAGTTGCTTTGAGGTTTGGAGGGTATATTTTCATTAAACCCCTATTTTGCTTGATCAAGATTGAATAGAATGAGGGTTTTACACTACGATGCAAAAATGAGTCTTTTAGTTCCCAAAAGTTGATGATTCTTTGGTTTTGAGACGTATTAAAAGAATTTTTGAAGCTATTTGTTGATTTGGTGGTGATTTAATACTACTTCATTTGTAAATTTAGCCTAATTTGAAGCTTTTTCCAGTGTGCAGTCAAGGTTTCTGATGATTATTGCAAAACAAGTTTGTTTGATATTAAGATATGTGAATATGTGTCAAATGGGTCCCAAGATGTGCTAATAGTTTTAGATGGTTCAAAATGGTTTGAATGATGCACACACTTTTGTCAAGTAGTTGTGCTATTAGGGTTTGGGTGTAAGAGTGCAATAAAATGAGTTCTCCATAAAAAATGAGATGTAGATGGTGAATATTGTTTGGAACTTGTCTAAATGATGTTCTTAAAGGTGTCTAAATGTTTAGGGAAAGGTTTGGAAAGTAAACTTGCAAATTTGGTGTTTGAGTAGTATGATCCAAAGGTGGAAATGGTGTTTTGACTGTAGGATAATAGTAAGTCTGATGGACCAGTGATTTGAGAATATGTATTTGATTTATTGCAATAAAAAAAAGATAAATATAGTACCTTGGAGGTCTGGATAAAGGTTGGTAGCAAGAGTGCATGATTTGCTGTTATTTTGCCATGAAAGTTGCATTGAAGAGTGGATTAATGAATCATGAAAGAATTGAATGGTTTTGTGTTTCTAATCAGGTTATTATAGTAAATTTGATGTTGGTTTAGTTACATTTGTATTTGATAGGAGTGTAGATTCTTGATTTTGAGGAATTGATGATTGGTAGCCTAATGAATGGCCAGAGAATTTGATGAATTTTGTTTAGATGATGAATGAGTTTTTGATGGATTTCCTAATTGATCTGCTCAGTTTGAGTTTGGGTTAGAACCCCTGATGAATTGTGGTTATTGGTAGATGCTCTTGCATCAGTATACCTTTTTACTTCCTATAGGAATAGTAGCATAAGACCAATCTAACTAAATCCCAGCTCCCAAATCCTTACAAAAACTCCTGCTCAGAAGCATGCCACAACTGGCAGGAATATCAACCACAAATATTATGAGTTTAAGCCTCTTGTTAGGGTGGGATGCAAGCACAACTTGAGCATCCTTGATTTTTCCTACCAAAGGGACATGTTGAGATTCAATTGAATACAATTTTCTAAAGGTCTTTTTCAAATTTTGTCCCAAAGAACGATTAATTTGTGTTAGCATAATGTTATTTGAGGTGTTTGAATTGATAATACAATTTCCTAACCTAATCCCATTGAAAAATAAAGAAACATAGAATGGGTTAGGCTTCTTTTCTATAGGATTTGATGTAGGCATATTATTGCTTGAGGTTAGACTAGACGTTGGATCTTCAACATTAACCATTTTTTCATCTAGGGCCACATGAGATTCAAAGGATTCATATTTTACATATTCGAATAATCTCTTCAACTATTTAGGATTCATTCTTAAGTATTCTACCTATGAAATTTTCACTTTTGCATTCTTAAAAAATCAACTATATCAAGTGATCCCAACGGTTTTTCTATAGATGAGGGCTTTGAAGGGTTTTCATTTTTAGAAGTAGCATTATCTTTACTAAGTAAAACCTTAGGAGAGATTTGAGTACCTTTTTGATTGGTATTCTATTGAATTTGAGTCAAAGTGGCATAGATAGGCTCATCTAGAGTGATGTAAACATATCCTCCTCTATCATCACCAAATTCAAATTCAAAATTTCCAATTACAGTCACCATACTAATTAGAGGAATCATCTTCATTAGTAACTTCTTCAATAACCTCCTTCATAGTGGTCATTTGCATAAACCTATTCATTTTAGGGTACTCCACCCCATCATGATCTGTAGTATGATGAAAAGTACACGTGTTCTTTTTATTTCCTCCTGGGGTTGCTTCAATTGCTAGCCTCTACTGAGTAGGAGGGAGAGGGAGAGTTTTGTTACCAAGTAGAAAATTTCATTTTCTTGCTATATCTTGGTAAGGTTGAGAGATTTTCAACATTTGGCTCTTCAAATCATTTATATCATTGGCCAATGTTTGGATCATGGGATCTAAGGAGGTGGAGGCTTGAGATTTATTTGAGTGTAGTTCTTTCTTCCACTTACCTGCCATGACAAAGTCATTCTCTAGTTTAATGGATAATGTTTGCGCTACCTCTAAATTGGTCACTTGTTACCTCTTCAAGAGGAGACTAATATCTGGATGTTGGGTAGTAATAAAGAAACAATTTTTCATCTCATTTGAAGGTCTCTTAGCAGCTTCAATTTTATTTTCCAATTTATTAATCTTAGCAATGAATTCCCTCATAGGTTCATTTTCCTCCTTTTTAGATGGGTCAACTATGCTATTAAGGTGAGATCATCTTCCACACTCTTAAATCTATTTTCGAACCGTGTTTTCATAGTATCCCAATTATTAATAGAAGCATTTGGTAAATGTTAAAACCACTCCACAACAATGTCTACAAGATATTCCATAAACAACTTGATTGCCACATCTTCATGTTACACACCAAGCACTGTATAAGCAACAAAGATGGCGTTTATGTGTTCTTTAGGAGATATTTTCCCATCACCTTTTAAATTTGGAAAATTCTTATAGGAACCCTTAGGTAAATAATTTAATTGAGCACCTAAAGCTAAGGGACCAATGGCTGGTCCCCATGGAACTAGTGGTTGATTAGCCATATTTTGAGGAAAAATAAAAACCAAAGGAATAACAGTCCCATGTAATATTAATGCTTGACAAGTAGAAAAGTAAGGGAGTGATCTGGTTGGAGAGGGGGGTTTAATTCTAGATTTAACCCTTCTTTTAGGGAGAGTAGAATAACCTAAAAGTTGTCTCTTTGCAAATATTCAAAGACAAGATCAACAACACATTTATTTTTATCTCCTCTAGTGTATCTTCAGGAATCTAGGGTGAATTATGGATTGTTCAATGAAGCATGGATAAGGCTACTTAATATTGTCTTCTATTCTATCCATAGTAGGTCACCAAAAATCTATTGGCTAATAGATTGGCACCTTGAGGTTTTATTAGTATAAACTTGACTTAGAGTTTGAAAATGTGAAATTGCCTACAAAAGCTCGAGATAATTATTCCATGTGAGGAATAATCACTCTCTAAATTTTATAGAGTTACAACTCCCACTCATATTTTCAATAAAATCCCAAGAAATTTTTTATTGTAAATCATACATAAGCTTTTAACCTAAAATCAATAAAGGTAGATAAACCTAATACATTGAAGTCACTAACAGTTTCTTGATTAAATTTTTGCATCGAAGGGTGAGCAACCTCCATAATAATATTTCCTGTACTATCATCCTCTAATAACCTAGATGTGATTTTTAATTTCTTAGGCTTAGGAGTCCTTTGGATCAATTGACCTACAAGATATTTTTTCCTAGAAGACTCACTTGAACCATCTTCCTTTTCGTTTATAATTTCTACTCCAACCAAGATGAAGTAGGAGTGGCAATTGATTTGGAACTAGAGGAAACAAATAAAGTCCTTCTCAATCGAGGAGAGGTAGGATGCTCATGTTCTAGAGAAGAAGGTGGAGTAGGACCAATTCTAGGAGACTTATGTACCTCTCTAGCAAGAGAAGATCTATGAGAAGAAAAAGAGGTACTTGCATGAGATGGAGAAGTAGAGACATTAACTGTTTCTTCCTCTCCTTCTACTATTTCTTCATCCTTGTCTTATTGAGGAGGACTAGGGGAATCTTCTCCACATGTTATCTTTAGTAAATTTATTTCAAGAGGTTCATAATCTCCACCACCCTAACTTTCTAATGGTACCTAATGCTCAGTAGAAAATGATGTCCTTAAGGTTATGGGACACTGGCTACTCTCTCCCTGAGGTTGGGTGCTTTGTGACCTATTTGGAGGACATTATTTTTTGTCTTCTTCTTAGAAACACACTCTCCTATTCTCTTCAAGATGGCCAAGGTCTTTGCCTCAATGGTTTCTATCTCTTTGATACTCCAATCCAGTCACAATAGGCTAAATGGAAACATGGTTGATAAAAATGGGATCCACTAAATCTAATTCATCATCTTCAATACCTCAGATATCCCAATTAAGGTTGAACATCTTTATTTGTCTCAAGGACAACCTCATCCAACACCTTCTCCTTACTTCATACTCATTAGCATAATCAACTCAATAATCTTCGAAGTTAGGAATATGATGAAAACTAAGACCTAGTTGCAAATCATTTTTTACAAAGTCTTTTCTATCAAAAGGAAACTTGACATCATAAAACTACAAAGTATATGTAATTAGGTCCCTTTCAATGTTGAGTGCATCCAACATATAGTTGCATGAGAAATTACCAATTCTAATGGGAAACAGTATGCCGATCTTCTTTCTCTCATGGCATATTTTATTAACCTTTGCAAGTTGTCTATAGGCTTCTATTAATACAAATTTATCTTCAAAATACCGAGGGAGTTTTAATGGAAGACCATCAAACCCTCCAAACATAATTAATATATGAAACCTTTTGAATTTTATGAAATGGATCCCATAAGTATCAACTAACTGCATGGATTTAGGAGTTGGCCTTAAACTAATATCTCCTTGTATTTCATGAGTTACCCTCATGCTAAAGGTATCGATAATCCTCTTGTGATGATAGTAAATTTTACCCAATTATAGCTTGTAATATTAAAGTAAAAAATTGGAACTTCCTCTCGTGGATGTGAACTTGGTCTTAATCCTAGCTAGGGTCTTGTATTAGCAATGGTATAAATCAAGTATGAGGACATATAAAAGAATTTTTTGTCAAAAATGGATGATCATGTGGTGTAACTAGTAATTGATAAGTTGAGCCCAATCCAAGAATTGCATCCCTCCTAGTATAATCTGAACAAACAAATACATCCATTCTTCAAACTCATGAGCTTTCTCATTTCCCCTTGGCCTATGTAGGAGTACAATTATATCAAAAATATCATTTACAAAATGGTTCATGTATAGGTTTTTGGGTAATTGGGATTTACCCCTCTTAGGTGTGGCAAGCCATTCTCTAGAAATTATGTTCCTACAAGAGCCTTTATTCTCTGAAAAAGAAGTATATGATAAAGTGAAATCAAATACTGAGTATTATTCTTTCTCTGATATTTTCGGGCATGAGGCAAAAGTATCTCTTTGAATTTTCACTACCAATCTATTGCCATCAGTCTTGACCTATCATGTCTCATAATCATAATGTTTTGTACATTCCACTATCAAATTCATACACTAAATTGCAACAAGAAAAGCAACTGCTTGCAATAACCTCCTTTGAATTAACCTTTGTGTAATGGGTGGAGGGTTAGGTTTCCCAAATTTGTCCCAAAATTCATCTAAACTCACATGCCCTAGCTTGGTATCCCTAATTTCCAGCATGGTGCTAGTTAAGCTTGAAAAATATTCATATCCCTGATATTGATACTTCATTGTGGCTGAAACCCTAGGGTATAGGCGTAATTTTCAAAGGGAAAACTTATGCCAGCATAATTATTCACTTCATAATATATTTCCTAGCAATTTATAACTTAACGAGATAGAGAAATAATACCTTTTAATGTGTCTCAAGCTCTAGGAACAGACAATTGTGAGAATTTGTTTCTCCACTCTACTTGAATTCTTTCTCCCATCTCAATTAAAATGTGAATTTCTCAATAGGTTGAGCCACTTTAAAACCTTTCGTAATTAATGCTTGAGTGGATGAGTAGTTAACAACTCCTTCTAATGAGGTTTGCATGTGTGACCTTTCACGTCTTCCTTTCATTTCAACCACTTTTTAAATTGTAGAGGAGGGGGACCAACCACACCAAGGCTCCTAGTCATGAAGAGCTGAGAGCAGAAGGCTACCCTAATCTAGACCTCAAGTTGGACAAGTGATTTTTTTTAAGGATAGAGAATGAAGAGAACTCTCAATGCTTCTACCACTCTACTTGTATCAATGGGTTAATTTTCAGATTGGTAGATTATCAAATAATAAAGCATACACCCAAAGAAGCTATCAAGAACAATGAAAACTATAAAAATAACGATTATACCTGTCACTCGTTGAAGCTTCCTTGATTCACCTTCATAGCACCTTCTAACTTGCTGATTGTATTGACCTCAGATCGAGTGTGTGAGCAATATTTTCCTATGCCAATGTCCTAAACAAGCTCTGAAGGATTTGAAATATAAATGTCTATGCCTATGAGAAAATGACTATAATGCCTAAGACAAGAATTGAATATGCCAAAATATCATAAATGCTACCAAGAAAATGTGAGTATGAGCGTGAGTATCTGTGTGTAAGTAATCAAAAATGTGAGCAAAATTGGCATTTTATAGAAAATGCAAATTTGGATTGACAAACGAGATTGAATTTTGACAGAAGCCTAAAATCAGAGGACGAGATTTAATGTGACAATCCTTAATTAGGATTAGGGAAAAATTATTAAATGAGTGGTTGAGATGTCATTTGAGAAAATCGAATCGGCGGTGGAGAATAAATGAGATAATTAGTCAAAAAGATAAAAAAAATTGAAAATAAAAAAGATAAAGACTGCCTAATTTGTGAGATTCGAAAAATCAAGAGGATAAGAGTTGCATTGAAAAACAAATATGAAAAAACAAGAATTTGCTCAACTACTTGATTTTTGGAAGAAGATTACCATTTTGAATTAAATTAATTCAAACTATGGATTTTATGTGATAATAAATAATCGATTTTCAGATTATTTACTAAAATGAACCGACAGTCAAGAATGTGAGATCATTTTAAATAATTTCATTTATTTAAAATGAGAGAAATATTAAATTTGACAATTAAATAATTAAATATAATTATTTAATTTAGAGGATATGATTAATAATTAAATAAATTAATAAATTCATTTAATTATGAGAATTAGTGACATATTAAATAAATAAATAAAATTCATTTATTTAATAATCGAGAAGACATAAATGAATAAAGGTAATTAAATAAATTAAGAAATTTATTTAATTGTAAGAAGATAATAGACCATTAGTGATGTATTGAATAAATAAATAAAATTTATTTATTTAATAATCATGAAGAATAAAAGGACATGAATTAATTAAACAATTATGAATTATTTAATTAATAGTCGAATGTGGACCAAGGACATAATTAAATGTCATAATTATGCTAGGATGAAAGATGAAAAATTAAGCTTGCAGGCCCAGGTCATTTTTAAGTGTCTACATTTTTCCCCTTTGTCATAATGTAGCATGTCGCATTGTGACAAAGAAAATAAGTCAAAGCCATGCCCCAGTGAAGGTATAGAGTATCAATGCCCCCTCGGGAAAATTTTCAAATTTTGGGCCGGTGACAGAAAAATTTGGAAATTGTCTCGATAAGTCAATTGGATGAGCAAAAAGATAGTGGCACAAACGATTTCAGATTCTAACATGTTTAAGGCAGCTAAAAGGGCAGTCAAAGTTGGTCAAAAGGGCCTTCAGTAATGACCTAGTTGACAAATGTCATTTTGACTTTTATAAATAGGTTGACAAATTGGTAAAAGTCAATTCATTTTCACTATTTACCTTTGCAAATTTGAGAGTTCAGAGCGAAGAGGACTTCAACAAGGATGGTGATTCCAGTCACAGAGCATCGTGGTGAGATTGTACGGACTTTCAGGCGGCTAGAGGGTTCCGAGCCTGCTGTATGTACCCCTAACCCACTTTTTCATTTTATCATTTTACATGAAAAAATTAGCGTTTTAGGAACAATAACTAATGCGTTGTGATGCATATGCATGCACGTAATCCGCATTTTCTTGCGTGTTCGACGCATTTGATGCGTCGCGACGCAAGTGCAAAAGATAATTAGGATAGACCCAGGATGTCTGACGCATCCGCCAAAAATTGTGACGCATTCGTCATTTTGTGCTTGATTCGAAAGATGTAATGATGCATGTGACATTTCATGATGCATTCGTTTGTTACAGAGACACATTTGGATCAAGTTACACATGTGCCAGAAATCGAGACACAAGTGGCCTGATGTGACGCAAGTGAGGGATAGAATGACACAATTGATGTTTTGCCACACAATTGAGGTGTATAGCGACGCGCACACTTCTTTGAGACACATTTGTAGTCAACGCGACGCATTTGACTTTGACTTTGACTACTGCTGATTTTGATGGGTTTTAAATTTTACATGTTTTTGATGATAATGGCAATTGTCCCTAAAGTGCTAACGCATTGTTTGGCCTTGTGCAAAGACAACTTGCGCCCATCTATACTCAGGAGAACAAGCCATCGACCTTCAGGTTCAATGATCAGCTGACTTAGCGGGAGTGACAATGGTTGATGTGGTTGGGCTTGTATTATGTTGCCTATATTCCTGTTATTCAGGCAAATAGGGGTTTGCTGACTACATTATGTGAGAGGTGGCGGTTAGAGACATGCTCATTCCACTTGCCGATGGGAGAGGCCACAGTGACGCTAGAGGACGTCTATCATATCTTATGTCTATCGATCCGAGGAGAGAGGATTGTTTACGACCCTCAACATGGGTATCAGAAATTCACAGCTTACTATCAGGATGAGGGAGTAGGACTCGACATCGAGGGCTATGAGATCTGTATTTCCTGTGGCACCACCCTTCTGATGATATGGGCCTGGGAGCATGTGGCGATATTCCAACCTCCTATCTAGAGACCACAACTAGCCGAGGGGATCCCTTACACCTATTACTATGCTGGTGCTCTACAACAAATGTGGATGGGAGAGACAGGTTAGTGGCGACATCGTATTGAAACCATGGTTTCATTCATCTAGAGGCCGTACAGAGACTGCCAACAGTGGGATGATGAGGATGACCACCTGAGCTTTTGCAGACAGTACCGTTATCTAATTGGTAGGACAATGCGGAGTCAACTCATTATAGAAATGTACCTACCATAATGTGTACTGAGATAGTTTGGGGAGCAACAGGGTGTACCAGTAGGCACAACCAAGTATGCCAGATCTTCCAGGGAGTCAGCTTGGGGGCCACCGATTCCTGTAGCTTTTGTTGAGCAACAGATTGATGGGCTAGTAGCCCAGCAGTGGGGATGGAGAGGTGAGGTTGCAGATCTCGGGACCATAGCTGACTATGACTTATGGTGGCAGGCACATCAACCAGTACCACTGATAGATCCAGATGGGCCAGTGCTGATTAACAGGAGGTCAGTTATACCACACGTACTGAGAACCAGGCGAGGGGGCAGAGACGGTGACAGAGGCAGAGGTAGGGGGATGAATAGAGGCTGGGGTGGAGGGAGAGATGGGGGCAGGGATGGAGGTCAGGGTGAAGATGATGGGGATGATGGAGGAGACGACCGGAGATGGAGGAGAAATGGCCAGAGGCAGAGCAGGAGGGTGCGACCGCATGTGGCTAGAGCAGCCTTGGATGCTATCCCAAAGGTGGTCGAGGAGGGGGAGAGAGAGGAGGAGGAGTAGCCGAGGCAGGAGCAGGAGGAGTTGAGACAGGAGGAGCAGTCAAGGCAGGAGCAAGAGGAGGAGAGACAGGAGGAGCAGCCGAGGCAAGAGCTTGAGGTGGATGTGGATGTGGATGTGGATGCGGATGTGCTTCGAGACGAGGGAGTCAGTGGAAAGGAGGTCGTAGAGGAGGACGATGATGATGATGATGCTATGGATGAGGCTGAGAGACTCCTGAGGTGGAGGATGGTGGAGGGAGAGGAGGAGATACCATCTACCTCGACATTGCCCCATGATGCCACAACAAACCAGAGGGTGGCAGACCTATAGAGGAGACTGGATGAGAGCATTGTGCAAGTTAGAGCACTACAGTCAGAGCTAGAGGTGGCTCGAGTAGAGAAGGATTAGGAAGTGATTCGTTAGTAGGAGTCAACACAATGGTGGGTGGGTTTTGTGGCGTTATGTTCAGGACCTTCAGGGGATATGGCTCATGAGCTTGCTAGGGTGAGCACTTGGTACGGGTAGTACAAGACCCTCTATGAGCAAGCAGTGCCTCCTGAGCGATGAGATCCTACACTGTCGCGCTCATAGAGAGGCTAGGCAGTGGTCATAGATCAGGGAGTGGGAGCAACAACAGGAGTCACACTAGTGCAGGAGGGTCTACCTCGTCGGGGCACACATCAGGGCACAAGTCCCACCACTCACACAAGCATGCCTCGAGTCATCATTCAAGCCATAGTCATGGGTCTACCGATTCAAAGTAGAGGTCAGTACAGAGGCATCCACCAGTGATAGATCCTTTGTCCTCTTAGAGTCAGGTTGCAGTGTCAGCACAGGTGCCATCAGTGTCAGTGGCATCAGGTTCACAGACAGAGGTTGTTACCGTTCCACCTATTACCTTAGTGCTAGTCACAGGTCCTCAGCCACCACACTCTTTGCCACGAGGGGATGATGAGAGCCTTTCCTAGGGGCATGTTTGCTAAATTTGCTTCTATGTTATGACACATTATGTATAGACCATTGAGCCTGTGAGCTTTATTTTTGGGATATCTCTTGACTCTATCCTGTGACATTATATATTTTTTGACATGATGCTATATGATGATGCAGTTTTGATGTGGCCTACATGTGTGTTATGCGATGTTATTTAATTTATGCATTATGATATATGTGATGTGATGCTTATGTGAATTATGCAGTTATGATGGATGATGATATTTATTTCCTTATATGTCATGTCATGTATGTCTTATGATGGTTACTTATGATATGATGCCTTGATAATGCAATGCTTGTTTATGTGCTATGTCAATGTTGTATCATGGATGATAATGATATGCATAATGTATTTATTTGAATGGATGATGTATGTATGCACTTATGTTTTTGTATGTCATAGGATATCATCGAGAGACGGACAAGAGAAGATGACAAGACAAAAGGAAATGCATGTTATTTCCTAGACCAAATCCTTCCAAACTTTACCATAGGACTTTTGTATTTATTGCTCTTAATCATCACTGGGCAGATTGTTGTGATGGCCAACAAACACCATGATATGACATAAATCAAGGTGTGTAAGGTCGTACCGTCACATAATACAGGAAGTCATAGACAAGGATAATAATGACTCATACCAAGAGTGCAATTGCTCCGGTCTTTTTGTCATAATCAACCACAAGCATAAAAAGACAAGGACAATTCATGAAATGTCGTTGCTTCTCTAAATCCTGTTTCTAGGAAATCCTTGAGAAACTAGCAGCATGATTGCCAAAAGAACGTTGTTTTTCTAAATCCTGTTGTCGGGATCTCACTGAGAAACTAGTAACATGAGTGTCAAAAGACAAGACAATCGTCATGATACGTCGCTGCTTCTCTAAATCCCGGTGTTAGGACCTCGCTGAAAAACTAGTAACATTGACAAAAAGCCACAAACAAATGCCAAGTGTTTGTTGAGTGTTCTAATGTCAAGATGTCAGGTTTGATGATGTCGAGATGCCAGGGTGTCAGGGTTTTGACGATGCCAAGATGACGAAATGCTGAAGATTACCAAATTCAGGAAGGACACATCTTGAATAGTGTTGATGTCGAGAGGATTGATCCATAGATGTCAAAAGGGGACCCTCAAAATGCTAGTGATAGTGACAGTGACGATGCCTAGGAAGGACACATCCTAAGGCATAAATGACAGAGTTTGTTCTTTAGAAGGACACATCTGAAAGATACCGATGTCGAGAGGAGTGATCCTTAAATGTCAAGAGGATCCCTCAAAAATATTGGATGACAATGAAGATGCCTAGGAAGGACACATCCTAAGGCATAAACGATAGAGGCTATTCTTTAGAAGGACACATTTGAAAGATAACCAAGAGTTGAAAATTTGACTGGTTACGACAATTTAACTTGTTTTGACTGAGTTTGACTTGTGTTGACCATATGTCGACTTCTTTGACATGCTGATGTGATTGTCATGTTTTGAATAAATGATTGCCATACTTTATTTTAGGAGTTTTCCTATTTGGAAAATGATGTCTTAACTTGGAGACTTTTGATGTGTGTGCCAGTGTAATGCCATGAACCCTAATGGACTAACCTAGTGCAGCCTTGGGGGCTCATCAACAGATGGCCTTGCCTACATCATACACTCAGAGACCTCGTAGTTCAACATGACCAATGACTTTGTCTTGATGACCAAAGATTGAGTCATGATTTTATTTTGAAAAACCTAAAAGGATTGACCTAATGTCTTGGGGACTCAAATACGAGTCTTGCCTACGTAGCAAATGCGCAGAGACAACGTAGTTCAGACAATGACAAAGAGTGACAGACTTTGACAAGGAATGACTCCGTTTTTGTGTTTTCTAGACATTTTGACCTTGTTGGGGTTTCTTCAGGACGTTTTTCAATTTTTAGGTCTTTCTTTAGGGTGTTTTATGATGTTTTTGTCTTTTTTCAGGACTTTTTTTTTTGTTTTTGTCTTTTGACTTTTTCATGTTTTTGTCTTTTTTTAGGACTTTTTGCAATGTTTTTTTCTTTTTCTTAGGACTTTTTTCAATGTGCCAGACCATGTACGATACCCACTGCAGTCACATGATCAAAATTTTCCCCTAGTCGGGTCCAAGACTTAGCCAATTTTTAAGGGATGGAAAAAAAACAAATATGCATGGGATATTAGATGGGCAGGATATAGGACCCGATGTCAACTGTTTGTCAACCATGAAAGGAAGAGTATGATGTCATGGTAGATGTCATGGTGGTGATGGTAAATGTATTTCATCCTAGGCCAAGACAGACAAAGTAACAGTAGATCATCGAGCAATGATTGACTACGCATGGTGCCTGTTTTCCCAGTTTTCACCATGGTACTTATCCAAGGTGCCTGTTTGCCAGGTTTTCACCATTGAACGAATTATTTCTCTTTACTATTTTTGTCATTTATTTATTTATTATTTTTTTTTGGTGTCACCAAGACGCCTGTTTGCCAGGTTTTCATCAAGGCAACAATTTTTTTTATCATTTTTCAATTTTTTGTTTTGTATTTTGAAGTTTTCGGCTTATCTTTCTGATGCTATGCATAGAACTTCCAAAGATGTAGACTATTGATAGGCTCTGTCAATTGTTCACCCTTTGGAGTAGCTAATTGATACGCTCTAGAACCAAAAGAAGATACGATGACGTAAGGACCCAACCAGTTTGGTTTAAACTTGCCTGGATTTTCTCTGTTAGCCTGGTTCTTAGGGTTCTGCATGAGGACTAAGTCACCAATGTCAAACTTCCTGACCATGACTTTCTTGTTGTAACTATGACAAAGACGGTACTGATATGCCTGTAGATGGTTCAGGGAAGTTTGTCTTATTTCCTCTAACATATCTAGTTCGTGTAGACGTGACTGTCTATACTCCTCATCATCGATCAGACCCTTCAGGGAGACTCATAAGGAAGGAATTTCAACCTCAATGGGCAAGATGGCCTCAGCTCTAAAGACCAGGGAAAACGGAGTGGCTCTTGTGGGTGTGTGAATGCTAGTGTAGTATGCCCACAGAGCAAGGTTGAGTTGAATATTCCAGTCACGACTAGCGTCATTGACAGTCTTTTTCAGGATTTTAATAATGGTTTTATTTGACGCCTCAACTTGACCATTTCCTTGCGGGTAATATGGAGAGGAAAAATGATGTTGGATGTGAAATCGCTCACATAACTCACGAACATCTTAGTTTTTAAATGAACGTCCATTTTCAGTGATGATGGATTGCAGAAGGCCATACTGAAAAATGATATAGTTAAGAATGAATTTGGATATTTGTCTGCCAGTTATGTATGTTAGGGGGATGGCTTCGATCCACTTCGTAAAATACTCAGTGGAGGTTATGGTGAATTTGTGGCCATTGGACGAGGTAGGATGGATCTTACACATGAGGTCGAGTCGCCATTGAGCGAAGGTCCAAGGAGAAGTGATAGGCCGAAGTTCTTGTGCTGGAGCGTGAATCAAATCACTGTGAATCTGGCATTGGTGACAAGTCCTGACATATTCTAGTGCATATTTTTTAATGGTCGGCCAACAGTACCCAAGTCTTGTTATCTTCTTGGCTGGAGTAGGACCACTCGAATGAGACCCACATATACCCTCATGTACTTCGTGTAAGGTTGTACGTGCTTCGTTCATGTCAAGACATTTGAGGAGGGTTTCGTCAAAGCTACGACAGTAAAGGGTGTCACTGATGATGGCATATCTTGTGGTTTTTCAGTTAAAGGACTTCCTTTGGTTATTAGACAGGTTAGGTGGAAGGATTTGGGACTTAAGGTAGTCATAAATGTTTTGATACTAGGGAGAATTGGGACCAACAAGTTCACAGACCATCTCTAATTCAGGAATGTCATAGGCCAGAACCAACAATTGTTTTATTAGGAATTCCAGCTGAGGCATATTGCTTGGAATGTTGAGGAGAGAGCCTATTGTAGCCATTGCATCTACCGCTTTGTTTTGTGCTCTCAGAACTTGTTCAAAAGTCACCATATGAAAGTATGTTTGAAAACTGTCAACCATTCATTTATAGGGCATCAGTTTCTCATCTTTAGTGTCGTAGTCATCGTTAACTTGGTTGATGACCAGTTGAGAATCCCCATAGACATGTAGTGTTCTGATTTTCCATTTTATTGCCATTCTAAGTCTTGTAACCAGTGCCTCGTTTTCTACCACATTATTTGTGCATGGGAAGGCTATGCGGAAAGACTTGGGAATGAAATCTCCTCGAGGCGTGATAAACAATATCCTTGCCCCCGAGCCATGATTAGTATGCGATCCGTCAAAATATAGCATCTACGGTGACTTTGGTTCTGTATGGAATATTGACTCATCTGGGAAATCTACCACTAAGGGGTGATCACTTTGTATAGATGCGTCTGCCAATTGGTTTGCAATCACTTGTCCTTTGATCACTTTTCTTTTGACATACTGAATGTCGTATTCGCTTAGAATCATGACCCATTTTTCCAAACGTCTTGTTAATGTTGCACGACTCAATAGATATTTGAGGGGGTCAATCTTGGCTACCAAATGTGTCTAATGGCTCAACATATAATGTCTTAGCTTCTGAGCTGTGAAGACAACTACCAGGAAAACATGTTCAATTGATGTGTAATTCAGTTCATACCTGACCAATGTCCGACTGATGTAATATATGGCCCTTTCTTTTTCTTCTTGGTCATTTTGTGCTAGTAATGCCCCCAGTGCTGAAGGAGTGGTAGAGATGTATAAGATCAACGGTTTTCCATGAATGGGAGGCATTAGAACTGGTAGTGACAGTAAGTAATCTTTTATTTGCTGAAAGGCTTCTTGGCATTTATCTGTCCATACAAAGGGGATGCCTTTGCGCAGAAGATATTGGAATGGTTGACACTTGTCAGCCAATGTGCTATGAAATGTCAGATAGATTGTAGCTTGCCTTGTAAGGTTCTGAGTTCACCTATTCCTCTGGGCGGAGGCATGTCCATGATGGATTTTACTTTTGCTGGATCGACTTCAATGCCTCGTCGAGACATTATGTATCCCAAAAAATTTCCAGATGTGACGCCAAAGACACATTTCTTAGGATTCAGTTGGACTTTGTATTCTTCTAGCCTCTTGAAAATTGTGTCTAACACCTTCAGATGATCTTTTCTTGTCACTGATTTAGCCAAAAGGTCATCCACGTAATCTTCCATTATCTTATGCATCATGTCATGAAAGATTATGGCCATTGCTCTCTGATATGTGGCGCCTGCATTTTTAAGAGCAAACGACATGACATTCCAACAGTTTGTACCCTTAGGGCAAGTGAATGTTGTTTTATGTTGGTCTTTTGGGGCAATGCAAATTTGATTGTATCCTGAGAAACCATCCATGAGAGACCACATCTCGTATCCTGTTGTGAGATTGGAAATGATATCTATATTCGGCAAAGGAAAGTCATCTTTTGGGCATGCCTTATTTAAGTCTCTAAAATCTGTGCATACTCGGATCATCCCATTTGGCTTTGTTATTGGAACTAGGTTAGATATCCATTGAGCATAATCAATAGACTGTATGAACCTAGCGTCTAGAAGTTTCTTCAACTCAGCCTTGACCAGTAGAGCGACCTGAGGATGCATTTTACGTAGCTTCTGTTTAACTGGTTTAGCATTTGGAAATAATGGTAGATGGTGTAGAACCAGTTCTGGGTCTAGTCCATGCGTGTCTGCATAGGACCATGCGAAGTTGATCTTATGGTCGGAAAAGAATTTGTAAAATTCCAGTTTCTCTTATGTAGTCAGGGATGCTACAAAGAGGACCACTTTGGGATCTTCTATGGTGTCCTCTATGAGCATAGCTGATTTCTCCTGCGTTACTGGGAGAAAGTCCAATCCTCCATCTTTGGGCACCTCAGAGAGGTTTTCACCCGCAAATACGTTCTTTGTTTTTACTTTTTTGTCGTCAGAAGGTGCCTTTCGGTTTTCACCTAAATACGTTTCATTTTTTGTCTTATTTTTATTTTTAATTCTACGACTGGAGGATGGAGCAGTCTCACCAAAGTAAGCCGCACAATCTAGATCAATAGTGAATCCTACCTTGTGATCACCACTGGGTATGCCCTCACGTAAGCCCATAAATTTTGCAATGGCCTCATCATTCTGAAAGGTATCCAGGGTTGGCGAACCTTGTTGGTCCCAATCGATTAGTTGAGGATAAATTAGGGAAATGCCATCATCAGTGTTGGTGAATTGAGGGGAGGATGCAAAAAGCATGTAGATGGATTCAGAGACATTGAAGATGAAGTTATCACCATCCAATTCCACATCGGACTCTATCCAATATTCTCCTTCACTTGTTTCATATTCGTTGTCAAAATAAGGGGTGAATGACTCAGAATCGTGGGTATCGATGTTATCTATCAATTCAAATGGATTCAACTGATGGGATTCAGATGGTGGGGTTTGTATGTCTTGGGTAATGTAAGTGGGACTGTGACTATTCGGTTCCTTATCGATTGTAAATGTTTGTTAAAAGTTTTGTTTAGAGGTCCACTCCCCATCTTCAAGGAACAAATCATCAAGGCAACAGTCACTTAGGGATCGTTCAGAGCCAAATTCCCACTCATGAGAGTCAGTTTCAGTAAGGGATTCCTTGATGGTCTCAACACTTTTTGAAGCATGCACTCGCTCACTCAAAAGTCCATGGGTACGTCGGTCGTCATTGTCGAGCAATCCAAACCCTAAGCCAAGATACTTTGGTATGTTGAAAGATTCTACGGGCTCTCTTCGTCTCGTTTTATTTCTACCTAGGCCACTAGTTCCATCATAGCCCTTAGCCTTCATCATGTCATATCCCTTGCCATATTTCTTAACTGGTAATGGGGGTAGGTCAGCCATTTATTTATAGAGCCATCTTGTAATATCGACAAGGTCCTCATTACTCATGTCTCCCCATTTTATGAAAACCGTTTTTGGTGGAACTTTGAAAATTTCTTTGGGTTCCATTCTAAAACATGGTTGACCATAGACTTTTGGAGACTTGGGTATTGTTGTGATGCTATATGTCGTATGTAGTCTGAATTCTCCACAACCTAGGTCCTGGATCTTGACATTGGATTCATCCTTAGGAAGTGTGGAAGATGGTGGCGTGGTGGAAGATGTGGACGGAGTGGACGTGGAAGATGATGCGAGTGTGGATGGGTTAATGTATTTAGAAGAAGAGGAGCCAAGAGCTTCTCGGTTGATGGGAACTTAGTTTTCAGAAATACCCCTTAGGTTGGTGCAATATTGAAAAGGGTCAGGGTCTCCATATATGGTAATTTTTGTGCCGTCAAATGGGAATTTTAAGCATTGGTGATATGTAGAGGGAACGAATTTTAGGGCATGAATCCATGGGTGACCGAGCAAGATGTTGTAAGGTAATTCTAGATCTAGGACTTGGAAAGTTTTATCAACAATGACTGGTCCCACTTTGATAGGAAGAGAAATAACATCTCTAGAGGAACGTTCTTTGTCATCATATGCTTTTATGACTATACTCTTTGTAGGGTCTACGCATGCATCAAAAAATCCTAGAGCCTTAACCAGTTTTAAGGAGCATATGTTCAACCCTGCTCCACCATCTACTTAAACTCTTCTGACCTTGTGTTTATGGATGAAAGTTTCAATGTGTAATGCATCATTATGGTTAGTCTTGGGTGACGAGTAATCTTGATCAGAAAAAGTGATGTGGTGAGGTGTAGTGAGGTATCCCACCATGGTGTCAAATTGGTTGACATCAATATCCTTAGGGACAGATGACTCTTGCAGGGTTTTATCCAAGATAGCCTTATGCGTGGGAGAAATGTGAAGTAGCTCAAGTATGGAAATCTGTGCAGGGGTTTTGCCTAACTAATCGATAAGGTTAAACTGAATCTTAGGTTGCCTCTGCTTTGCAGATGAGCCGGGTTGTGATTGTTTAGGAGATGGACCAGGTATGGTGATTTTAGGTTGCCTAGCAGGAGGCGGACCAGCTATGGTGATCTTGCGACTTTGATTAGTAGCATTGCATTGGGGCGCTCTTTTAACTGTGATGGTGTTGACACACTCATTATCAGTTCGAATATTGTTTATAGTAGTTCCGTCGGAATAGTCATACTTAGCGCGAGTGTAATTGGCTTGATTATTATTTTCCTTAGGACCTGATGTGGAAGCGTTATTGGAACCATGGTCTTGCAGTGGGTTCTTATGAATGGTATGATCTGAATTAGAGGAAAATTGTGGTCCACCTACCTCAATGATACGATTCTCGATAAGGTCTTGTACAATATTTTTTAGTTGTCGACAGGAAGAAGTTTTATGTCCTTTTGCCTGATGATAATTGCAAAATGCATTATTGTCCCACCGTGCAGGTTTGAATTGTCCTGGGTCATATGGTTTTGGTTCTTGAAGTGTGATGACGCCATTCTGAAGGAATTTCTTGAGGACTTCCTCAATCGGCTCACCCAAGGGAGTGTATGTACGACCCCTGGGGAATTGTCTTATTTGACAATATTTTCCTTGATTATTTTGGCCGTTTTGGTTGTTTGGAGGCACATTGGTAGGGGGTGTCAATATCGTTGTTGATTTGTTTTGTGGTTGAACCCCTTTTAGAGCCAGTACAAGACCCATAGTGTTTACAGCCTTGGCGTCAACAACACCATCATTTGTAACATGTTTATTTTTGACCCAGTACTTGTTTTTGTCAGTGGGAGGATTTACGCTTGCATTTTGAGAACCGTACTTTAGCTCTCCCTTTGCAATAAGGGATTTCTCTATCTAGACACCTTTTTCAACTAGGTCCATGAAGGTTGTGCAACAATGCACTTGTAATGCATATTTCAAGGGTCCTAGAAGTGTTTGAACAAACATGTCCACCTTTTCCTTTTCGGGTATGTTGATGTGACAACGACTGGCTAGACTTCTCCATTTTTGGAAGAATGGGATGAACATTTCGCTAGCATCCTCTTGTGTGAGATTGCATAAGCTAGTAATAGAGGTGTCCATGTCAATGTTGTAAGCGTAATTTTTTATGAACTTGTGTTTAAGTTCATCCCATGTTTGGATATCGTTTTGAGTGGAGAACCATTCAAGGGCAGGACCTGCGAGACTTTTGGAAAAGAGTCTCATCAAGTATGTTGGTTCATATGCGACATCCATACAATTGGTTGTGAATTCTTAGACATGTTTGATAGGGTTTGTCTTTCCTCTGTATTTGGTAAAATTAGGTGACACATATCCCGGAGGAAATGGTGGCGTGTATAAGTTCATGTCGAAGGGATATACGAATAAATCGTATGACACTTCTGATTTCTAGCCAGATATTTTTATGTTTTCTATGGTCTTCTCTAGACCCATCAACTTTGCTTGCAAGGCATCTATTACAGGGTCATTTGTGGCCCCATACATTGGATTGATTGGTACGCCATAGGTCCCCATTTGTTGTGAGTGGATGTTGGTGTGTTGTTGAGGTACATGTTGTTGTGGCATGTATGATATGTTTTGATTTGCATGTTGTTGGTATTGAAAGTTTGGATTGGGGGCATGTTGGTGGGTATGAATATGAGATGAGTATGTCGGAATGTGTCCCCCAGCCATTTGGGTCGATATTTGGGGAGTATGGCGACCCTGAATATTTTGATGCGCGAATGATGCCATAGGTTGTGTTTTGACTACCTTGTCCAAATTGTTGGGTTTGTACAAGGGGAATGGTCATATTTTTTCCTTGGGAGGTGATGGCATTAAGCTATGTTGACACGTTAAAATTTTGTTGTTGTCTTTGAATAAAGATACATCGTTTACCTCCACCCAAAGGATTTTGTGAGATACCAATGAGAGGATATGATGAAGATGTGCTCATGGTACTAGATGTAGTTGTCAATGGAGGATTTGTATGGCTTGATGATTCCCCCATGGTATTTACCATAGTGGTAAAGAGAGGATTGGAATAACTTGCCCACACTTTCGAGGACCCAAAGGTGGCTCTAGCTGATTGTGACGATATTGTGGATATTGTGGGCAATGTGACAAATTGTGTTACTCCAATAGATGTAGTGCTTATTGAATTGGAGTTTTTTGGAATGTTGGGGGTAGCACTCATGGTCGTTGTGACATTCTGCGAGGTGGCATCAAAAAAGTTATTGCTTGTGGTGCTTGGAGGTTGACCAATGTTTGACATGTTATGTGTATTATTGACATTATTGAAAGGAGATGCCGATCTCAAGGTATCAATGTCGAATCCATGAGGTAATTTAGCACCTTGACTTAAAAGTATGGCCAAATATCTGTCTCTGTCATATAAGACCATTTGTTCTACAAAGTAGGTCGCCTCTAGATCTTGTGCTGCTACCTCTAGGTTTTCCTCAAGTATTTGTCCATATTCATCCTTATGTAAGAATGGTTCAAAGGGATTGTTTGATGAGGATGGTATGGTCGTGAGAGGTTGAGTATTCGTGTTACTAAATGAGTCATCAAAAGTCCAATTTGGGTCATAAGAGTGATTGGTGATATTGGAATTAGAATCTTGTCCAAAGTTTCCATTTGTATTTTCTTTCTTTGGAGTCTAGTTTCCACCATAAAAGGGAATTTCTCAAATGAGGGTAATGAAAATGATGACTAAATGCAAGGATGATACTACCCTATTTTTTTTGTATTTTTGTGGCAAAGGATGACAATGTAAGACTATGTTTTTTGGTTTTTTGATAATGAGGGATAACAATGCAAGGTGATGACTAAGGAAATGATTGATGCAAAATGACAAGGTTTTCAAAGCCAAAGTGTCAAATGAGGACCAAGATGGTAATGTTGATGAAGGACTAAGGTGATTAATGTAAAGTCTAGGTTCAAAATGAGGACTAGAGGTGGACAATGCAAAGTCTAAGTTTAAAATGATGACTAAGTTTGGAAAATGTTTGGGAGAAAGGTTTGTCTAACCACTCTAAGCTTGACTTATGTCTCAATTTAGGTTATCAAAAGGACTTGGTAAAGGGAATAAATGACAAGGTCAAAATAACAAGTGAGCCTACCTAACTAGACTGTTGAGTTGGAGGTTCTCACAAAAATGACAATGACCAAATAAAGGAATAATGACTATGTCCCAAGATACCCTAATTTTGAAAACAATAGTTTTTGCAAAGTGAGGAGATTTGGCCTAATCCAAAGTTTTCCAAGATGAAACCTAAGGAAAAAAAATGATGATTATGACGCCTAAGGAATGCGACTAAAATATGGAAATTTTAAACCTATGGTTAACTTGCAAGCTAATGAATGCAAATGATGGATGTTTTGAGCAATTTCGATTTTGGTTTCAAACAAAGACTTTTGAAAAAAAATGTTTTGACAGTAGGCCAAGATGTATGGACTTGAATTCTGGTCTTAAATACGGTTTAGTTTGTTGCTAGGAAAATGCGTCATTAAAGGTAGCAAATACATTGCATCAATCAAATGCGGCTCTAGGAATGTCAAATGCGGTTCAGTTTTGCAAATGCGACTTTACAGAAGTCAAATGCAGTTCATTATTTTGGATGCGGCTTTAGAAAATGCAAATACGTTTTAAGACAGGAAAATGCGGTGTTTGGAGCAGCAAATGCGATTTATCAAAGCAGATGCGTTGCGAAGTCTAGAAAATGCATAGTGACAAAGCGATTGCGGTTTAACAGATGCGTCTCAGGATGTAAAAAAAAGTCAAATTTTCTAATGTTTTGCTTAAAAACCCGGATTGTTGAAAGTTTGACTGTTTTGTTGTTTGTTTTTTTTAAGTAACTAGCAAACACTTGGAAAGCACGATATTTCAAAAAGTAAACAAGCACACAAGAGAACAAGTATGATCCTAGGTTAGGCCAGGACAATATTCACTAGACTCCACATGGGTTTCCCCAGCCGCATATTAGTAGCGTGTGAATCTAGAAGCTTGGCTACACGGGCTCCCCCTTATAGTGCACTCTCTTCTCATGCCAACCAAGCTTCCAACCCCCATGAAACTCCCATGGCAGATTGATCACCTCTACTAAAGATTGCGAAGACGCGGAAGGCTTCACACCGACCGATGTTGTACTAGCAAATATAAGGTTTTAGGCTTACTACACAAGAGTTTTTAATTTGGGACCCCCGTTCAAGTGGCCATACATGGAGTAAGAGATTAATCACCAATTAGGTGGCACTCCAGCCTGAAGAGGTTAAGCTCAATAGGGTTTATGGGAGTACTACTCTGTTCGTATGACACATCTGCACTCATAATCTTAGGTTTTTCGTTAAGATTCACATTTATATATCGGTCAGTGGTAGCTTGGCTTTAGCTCCATTGCTGGTTTGAGTCATGTTGGGGTGATGAAATCCCCAGGCAGACCCAATTTCTAGAGGCAATAATCATTTCTCTTACACCCAGGATCGCATTACTGCGCAAGGGGAGAGGATATTCTGGTTATTGCATCAGGGTTACACAAAGATAAAGTAGGTCTGGCTTTTTGATCACCTAGTTTGCACAGGGTGAGAGCATACTCGCCTACCACTTTCAAACACAACCAAAGAAAATGAAAGACATGTTTATTTTTAAGTGCACCAAAAATAAATGTGTTGTAATCTAATAAAAAACAAACACGATGTTTAGAAATGAGTCTTGGACATTCAAACCTACAAAATCACAAGTTAGTAGTTTGCTTAAATCATCTTGGACTCACGAAATATAACCGCCACATGCTACAAAAAAAAATTAGTAACACGAAAAACCCTATGCTAGAAAAGAAAACCAGAATTCCAAATAGAAAAGAACAAAAATTAGGAAAAAAAAATAGAATGCAAAACAGAGAATGATAGAAAACAGAAAAACCAGAATGCAAAAGGAAGAAAAAAATTTACCAGGAAAATGAGTCGCAACAAAGCGAATGCATCTCGGTCTGACAGGAAGATGCGGCTCGTTTATGTCGAATGTGGCGTTTCGTATTGCGTATGCGGCACCTCAGAGCGATTGTGTCATTTTATCCTTCGAATGTGTCACGACGCATTAGATGTGACGCGATAAAATCAAATGTGGCTTTTCGTACCTGTACCTACAAAAAAGATAGAAAACAAAAAAAATCGTATGGAACAAAAAAATAATGAAGCAGTCGGGTTCACCAATGTATCAATGGGTTAATTTTCAGATTGGTAGATTATCAAATAATAAAGCATACACCCAAAGAAGCTATCAAGAACAATGAAAACTAAAACAAGAAAAATTATACCAGTCACTCGTTGAAGCTTCCTTGATTCACCTTCATAGCACCTTCTAACTTGCTGATTGTATTGCCTTCAGATCGAGTGTGTGAGCAATCTTTGCCTATGCCAATGTCCTAAACAAGCTTTGAAGGATTTGAAATATAAATGTCTATGCCTATGAGAAAATGACTATAATGCCTAAGACAAGAATTGAATATGCCAAAATATCATAAATGTTGCCAAGAAAATGTGAGTATGAGCGTGAGTATCTGTGTGTAAGTAATCGAAAATGTGAGCAAAATTGGAATTTTATAGAAAATTCAATTTTGGATGGATGGACGAGATTGAATTCTGACAGAAGCCTAAAATCAGAGGACGAGATTTAATGTGACAATCCCTAATTAGGATTAGGGCAAAATTATTAAATGAGTGGTTGAGATGTCATTTGAGAAAATTGAATCGACGATGGAGAATAAATGAGATAATTAGTCAGAAAGATAAAGATTTTTCAAAATCAAAAAGATAAAGACTGCCTGATTTGTGAGATTCAAAAAATCAAGAGGATAAGAGTTGCACTGAAAAACAAATCTGAAAAATCAAGAATTTGCTCAATTACTTGATTTTTGGAAGAAGATTACCATTTTGAATTAAATTAATTTAAAATATGGATTTTATGTGATAATAAATAATCAATTTTCAGATTATTTACTAAAATGAACTGACAGTCAAGAATGTGAGATCATTTTAAATAATTTCATTTATTTAAAATGAGAGAAATATTAAATTTGACAATTAAATAATTAAAGATAATTATTTAATTTAGAGGATATGATTAATAATTAAATAAATTAATAAATTCATTTAATTATGAGAATTAGTGACATATTAAATAAATAAATAAAATTCATTTATTTACTAATCGAGAAGACATAAATGAATAAAGGTAATTAAATAAATTAAGAAATTTATTTAATTATAAGAAGATAATAGACCATTAGTGATGTATTGAATAAATAAATAAAATTTATTTATTTAATAATCATGAAGAATAAAAGGACATGAATTAATTAAATAATTATGAATTATTTAATTAATAGTCGAATGTGGACCAAGGACATAATTAAATGTCATAATTATGCTAGGACGAAAGATGAAAAATTAAGCTTGCAGTCCTAGGTCATTTTTAAGTGTCTACACTACTAACCCGAGAGTTTTAATGGGGCTAAAAGAGTAGGTTCTTGGAACCCAGAATGTACTTTGAACAACTCTCTGCCAGAGGACAACAATGTAGAATAGAGACAACAACGTGGTGTGTTGTCATCTCATAGGTGTGCTGGTGTCTATACAGACATACAATGGAAGAGAATAGTCAATAGTGCAAGAAACCTACTGACAACTTAGTAGTTGAGGTTTAAAGTGCTAACCAAAATGATAAATGACAAAATAACCAAAATAACGAGAAAGATAATATAGAAGTGACAAGAACAAAAGTGGTGAAGATTTAACTCACAAAAAGTACAGTTCACCAACAAGCTCTAGACGAACGAGTACCTACACACAAAAGAGCGGGGAAAAATGTTGGGGCTATTTCAAGGCTTGCTACAATCAAACCCCCATTTTGATGTTTCCATCTCCATGAACATCCAGATAGATAAAGGAGTAGAAATGCGATAACGAAACTATGCTAAAAAGTAAAATATCGAATGCTATGAGAAACATTATGCTACTCAAATCTAACAACAAAGTAATAGTAAGGAAGCAATACCACCGGCAACCAAAGAAACTCAAGGCCAATGAGAGAGGAATGCAAGCTTACAACTATGGAAAAGTTGATGTGGTCGCAACGATGTTGAAGGGATTCTCGCAAGACACCAAGTTGCAGCTTCTGTGGAAGATGTGAAATGTTGTGATTGTTGAAAGAGTTGATAGTGCAACTAGTAGCTTGAAGTTGTAAGAATATGGAGCAAGAATGCTAAGAATGTGAAGCAAGATCAAATAAGTGTGTAGAGGACATGAAGAATGTGAAAGATAGACATTTGAAGGCCAATTAGGAGGGAAAGAGTCGTTCAAAGGTCAATAGGAAGGCGTAGAGGTGTTACATTTTGTCGCCAATGGAGAACGTAACACCTTTGCAGATTCCAAAGGCAAGAATCCTATCAAGACGACAACGTGTCACACAAATGTCCACACGCCGCATGTGCATTCCCAACAAAAATTCCTCCATCGACACTCAAAACAAGCACCAACTGGATGAATTTCAAAATGAGGATGTGGAATTACATGGTCGGATTTAATTTTTCTAAGGTGAAGGGTGTAAAAGGGAAATTTTCAAGGGGGTGCAAATTCACTCCTATACATAAATATTTGAAAAGAAATAACTAAGAAGAACCTTTTCAGGAGAATGAACAATTTTCACAACCTTGTCGGGGATCGATAGACGTTTTGCAACCATTATAAAGCTCTAAAATTCTTTGTCTTTAATATATTCTTCGCATCAGTTCTTGGAAAAAATTCTTCACGACTAAAAGGAAAATAATTTTTGATGACCTTGTCGGAGGTTGACAGAGGTTTCAAAACCTTCTCCAAAAACCAAAGATTATTTAACTTAAGCTTCAATGAAACTTGTAAAAGTTGATACGAATACTTTAGGCTCCAAATATTTTTTCTAAACTTAAAAAAGATTGACTTCAAAGGATAAATTTTGATATATTGGACGAGAGTGAGGTTATGATAACCTAGGCGGGGGTCAATGGACTTTTTAAAACCATAAGGAGGATCAAAAAATTACATGCTTAGCCAAATTTAGAGTAAGTGAACACAATTTTTGTGAAGTGATAAAAATTGTGTTAACAATTGGCTCTGATTGGGGATGAGGACTATTCAGGATGAAGCAAGAAACCCAAAAACTAGAGCTATGCTTTATCAATTGGGCAATAGAGTCAATATCCATGGCAAAAATATAGACCAATAATTCTCAAACAACCAAAAAAAGAAAAACACACCAAAATTGTGACCAAAACTTCTAAACTAAATATATGCAAAAAGGGGACTCTTCATGAATACTCACATTTAGAATAACTTGAGGTATTTCCCATTATAAGGAATACACAATGGAGTATCATCAAGGTACAACAACTTGAAATTATTTGAGTTGTATTCTTGAGTTACCTTAAATGGACCTTTTCAGAGAGAATCAATCTTCTTGTGTGCACCCTTATAATCTCTTCTTTTATCCCATAGCAATACCAAATCTTTGATCATGAATTTTCTAGGCCTGGCCTTCTTATCAAAGAGTTTCTTTACTTTATCCTAATGCATGGTGATCTTGTTTACCATTTGATTTATTTTCTCTTCAATCTTAAAGAGATACATAACAAATTTCTTACTCCTCTATTGTGGTCTATAGATTGTTAACAAACAACTCTAGTAGAAGAGGTAAAACACTACCTATTCCATATACCAGCTCAAAAGGAGACATACGTAGGGATTTCTTAGGAGTTATCATGTCTGCTCACAATGCTTCAAAAAGTTTCTTATGCCAATTTTTCTAGTTTTCATGCATCAATTTTTTAATGATGTTGAAAAGATACTAGATTCAACCTGCCCATTCCCCCGAGGGTAATAATATGCAAAGTGGAATAAAGAGATTCCATGCTCATAGCAGAAGAGAGATATCTCATTAGAAGAAAAAAGGGAAGCATTATTAGTGACTAATTTGTAGGGAACTCTGAATCTTACTAAAATATTTTCTTTGATGAAATCACAAACTACCTCTGAAGTTGTTCGCTTGATAGGAATGGCTTCCAACCACTTTGTGAAGTAGTATGTAGCAATACGAATTTTTGTATGCCCAACACTAGATTGAGGATTGATTGGTCTAATAAAATCCAATCCCCATTGCTGAAATGGCTCATCAATCACCACAGTTCTTATTGGAAGTGCTGCCAACTAAGATCTCCCTATGAATTATTTGAACTTTTCACAATTTTCTACGTAGTAATACACATCTTTAAACATTCCAAGATAGTAATAACAATGGATTAATATTTTAAAAGTAGTCATAGTAGAAGAGAAGTGTTCTCAACATGCCTCATTGTGGAATGTCTCTAGTAATCTCTTTTGTTGATTTTAATCAACACATTTCAAAAAATGTGCCATCCAATCCTCTTTTGTATAGAGTAGCAATAAGAATGTTTGTATTCCCAACACTATATTGAGGATTGATTGGTCTAATAAAATCTAATCCCCATTGCTGAAATGGCTCATCAATCACCATAGGTCTTAATGGAAGTGCTGCCAACTAAGATCTCCCTATGAATTATTTGCACTTTTCACAATTTTCTACGTAGTAATACACATCTTTAAACATTCCAAGATAGTAATAACAATGGATTAATATTTTAAAAGTAGTCATAGTAGAAGAGAAGTGTTCTCCACATGCCTCATTGTGGAATGTCTCTAGTAATCTCTTTTGTTGATTTTAATCAACACATTTCAAAAAATGTGCCATCCAATCCTCTTTTGTATAGAGTATCTTCTCATATAACATACTTAGCCACTTCAACTTAAGATTCCTCTTTTTCTTACGAGACAAAAATTTGGGAATTCTCCATATGTGAGGTAATATACAAAATTTGAGAACCATTCATCCTAAATGCTAACTAAAAACATGATGGGAAGATCTTCATCCTCTTCTTGAGATTTATTTTCAGCCATCAACGTACATAGACCCCTTCCTCTGACCAAATTGGTCGGCTTAATGTCTATATCACACTCCTTCACTTTAGCTATCCTTCCTCCTCTTCTATTGCAACCAATACCTTCTTAAGTGAGTACACTTTTGACAACAATATTTGGTACATAGACAATTGAATGAGAGTGTAGAATGTAGAAACAAAACTGTTTGAATGCTTTAACCACATCGAATGAATTTTTTCAATTTGAGAGTAATTAAGTTCATGTTTCTTCAAAGTTACACTCATGAAAGTGATAGGTGCTTCAATGTTCAGGTCATCGACTTATAGTAGGATGGCATACATTGTATGTTCATAAGCATAATAATAAATAGTGAAGTCTTTATCAAAATCAAGATGTACTAATACTGGAGCATGGGTGATTCCTTCTTTAATCTCTTTGAAGGCTTTCTTTCCAGATTCATTCCACTTAAAGCTATTCTTTTATTTCATCATATCCACTGTGTTTGGTGATTTCAGAGAATTCAAGTACAAATTTTCTCAGAAATTTGACTTTTCCAAAAAAATATTTAAACCCAGTCATATTAGAAGGTAGACTCAACTGTAAGATTTCCTTAACCCTTTCTAGATCTATTTTGATTTCCTCCTTTGACACTATATTCCCTATTATCTTACCTTCAGTGAATCTAGAGATTGATTTCTTAGGATTTAAAGAGATGTCATGCTCTGTACACCTCTGAAGAACCCTCTCTAAATCCCTTAAATGATCTTCCCTCCTTTTAGAAAACACTATTAAGTCCTCTAGATAAATCACAATTATCTTGTTTCTGAGATCACCAAAGGAGAGATCCATAGCTCCCTAGAAGGTGGCTCCAACATTAATGAGTCCCAATTTCATTTGATTGTAGGTGAATGTTCCCCATGGAGTAGTGAATGCTATTTTATGTTGATCCTTTCTTGCAACACTAATCTGGTTATACCTAGAGAAGTTGTCGAGCATGGAAATAATCTTAGAACTTGCTACTGTTTGGAGGATATGGTTGACAATGAGTAATTATCTTTTAGAGATGCTTGATTGATAGTGATGAATAGGATATATAATTATAGCTTTTAACATCTTATCAATTTATTTAAAAATAACATCATTGACCTTGGGGTTATAATTCCTCTATTTTTTTTGAAAGCAACTATATCTTCCTTCAATGGTATGTGATGCTAAAACTTCCCACCCATGAAATTATTTTAGTCATTATAGTACCAAGTAAATACTTCTTTTTATTTAATTAGAAGTGCCACCAATCTCTCTTTCTCCTTAGGTGTACAACACTTTCCTATATATACTAATTTTGGGGATTCAACATCTCCAATATTCACCATCTCATATTCCCTTGCATTACTCATGGATTCACTCATTTTCTTGTTAATCACATGTTCATGATGATCAAAAAAATATTTTAAGGACAATAGACCCTTAGGAATGTAGTTACCTTTTAACTGAACCATTCAATCCTTCAAGTCTTGTACATCATCCGGGTAGAATTCCTTGTAATCATTAGTACTACCTTCAAAGAAGGAATGAGTGAATATTTCAGCATTCTCTAAGAAAGCCTAGATTTGTTTGTTATTCTCAAATACTTGCCAATGATTGACATTATCTAGGACACTGGATCTATAAATCATCTCAATCCTGTATAACTTTTTCTTGGTATCAGGATGAGGAGTTCCATTAGGAAATTTTTGTTCTTTTGCAACCCATGGGACCAAATCAACTACACTAGCACATTGGGGTGGATGGATGAATTCTATTGGAGGCCTTGGTTCATTCCATAGGTCTCTAGATCCTTCCAAGCTACATTGCACTAAGGTAGTCTCTTAAGATCCCTAAGAGTAAAAAAATGTCACAATTTTTCCTACCTATTCTCTTAATTTATGACACATACAAATGTCTTGTTTGTACTTATAGGTAGATGTAAATTCCCTCTACAATACCATATCTCATTTTTTTCAACTCTAGACCATTTGACCATGTCAATGATGAATTTATTCTTGAAAAATTCCTCATTTAAAAGTAGCATAAAGGTTCCAATAGAATGTTTTTGTTATTCTACATGTAGTTATGAATATCTTATTTGCACCTATATATGGATTTTGAATCCGACTACAATACCTTATCTCAATTTTTTTCAACTCTAGACCATTTGACCATGCCAAAATGAATGAATTTTTGAAAATGTCTCATTTAAGAGCAATTTAAAAGTGTCAATAGGTATTTTTATTCCTTTTCATCTCATAGGACAAAATCGACTACTCTAGCACATCAGGGTGAGTGAGTGAATTCTACTAGAGGCCTTAGTTCATTCCATAGAAATTTGAATCCTTCCAAGTCACATTACACCAAGGTAATCTCTTAAGATCTTTAAGAGAAAAAAGTTTCCAAATTTGAAATTTCTTTTTCTCTCAATCCATGGTGCCTACGAATACCTCATTTGTACCTATAGGTGAAAATTGAGTCCCTTTACAATACCCTATTTTATTTTTTTCAACTCTAGACCATTTGACTATGCCAACAACGAATGCATTCTTACAAAATAACTCATTCAAAAATAGTGTAAAGGTGTCAATATTGAGAGCAATCTAAAGGTGTCAGTAGGTAATTTTAATTCTTTTGCATCTCATGGTACCAAACCAACTATGCCAACACATTAGGTTGGGTGGGTGAATGTTACTAAAGAAATTAGTTTATTTTGGAGCTCTTTGAATCCTTCTTGACTACATTACATTGAGGAAATCTCTTATGATCCCTAAGAGAAAAAAATAAAAGTGTTTCCTACCTATTCTTTCAATTTATGTAACATATGAATGTCTCATTTGTACCTACAAGTGCATGTCGAGTCCCTCTATAGTAACATCTCTTTATTTTTTAACTCTAGATCATTTGACCATGTTAACAATGAATGCATTCTTGTAAAATGCCTCATTTAAGAGCAAGGTAAATATGCCAATAGTAGTATTTTGTTCTTATGCACCTTGTTGGACCACATTGAGGTGGCAAGTGAATGTTATTGGAGGCCTTAATTCATTTTGTAGGTCTTTGAATCCTTTCATACTACATTATGCTATGAAACTTGAAAGGACAACAATCATCCCTTGATGCTATTATGACCATGAATTACCCAAGAATGAACTTATGAATCCAAATTTCATTGAGATGACTCATTTAAACCCTATGAAATTCATAGAAGTTGATGAAATGAAATAAGCTATATATGCATGGAGTCATGAACAAAATAGGGTTATCATAAAAGGTAAAAATAGGACTATCCACTTGTCTTTTGGATGTCCTAAACCACTTTTTTAGCCCTATCACCATTCTCATCTAGGTTATCAATGTCCTAGGTTTTTTGTCATGAGATCCTTGTTTTTCCTCAACCCATGATGAAGATTATTAGCTTCAAGGATAAAAATGAGCTATCCTTAATTTATTTATTTAAATTTATCTATACATAAATTGAATATTTATTATTTGAATGAACTCGCATTGGCTAATACATATTTCGTATGCCCCCATTGTACACATCAAACTACATGGATATATTATAGAATCATATATAAATAATAAATATAGCGACATCTTCTAATCATAATTGATCATCATATTTATAATTTTAAATTTCATATATATAATGTCATGATAATTTCATATAGTGTATACATTATGTCATGAATACAATAAACATATAAAGAAATTCATAGGCATATAATGTTATACATTGATAAAACAAATTTGTATGTACAAAAAATCCATAAAGGCATTCAATTTTATATGTTGGTAAAATAAAAATTTATTTACAACAAAGTCATAGAAATACAATAAAATAACATAATGTGTTAATCATGTGGATTTGGAGGGAAAATTGAATGATTCTTTGTCTATCAAGAATATGGAGAGGTGACTGATGGTTGTTTCTTTCAAACCCATTGACTGGACCTCCTCTCTAATTTTTTTTGGATGTATACCTATTAATATAATCAACCAATACACACATTAATATATATATATAATGACTAAGTGAATAGTCACTTGTCGCAAGTTGATAATCTCCCTCAATCATTCTCTGCTTCTCTTTAACCATCTGAGGGGTAAGTGTATGAATTGGAGTTGTCACCACCTATGACAAGCATGAATTAAAAAATTAAACTAAAGATGAATATCATTTAAATTTTATAGTATTTTTTGTGTGATAAAACAATAAGTGCAAAAATTAAATCTACATTAATAGCTCATACCTCTATCGAAGAAAATAGAAACATGAAACTTATAATAATGCCCACCATCCTGTGACAAGCATGAATAAAAAAATTAAAATAAAGATTAATACCATTTAAATTTATAGTAATTTTTATGGGATAAAACAATAAGTATAAAAATGAAATTTACATTAATAGCTCATACATCTATCAAAGACATTGGAGACAAAAAAAATGTAGCAATGCCCAACTCCATTGTGTCATGAATATTAGGTTGGGTCTAAATTGATATCATCAAGTAAAAATAGAATAATGTTATTTGACCAAAATTTATCTAATATCATTTACAAACATAATTATTAAAAATATTAAAAGTAACCTCAGTTAAATTTGACATACAACCACTACCACTAATGGGTGTTGACGTCAAAGGTCCAAAATCCACATGTTCATTATCAAATATTAATTTTAATATTACCATTCATATATGAAAAATAATTTACATGTGGTATATTTACTATTTGTTACAAATTACATACTTTTTGACTCAACATGGCTACATAACTAGGAGTTAAAGGGCTGACAAATGTAGGATGAATGCTCTAACTATGGAATTTCATTACATATATATTTTATATTAATTGTCATTCACAGTAGATTACTATAGCTAATTTTATATTTCAAAATAAAGTTTAATAAACTTGAAAACCTTATTGGAAATTACCTATTGTTAGTGAACAAATTTTTCCTTCAAAAACAAATATAGAAAATGGCTCAAGATGCCCAGAAAGAAGAACAATACTAATAGTTGGAGAAGTTGCTATTGGATTAACAACTTTCCTCTGAATTTTAGAGGTACAACTCCCTCTTAAGATATGCAATGAATGAAAACAGGGTATGCTTTTGACCAGAAAGAAAAAAAGAAAAATCTAACACCTACAGACATGAGAGATTGATCTAAAATGAAGTGGATGTAAACAAACAACACAAAGTTCATTTATCTCACACCCACAAGTGAGAACCAAGAAAAGAGTGAGTAGCATAATTTCCCCTCAACAAATGAGTTAATCTGAATTCAAAGCTCCAGATATAAGAACATATACAACCTGAAATAACTAATAGAACATTTGAAGAATGATCAGAAAGACTCAAAGTTCATTTGTAATCAAAGAAAACATTAACAAATACACAGATAAAAAATATTTCTTTCATTTCTCTAATGCAAAAATATGAGTTCAAAGCCTCAAAATCCTATACAACAAACTAAGTTGAAAAGAAAACAAAATTGCCCCTATTTCCCTTGTTCTCGAATAGTTGAGAAAAAGATCCCCCCTCTTACTTCATTGGAAAATAAATAGAACTATTGGGAGACCGTTCACCTCCCGTAACTATTTCAAGAAAACCTCTTCACTTCCCTGATCCTTTTGAGATTTACAAAATAAGTCCCGTGGGGTAATTTTAAACTTTTAAATGAAGGCTATAAAGGACTCATTAAAACTTATAGTCATTGGTTGTTCCTAAGCCGGATCTACCACTAATTGCATCTAATTTGGCAACGTGGCTTCTTCCATTGTGGCCTCTAGGCTGGTGTAATTGGGCCATTCTAAATCTCCCAGCATTAATAATTACCATCATTTTTTCCTCAAGAATATCAATTCTACTTTCAATTATTTGAGTTGAAAGAAGAATTTTTGTTTCTCTTGCTCTAAACTTTTGCATTGTTGTTTCTTTTTTAGTAAGTTTCATACGACCATGAAGAATGCCACATTTGTAAGCCTTGAAGATATTATATTTTTTTTCAAATTCTACAGTAGTTGCATGAAGCTCAGGTAGCACCTTACTTTCATCTATGACAACATAAACTAGAAATATTTTTCCACCATTGCTAAGATATTCTTGCATCATCTGGTATGTTCTCTAAAACCCTTTCTTGTTAGCATAGAAAGAAAATGTTTTCATAGGAAATCAACCAGGAAGACTCTCATTTATTTGACTAAGGGACATGTCTCTAAAGAGAACTAAAACAAAAGTCCTTGGGATTGGAGTAGCAGACATGACAAGCACATGCAGAGAGGAAAATACTTTGTTTGCAACCAACTGTCCATCTTGTAAGTTTAAGTCACTTGCAACTGTCTGGTTCGTAGTTGTGCATACCTTGCTTCTAAACCTTCCCCTTTGTAACACTCCAAAGCAATGTTGTATGTCTATGATAGAAAAGTAAAGAGAGGCAAATTTAACCCTCTTTGCAATCAAGTTGTGCGTGCCATCTATCAATGCAATATCTCTTGTCTCTAATCCCTCACAAATTGAATAAGCCTTCTTCAAGGGTGGGAATCCCATTAAAAGTGCTATCGAATCCTTTCAACTTCATCTATTCTCTCAAGGATAGACACAATGTTCTCATAATGTTACATTGCTAATAGTTCTGTTGGGACCATAAATGCTACCTTTTTGGCATTTGTTTGGAAGCAACAATGACAACTTCAATTTTCAATAACTACTCCTTCACACTTCAAGCATAGACTTTGGATCCTCCATCATAGTCTCATCCATTTTTCATTGCAAAGTCCATAATACATTAAGTTGGTCTTCTGAAATTGGTATTTATTTGTGCTTGTTATACCAAGCTTCACCATAAACTTAGGATTAAATAGTTTGAATCCATTTTGATTCATTATTTTTTTTTGATTCGTAAGTTGTGGGACAAGGGGCCCACTTCCTTTATTAAAATGAAATAAAGAGTTACAAAAATCTGCCACGCAAATAAGAAGGAACAGAGGAACAAAAATAAAGAAGAGAAATCTAGAGAAACCTATAGAAGAACAAAGAACTTGAAACAAGATATCAACCAATATACAATGACAACCAAAGAAACAAACACATAGACTTTCCAACATCCCAAAGCCTAAAGCCTAAGCCCTTCACTTATTGCAAAGGAGGAGGGCCTCCAAATTTATTTGAGAGCCCACCTCCGCCTCCAAGCCTTCAATGCAGAGCTTTTCTATGTCAAATTTCCTTCAAACCTTGCGTTTGGACCCACAATCGGGTTTTAGTTTACTGCTAAGAGTTTGAGAGAGCCCAAGTTTCCGTGGTGGATCCAAAGTGAAGTCATCAAAACAATCCTAATTATGATCTTCCAGATTGTCCATGAAGGGGAAAGTGCCATCCAATTTAGAGCCATCATCCTCTTTTGCCACAGGGGAAACATGGGAGCATTTAAGAATAGGAGCAATCAGAGGGGAAGAGGGAGCCACAGGCTGTTCTGGATTTAGCCCTGAAATAGGAGCAATCAGAGGAGAAGAGGGAGCCACAGACTATTCTGGTTTTAGCCCTGAAACCTAAGAAGGTTCAAAGAACATTCTATGATTTTTCCAAATAAATTTAGTATTCAAAGAGCCATCCTTCTAAACCCACTTCTTCAAGGACACATTCCTTGCCCCAATCAAATGTTGAAGGGGGAAAGCATCAATTCTATGACCCAACTTGTCACAATAGAAGCATCATAAAGACAAAACCTCATAATTTAAAAATTGAGTCCATACACCATGTGAAGAGTGGATCCGGATGGAATGAGAGAGGAGTTTAGAAATGTCAACCAAAGTGAAAAATCTGTAGAATCTAGGATCAAAAGCCATAGAGGCAGTGTCGAGCTTGAAAAAATACCCCACCTAGTTGATCAAAGAGCTAAGAAGATCCACATTGTGCAAAACTAGGGGGAGATTGTACAATCGAATCCAAACAGGAATGTGAGTGATCTTGGTTGTGGACGGATCGAAGAAAGGAAACCATGGGGAGATAACAAGGCCAGAATTCCCAAAGAACCATGGCCCATTCTGCAAAAAAAATTTACAATCCTCCACTGAACAAAAGGTAATCAGAAAAAAACCAAAATAAAGAGATTCAATAGTAGGGGTAGGCATATTAATCCACGTGCATTTAATCCATTTGAGGATGGAAGCCACCAGTGGATTCTTGTGCAAGCATCTAACTACCATAGAGCGAACACCAAAATCCCCAACAACTACATCGATACAACCATTAGAAATGTTGAAGTCCACAAGCTCCTAAGAGAAAACCACAACATAATCCCCAAAGGAAAAGTGCTCACTTCCAAGCTCGAGCCATTGTCCAGATTCTGGGGGGAGGTGATTATGGAGAAACTGAAGGACAGGACAAGCTAGGTTTAGTGGATTGGGAATGAACCTTATAAAAGTCTATGCATTCATGATAAGGGTTCGATTTGTTTTTGTAGCTAGTGACAACATTGGGAGGAGCCGCACCAGATAACGCCTCTCCAGATTTTATAGCCATAGGGTCAAGGTTCTGGGAAGGAGGAGAATGAGCAATGGGCAAAGAGGGAGGATCGAGTGATGCCCCAAAATAGAGGGCATACCTTTTCCGTCCCTCCCTAAACATAGCATGGCGACTGCCCTATTTTGAGCCAAGAGGACATCGAGGCTTTCCATTCGCATTCTTCTGTACATCACCAGCAGGAAGGAAACCTTCACCATTCGCAATCCTTAGAGCATCATCTACGCCATTCATGTCGGGAGAGCCTGCGCACATTTTCACCGCTCCCAATTTGATTCATAATTAAACCTAATAACCAAAATCAATAACTTCTAATGCAGCCAATAGTTTTCCCACATCCAACATCACCCTGTAGAAGATGATTCATTTGCACAGGCCTTCGTAGGTCCTAGATAATCTCTGAAGCAACCTTCAATTGAGAATTTTTAAGTGAAAAGGGAAGTGATCTCAAAACTTTCAAAGTCAAACGTGACCATTTATCAATAGCAAGGCTTCCAACTTCAAGGCCTATTGAATCCTTAACCAAACCATTATTTTTTTTAGTGTAAATGTTCATGACTTCATGCTTCCAAAATTACAATCCCAACAAAAATATCTCAACCATACAATTGTCTAGTGTAGAAGAAGGAATGAATAGTGTAGAGGTCATCCCAAACTCAAGAATTTCTACCTCATATCTTTCATCTGCTTCGTTGCTTAGAATGGGTTTGAAACAAATGTGTCAAAGTTTGGATCCCTTAATAATCTATCCATATGTCATATAAACAATGAACTTAAGGGAGCTCGATGTGCCAACAACACATACATGACCTGTTCCATATTTATTGATCAAGTGATGAGTAAGGATTCTGGCAAGAGGAATTAGGAAATTTCAGAGCTAGGGAATCTTTGAAATCCCCGACAACAAAGGAATCAAGGAGTTACTCTTTTTGAGAAATGTCTGACCTTTTATTAAGAGTTCGGGAGTTTCAAAAAATCCTAACTCTTTGACCTCTCAATATCTTTGCTCTCTTTTATTAAACTGAATTCATCCAATGATGTATTCCACCTTCAAGCTTTCTTCAATGATTTTGATAAATTTTTATCCATTGCTCATCAGACTATTATATATTTATAGTAAATAATTTGCTTACATGTCTACCTAGCTGCCTGTATGTAGAGATCATTAAGTGTGGTGGTGTCTTTATTTGCTACTCATTTCTTAATTGCATAAGAGAATGCACTGACATGGTGTAGCATAGAAATCTGATATCATAGAACAAAATTGCAAGCAAGATCCTTTCGTGCTTAGCTAATATTTTAGGAATTCCTTCGAGAGATAGAAAGTGGCTATTAGACAAGTGAAGACTCAAAATGATAGAGATTACCAATTCAGTCACTCTTTGAAGTTCTAAAGGTCTTAATGCCGCACATTGATGAATGTCTATATCCTGTATCAACCAATCCATGCTGGGAAAAGCTTCATTTGAGAGGGCCAATGCAAATTTCATTTAACTATTAATCTTAGAGAGTCAGCTGCTATTTTATGCCCAACCTTCTAGCCGGCTATGTCCACATTTAAAGGTAGCATTTGAGATGACCAATAAAGCCATGACATTGGTGAAATAGATAACAAAGGCTACCAACAATTGGAGATGAGTCAAGAGTCAAACATTTTGCTACAATTTCTAAGTAAGAAGCTTGTTGATTCAATCATGAAATGCTTATGATTTGTGGAGACATAAAGGTGCATAGAGAATTCATGCCATATCTATACTTATATACTGCCTCATTGTATTGATTTTTCCAAGATATCAACTATGTTTCCAATTTTGCAATGAAGCTTACCTCTTTAATCTAGAAATATCCTGTTGTCTTCATTTGACAAGTCAATCCTAAATATTAATAAATAACTCATAGGTGTCAAGAAGACAAGTGCTCAACCACTATAGCATGAAATTTTGACGAGGGAAATTTAAAAATTTTCAATGCTCAAATTGGGGGATAACACCTATCAATCAATTTTGAAGGTGTTATCAAGAAACTCATCTATCAACACAATATTATCTATTACATATGTATCATCCTCATGGCCCTATCAAACGGACTCCTTAAGCTCTAGATTTTTCTCTATAGTGTTTGTTCCTTGGCATCCTCTAACCCATAGCCATATATATATCCATAGTTGAGACAAAGGTGAGGTGAGTGTTGACACTTGGAAATATCACCCTCAACACCCTATAAAAATGGCTTGCTATATTATATTAAGGTTTATGGAAGGGGAATAATTGACTATAGAGTCTCCACCTCAACACTCTCCTTCAATGTGGAATAAATCATCACATGTTGAATGTATGTCTTGCCTAGGGGTCTTGATACACAGTCTTGGGCATGATGTGTCCACTTCCTATCCTATTTAGATATTTTTACTTTACCTTATAAATATTGTATGTCAAAATAATTTAGAACCCCATTAATAACTCACAATGAGTTTCCTCAATAAATATTTTGGGACCTCATTGTTGTTGCATTAGAGATTGTTAAAAACCATCCACCACATATCTGAAAAAAATCCATTGATTTTGGCACCAACAAATAGGGAATCTCTTGAAATTTTTTGCAAGGGCACATTGATTCTCAAATCAATAAACAATGCACATAGATTGGATTTCAAGATATTTTTCTATTTTACTTGTTTATATGGAAATTTGTAATGAGCCAACCAATTTTTTTCAATTTTTCAATGAACAATCTAGTACAACAAGCACCCATTAAGGTTAGCCCAAATCCAAACAACTGCTGGAAAATAACTCTATGCCAAGAATGCACACTCAATCACAAGATGAGAGTGGTGTTGGCATATGGCACCGAGGATAGTCAACACTCGAAATGAAAGAATAGTGTTGAAAGTAACCCAACCCAAGAATGTGCACCAAGACCCAATGTGGGTGAAGTGCTAGCATATGGTGTTGGGGGCCTTATGAATTTGGTGATGGCTCAGCCAATCAATAGTTTGATGATTACAATGCAAGTTCAAGAAGTAAATGGGCAACTTGTCGATCCCTTCCACTTTTCAATGGGTAGTACAAAAAGAAAAGTGCATTAAAGAAATACTGAACAAGGCCAGTCTCTTCCACAAATGTGGGAATTACAATAGACTGAGCAAGGACTAGTCTCTTTCACAAACGTGGGAAATAGTAAATTGCAAGAAATGAGATGGCTGAACAGTACTACTATAATAGCCTTACAATCAGATATTTTTCCTACAAATAACACTATATTAGAGAAGTCTCAATGTTGCAAATGTGAAGTGTGTCTCTCTAAACACCAAAATGACTCTCCCAACAAGAACCCAACTCAAAATGCCAATTTCTACAATATGATATGATAGACCAATAACTAAGAATGCACAAACTAGCAACTAAACAAACCACTAAAATGCTTGTAACTCACTCCAAACTCACCCAAATAGACTGAAACAAAATGCATAAGCTACTAATGATGTAGGCGCCTAAGAAGCAACAAAAAAACCATCACAAAATATTGATATTTATTTTGCACAAATTTCAAGACAACTTCATAACGGTACAACCCTCTAAGAGGGGCGATTTCTTGCTCTAAAATCCTACACTTGATAATAAAATCTGATAATCAACATGAAGGGTCACCCCAACTAGAAAAACTCATGTAGCAAATACCAAGAACAAAATAAAATATATTCTATGACTTCTAAGCAAAAACAACTTTCAACTATGACTAGACCAACAACTCAAAAATGATCAACAACTACAAGAAACTCCATCTCAATATGCTCAATCTGCTCTCAAGAGTTTAGAACAACCTTTATCTTAGCTAGTTATCTTTCAAGCAAGAAACTAAGCTCAAGCTAGGAGGTATGCATTCCTCGAAGCAACTCACTCACCATTTCGACAACATAACAGTATAGTAGACATGAGATGATCCCAATGAAGAGCAAGAGCCTTCTTTTATAGACTCTGAGAAAGGTCTCCAGAAGCTTCTAGAAAGTGTGCCCAATCCACAAGAAGACATTTAAAATTTTGAAATTACTTTTCCATCCTCCAAGATAGGCGTCCAAGTCAAAGGGGAAATATTTCTTTTAATAAAATAAAACTCTTCATCAAAGTTGGTGTCCCTTTCCTCAAAGCATCATTTTCAACCTTAAAAATATTTTAAATGGCCCCCTGATGAGGTGTCCACCCTCCAAGACCCCTTTTTCAGAACAACTTAAAGTTATATCACTAGGCTAAGGGGTCCAAAGTAAAAATATAACATTTATAGCATGAAATACTTATTTCTCCAAAAAATTGCACCAAAAATCCAAATTCATCATTACCCACTGAACTTCCTGAAGAGGAAAGCCAACTATGCAAATGCCAACATGACCACTGCCAAAAATAGGATTTACTAAAAATAGTAAATTCAGAAAGTTGCTCGGATCAAAGTGCAAGCCATACTATTGTGAAGCTCTCTGAAAACCCAGAAAGAATCCGCAATCCGCAGTCCAAAACTCCAAGTGCCAACCACTAAAAAATATAGAAACAACCTCCTAGAAGATAGGAAACCATAATTTCAACTTTTGACTAGTCTACGGGCCTCCAGGATAGGCTAACAGCCATCAACATTGATCACTGCTGAGAAGGGACATTACAAAATTTTATAGAGTAGAATTTTTATGTGTTATCTCTATTATTGGACCATCTGTTTGTTTGGATACTAATAAAACCTACATGATAAATGGTAGATTACAATGATGATGTGGGGACTCTCCGATATGAAGTAGTTGCATTAGTATTTTCAATATATTAATTTTAATATTTGGAGTTATTTTTTATTGGTTCCAATTTGAACTAAAAAATATTTTGTATCACAAGGAGTTCTAGGAACAAATGGAGGAGTTTCAAGAGGGTTAGGTTATATTTCTTTTCAACAAGAATTCCCTCCACACTGTTGGGTGAATTAATGTTTGGGGGTGTTGAGTGATTTTCAATTCCTATAATTTAAAAATAAAAGTATAAAATAAATAAAAATAAATTTTATTCTCATTTAAAATACAAAAAACCTTACCTTGTCAACCTCATGCACATTGTGGTGGCATTATGCTAATTTTTCACTCAAAGAATTCACAAACATGTTATGTTTTTCCTTGCTCATGTTAAAGCTAGGTAGAAATGAGGTCGGGCTCAAATGAGATTGGCCTCTATTTTTTGTATTTTAACATAGACATAATGCAAACGTATTTTTATTGGTAGCAATTAGCCTAGGCTTAGTCACTACCAAACCATAATGTGAGCATTCTATAACATGCTTATGTTTTCCTTTTGATGGACCAAAAAATCATTGCAACCACTTTTTGGTCCCCCATCTTTGTGCACACACCTTGACAAGGAAAGATATTGAAAGTGGGGCATGGATTAATGTATTCCAACATGGGAGAGTCTAATATCCCTATTGAAATAAAAGAAATGGTAGAGTTGGGTAGAAAGGGATACTAGGAAGGAAATTTTTGAAACTTTGAAATTCAAAATTTTAACATAAAATCTCCATATGTAGAACATTTTAGCATTCTTGTAACTTCCATCACATGTAAGAACATGGGGATGGCAAAGGACAATGCTTAGGTAAAATTGAAAAATGGAGACCCATACAAATATTTCTCAAATCAATCATTTGTAATGGGAAAATTGGGGCCTATGTACACAAAGGAGTTGAGACTCAAATGAAATTTGACACTACAAGTTTGAGCTTCAATAGAATCCTTGAAAGAGGCCATGAATAAACATAATATTTCTATTCCAAAACCTAGCAAGGATCAAGCACTTACTATGGACTAGTAAAATGATTGTGATAACAAACAACATCAATAAACCCAAATCACAAATTAAATCAAAATCACTCAATAAATTAAGGAAATTATATAAAAAATGAATCAAACCTGCAATACCTTACATAATAACCTTTCTTAGTTCCATTGTTCTTCAATTGCACCTTGAAGGATGTTTTTGTAGTTGCTCTAAGAATTTAGCACAAAACCCTTAATAATAATGATAATGAAAATATGTAAATTTCTAAAGGACCAAATGAGATGGATGAAGGTTGTATTTATAGATTGTGTTGGATATCAATCAATGGTTGAGATTGGACAAATAGATAAATTGGTGAGAATTCTTGAGAGGAATTGATTGAGATAAATGAGCTAATTAATTGCATGATTTAAGCCAACTAATTGTATAAAGCAGTTAAATGGAATTGATTCATTAGATAACTACGATTGGTTGTAAGTGAGACTAAATAGATCGAATAATGGACTAGAAGTGAGTGTGAGTTAACTGATGAGGTGGAAAGTGCATGGAGAATTAATAAAAGAATTAAATAAATAAATATTTAATTCATGTGCATATGGGAAAAATAAATAAAATAGTAATTTCATTTATTTTTAGAAGATTTTGTATGGAAGAATAATTAGTTTAATCAAATAATTATAAATAATTATTTAATTAATGTAGAGGAAAAAATATGAAATAGTGAATTAATTAAATAATTAATAATTATTTAATTAAAGTAGAAATAGAGAAATTCAAATTTCAAATAATTAAATAATTAATATTATTTAATTATCCAGGATGAAGGGGAAATGATGTTAATTTAATTAATTAATGAAATATGTAATTAAAATTAGAAGAAGAATTGATGAGAAAAGATGATGTTTTGGAAGAAATGAGTTAGTCATTTTTAGGTTTCTACACTTATAATGAAATGTTTAGATACATCCACACAAAGTTGGATATTTGACTCAAGTGTCTTTCATCACATGATGATCTAATTGAGTCTCTTTCTAATAGTTCTACTTCTTAGATTATAGTGGGTAACTCTACAAAGATTCTATCTTTGGGGTTAGGTATTGAATAGTTGAAAAATGGTTGCATTAAGGATGTGCTCTATTCTTTTTTAAATTACAATATTATCTCCATATAAAATCTTTTACATACTTGGTATGGGAAGATAGTTGAGTTCTCCCCACATGATTTAGTTATTAGAGACCTACAACATCCTAAGAAAATTGTATTAGAAGTTTAAGGAGATTATCTTTAGATTGTCATTGATATGCTTGTTGGCAACATGAGCATGAGATATACAGTGTGCAGATATAGTGTTGCCATTGATGTCAACATTATGATGTGATGTGAAGATTGATGTGCAGTTGGTCTAGTGCGTATAATTGATTGAAGAGATGGTAATCCTATATGCAAATGTAGCTATCTTGGTCTAGTGTATAACAGTCATGTTGAATAACTGACTACATCTAAGAACAACAGTTTTTAGTGCTATGTGCATCCAATTTTTAGTCTGTGTTGATCTACCTTGAAGTATTATGGTCTGCAGTTCCAAGGAAATTTTGTTGGATGTTAGAGGAGGGTGATCCCACATAAGTGGGTTACAATTGCATTGATGAACAAAAATTGCTTGGGTGCTAAAAAAAAATTGGGGGATTTGCTCAAACCCTTTTCTTTTTTTTTTCTTTTAAATGTTGTTTTTAGGGGGTTCTAGTGAACCCCCCTTCTATTGAAGAGGGGTTTGATAGAACCCCCCCTTTTTTCCCTTGCCCCCTCCATTTATAATTTTATGTAGAATTTTGGGTTTCAAAGCTCAGGTTGAGAATGAAAATGGAATCAACTTGAAAAACACAACTAGAGTATTATAGTCCTCGAAACACACTCTCTATCAAGTATAATTTTAATATATTTTGGTTTGATTATGTATTTTTTAAAATTTAGTTTAATTAAACATAGGTTTTTCACCTAAAATCAAGCTCTCTATTATGCACATGTAGAAAAATAGTAGATTATCAAAAAAGAAATCTGAAAAAATTCTAGGTGCTTGGTATTGATGTCCTTGATCCAAAAAAAAACATTGAATTTTGATACATACAAAAAAGTTGTGTTATATGGTCCACCTATGTCTAAATTGTAATTGGTTTGACAAACTTAATTAAGAAAAAAATATTTAATAAAACACTATGAAACCAAATGAAGGTGCTAGATATCATAGTTACAAATCTAAATTGAAAAAAAATAAAATTTATCCTTCACAGTGTTAGTGTAGGTTTTTATTTATTTATTTTTCCTACACATTAGTAAGCTTGCTTAGGTTATACTAGAATGGTTAGGATGAGGACATGTGGCATAATCCTTTAATCACTTGTGTCATTCACACCCACATTTGGGTAGTTGAATGTCACACCCTATTTTGGACTTATTTTCCACCTCCCCATAACCATTTTATGTCTTTACCTGAGTTGGTATAACCATGTATTTGGAATTTACCAAGTAGGTAAAACCTCCCACCTATTATGGGTTAAGGGAGTTATTATTCCTCTTGGTTTTATTTTCCTCTAGTTTTCTATATAATCATCCCTCACCTCTCCCTATGCTAAGTTCACTAGTTCACTTATTCGAAAGTGCTAGTTCAGTGCTAGGAGAGCGTTGAGTTTATTCATCTATGGGTTCTTGTCTTGCTTTCCTTTAGTCACTTTGATCTTGGGTGAATTCACAATTAAATCTAACATGGTATCAAAGCTATTTGTGAGTTGTGGGTTAGTAGATATCTCAATCCATTCTTGAAAGAAAAGTATGATCTTCTCTTGCATCTGATGATAACCTGGAGAATCAGAAACACTTGATAAAGATCTCAGTTTTTGAGGGGGGTTCCTTTCTATTGCATCTTGTTGTAGATAATTTGGAGCTTCCTAGAGACATTCTGAGCTCACCATTGAGTTTAGAGCAGCTAGAAAAGTTAGAATTGGATTTTATTTTGTCCAAATCGAACATCGGGTGCGAGATCTATGAAGGTTTGAAGCAAAGGTTTCATTACTAGATCTGAAGGGTAGCTAATCTTTTAGAGCATTTTCAGCCCAAATGGACCTCACCATCATGCTCATAAAGTGTCAAAACCTAAGGATTGACTACCAATTCATCGATTTTGGAGAAAGTCAAATTTTGAGGCAATTTTTTTTAATTTCTGATCCATATGGCCCCTTCCACACAGCCAATACGGAAAAATATTTTTAAATTAAAAATTCTTCCCTATAAAAAAAAATTATTGTTGAGGATAATTCGCAAGTTTTATTATTGTATTTGAAAAAGGTTTTTTTTTTAAATATAAATAAACAAAATGAAAAAGCAGATTTGATTTTCTGTGGGAACTAGTACAGAGTGTACTCTATACTGTAGGCATGGGTCACATCCGTGGGCCTCAGCAGTCACTTTTTTAAAAACCGACATCGATTAAAATTTTCGATGGGAGGACCTAAAAAAAATTCAGTGTCTTCAATTATATTGACCGAACAGTTTATTAAATCCGACATTTAGTTGCAAGCGGCTGGAATTTAAACTTGGCAATGTCATTTCATAACTGGCAGGCTCAGAGAATATTCTGAGCGAATATTCCATCAGCAAAGATTCCCCACCCAGATTCCGCTGACCCTATGACATCCAAATAGACATCAATTTTTTTCTCTAGCTCAAGCGAACATTCTAGGCTACCAGAGAATATTCATTTGACATTAATTTGAACATCAAATTTAAGCCCTCAGTGTGTGACGATCGTTTAACCATCAATTTTAACTTCGCTCTTGATGATGTCAACACACTTTTGAAAATTTAGCCCCCCCTCTTCATTGAAACTTTTGGTTTTGAAGGTCAACTTTGGGAGGCTCGTTCTCAACCATAAAGAGGCCTTTCACAAGATTTTTTTTTAAAATTTGGGGTAGAATTTCATAGGCTTTGTAGTGGTGGAATCATTTTTTCTCAAGTGTTCCTATTTTTCCAGAAATTTAGTTTTCTCATCAGATCTAAAGGATAGTCACCATTTTTTGAACTTCAAACAACTATAACTTTCACATACGATCTCAGATCGAGGTGATTCTTTTTTTGAAAGTTGATATTTTTCAGAGCACTACATATTGGTGCTATTTTTAGGTTTTTATTTTGATATTGTATTGTACTTTCAGTATGTGGGTCCATTTTGGACACTTGTAAAACTCTATAAAACAACTCCAACATTGTAAACACACTAATTTATAAAGTTCCAAATATTTTTTGTTGGGGGGGATTATTTATTGAGTGAAAAAGGGGGGGTGTCTCTATGTGTTTTTCTTCTTGCATTTTCTCTCACATTGCAACAACAATCTAAAATGGATAAACTAGTTCCTCTGCTCACACCATACAATTACTTTGAGTGGAAAAATGAAATGGAACTTCAATTAGGAAAGTTAAAATTGTATAGAATAACAATGGGTATTGATAAGGAACCTACAGAGGATGAAGAAAATCCTAAATGGTTCAACAAGTGTGATGAAGCTTTTGGCACCTTATGAATGGTTGTGTCTCCTGATCTACGCTTTCATATTCTGTCTAAAAAATCACCAAATGAAGTGTGGAATACTTTGAATACTCTCTTTGGTAAACAAGATGATTTGAGAGCACATTCATTGGAGAACGAGATCATAGTATTGAGCCCATAAAATTTTGACACCATTCAGGATTTCTTTACTAAATTGAATGCCATAAGATTGCAATTGGAGCAATGTGGAGTTAAAAAGGATGACTAACAACTAATTTTGAGTATTCTTTCAAAACTTGGTCTTGATTATGCAGTGTTTGTTTCTACATTTCATGCAATGAAAAAAGCCTTAGGAAAACAATTTACTATGCCTTCTCTAGGTGAGTTCGCAACCGATCTCACAAAGGAGCAAGATAAATTGATTCAAATGGGAAACATTAAATCTTCTAAGTCTCAAGCCTTGACTACAAAACAATGCACTAATAAGAAAAACAAGAAACAAAGGAACCAAGGAGATAGAAAGAAAGATTCAGATAATTCTTCATCTACTTCTAGAGTAGACTCTAAATTCTCTTCAAAAGAGGATTCATCTAAGAAGGAGAAGCCCACTTGTGCATATTGCAAGAGGAGTGGACATGAAGAATATTCTTGTTATAAGAAGGATATTGATGAACTAAAACATCTTCTTGAGAAGAACAAAATCAATTTTCCTTCTTGAATGGTTGATTCAACTTCTTCTTCTAATTCCAAAAATTCAAAACATTCATAATCTGATAAGGAAAAGGCCATACTACAAGGGTTGGTGAATCAAAAGGTAAAGCTCGTTGTGCTTCTACAGGTCTTGGATCAGGGAGATGGCTCCTAGATTATGGAGCTTCTCATCATATGGATTCTATACAGTCTATGTTCTCTTCTTTTGTTTTGCCACCTATTCTAATGGGAAAAATTACATACATGGATGTAATTGGGAAAGGTTACGTTGATTGGGGATGGCACTTTCAATGATATTTTGTGTGTACCTCATCTTTCAAACAATCTTCTTTCCATCTATCAAATTACTCATGGTGGAACAGGGAAGACTGTGGATTTCACACTAGACTCAGTTATCATTAGAGACTTGGAGAGTAGAGAGATAATTACTACTAGGATAGTTGATCATGCCTCTCAGTTATACACCTTTTCAGACTTTGCACCTGATAATGGTTTTGATCCTTTGGTTGTTGATCACACTCCAAGTGTGAGCTTTTATTTTTAGGAGAACTTTGGCTACTTGAACTTGGGTATTCTCACATGTGATCTAGTTCTTGAGCCTTGCATTCCTTCTCCTCCATCTACTATTGCTTTTGAGGATACTTGTGTTACTACATTCATGGATTTTTGTGATTCAGTGCAACAAGATACACATCATCTTCTAGATATAGCTACTTCGAATGACTACTTGACAAACATTGCAGGTTTGTTTATGGAGTCTCATATTTTAGACTTGGGAGACACTATTCATGACATCCATCTTCTCTGTGATGAAGTTGATTCTTCTTCAGTTGTTGTGGAGGAACCTTTGGATCATCTTGTTCATTCTCTACATGATCATTCGTCATAGTTTGACATGATTGTGGATACTTTTGAGCAACATTTAGGGGAGGCCTATTTGTCTTCAGAGGAGATATTAGAGTCTTTGGATCTTGTTCTAAATACATCTCTACTAGGTTTTGGATTGTCATCTTCATCAGTGTGGCCTAGAACACCTGCTTTGATGGTGGCAACTTTCAACATTGACATGGAGATAGATGAGTAGTTTTAAGAGGATTCTTACATTTTGAGCTTTCTTCCATTATATTCCTCTTAGGAATGGGAATACATTCTTCATGCACCTTTGGTTTTGTTTCTTCATAAGGGGAGGAACATTGTTCAACGATCGTGGACAATCTTCTACATCTAGTTTCAAGCATCAACCATTGGTAAAGTTGACTACTTGAGGAAAGGCTACATAGTCTTTCTGATCCTTTCTATTTTGGAGGGGACTTCCTTGCATGGGATTCTTCTTGTGTTGGGAAACTTGTTTTCTTTTTTGTCTTTTGGGGAGGATTTTTGTCCCATTGGGTTTTCTCCTTTTCTCCATTTGTGAGAGATTTTTTTTGTACATGGGTACCTAACATGGCCTAGTAGTCGGGACCCATCTTTATGTCTTTTCACCCACCTAAGCTACACTTAAGCGGGGTGTTAGTGTAGGTTTTTATTTATTTATTTTTCCTACACATTAGTAATCTTGCTTAGGTTATATTAGAATGGTTAGGATGAGGACATGTGGCATAATCCTTCAATCACATGTGTCATTCACACCCACATTTGGGTAGTTGAATGTCACACCCTCTTTTGGATTTATTTGCCACCTTTTCATAACCATTTGTTTTCTTTGCCTGGGTTGGCATAACCATGTATTTGAAATTTACCAAGTAGGAAAAACCTCCCACCTATTATGGGTAAAGGGAGTTATTATTCCTCTTGGTTTTATTTTCCTCTATTTTTCTATATAATCACCCCTTAGCTCTCCCTATGCTAAGTTCACTAGCTCACTTATTCAAAACTGCTAGTTCAGTGCTAGGAGAGTGTTGAGTTTATTCATCTATGGGTTCTTGTATTGCTTTCCTTCAGTCACTTTGATCTTGGGTGACTTCAAAATTAAATCTAACACATAGAAAAAAAGTTGTGTTTATAGACATCACTCTTTAAAAATGGTGTTTACTATTAAAAAATAGTTTTTGAAGGAGATGGAAAAAGAAATGCAATTTGATTCCAAAATTTTTAAAAAATATATATTTAGAATCTATAGACAAAATGTCACAAATTACTAGTTTGCATCATCTTCAAATTATTCATGGTTTAGTAGCTATAGGTGTCCAAAAGTGAAGATTTAGTTAAAAAAGTTTAGTTCAATGTCAAGTTTGGCCAAAAAGTGTAACCAACTATTGTGGGATCACCTAGGAATCTAAATCCAAGCTTTCATGTTGTTTTGACCTCTGGTGCAGAAGTTATGGATGACAGTATATCGGGTTTCCCAATGATAGTGTTTCCTATACAAAGTACCTGTTTCAATTGGTTCACATTCCTTCATGAAAGAATATCTGGTCTTGTAGATTTTTGGAAGTGTTTATAGGTGCCAGATGCATCTATGTTTCAAGTGGTGTGTAGTTTGGAGGTTTGTGTGTTGGTTTGAGGATATTCAATTGGTGTATTTTGGTGTTGTTCACCAGTAGTGCCAACCTAATATGTTTGGGGTCGTGCAGAGTTAAAGGAAATGTTGATCAGTTATGTGGAGCTATTATAGGTCCATGCCAACCTATTTTATATGTCACAAGTTTTGAAATAAGGTGCAAAGCAAGTATGTTTGATCTTGAGACGAAAAGATTGTTTTGTATGATACATCTAATTAGGATAGCCTAATTGATGTTGTAGGTTCTTGTGAATGTAATGGGTATAAGTATAAGATCATTTTTGGTGTTGAAGAGCGATGATTAAGTTGTGTATTTGAATTCCTAAGAAGAGAATGTGAATGTGATGTGAATGTAGAGCAAAGCAAAGTGCTAGAGTAGAGTAGTATGAAGTGTGTTGATTTAGTGTTTTGAGCTTCAGCAAAACTATATTTTTTGCATATTATAGATGCATTTGTAGTAGTTTAGATCTTGGTAGTGAGCCAAACCCTCTCTTCTAACTTTTTTTTATTTTTGTGGGTAGTGAATCCGCTGGGCAGTGAGCCTTTCTGTAATATCTTTTAACCGATTATATATATTATGAGATGAATCTCACGCTTGTTTTTCCCTTTTTGGGTTTTCCATGTAAAAGTATGGTGTTCATGTGTTATATGCTTTGATGGTTATTTTCATGGTTTATTTCCTTATTACAAATTGAATATGATATGTGGAATGAATGTTTAAATGTTTAAGTGGTTTTAGATAATACTGATTCACCCCCCTCTTAGTATTTTGGGTGTTCAACAATTGGTATCAAAACTTGGTTCCTTCAATTAGCTTGATCATTGAGATAGATCTTAGAGTTGAACACATGGCTACTACCTACTCCTCCAAAAGAATTCCTATGGTAGGATTTATTGAAGAAGACAAAATTGGTGATATGGAAGGAGAACTCAAATCTATCCTAGATGATTTGGATAAAGAAAAATCTAAGAATAGAGATTTGAAAAAGGATCTTAATGATGCAGATGAATGCATTAAGATATGGAGAGAGAAACTCAAGAAAGCCATAGATAGGATAAAAGAGATAAATCAATCAAATGAGATCATTCCCAGCTTAAAATTGTATATTGAAGAAAGTAAAAGAGTGGAAGAATGCCTGAATACTAAACTGAAAGACAAATATGAAGAATCCTCAAATCTTGAACAAGAAGTTGTAACCTTGAGATGAGATTTGGATAAAACAAAGATTCAAGAAGAAAAATTCAAGAAGAGCACTATAATGCTTGATGAGATGATTGTAACTAAGAAGGGATCTAAAGGCAAAGAAGGATTAGGTTTCAAAAAAGGAGAAAGCTCAAACACAGATCAAACTCCAAGCAAAACTAAAAATAAGATTGAGGACAAGAAGAACAATGACAAGTAGGTCTAGAATTAGAGGATAGACTTCAAAATACCACCAATCAAACAACCAAATTCACAAAGGTACCCATCCTTTAATGGTTTTTGTTATTCCTGTAATAAATTTGGACATAAGGCTATGGAATGTAGAAGAAGAATGAATCAGAATGTTCAATAATTTCCTAGTCAATGTTTTATATGCAAAAGATTCAATCATAAGGCTAGTGAATGCAGAAATCAAATGATGAATGGCTATAACAATGGTATGATTTTTCAATCTTTCAATGGTTATTGTTATACATGCAATGGATTTAGGAATAAATTTAATCAATGCAGATCGAGAATGGGTGGAAGTAATCATGTTCAAAATTTCAAATGCCACAAATGCAATAAGTTAGGACACGTTGCTAGGTTTTGCAGAAGCAAGAATGTGAAGGCTGATAGGGTAAATAATAGTGATCTAGTGAAAAAGGATAATATAGTAGAGATGAAGAAAGAGATGAACAAGATATGGAAAAGAAAAAAGAGAATAAAGTTAAGGATGATTCTGTGCTAGCTTCTAATGCATATGTTTCCTTCAAAAAATGAGTTAAGAGCTTTGGATCAAGGAGAGTTTTAACAAAAAATCATTAAGCCCCTACCAAAGATATGGTGTTGATAACCTCAACACGTGGATATGAGATGTAGGTTGATATTCTTGACCTATTGGTGAAAAAACCACTAGAAAATATCAAGATGTAGAAGTTTGTAGAGCAATATGTTAGGTCTCAAAAGTGCAGGTTTTAAAACCATAAGAGGGTGCCAATCTCTTAATACACTTTTGGCCCATGAATGAGGCAAACAAGGCTGCTTACCTCCTACTCTTTAGGCTTTTCCAAACCTAGGTGGGTATACCTGAACAATAAGGCAGATTTAAAGTTGGATGTGGTTCCTAAATTAGGCAATCTACTCACTATGGCACATGAGGGTGGAGTAGATGCAAAGCTTGATAGCTATTTCCTACTGAGAGTATTTGGAGAATCAAGAGTGTGAGTTGTATTTATATAAAATATCCTAGATATGACCAGTTCCTACTCCTATTGCATGAATGGAGTGAACGAGTGGATGGTGATTATGGAGATAGATTTGCAGGATAAGTAAACCTATTATTCAACTTAACTTGAAATACTGGGCACTTGAGATGTCTGCACCTTGTGCAAACATGCAAGTTTGTTTATTATAGTGTTCTTTAATAATCCTAGTGATATCCCATCAAGCTATTGTGAAAGCATGAAAGGAATTTTAATTCTTAAATTATGGAAACTGATCAAAACAACTTCTTTAAAAGGATTTTATTCCTGGGTAGGAACCAATTAAAGTAAACTATTTGAAAGGACTTTAATTCACACCAACTAGAAACCAATGAAAGCATCCACATAGTAACAACAAATGTGTTCTGATAAATCTTGCAGACTTAAATAACTTGAAGACACCACTTTGAAGACAACAAAGTAATAGATAAGCATGAAAATTGACACAATAATTGAACACTGAAAATGGATTACGAATTATAAGTAGTCTACTACATTATATTGCTTCAAAATATAAATATTTGTAATAGAAGTATTTAATATGATATGGACGGGTGGATTATGCAATCTATCTACTGACTAATGCCTACTCTAATGGAATATGATATGATGATGATCTAAAAATTGGACCTTGGTTTCCCTATTTGTACAGGAAGCAACAAGCTTTAGGTTCGTTTCCAAAAAGTTACATCGCTTCATAAATAAAACATGATTAGCATAAACATAGAAACATTGAGAGTTTGTGGTGGATGCACTATAGTCCATTAATCTCCAGCAAGCGCTCATGATCACCAAAGACCTGTTCAAGGCTCATGCACCATGATTGTGTATCCAAAACCATCAAAATCTAGTCCCTATTACTCCTCTCTCACTTGGCCTGTGCAATGAATAAGTTGACCTTTGACAAGTGCTCAATGTACCCACTTTTGGAATGAATATCCACATTATGTATAATATCCTTCATTGCATACTCCAATTCAAAAATTCTTCCAAGTTGTTCATATGTTTTCTTAAGCACCTCATCTTCAATCATTGATTGCATCAAGAACAACTGGCAAATAGTGGGCTATCTCATCCTTCCATGTATCTTGATCTTTCAAATATGTTTCCTCAAAGAAGTTGGGAGGGCCATACTCAATGGCTGACTAAAGTCACTTAACTCCTGTGTCAAGATGTTAAGGAAGTATTTATGTGATTTCATGAGATCTTGATATTCTTGTAGCACAGTAGTGTTATCTTCCTTCTTTGCTATGATGTGAGACTCCACTTCCTTCATTTTGTCACTCAATCTGTTGTGTTCCAATAGCGATGCATATGTTTTTTCATGAATATGCCAGACCTTTTCAGCATGCTTATACATATCTCCGAACCTCATGTAGACTATCTCTTATGCCATTTCAAAGATGGTGGTCTTGAGATTTCCTTTTAGCTCTTCTTGTTCCTTTTGAACTTTCTCAAGTTTGCATTTCCTATAGGTAGTTTCTAACATTGCTTCTAGCACCTTTCTTTCATGCTCAACCAGTGGAGAGTAAAGCCTTGAGGAAGAAGGTAGTCTATCTCTATAGATGATCAACTCTTGTTTTAACCTTTCATTCTCTTCTATCAATCCCTTGTTATCCCTTACTAATTTTTTAATTTGAGCCTTGGTGAACTTGACCACATTTACATTTAAGTCAACAGTTTTAGGGTCTGTCTCCCCTACTCTTTGTACCAAAAGATGTCCAAAAATTTGATCATGATCAACAAGGGTAGGATTTTTGCTTGGTGGATAAAGTTCCCATATCTGTAAAGTAGTATTATCAAGATTATATCCTGATCTAGTATAGATCTTATCACCAGCTTCATCTATCAAGTGTAAGGTTTTGTTCTTTCTCTTCAAAAAGTTGTCAAACACAATGGCTAAACTAATATCCCATCCTGGAAGGAGCATAACCCAAAATTCTTTCAATAATGCTCTTCCTCTTTCAGTAATCATATTCTTCATCTCTCTATCAATATCATGTTTAATCTCTTTTAAGGCGTATGCTTCCTTTTTAGGGTCAATGTCTTTTAGCCTTTCCCTTACCACCTTTCCCTTATACTCATAGATGAAATCCTTGAATTTAGAAGTTTGAACTAATGTATCATCTGCAATGAATTCTTGACTGGCATGATGTCTCACATCATTAGATATCTCATTAGAAGCTTCAAAGGTAATCACACTCCTTTCTAGTGGCATTTCATATTGGGGAATAATAGGAGTGTTGATCTGCGTGACCTCTTCTTCCCCCTCAATATCATCTTCAACCATGATTGGGGTGTCAACTAAGAAGCTTACCTTTGGAGTAGGTTGTGGTGAAAAATGGCCCAGTGTTGTTATATCTTTTGCTTTCCTCCTAGATCCAACACTTCTTGTCTTCTCAAATGCTACCAGAGGTACATCATTTATTAGTTCTTCATGCAAAATCTCTTGTTCAATTCTTTCCATGGGATCTTGAATTTCATGAAAGGCTTCTACATAGGATGGGTTATTATTCATTCTCCAAGCTTTAGCCATAACAATTCTATTGTATGCATTCATTCTCATTATCACTTGAATTTCCCCATAGTTCCTGAAGACATCATCCACACGGAACTCATGCTCATATCCTTTCAATTTTTGAGAAATATTGGCATCATAAATGAAATGTTTAGGTCAAATTTTTCTCTCTTGTTTCCCACCGGAAAGCCATAATAATCTAGCTTGCTACCAACCAAGTCATACCCTGTATCAAAAATAATAGTGAAGTCACCAAAACATAGAGTGGAAGGCATAAAAGTTTGTCTTCCATAGCTTTTCAGATGCATGAATGTTGAATAAGACAATTGTCTTATGATCTCAAGGTATGCAACTCTGTCTAGCATAGTTTTAGGTAGTAAATATGGTACTGCCTCAAATCCATATACTCTAATAACAATACAATCTAAAAAATGCATATCAATCTCCCCAATTGTGATTCATTTTTCCATCATGACCCTTCTCCTTTGGTTGGAGGAACCTTTGTATTTCTATAAATTATAGTTACATTTGTGCTCGAGCAATTTGTATAAGGGTTTGACAAAATGTTCTTCAAAGTACAAGTAGTGGGATCTCCCACATCTACTATCCCACACGGATGTCCACATTTGCACTGGTCTAGAATTCCCATCACTATATAGATATTTTATTCTCAATTATTCTCCTCATATTCCCATCACTTTCCCTTCATACAGAATCATATGCATAAGAAGTGAATAGTGTTTGAAGCTGATAGCTTCACTATTGTTCTTAATAGCATTAAGAACACTATTAATGGCCTCAAATAGATATTATGCATAGTCATAGGGCCTGGAATCTTGGCTTTGAATGTCCACATCTAGAACCATGGGAGCTATAGTCATGTTAGTAGGGGCATCAACTCCTAGTACTTGGCCAACTGAATAGTAGGTGTATTGATAGTATTCTTCAAAAAAATCTATAGAGAATGGGGGCCTTTCATCACTAGAAAACCTCCTAGGTTGATTTCCTTGACCTTTAGTCTTGTGCAAAGGTAGCTTCCACCTCTTATAGCTTGTATACATAGTGAAATATTCTTTGAACAAATCTCTCATCCGCAATTTCCTCTTCAAGGAGGTATCCAATTGGAAAACCATACAAATATAGTCTTGTGTTATAATCATTAACTATGACCCATCGTGTAAGTGAATTGCCCTTGTTTTTGGATTATAATTCCTTTCCAATGCTTTAATTAGTTCTACGTTCATGAAAACATTGGGAATCACAAGTTTTCCAAGATTCAAGTTCCATGGGTTTGAAATTGGCCTATGTCTGTACTTCTTCCTATAGTGATAAATGAACAAGTCATAACCCTTGTGCAGAGTCCACACATCTCCAAAATTCTTGTGTTTGTCCTCTAGAGTCTCACATGATGGGTTTAATTGAGTTTTTCTTCTCAATTTTGGTCTAGACCCGGGACATTGGTCTATTAAGTCTTGGTTTAGTGGCCTACTCTCTATTTTTTTCCTTTTTTCCCTTGTTTTCTCTAGGGTTTTATCCATTTTAACCCTACTTGTGTTGTACTTCAAGCTATCTTCCAAAAAATTATGTTCAATTGAGCCAAGATTTACTTACTTGAATAAATTCTGGAAATTTTGAGCTGCTCACCGTCGTCCAATTCCATCCTACGGATACTTAGCCACAATTCATAGTGATTTTTGATTTCTTAGAGGTTTGGTGCAAGAGCACCCAGGTCACTAAATGCCTTCAAGAGGCTAATATGTTAATTTTGTAATAATGCAAGTCAAATTGATGTTTGAATGCTTTGTAAAAGCTAATTTGAATGTAATCAAGTCATAAAAGAAGTCACTAGGAGGTGAAAATGCAAAAAAAATGCAAATAATGCAATATTGTTGTCAAAATGTGATTATGTAAACAAAAAGGTATAAATCAAGCATATTAAGAGTTAAAAGGTAGTTGAACCAATGGAGGAAGTTGGTAAGTTGGTTACAAGGAGGGAAAAGTTATAAAAATCATGTAAAGGTCGAGCAAAGGATTCCATTGTATTCTTGAAGAGTTAGAAATAATAAAAGTTCCTTGTTTTAGTTTATTTCTGTTTTTTCCAGCATTTTTTACTGTTCCCATGTTTGGTACGGTCTGGTACTTCATTGTACGGACTCCCAATTGACATGGTTGGAAAGAGGGCAGAGTCTACTTTCTTTTGGTGGTGATTTGACTCATTTTCGTTAAGTATTAAGAAAGTTACATTGATTTTAATGAAAGAGGGTCTGAAATTCTGTACCTAGGTTTTGAGAGTCTAAAGGAGTATTTCATCACTACTCCACCAATGTAGGACAAGTAGATTGGTGGAGTAGGTTAGGGATACGATTTTTTTGTTGTGTTTAGATGTTTAATTGTGCAGGAATAAGCAAGAATGCTTGGAAGAAGTTGCTGCTACGCAGGGAAAATGAAGGATTTCCACACACAAGTTGCTGCTACAGTCATGGTTCTTGAAGAAACAGATCTTGCAGGGTCTTGGAATTGTTGTAGAAGGTGTAATAAGAGGTGTTACAAGGTGTTAGAAGTGTTGGTCAGTGAAAGAAAGGTTTGCAAATGTTTTATTCAAGAAACCCTCCTTAATTTGTGTTGTTTTCACCCTATAAACAAGGGTTTTGTGGATCAGCTGGTTTTTATGGTTTATATTCCTTACAAATGGTAAAATCATGAGATTTGTGGTATTTACTAAGACTTTTTTGGGGTTTTGAGTATTTTGGGAGTGATTGGAAGGGGTCTCCTTTGTAAATCAGGCCTCTTTTTGTAGCCTTTTGATAGCACACAGTTTACAGATCTAATGAATTCTTATAAACAAATCTTTTGCATGTTCATGTTTTGTTGATGTGGATGCCAAGGGGTGTCTAAAGGTGCATTTGGTTCTTTGAAACTTATTTTGATTTGTGTGTTTTACCCGATCTAGGGCATGGAGTCCTATTTGGCAAATGGTGCTTGGTTGCATAAGATAATGAAAATCTGATAAACAGTGAGATGGTGATCATAAACTCTTGAATTTTGTTTTATGATGAAATTACAGTTGTATTTTTGTTTGGATAAGGTTCTTTATGAAAGGTTATGGCAGTATGGAGGTTTTAACATGTGCATTCAATATGCTTTCGTGATGGTTGAGCACTAAAATCTGATATTTCTAACAGAACAGTGATATGGGAGTTTGTACTTGGATTGTTTTTGTTAAGATGATAATGTTTTCAATGATTAAGAAGTCTGGTAATGGCAGAGTAATGATTAGGAATATGGTTTGTTGAAATAGAATACTGATTTGTTGCCTTGGTTGTCAGTTGTATTGAGGATTCTATGTTGAAGTATAGATTGGTGTTGATGTTTTTGGGATGATAAAGATGAATTTGCATCTGATTTTGATGTGGTCTATGGAGGATTGATAGCATGTGAGTAGTTGATGGATTTTGCTGAATAAAAAGTGAATTTTGATGAAAGTATAATTGTATCTTCTCTTGATTTGATTTGGGAATGAAGTTCCTTGAAGAATGAGTGTTTGGTTTGGATGCCTCTGCATCAAGGTTGTATTTATCAAAATTCAACATGCTCGAGCTAGCTCTGGTTCATAAACGGTGCTCACACCACCCTTCCAATCAACTTGCACATTAATAGAAGTTGTCTCTTTGATGAATTCATCATTCAAATCAATCCGGTGAAAATTATTTCATATTTTGTTGAAGAGACTTTAATCACGATGCCTATATCTCTCTTCAATGTACCCTTGACCATCTTTTGAAAAATGTCTAGGAGACATTTAGATTTATCTCTTTGATGTTGCAAGGTCTCTTCGATATCTACATTTCAAGCTCTTCCCTGATGGTCCCCTTTTGTAGATGAGACTGGCGGATATATCTTGCCAACAAGCCTATGTCTCCTTGACATATCCTTATCTCTCCCTATGACAGTATTACTTGTTAATGATCTCTATGTGACTTTTTCATGTCGAGGAGACCCATGGTCACCTCTCTCTGACATCTCTTAGTCTCATTGATAGTATGTGTTTACATTTGCGCCAGAATGTCGAGGAGACTTTTGATAATGTCTACTTGATACTCTTGTATCTCCTCAACATGTCATTGTTACGATGTCGATGAGACCTTGATCAATGTCTGTTCGATGTCTCTATGTCTCACCAATATTTTTCTCCTTGAATGTCGAAGAGACTCCCTTACTTCTCTCCTCGATATACCGATGTCTCCTCGACATTGTCATTTGTCCATGCTATTTTACTAGTTATTTACCACTTATTTTATGATAATCTCTCAATGTCCAAGACATGTTTTTCTATTTCCTAAATGCTAAATACTCCACATGATTTGTTGGTGAGACATAGATTTTCTCCTCGACATGTCCAAGTCTCTTATACATATCATTCTTTAGGCTGACGAGAAGACATTTGAATATGTCTCTTAGACATTCAAAAGCCTCATCTATATTTCACATCGGCCCTTCCTACTCGTGTCGAAGAGACTATGGTGAGACTCTCTTCGATATGGCATTGTCTTGGTGACACGCCATGTGTTGCTATGGGAACATTTCAGACAGGGAATTCACTTGAATATTATAATCAAAGGGCCTTATTTGGTGGTTTATATATGAGGATCTATTAGTGTCAACTACTATGAAATGGAGATGAAACATATGGTGAGTGTGGGAGGATGGGTGAAAATGGAAATATGAAAAAATAACCAAGGTGGATTTTTTGGCTCTAACACAATCGAAGGTGAATGTGCATTACAGTTAGGGTTTATCATCTTTTTGTGCCTAACTTCAAATTAGTGCACTCAATGTGAATTAGGCTATTTAAAAAAGGGTTTATAAGTGATTTAACATATGTCTAAGTCATTTTCAAATGATTATTCAAAGAGATAAGAGCGGTGAAGGAGCGGAGAGAAGAATTTCAAAAATCTTATGAATGAAACCCTAACTAACAATGAATGAAAGGTATTTATAGTTTCTATTTTCCCTGCGCTTTCGAAGTACTTTCATTATGATTTGAAGATGTATTGATGCAGGAGCATCTAGTGGTGTAGGGGAATCTTGCTTCACCCAAAAAAATGTTTTTCCTTATTTTCTTTAGTTGTTTTGAGTCCCATGATGGCATTTAATGGGTGTAAGACAGTCATAAGTCAGAAAAGGTGAAAAACGGTCACTTACTATTTTTAGTAATTTGGCCTAAACGAGCTCGTATGGACCTGAAAATTTACCCCAAGGAGTGTAATTTGAAAAATATTTTTGGTGGCAAAAGAATTGTATTAATACCTTGTATGGTTTGGTAGATATTAAACTTTCCATCCTGAGAAATTTCTCCAATGCAACTTCAAATTCAAATATGAAAACCTTAGAAGCCTCGAAACAACTCAAAAGGTGGATGAACCGATCTACGATGGTTGGGAGTTGCATATCTCTTTGAGAGCTTTCCAAAAATACATTATAATAGAAAGTTGGACACTTAGATAAAAAATTATGGCTTCGTGAAGCTACCCCACTAAAAAGTGAATTTCATTAAATATCTTCCTAGGAAAGAAATCAAACGACGAGACTTTTGGCACCAAAACAAAAGGAAAGTTACACATTCTAGAACATTCTAGGGAAATTATTGGATAAAATAAAAAGGGATAAGTAGGGGTTGTAGAAGGTGGCTCCATTAGTGTAGATTGTGGCTCCAAATAATATATTTTGTTTTTAGAGTTGATTTTGTTGTAATGAATCAAGCCCATGAGACTGTAGCATCATAAGTTTTGAATCTGTAATTTCATTTTTTGAAAATAATTGAAAGTGAGTTATTTTTTGTCTTGCATCTTTTCTGTTGTTATCTATTGTTGTGATTTTTGAGGGTTTTGGGTGGTGTGTCCCTCATCAAGTGGTATCATAGTGAGTTATCTTGAGTGTGTAAATAGATCACCGAATGTGAGGTAGTTTGCATTGGGACTTGTGGTTGTGGGTTTTTGAGAAAAGTGATTGAAATGCCTCCACGAAGAAACTATGTTGGTGGAAGAAATTTTGTACTGGAAAAGGGTTTTAAAGCCTTACAGAGATAAGTTCAAGCATTGCAAGAGGAGCTACATCGATGAGCCAAGAAGAGGAGATGAAAGTGAAGATGAAGCTAAAAATGAGACACAGTTTAGAGAACAAGATGTAGTAGATACAAAGCAAGTCAGATTATTTAAGGTCATCTCTAAGATTGGGAAAAGGCTAGAGATCAATGTTTCTACTTTTTTTTGGAAATCTTAACCCAAAAGAGTTGATTGATTGGATCAACGATATGGAGGAGTACTTTGAGTATGAGGAGGTAGAAGATCCTGAGAGGGTCAAATTTGCTAAAACCAAGCTCAAGGGTCATGCAAATATTTGGTGGAAAGAGGTACAACTAGAAATAAATTGAAGAGGAAAAGAGAAAATAACGATGGGACTAGATGGTGGACAAATTACAAAGACAATTCATTCATGTGGACTATGAGCTAGATTTGTTGAAGAAAATGCAAGGGTTGAAACAAGCAGGAAAATTTGTCAAGAAGTATACAGAAGAATTCTACCATGTCCTGATTAGAACAAGCCATTTTGAGGCCAACAAGGAAAAAGTTTCTCATTACATAAATGGGTTGAAGTTGAGTATTCAAGAAGAGTTGGGTCTAGTAAGAATGTCTACCATTGAAGATGCATATCAATTTTCTTTGAAGGTAGAAGAAAAGCTGAATAGAAGGTTTGAAAGCAAGCATAGAGGTGGGGGTTGTGGTGGAAAGACTAGTGGATGATCATATGGAGGTTGAAATGAAGATCAAAAGAAGGGTGAAGGATCTAGTAGCATCCTAAACTAGAAAGGAGATAACACCTACCATCCTCATGATCAAAATAATGGAGACCAAAGAGGAAGAGGAAGATCTAGAGGAGGACCAGGAAGAGGAGGCTTTTTGGTATTTCCAGTACAAAGAAGAAGGACATAGAGCCTATGAGTGTTCTCAATATCAAGGAAGGAAAAATAGAAGACCTAAGGGTAATGCATGAGTTGCACGTGTAGATGAAGATGTTGATTCTTCACATTCTGAGGATGTAGAAAGAGGAGAGGTTCTTGTTACTCTTGCTAAATGAGGAGAAAGAGCTAACTCAAAGGAAGAATTTGTTTCACACCAGATGTAAATGTGAAGGTAAAGTTTGCAATGTTATTATTGATGGAGGTAGTATTGATAGCCTTATTTTAGAAGAGATGGTTAGTAAGTTGCGGTTGGAGAGAAGAAGGCATCTGAATCCATACCAGATCGCTTGGTTGCAGAAGGACCATCAAGCTTTGGTAAATGAACAATGTCTAGAAAAGTTAAAGATTAGAAATTACCATGATGAGGTATTGTGTGATATTATGCCTATGGATGTTTTTCATATGTTGTTAGGCAGATCATGGTAGTTTGATCGATGAGTAGTACATGATGGACATGCCAACACCTATTCTTTGAAAAATGATGGATTTCATCATAAGTTGAAGCCCTTGAAAGAGGTAGAAGAAAAGGTATGCAATAATACAAGAATTTTTTTGATTTATGGAAGAAGGTTCCTAGAAGGTATGAGGCATAAGCATATGCATTTTGCATTGATCCCTAGAGTTGATAAAGAAGATACTAATGAGGTACTAGTAGAGGTTTCAGATTTGTTGAATGAGTTTTAGGAAATTATTTCTGATAACATAACTGAAGGTTTTCCTCCAGTAAGGAAGATAAGCCATCAAATGGATTCGATTCTTGGAGCCAGTCTGCCAAATAAGGCATCCCATCGAATGAAGAGTTGAACAAACAAGTGCAAGAGTTGTTGTGAAAGGGATTGATTCAAGAGAGTTTGAGTCCATCCTACAGTACTAGCATCGAAGAAGGATGGAGAATGGAGGATGTGTACAGACTCATGAGCTATCAATAAGATTACTATCAAGTATAGATTTACCTTGCCGAGGATGGATGATATTATGGATTGTTTGAGTGGAGCTGAGTACTTTACAAAGATATATTTGAAGAGAAAATATCCATATCTAGATTAGAGAAGGAGATGAATGGAAGAAATACTTCAAAACCAAGGAGGGCTTGTACAAGTGGTTAGTCATGCCTTTTGGGCTAACCAATGCATCGAGCACATTTATGTGGCTTATGAATGAGGTATTGAAAGAATTTTTAGGAAAATTTGTTATTATTTATTTGGATGATATTTTGATTTTCAATAAGACATTGGAGGAGCACCTGATGCATATTCGAAGAGTTTTTGAGAAGCTAAGGGAGGAGAAGTTCTATGAGACAAAATCTAATCAAGGAGAAGCATAGTGGAGGATTAGCTAGATATTTTGATCAAGATAAGACCATTGCTCTTGTTAGTGAGAATTATTACTAGCCATAGTTACAACAAGATGTGAAGAAGTTAGTACAAAGTTGCAAAGTATGTTAGATGGTGAAAGGAACAAGTCAGAATACTATATTTTATCAGTCATTACCTGTACCTAAGAGGCCATGGGAGGCATTAACATGGATTTTGTTCTTGGATTTCTAAGGACACAGAGAGGGCATGATTCCATATTTGTGGCAGTGGATAGATTTTCAAAGATGGAACATTTCATTTCGTGTCATAAGACTAGTGATGTTCATGATGCAAAATTGTTCTTCAAAGAGGTGGTGAGACTACATGGTCTATCAAAGAGTATAGTTTTAGACAGAGATACCAAATTTTTTGCTTATTTCTGGAGGACATTATGGAAGAAGTTGAAGATAGATTTGAAGTTTAGTTCTGCACATCATCCACAAATTGATGGACAAACAGAGGTGGTGAATAGGAGTTTGGGTAACCTGCTAAGATACTTAGTAGGAGATAAGCCCAAGGGATGGGATTTGATTATACCACAAGCAAAATTTTCTTACAACAATTATGTCAATCAAAGCACTGGTAAATCACCATTCTAGATTGTGTATGGGAGTAGTCCAAGAACTACTTCTAAACTAAGAAAGATATATAAGGGGGAGAATAGTAGTGTTGAGGGTGAAGATTTTGCTGAGCACTTGAAGAATTTGCATGAAGAGGTGAAGAAACATATCAATAAGATGAGCTCACAATATAAGGCTAAGGAAGATCAAAAAAGGAGGTATAAGGAGTTCCAGGTAGGAGATGAAGTCATGGTTCATTTACAAAAGGAGTGGTTTCTAGTTGGTACATACAACTAGTTAAAGATGAAGAGGTTTTGACCATGCACGATCTTGAAGAAGCATGATTCAGGAAATGCATATGAGGTAGAGTTGCCTGATGAAATTCATATTTCACCTATGTTTAACATTTTATATTTAATACATGAAGGGGGAATTGATGAAGACACAATAGAAGCACAGTGGAATATTCCAACACCTACTTCAAAAAAGGAGGAGATAGAATAAATTTTGGATAGTCATGTGAGTAGAAGCACAAGAAACAAACAATACACAAAGTACTTGGTGAAATGGAGAGGAAATCCTGTTGAAGATTCATCATGGTTGACTGAGGCCGAGGTTAACTATCTTGGTTTCCCTCTAACTCTTGAGAAGCAACATGGTCACTTTTTAAATTGCCTTGGGTGTCTGATGCAGGAGCATCCAGTGGTGTAGGGAAATATTGCATCACCTAAAAAAATGTTTTCCTTATTTTCTTTTGTTGTTTTGAGTCCCATGATGACACTTAAGGGGTGTAATATAGGAAAAAGTCAAAAAAGGTGAAAAATGGTCACTTACTATTTTTAGTAAGTCAACCTAAATGGGCTTGTATGGACCTAAAAATTTACCCCAAGGAGCATAACTAAAAATTATTTCTGGTGGCGAAATAATCATCTCAATACCCTGTATGGTTTGGGAGATATTAAAATTTCGTCCTAAGAAATTTCTCCAATGCAGCTTAAAATTCAAATATGAAAACCTTAGAAGCCCTAAAACAACTCAAAAATTGGACGAATCGATCTCTAATGGGTTTGGTATTGTAGATTTCTTTGAGATATTTCCAACGATATATTATAATAGAAAATTAGACACTTAGATCAAAAGTTATGGCCCTGCGAAGCTACCCCTTTAAAAGGCGAATTTCATTAAAATATCTTCCTAGGCAAGAAATCAAATGGTGGGACTTTTGGCCCAAAACAAAAGGGAAAGTTACACTTTCTAGAACATTCTAGGGTGGTTATTAGGTAAAATAAAAAGGGATAAGTGGGGGTTGTATAAGGTGGCTCCATTAGTGCATATTGTGGCTCTGAATAATATATTTTGTTTCTAGAGTTGATTTTGTTGTAATGAATCAAGCCCATGATGTTGTAGCATTGTAAGTTTTGAATTTGTAATTTCATTTTCTGAAAATAATTGAAAGTGAGCTACTTTTTGTCTTGCATCTTCTGTGTTGGTGTCTATTGTTGTGATTTGTGAGGTTTTTGGGTGGTATGGCCCTCATCATATATACCCCACAAGTTTTCAAGGTTGTGGACTGACCCCATCCAAAATTCAAATGGTACACTGATAAGTCGATGATGGCTAATACAAATGGTGCATTCTTGAGCATTGGTGTTTCACACAAAAGATGTCAAGATATACATTCATGAAAAGGTCAAAGAGTACAACCAATCTAAGCTATGTGATATGTGGCTTAAAGAACTCATCAGAGATCAATTTGAATTGAAATCTGAGTTCGAGAGTTTGATAGAGAAGAAGCTTGATGTCTGGAAAAATTTCCCTATAATTTTCTACGTGGATGAGTGGGTTAGATACACATTGAGCTGAATTTATGATAGGTTTATGTGGCTAGATATTCCATATATAATCAATAAGGAAGTGATTAGGGTTGTTATGAGATTATGCTCAACTGTATCGGTTCCAGTACTCAAATCGATGAAAAATGAAATGGTGATGGATTTGACAAGTGCAAGGTATGAAAAGAGATCCCTTAGAGTCAAATAAATTATAGACCATACAATAAAATGTGCAACAATGGTAATAGGGTATAAAATATATTTTACAAATAGAGAGAACTTTTTTTTTGCAACCGTCATCAAAAATACTTATGAGATGGTTAAGAAAGGTGCTAACTATGATTTTTGTGAGTTGTTAAGGGAACAACTCCTAGATAATTTTGAAAAGGCTAAGGAATCCTGGTACCTCTTCAAGTTTGGTACCTTGATTATTTTTTTACTTTTCTACTTTCTTAATGAGGTTCTCAAAACTAGAAACGTCAAATTATCTTCAAGTATGGTTGAAGGAGAGACTAGTGGCACATAAAATTAGAGATCACTTATTGAGATTAGGAGATGAAGAAAATAAAAAGAAATAAATATGGGGATTCTTTAATACTTTACAAGAAAATATGCAATCCAAATAAATAACTTCGAAGAGTGTGGTGGAAAAATATAAAGATGACATCATTTTCATGGTGAGCAAGGACTATTGTATAATGGAGGCTATCAAGTCTAGGACTATGTGGATCCCATAAATGGGATATGAAGTTACATAGGATGTAATTATTGGTATGGCTGACCATATGCTGAGAAAACCTAAAGACACTTCTGAGGGAAGCTATGGCACATATGAAGAGAAGTCTATGGAGGTGCACATGCAGTAGAGGGAGAAAAAAATAGAGATCAATTAAAAAGATGACTGTACATGTTGTAAAGATGATGGACCTTTTAAAAGAATAAGTGGAGAAAGCCAAAAGCATGTCTAGATCTCTGAGAGGTGCATCTAGTACAAGAAGATCTGGTAGAACATCTACCCCCTCTCCGGTTTCCCCCAAGTGCTCTAGGAATTTTCCCTCTATTGGTGGAGGAAAGAGAAAGGAGTCAATCGATACTCTAATAAAGCAATAAAATAAAAGGCTCCTCTGGTGAAGCAACAAAGAAGATTGAAGGCTAAGGCCATAAGGGAAAATAATTTGTGTGGATGAAGAAGAGGAAGAGGTAGAAGAACAACCTCTGATTAGAAAAAGGAAATTTGGTGTAACACAAGCAGAATCAAGTGCAAATAAGGTCAAGGTTGACATTGTAGATACTAATAGTGAAGTAGAGGTAGAGAAATAGAAAAAGGAATTTAAAACCTATGTGAGGGAGAAGAAAGCTAAGTGTGGTAAAGGAGAAAAACCTCCTCTAGAAGCAAAGAAGAAGGATAATTCTACCCCTTCGGTAAGAACTCATAGCCCTATGGAGTTAGATGCATTATTTAATGGTATAGTTGGACATGAAATGTTGGAGTAAAATGATACCATGCATACCTCTATAGATGACATGGATAAGTATACAATAGAAGAGGCAATTATTAGGCATATAGTTACATTTGATGCCAACATGAAGGATATTGAAGGACAATTTCTTGAAGATCTAAAGAATGCATTGTATGCAAGAAGAGAAGAGGAAATGAATGAAGATGAAAAGTTAAGATCATTTGTCTTGGATAAAGTTAGTGCTACCCTCTCATATGAGAATAAAGCTAGATTTCATCAAGTGTATAGCAAAGAGTTTAGGACCAAACAAATGGTCACTACATTGATGAGCTGAGACAAAGATGATATTGAGAGGTTAATGAATGATATTTTTGAGAAGATTTCCAACTTGGAAAAGGAGTTGGGTATGACCCCAGACAGTGAAGAGGAAATACATGATGATATGTTTTTCCTAGAAGTTAACATAGAAAAAGTTGCACAACATGAATATTCTCAACCTGAGCATGGAGTAGAGAAAGAAAATTTGCAAGGTGATATCCCTCTAATAGAAGAATAAAATGTTATTGATGGAAATCCTTTGGTAGGAGAAAATATTATTGAAGAAGAGAATGTTGAAGGATTGTCAAAGGAGGATACTCAAACATGTAACATTCCCCTTCCTCCGAAAATGAAAAATAATGTTGAAGAGGTTGTACAAGAAAACCTAAAGATACATGAGGCACAAAACATAGAAAACATGTCTCCTTTGGATAATAATGATAAATCAGTTACTACTGAGAAGAAGAATGAATCTTAATATGGTATTGCAGACAAGGGGAAGAAGGATGAAAAGGTAAAGGAATGCATTGGTGACAAGGAAAAGGCATTGGAAAAGAAATATGTTGATAAGAAGTTGGTTGGAGAGTCCTCTAAAACCTTTGGAAATTCCTTAAATGGATTATTAAGCATACAAATCCAATTCCAACCTATTGTTTCTTCCTAGTTACTACAAATACCAATGCAACAAGGACAAGTGGATATGGACAAGATGTCCCCTCTACACAAATTACAGTTAGGCGATGCATTCCACACCTCTGCCAGGAAATAAATTTTACAAAAACATCAGAAGAGCACAAAATTAATAGATAAAGTAATAAGTTTTGTAGGAGAGTGTACCTCGTGTAAGTATTAGTAATTCATTATCCAATGTACATAATTTAAAACTTTTACTTGATTCTTTTAAAGAGTATTTTGGTATTCTTGAGAAAAAAATAGAAAATCATATTAATAAAATGGTGAATGATAAGAGGTTGATGGATATAATAGAGAAGTGTGCTATTGCACATAATAAATTTCAAAACAACCTTAAGGATGTGCAGACTTGTGTTGATGAGGCCAAGGTGTTATTCAATTTCGCATGAAGTGGCCCAGTTCAACCAAGAACATTAAGGATGAGATGGAATCCATCGAGTCCCAGATTGACAAGGCGTCCAGTGCCTATGATCTGATGAATGATACAGATGGATCCATTAGAGCAGCTATTGAAAATTTGCATGAACAATTCTTCTAGTTGTAGGAGTAAAGAGAAAATATTGTAGTGTAGTTTGGACAGCTTAGAGACTCGGTGAATGCAAAGTTCACATCTATATCTGGTACTCTGATTAGTGCAGAGAAATAAATGAAGTTAAATCTGGTACCTAATACTCTAGATGGAGGTGAAGAACTGCTCATGGAGTTTGAGGTTGTGAATCACATGCTTGGGCTGGAAAAGAATCACAGGGAAGATGGTAAAAAGGTTTGGAAGACACACCTTGCAAAATTGTAGGTGTTATACATCAATGTTCCATCTTCTTCTGGTTGATTTGTGTATGTTTATTTTCTTTTTATACATTTTAGACTTCATTGTATATATGCATATGTTAGAGGATAATGTTTCAGTGCCAATTTTGATTTGGTTTGATGGAGAACACTATTAGGGGGAGTTGGTCATATTTTTTAAGTTTGTTACTCTCATGTATACGTGTATATATCAATTAGGGGGATTATATGTGTAATCCAGTGAAGAGTTTGTTGATAATGTAAAATCATTAAAAGGGGGAGAAGAGAAGATAATAGCAATATATGTGTATAATTTCAAAGGGTGAGCAAAGAACACAAACTACATTTTACACCCTTTTCCCTTGATGTCAAAGGGGGAGAATAGTTTGGAGAAGATATGGAGAAGAGTTGATGCATGTTGCCATCAATGATAAAGGGGGATATTGTTGGAAGTTTAAGGAGATTATAATTAGATTTTCATTGATATGCTTGTTGGCAACATGAGCATGAGATATATAGTGTGCATATACAATGTTATCATTGATGTCAACATTGTGATGTGATGTGAAGATTTATGTGTAGCTGGTCTGGTGCATATAAGTGATTTAAGAGATGGTAATCCTATATGTAGATGTAGTTGTTTTCATCTAGTGCATAAGAGTCATGTTGAATATTTGACTATGTCCAAAACACTAGTTTTATTTCAATGCTATGTGCATCCAATTTTTGGTCCGTGTTGATCTACCTTGAAGTATTTTGGTCTACGATTTTAAGGAAATTTTGTTAGATGATAGAGGATTCTAAATCTAAAGTTTCATGATGTTTTTACCTTCAGTGTAGAAGTTATAGATGACAGTATATATATTTTTCTAGTGACAACATTTCCTATACAAATTACCTATTTGGATTGGTTTGCATTCCTCTGCAGAAGAATATCTAGTCTTGTAGATTTGAGGAAGTGTTTATAGGTGTCATCTACATCTATGTTTCAAGTGGTGTGTATTTTGGAGGTGTTGGCAACACAAGGGAAGACAACTGAGAGGGGGGGTGAATCAGTTGTCATAGAATTTCAAACTTATTCAATTTATTAAACTTATTCTCAGATCTGATCAATAACCATGAAAGCATAAATCAAAAACACATCAGAAACACACATAACACCAAGATTTTTTATGTGGAAACCCTATTAGGGGAAAAACCACAGTGGAGATCAGTCCACAAGATTATACCCTATTAAAAGTATAAAGAAATATGAATGGGTAATGCACATGTATTCAGGTGCACTGCCTAGAGATCACTACTCAATTACAAAAGGAAGACACACTATCTTAAAAAAGGATTTGAATTACATCCACAAGATTTGAACTAAGAAAAATAGCATCTGCTAATTCCTAATTACAATTTCGGTTAAGCACATGAACACTTCTTCACTCTTCTTCACTCTTATTCACACTTTGCTCTACCTTCGAAAGATTTAGAACATTATTCGTGAACACCATACCAACAAATGGTATAAAAAATCGCTTATATATATCTGCAACAAGAAATTACATCGCTGCATGTCGGCCTTAATGAAATAATAAAATGAATACAAACTGTCGGCCCAAAACATTAAAGATTATTAATGTAAATCAACCAAGGTTGGCCACAACATAGTGAAGACCCAAAATAAAATTCTCAAACACGAACAACCTTAAAAAATTAATCCTCGAAGATCCACAACATGCTACAACACCCTGTCGGCCAATAACATGAAAAACATGAACACGCAAGAGAAAATATCAAATTGTGAGCACAACAATCAATGTGGACATGCAACACAGATAGAGCATGATCTAGAAACATCCACAAACATCATGAATCATCAGAGAAGCATCTGTAACAACTGAACCTAATAAAATCTCATCATCTTCATTTAGGAACACCAACTAAAGCAACAGAGAGACTATCAGAATACAAATCTTCATAACACGATCAAATCTTCACGCGGATCTCTAAAACTTAACATGGATAAACTAGATATACTTGACAAGAAACCCTTTAATCCACAACCTCTGATCATCAATGTACTAAGCTTGCCAACAAAATGAACTTCACTTTACCACTGACAACCTGCAACTTATTTCATTACAATTTTCCCAACATCCTCGACATATACAACTTCTAAGATATTAATGCCAATATTGTTGACATCAATGACAACCACATATTATAAAAACAACCGCAACATCCAACAATCTCCCCCTTTGGCATTGATGGCAACACATGATGTGAAAAACACCATCAATGCAACTATCTTCAACACTTACTCCCCCTTAGGTTCTGACTCTTTTCTCCTCAACAACTCTTCTCCCACATGACTCTTCTTCCTCAGATAATTCATAGTTTTTCACATGACTCTTCTCCCCGTTTGAAATTAATGAAAAAGATCTATTTTCTCCACACAAGCTCTGAACCACATATCTAAACATCTGACTACTCCCCCTAAGTAGCAGCCACCACAACATCAATTTGGATCAAGATATGACTATGAAATGCATAGATTGATGGAAGTTAATTCATCTTAGTTCTGATTAGGAAGGGTAATCACCCCTAGCTTCCCTCTAAGATACTCAAAAGTATCCTTAGGCAACAACTTTGTAAAGATATCTGCAATCTATTCCTTAGTAAGCACATACTCCAATCTGACTTCCTTTTCACTCACCTTCTCTCTTAAAAAGTGAAACTTGATATATATATGCTTGGTCTTTGAATGCAACACCAAATTCTTAGAAATGTTAATTGCACTTGAATTATCATAGAATATAGCAATGGGCTCATCATACAAAATTCTAATATCTTTCAACATTTGCTTCATCCACAATACTTGAGTACAATTTTTAGCAACAACAATGTATTCCACCTCTGCAGTAGATAAAGAAATGGCATTCTGCTTCTTACTTAAACATGAAATCAGCTTCTTACCCAAGAAAAATGCACCACCACTAGTACTCTTTTTGTCATCCACATCACCTTCCCAATCAGCATCAGTAAAAGCACTCAAAGTAAGATCATCATCTTTAGGATACCACAGGCCAAAATTAACTGTCCCCTTCAAGTATTCAAAAATTCTCTTCACAACAGTTACATGAGATTCCTTAGGATCAGCTTGAAATCTTGCAACAATGCATACAACATTCATGATATCTGGTCTAGTTTGAGTCAAATAAAGCAATCCACCAATCATTGATTTGTATCTAGTTTGATTTGCTTTTGGAGAATCATCATCTTGTGCCAACTTGCATCTGGTCACCATAGGTGTACCAACTGGCTTTGAATCTTCCATACTAAACTTCTTTAACAATTCTTTCACATACTTGGATTGAGATATGAAGATCCCTTTATCTAATTGAGTAATTTGCAATCCCAAAAAGAATTTTATCTCACCAATCATAGACATCTCAAACTCATTTTGCATCTCATCAACAAACTTCATGCACAAACTATCATCTCCTCTAAAAATGATATCATCAATAAAGACTTCAACAGTCAAATATTTATCATGATCAATCTTGAAATACAGATTACTATTAGTAGTACCTTTATTGAATCCAAGCTTCAACAAATACTTGTCCAATCTAGCATACCATGCTCTTGGGGCTTTCTTAAGTCCATATAATATTTTCTTCAACCAAAAAACCATATCTCCCTAATCAGCCAATTGAAATCCATCATGTTGCTCAACATACACCTCTTCTTCCAATTCACCATTTAGAAATGCTAACTTGACATCCATTTGATAAACCTTGTAGTTTTTGTAAGTATCATAAGCAAGAAATAATCTCACAACTTCAATCCTAGCAACAAGGGAAAAAGTTTCTTTAAATTCAATTCCTTTCATCTGGGAATATCCTTTACACACCAATCTTGCTTTATTTCTAACAACTTCACCTTGCTCATTCAACTTGTTTCTAAAGACCCATTTAGTTCCAATTATATTTTTGTCCTCAGGTCTAGGAACAAGAATCCATGTATTATTCTTCTCAATTTATTGTAGTTCTTTCATTTCTTCCACCCAATGTTCATATTTGCATGCTTCATTCACACTATTAGGCTCAGTGTTTGAAATCAGACAGTATTCTTCTACAATATTTCTTCTAGTCTGAACACCTTTTTTCTTATCACCTATAATATGATCTTCTGAATGATTTAATCTTACATACTATAGAGTCTTCGGATGTTCTTGAACTTCTGTATCTTGTGATCTCTCTTCTACACTTTCACTAATTCCTTCCTCTTGATTTTCTTGATTCACCGGAATGATTTGAACTTGATTTTGAGTCTAAACTTGCTTTCCTCTGATTGAACTATTATTCTGATCATCTAAATCATATCCAAAGGTTTTGGATGGTGTAGCTATGTCTTCATCAACCTTGACATTTTCACTTTCAACTACTTTCCTCAATCTCTTGTTGTAGCACCAGTAAGCCTTACTCTTAGTAGAATAACCAAGAAAAATTCCTTCATCACTCCTAGCATCAAAATTTCCTATCATCATCTCTTCTGATATAGCATTTACTCCCAAATTTTTTAAAATATCTAACAGTAGGTTTATGACCAGTCCATAGCTCAAAAGGGGTCTTACTAGTATCACCTTTGACTTATACCCAGTTGAGGATGTAAACAACAGTACTCACAACTTCTCTCCAATAGATATGAGGGACATTTCCTTCTAGCATCATAGTCCTAGCAGCATCTTGAACTATCCTATTCTTCCTTTCCACAACTCCATTTTGTTGAGGGGTCTGCGGGGCAGATAACTGTCTCCTTATCCCATGCACTTCACAAAAAGAATTAAACTCATGGGAAGTGAATTCACCACCTTTATCTGATTTCAGACATTTAATCTTCAGACCTGTCTCTGTTTCAACCATAGCCTTAAAAGTCTTGAATTTCTCCATAGCTTCAGATTTCTTCCTTAAGAAGGTAACCCACATCAATATAGAGTAATCATCAATAAGTAACATGAAGCACCTATCTCCTTGTAAGCTTCTGATTCTAGAAGGACCACAAAAATCAGTATGAACAAGCTCGAACACTTCTTTTGAACAATTTTGTTTGCTCTAAAATGAAATTCTAGTTTGCTTCCCTAAATGACATTCCTTGCATATAGTATTAGTAGGCTTTACCAACTTAGGAATATCTCTCACTGCCTAAGTAGAACTTATCTTAACAATATTGTCAAAGTTTGCATGACACATTCTCCTATGCCACAACCAAATATCATCAACTTGAGCAATCAGACAACTTTTACTAGCAGCATTCAAGTGAAAGATGTTACCTTTCTTTTTTGTACCTAAAGCAATCACATTTCCAGAACTCCCCAATATTCTACACTTACCATTCTTGAATTGAAGATTGTATCCTTTTTCAACCATCTGTTTGACACTTAAGAGATTATGCTTCAAACCTTCCACATAAAGAACATCATCAGTATTATTCTTACCATCAAGAGAAATGGATCCATGGATCCTCTTCCACGGATTACAACATCTTTGTCATCACCAAATCTCACAACACCACCATCATACTTTTCCAAGCTCACAAACTTTCTTTTATCACTTGTCATGTGATGAGAGCATCCACTGTCAAGCACCCATTCATCTTTCTCTTCAATTCAAGCAGCTAGGGATTTCTCCACATTTGAGCAACTGACAGATTCAATAGGGGTTGGATCATTTTCCTTGATAGCAATAAATACCCATTCATCCTCACTTGCATTCCATTTATCAGATTCATCATCTGTCACACCTTCATCAACAATATAATAGCACTTTCTTTGAAATCTAGGCTTGTTATGTCTTGGCTTAGGGACTCTTTATGGACACCTTGATGCAAAATGACCTATCTTATTGCAAGAAAAACATTTAATAGGAAATTTTCCTTTATACTTACCTTCTCCTCTGGCTTCTCTTTTGACAATAAGTGCCTCAAGCTCCTCTAGATTTTTATCCTCTTCTTCAATCTCTCACATTTTCTCTTCATACTTGAATACCTTTCTAGAAGAACTTTCTCCTAGATCATATCTATGTTTATCTCTTCCGGACATAGTAGCTTTGAATGCAAATTCTATCTTAGGAAGAGCATCACCAAATTCACTCAACTCAAAAGTAGTAAGCTTACCAATCAACATGTATCTGGTTACATTTGTTACAGTTTGGAGCTCCTCAATAGCAGTAGCTTTGACTTTGTATGCAACAAGCAAGGATCTAAGCACTTTAGCAACAATCTTTGATTCTTCCAACTATCCACCAACACATCTAATACCACACACAAGTTCATTCACTCTTTGCATGAAAGTAGTAATGTTCTCATCATCACCCATTCTCAACATTTCCTATTTCCCTTTCAGACTCTTTAACTTAGCAATCTTCACATTAGCATCACCTTCATACAAAGTTTCCAACTTTTTCCAAATCTCATAAGCAGTCTTCAGATTCATAACATTTATCATCTTAGAATCAATCAAATCACTCAACAATGCTTCCTTAGCCCTGATATTGTGCTCAACATCCCTAATCTCAGTAGTAGTAGTAGTAGTAGTAGTAGTAGTAGTAGTAGTAGTAGTAGTAGTAGTAGTAGTAGTAGTAGTAGTAGTAGTAGTAGGATCATTCTAAGGAATAACATACATATTGCTTGTAATGCTCTAGTAGGGTTCACCAATGCATCTCAGATGGCACTCCATTCGAGTCTTCCATAGAGAATAATTTGTTCCATCAAAATATTGAACTATCCTTCTTGTATGTCGCCATCTTGGATCACCTCAAGCTATTAAACTTCTTCTAAGGAACCTACTCTGATACCAATTATTGGCAACACAAGGCAAGAAACTGAGAGGGGGAGTGAATCAAATGTCACAAAATTTCAAACTTATTCAATTTATTAACCTTATTCTCAGATTTGATCAATAATCATGAAAGCATAAATCAACAACACATCAAAAACACACATAACACCAAGATTTTTTATGTGGAAACCCTGTTAGGGGAAAAACCACAGTGGAGATTAGTCCACAAGATTATACCCTGTTAAAAGTATAAAGAAATATGAATGGGGAATGCACATGCATTCAAGTGCACTGCCTAGAGCTCATTGCTCAATTACAAAAGGAAGACACATTGTCTTACAAAAGGATTTGAATTACATCCACGAGATTTGAACTGGGAAAAATAACATCTGCTAATGCCTGATTACAATTCCGATTAAGCACATGAACACTTCACTCTTCTTCACACTCTATTCTACCTTCGAAACATTTAGAACATTATTTGCACACACCATACCAACAAATGGTATAAAAAATCGCTTATATATATCCACAACAAGAAATTACATTGCTACATGTCGGCCTCAATGAAATAATACAATGAATACAAACTATCGGCCCAAAACATTAAAGATTATTAATGTGAATAAACCAAGGTTGGCCACAACAAAGTGAAGACCCAAAATAAAATTCTCAAACATGAAGCACCTTCAAAATTAATCCTTGAAGATCCACAACATGCTACAACACCTTGTTGGCCAAGAACATGAAAAACATGAACACACAAGAGAAAATCTTGAATCGCGAGCACAATGATCAATGTGGATGTGCAAAACAAATAGAGCATGATCTAGAAACATCCACAAACATCATGAATCACTAGAGAAGCATCCACAACAACTAAACTTACTAAAATCTCATCATCTTCATTCAGGAACACCAACTAAAGTAGCAAAAAGACTGTCATAATACAAATCTTCATAACACGATCAAATCTTCATGCGGATCTATAAAACTTAACATGGATAAACTAGATATACTTGACAAGAAACCCTTTAATCCACAACCTCTTATCATCAACGCACTAAGCTTTCCAACATAATGAACTTCACTTTATCATTGCAACCTGCAACTTATTTCATTACAATTTTCTCAATATCCTCGACATATACAACTTCTAAGATATTAATGCCAATAGTGTTGACATTAATGACAACCACAACATCCAATAGGAGGTCCATATGTCAGTTTGAGGATAATCGATTAATGTTGTGTTTTGGTGTTGTTCACCAACAATGTCGACCTAATATGTTTGGGATTGTGAAGAGTTAAAGGAAGTGTTGATCGGTTATGTGGAGCCATTATAAGTCCATGCTAACCTATTTTATATGTTACAAGTTTTGAAATGAGGCGTGAAATGTGTATGTTTCATCTTGAGCTGACAAGTTATTGTTTTGTATGATACATCTAATTAGGCCAACCTAATTGATGTTGTAGGTTCTTGTGAATGTAATGGGTATAAGTATAAGATCATTTTTGGTGTTAAAGAGCGATGATTAAGTTGTGTGTGTGAATTAATAAGAAGAGAATGTGAATGTGATATGAATGCAGATTAGATCAGAGTGTTAGAGAAGAGTAGTATGAAGTGTGTTGATTCAGTGTTTTGAGCTTCAACAAAACTGTATTTTTAGCATATTAGAGATGTATTTGTAGTATTTCAGATCTTGGCAATGAGCCAACCCCTTTCTTCTATATTTCTTTCTTTTTGTGGGAAGTGATTCCATCAGATAGTGAGTCCACTTGGAAGTGAGCCTTTCTGTAATATCTTATAACCAGTGATAATATATTGTGAGCTAATCCTCACCATGGTTTTTCCCTTTTTGGGTTTTCCATGTAAAATCTGGTGTTCATGTGTTATATGCTTTGATGGTTATTTTCATGGTTTATTTCCTTACTACAAATTTAATATGATATGTGGAATGAATGTTCAAATGTTTAAGTGGTTTCAAAGAATACCGATTCACTCCCCTCTCATTATTTTGGATGTTCAACAAATTGTTGCTTCAAGAAAATTTGATCATGGATCTAGATTGTACAATTTTCATAGCTTTTATTCATCTTGTGGATCATCACACCTTTCCCATGTATATTATTTTGGAATAATTTGGTAGAGAGGTTGGAACACTTCAATTTCAAATATCTTTAGCAATTGAGAACATAGAATATGGTCCTTGGTCTTCTTAATTTTTCATGAAGAGAGGTAATTTTTCAAAGTTTTGTCATTGAAAAATATCACCAAGAACCCTTTCCCAAGAGTAAGGCTCACCGTACTATAAATTTTCTTGAGTTGATAGATTATTACATAGTGACCCCAAATCATTTTCAACTCCCTATTTTTTAGGATACAAGTGTGTGGTCAACATCATTAATGATTCCTCTCATCGTATAAGGGTGTACTTTCTTAAGAACAAGGGTGATTTCTTCACTAGTTTTAAGATGTTTAGGGGTTTTATGGAGAATAAATCTAGTCCTTCTATTTGGTAGATATGTATAGATAATGGGGGGACACATGAACTATATATTTCAATATTATTGCACTAAGCATAACATACATTATGTGTTTGGTTCCATACACTTGTTAGCAAAATTTTGTCACTAAAATAAATAATGGATCACTAAGGAAGATCAAAAATTGTATGCTTCATTCATGATATATGGATCCATCCTTTTAGGTTGAAACACTGATTGTATGAACTATATTGAAAACTAAACTCCCCACAAGGTAGATTAGAATATCACTCCAAAAGAGGCATATTCCAATATCAAGCTTGATGTTTCTTTCTTTAGGATAACCATATTGAATGGTCAATGTAAGGTAATGAAGAAGTAGATTCAACCATTTTATTTTTTTGCTATTATGAGGATGTGAAGGGCTATTGATTTTTTTATCCAACCACTAGAGATGTCTACTTTTGGTGAGATTTTTAGTTTGATGATTATTTCACATAGATGGACCCTCCATCCAATTATCTTCATTAGTTCCTACTCCATCCCCTTCATCACATGAGGATACATTTGTACTTGAGGATACTTTAAATGATGGCCTTGTTCTTCCACTACAACCTTCACCTCCACCTCCTCCTACTTTTGTTTTTCCTAGATCTACTAATTTTTAGTTTTTTAGAGGTTTTTGTTATTGCAAATTAGGATTGCACTATAGTAGAGGAGTATCTTCCCTGATACACCTAATATTTGGTCTCTTCCTAAGGGAATAAATATGGTTCAATGCAAGTGGGTGTATTTTACCAATTACATAGCTAATGGTTCTATTAAAAGGTATAAGGTATATAATATCACTAAGGGTTTCTCAAAAGTTGAGGCTATTGAATACTTCAATATTTTTTCCCTTAAGTGAAGATGGATTTTGTTCACCTTGTCCTTTCTATTGTTGCATCTTAGAGATGATTTTTTTTAGATGGTTGTGAAAAGTGTTTTCTTGCATGGTGGTGTTCATGAAGATATCTATATGGAGCAACCTCTAAGATTTGTTCAAGACTCTTCACTTTTTTGAAGTCTTCTAAATTCATTGTATATTCTCAAACAAGCCCATCAAACTTGGTATGAGAAGATTGATGGTTTCTTGATTTATTTTGATTTCTCATTACCACTCAAATCACATAACGTATATTCAAAGCTATGGATGTGATCTCTTGATACTTGTATTAGATGTATATGATTTGATTCTCACTAGTAGTTGTTAGAGTCACTCAAGGATTCAAGCATCAAGGATCACCTACAAAACCAAAAGCAACCTTTTATAAAGGAGAAAAGCAAGAGCATAAATTTACAATAATGGATGTAATATTACAAGACTGAATATATAATTGAATAAAAATGTACATGAGAGGCCTTTCTTATAAAGGAAAGGTGAGAGATAGGATTAGACAATATCATGGCAAGTTTCTTAGTCCTATAACATGAAACAACTAACTCATAACTACTTAGGATAAGATAAATTCTAGATATGACAACTAAGACTTCTAGAAGGAATCTTATAATCCTAAGTAAACTTAACATGTGAATATGTCCCCTAAGTTCCTAGTAAGTGAATTAACTAGGTACAAGGCATTTATTCACACCAATATCCCCCCTTAAGTGCAACTTAGGGAGAAAATTATTATGCAAAATGACTATGAATATGGGTCTTAGCTACAATGCCATGTTAGGTATCCATTTACAATGCAAATGTAAATACAATCTCTCATCAATGAAGAAAAGGAGAAAACCTTGTGGGAAAAAACTCCTCTCCAAAAGAGATAATAGAAACAAAAAAACAAGATGATGTATGGAGGACTCAATGACACCCCCCAAGGACTACATGCATCATGTATGTATAATCAATGAGCCCCCATAAGAGGGAAATAGAGAGACAAGAAATCCCCCATAATGAAGAAGCTCCAATGCTGAAGAAGAATGTTTGAAAATAAAAGATGATCCAATGCCTATAAGAAACACATCTTCCCTTAGGAAGAAACAAATCCATAGGTTGATAAACAAGCCACTCCATAAAATTAGGGGAAGAAGGATGAAGTCTCAACATGCGTGTCTCTAAAAGCTAAGTAGGAGTCTCCAAGCTTGAATAAGTCACAACATATTCATGGTGAAACTTAACCAAGAAACATGAAAAATCAATTGAATGAGGGGACTCATGAATGTCAATCTCCAAACAAAAAGAAGATGGTACAATAATTGTGTTGAAATTTTCATCAAAGCGGAGAGAAACCCCCTCAAGTGTGTCCACCAAATCAGCAGTATGAGACTCCAAAAACAAGTTATAAATACCTATTAAATATTCATCCCAAAAAACAAGATTTGAAAAACTATGATCACCCTCTTGAATAGAAGCACTGATGGTTGAAGAAGAAAGAGGTGGAGGAGTAGGATGCTCAAAACTAGTCTCTAGAATACCAAGGTATAGATGAACAAACTTCTCCTCACAAACATGATTTACACTCAATGGAGTGTGATATGCAATCAAAGGAACATTTTCTTATTTTGAAGAAAAATGTGAAAAGGAATACAAAAAAGATGAATGATCAACCATCCTGATAGTAATGATATCCCTAGTATCCAAGTCCCTTATGTACACTTTATTAGTAGTGAACTCAACTGTTTTACCTTAACCACCATGGGTAATTTGATAATCAAAAAGGAGATTAGTGGACAAAGATGCAACACAAAGTACATGATTAAAAAAGTGCCCTCTCCCATGTCATTAGAACCCTTCCCACTTACCTTCATATATGTATTGTTACCCATCAAAATTTGAGGTGAATTACAAGGATTAAAAGAAGAGAAAATTCCCATAGATGATGCCATATGATGAGATGCCCCTGAATCTAGAAGCCATCTATTAGATTTAGGACTTGTAGAGGCCAAGAGTGCTTGTCCTTTCATTTTGTGTAGCCCAGTTGTAGATCCTGTATTCCTTGACTGAGATGATGAAGATGTTATTGATTGATATTTTGAAGAAGAAGAAGATACTGATGAGGCTTCTTGTATGTTATTATTTTCAATAATGTGTGTGAGTTCATCAATCTTCTTATTATAACATCTATGCTCATCATGTCCTAACCTTTTATAATATGCACATTTAAACTTCTTCTTTTTAGATGATTCCTCTTTGGAAGAGGAAGTGGACTCAAGAGTGCTATGTGAAGGAGAATATTTACCTTGCTCATTAGGATTTGGGTCCTTATTCTACTTCTTACCTTTGTCACTTGAAGCATTTGAATCTTTTGCAAGAAAAGTATGAGTTTGGGAAGACTTCAATGTGCACATGTGTTCCTACTTTGCTCATTCCCTTGTGATTTGAGCTACAAATCCAAGGGCATCCATTGTAGCATAAAATGTAGAAAAAAACATTGAATAATCAAGACCAAGCTTAGCAATAATTGAAAGAATCAACTATTTTTTTAGTGATCCCACAATTAGATAACTATAGTCTAAGAGAAGAAGTCTTGGATATTGTCAAAAAATGATGGACTAAGACTCATTAGTTCATTCTCCAACTTAAATTTACTCATTTTATCTGGATTACCAAAGAGACCCTCTAAGATAGTCCAAATTTGATTAAGATGTGTGCAAGATGCCACATGATATCTAATATTTATAGAAATGGACAAAATAAGAGTACCAAGTGCTTCATCCTTTCTATCAAACCATTTTCTTCTTTCTGTAGCTCTTGTGGGTTTTGGATCTGTGCCAAATGTGATTCTTTGCAACTTCAATTTTAACAATAATATCTTCATTTGTGTTTTCCATTCATGATAGTTATATGGAGTTAAAGACACCACTTTTGGAAAATCCATGATAAAATCAAAAATTACAATAGAGGATTGACAAATTTCCCCTCATAATACAAGTAATTAACCCCTTTGTCACAAAGAAATTGACACTTTTTTGCAAGTTTACAACAATGTATCCAAAAGTACCAAATCAGTTTCAAACTAAAATTTTGGAAACAAATATTCAAAAATTGCATATATAAAACTGAATTACTCCTCAATATCTTCATGGTGCCACAAGAATCAAGAAAAAAAGAGTCTAAGCAAAAACATTATGAGCTTGGAGACCAAAAAAAAAGATTTGACTTCAAGCTGTAAAAATATACTTCAAATAGAAAAATTATGAAAAATAACCTACGTCATTGAAAAAGTTCTTAAAACTAGCTTTCTTGTTCATCAAAATCTGATTTCTGGATCAAAAGTTATGATTTTTTTTTTTAAATGTTGAATTTTTCCTGTAGTGATGACCCTTCTAGCAAAATAAAAATTGTAAAAAATGGACGAATTTTATATGAAAATGGGGGATTTTGGGCCATTTAAATGTAATGGAAGCATCCATTTGGGCTATAAGTGCTCCAATAAAAATTTGTTCACCAAATATAAGCTTCAAACCTCAATTTGCAACTATATCATACAATGGCCAAATTGAGTGAAATAAAAGCTAGATCCAAATTTATTGGACATTCTAAACTCAATAGTGATCTTATATTTGCATAAAAATGCTCCAAAATGAACCTGCAATACAAATCCACAAATAAAAATCCATAAATCTGGTATTTCTATCAAGTTTTTCTATTCTCCAGGTCATCATTTGATGCAAGAGAAGAGCATACTCAACTTTTCAAGATCCACCAAGGTTTTCACCATAACAAAAAACTCAAGCATAATTATCTCCCAAATTTGAGAAGCGGCTTGCAGATCTCAAGCTCTTATACCATGTTAGAGTTACTCAATGACTCAAACCTCTAGGGTCACGTGCAAAACCAAAAGGAACCTTCTACAAAGGGGAAAAGAAAGAGAATAAATTTGTAATAATAGATGTAATATTACAAGATTTAATACAAATGTACATGAGAAGCCTTTCTTATAAAGGCAAGGCGAGATATGGGATTACAAAAGATCATGAGACAACTAACTCATAACTACCTAGGATAAGATAAAGTTTATATATGACGGCTAAGACTTCTAGAAGGATTCTTATAATCCTAAGTAAAATTAACATGTGAATATGTCCCCTAAGTTCATAGTAAGTGAATTAACTAGGTAAAAGACTTTTATTCACACCAACAATAGTTACTCATGTCCATGTTTCAATATATTCAACACAATTTGATGGAGAACTTTGACATGACCAATCTCAAGCTTTGTATTATTTTCTTGGTCTATAGGTCCTACTATCTATTTAGGGGATTTATATATACTAGAAAAATAATTACATTAACATTCTTTATTAGTTTATCATGAATAACTATAAGCCTAATCCCACGCCATTTCAATCTGATGTCACTTTAATTCCACTTGCACCACACCTAGTTTTGATGCTACTTTGTATCTAAATGGTTAGTTGGAAAGTTTTTGTATTTGAGCCATGCTCATCCTTATATCAAATTTATTATTGAATTTTTCTCTTTATTTTCCCATGATCCTCATGAAAATAATTGTAAGGAATGTAATTATATTTTGAGGTATATTTGAGGAGATACAAATTTCAACATTTAATACACACCAATGTCTTCTGAAATGGAAGGCTTTAATGACTCAAATTGGGCTAGTGATGCTAACTCACAAAAAAATACTTCTACGTTTTTTTTCTTGGTTTTGGTCTATTTGCATGGTCTTCCAAGAAGTAATCCACTAAATTTCATTAGCATCCACTTAAGTTGAGTATCAATGTATATTAATTTCTAACCAATATGTTCTTTAGGTTTGATAGCTTATGGCAAGGTTTTTTTTACCACCAGTCATCGTACTATTCTTTGGTGTGATAACCAAAGTTTCATTCACATTTATCACAACATAATGGATCATAAAAGGATGAAGCATATTGAGATATACATGCATTTCATTTGATAGCCCAACCATGATGGCGTTCTCTCCTTAGATTATTTATCTAATTAGGAACAAGTTGCCAACATATTCACTAAACATTTAGCATCACCCCATTATCTTGAGTTGTGAAATATGCTTGCAATGAAGGAAGTTGTCCTTGGGGATTCATCATGAGTCATACTTCCTCTGTACTAGTTATGCTTTTAGAGAGAATTTTTCCCATAGGTTTTCTTTTTTCTTCACTTGTGAGATACTTTTATTGTGCATACCTCATCAAGCCTTGTTGCTAGCACTCATTTTTAAGTGTTTAGTTTTCTCCTTAAGTATCACTTAAGACCTAGGTGCTTGTGTAAAAATATATTTTACCTATCTATTTAATTATTACCTATTAGACCTATTCACACTACACTTGATCTCACATAGAATATTTTTAGTTTTTCTTCTCACCTCATGAGTGCATTACATGTGTCATCACATTTGACCCAAGTGTTCCCACATATTTCACATATTTGGAGGGGTAGTCATAATTTTAGTCTCACCTTCTCACCTCATTATCGTTTCCTTTATATGAAATTCCTTTCTACATTTTACACATTTTTTGTATGAGTATATATATTATAGTTGTTTTTTAAACTCTTTTTAGAAGATTTATTTGGTTTTACAAGGATCTTGTGAACCTATGAGTCTCTTGGTGGGTCCAATAGAAAGTATCCTATGTATAAGTTTTGATATTTTGCATTGTATTTTATTTTTTGTAGGAACGAAGAGGCTCATCGTGTATGCCTTCAAATTATTAGTGATCAAGTTGTAATCATTGTCTTATATGTGGATGACAATTTATTCATTGGGAATGATAAAGGGGGTGATTAGGGAATCTTTCTAGTATGTTTGACATGAAGGATTTAAGGGTATAAAAATTCATCCTTGGTATTTAAATCAATAGAGATTGAATCTATAGAAAACTTTGGTTGTGTCATAAGTATGTTGACACTATTTTGCAACAATTTGGTATGTACAATTATAAAACCTTTGAATATTTTGTTTCGTATTGGCACTAAATTTTCATTAGATATGTGTCTTAAATAATATTATTATTTTGATGATATGTGTAATGTTCCTTATGTTAGTTTATTTTTGTTTCCTAATGTGTACAATAGTTTACACTAGACTGGATATTGCCCAAGAAATGGGAGTTTTAAGCAAGTGTATATCTAATGCTAGTAGAGAGAATTAGGTTTATGTTAAGAGGTATTTTAGATGTGTGAGATATTTTTATTTTTTTGTGTTATCATGGTGTTATTTATGTATTTAGGACTTTATTCACGTAGATTATGCAAGTGACTTGAATTTTCAAAGGTCCACTGGTGGTTATGTTCTCTATTTTTGGTGATGCATTTAGTTGGGTGACTAGGAGGTATTTCATGGTTTTTTATCCACCATAAAAGTAGATTATATTGATAATACACATATCTATAAAGAGTTAGTATGGTTGCAAATATCATGCTCCAATTTTTATTTTGAATTCAAGGTGATTCAAATATGTTGTGACAAAGTGTTTATTGACAAAGAGTACCATGTACCATTCTTGCACTAAACATTTTAATGTATAGTATTACTTCATTCAGATATGGTAGAGAATGGTAATGATTTTTTATATAAGGTTGACACTTGAGAGAATATTGTGAATTTCCTTACTAAACCAATGAGAATGAAGTTCTCTTAGTGTAAGGAAGTCATTGGCCTTGGTCCCTATGCTTGATTTATTTTATGTTTCCTATAGAATTTATTGTAACTACAAGTGGGAGAATGTTAGGATAGTATGTTATTTTATAGTAATCCTAAATTATGATGTATATCATATCTCCAAACATCTTAAGAGGTTTCATGGATGCCCTTATTATATGTATGAGAGATAATATTATTTAATTATTATAATGGCTAATTTAGACATGAGTTGTACTAGCATTCATAAAGGATGGGGGTCATACTAGTGGTAGTTAAAAATCAAATAGAACTCATTTATAATATGTTCCAATATCTAGGCATTAGAAAGGGAGTGTAGGAAATTTATATGATGGATGGGGCCCAAATGAGTTGTAAGCTCTATAGTGGAGTGTTAAACTTGGAGATTTGAGTTGTTGAGAGTTATTGGTCAAATATGCCTTATGAATTATGTTTTTTAATCATGGATGTGTTGATTGAGCATATGGAGACATCAATATTTTCCATACAATATTTTTAGAGATACATGCTTTTATAAACTATCCTTTGCTTTCCTCTCAACTATCCTCTATAAATTGGATTTTTTTTTGTATTGATGATAGTGTAGGCACAAAAAGATTAAATCGTATGATCGTATTCATCTATAGTATTTACATCATACAATTTTTGAGTGTTTTTCACTTTATATACTGCCCATGTACATATCAGATGTTTTTACATTATATACTTGTGAATTACATCATATACAATATAAACATTTTATATAAAAAATATACAAAATTTGGACCATCCTATAGCATAACAAAGACTAGTCATTGTTATTAGGTTCCATTTTCTTTAGGATCAACAATATGTTAGTAGCTATGTATTCTTCATTTGAATTATCCTCCATGCTATGTTGATTGGTACCATATGTTCTAGGTTGCTCCTTTTCCTTTTCCATTTTGTCATTAAACTCCTTTTGGAACTCCTATAGTTCTTTCAAGAAAAATTCAATACTTTCCTACCCCACTTGCCATGCATGGCCCATTTTGACTTCCTGCATGTTGATTCTCACTATTCCATCTTCTAGTAGCTTGTATAATTTGCAATTGGAGATTTCCAAGGTTAGGGAGACCTACATGGAAATATTGTGAAGTATAAATCTTTTTATGGACTCGGTAAGTGTCATTCTTACTCAAATTTTTCTTCATTCTTAGCCTTCCAAATATCCCATAAGATTTCAGTAGAGAGACAACCAAAACATGGAAAGATCTTTTCCCAATTTATTATCTTTTTTAAATAAAATTCTATCTAATCTGATTTCATTACACTTCCCCAAATGTGTTGTCTTTCACAAAATAATTTCCATAATTATTTAGCATAAAAATATTCAAATAGTATGTGTCTAATTATTTCTAGAGTTCTATAGATACGACATACTTCTATGTCATTGGAATCAATCTTATATGACATTTTTTGGAGGATTAGCAACCATTTGAAACAAGCCTTTTTTGGCTCCAAATAGTTTGCCCAGTTTTTCCTGAATATCTTATTCCATTCATTCTTTATTAGGTTAGTGCCCCAACATTTATTTACATGCTCAAATATATTATGTTGTTTTAGTGTTTATTTCCATGAGCAAGTTTTCATCTTTCCATTGGAAATCATAGTATTATTCCTTGTTATGTTTACACTCCATAGGGAAGTTCAAGCAGTTACAAGATTCCTTTATTATTGAGTATGTCCTCCAATTGGATGGAGGAAGATTATATTTTGTGCTCATATCCTCCCAATCCCTTAAGAATATATCCTTAAGGATGTTATTAAAGCAATTGATACCTTTGAGTGCCCAACCTTTGGCTAAGTAGCCTTGTAGCAAAGCAAGGGGCTTGCCCTTGTGATCTAGGTTCCACCATATGGACCTATGGGTAAAAAACATATTATTATTTGTATAGTGATAGTTGGTTACATTCTCCTTTATGTGTTCCCATACCTTCCAGATTCTTTTGAAAGCATCTGAGCTTACAGGAGATATAGGATTCTTAATCAAATAATGATACAAAAAAGATTACACACAGTTACAATCCATAAATTACAACATTATTTGATTATGGAATGTGGAAACCTTATGCTATTAATTAGGATACTTAATACTAAGAAGGTCATAGAATGGGAGAGACTTCTAGGTTTTGGTCTGCTTAGGTACAACATTCTTTATATTGTTCCTCACTAGGACCTTCCATGGTTCATCCCCTTCCATTACTTTTGATAATCCACTTTGAGGCTAAAGACATTCCATGAAATATTAGGTCTTTTAGACCAAGACCTACTAATGACTTATCAATACAACACCACTCCCATTTAACTGCATGCATTTTCCCCTTCCCTTTTCTAGTAGACCATAAAAACATCTATTTTTTTAAAATTTCATTAATTTGGTAGTTCCTCAAAAACCACACCTAGGCAGAGTATAAGCTATAGGAGGAGAGAATATTTTGGCATGCTTGCATTATTCTTGCTAAGGATAGGAATTGTTTTTCCACTTATCTATTTTCTTTTCAATATTAGTTTTGATCAATAACCACATTTCCTTGAGGTTGGGGCTCACAACAAAAGGAATACCTAAATATCTAACTTGCTTCAGAGGACCCCCCACTGAACATCATACCTTTTGACCCACTTAGGAGGTGTTTCCTCCCAACCAAGCATAATAGACTTTGCAAGAGAAATCTTGGCACTCGAGGCCTTACAAAAGAGATTAAGTTTATCCATTAGGTTGTCCAGATTATGTTTCTCTAATTTCACAAAAAAAATAGTATCATCCACAAACTAGATGTTTAGGAGATCCTTTTGGTTAGGGAGGGAAATTCCTCGTACCTCGAGGGAGCTATCATTTTCCATCGAGAGGTATCGGAGGTCATTTGCGACTATTACGAATAATGTTGGTGCTAGAGGGCACCCCTACCTTATAGATCTCTCCAATTTGAATTCCTCAATACATGAACCATTTACGTCAACTTGAGTGGTGGCATCTTTAAACAAGGCACTAACCATGTTGCAGAATCTTCCTAGAAACCCAAATGCTTCAAATTTCAATCCAATGAAGGAACACTCCACCCTATCATATGCTTTTTCAAAGTCCAAGAGCAACATTGTAGCACCTTGGTTGGAGATCCTTTCCCACTCCATGTCCTCCCAACTGGTGATTAGATTCTCTACAATATACCTTCTTTTAATAAAACTTGTTTGTGTACTATTAATGAAGGGAGAATATTTACCAATCTACTTGCTAGGATCTTTGCCAAGATTTTGTAGGAAACATTTAAGAGAGTGATTGGTCTCTAATTTTTTATTAGTTTCTTGTCACCTTTGGGAGTAGTTTTATAATTCCTTTGTTGATGTTGGTTCCCAAAGAACCTATCTCTAGAGTTTCTTTATAAACCATGTCCAAGTCATCGCAAACCCATTCTATGTGTACCTTGTAGAATTTAGCAGGTAGGCCATCATCCCTAGGGGTTTTGCCATTCTGCAAGGATAATATTGCATTCCTTATTTCTTCCTTGGATATTTCCTTGTTAAGCTCCTTTACATCTTTTTCCATAACTTTTTTAGGAATGATATTCTTGACATAATTCCTTGCATTGTTGATATTTGTATTATCACCTTCTAAAGTAAATAAACCTTTATAAAACTGAAAAAATTGCTTCCTAATATTTTCTTTCTTGGTCAAAGTATCACCATCTACCCAAATTTGTTCTATATGCTCTTTACTACGTTTATCTTTGAGGTATCTAAAGAATAATTTAGATCCTTTGTCTCCACTACTCAATTAGTTGAGCTTAGACCTTATTTTCAAGTCTTGTACTTGAAAATCTTGTATCCTCCTTAGGGAACTTTTAGAAAGGGAGAGATAATTACCCAAACCTTCATTTCCTGGGTGTAAATTTCTTCTAAGTACATATGTACTACCAAAATTTTGTCTAAGTAAAGAGAGAATTTTGTTGGATATGTACTTTTGTATTGAAAATTAATACATGCTTAAGCCTCACTTTGATGGTGGATTTTTTCCGGCAAGAGTTTATTCACACACATTCAATGTTATGTGTTATAATTTTATTATTTACCAATTTTTATTTGTTAATATATTCTTTTACATAATATTATATTAGTGGATAATCCAATTTTGTATTAATAAAAAATAGATTTACATTCTATTTGAAGAGCTTACATTTATATTAATTAATATTTTTAGTGGCAAGATTGATCTACACCCTAGATGCTCCTACATCAACAATCATGTTTAAAAAAAGAGTTATTTTTATTTTCTTTGTTCTCTTTCTATATCAAGATATGTTTCTAATTTTTGAGTTAGAGGTTGTGGTTCCATCAATATGTTTCTTGAGTTCTTGATACGCTATTTTCATAATCAAAAGGATTGGGTCAAAACTTCTATATCAAGATATGTTTCTAATTTTTGAGTTAGAGGTTGTAGTTTCATCAATATGTTTCTTGAGTTCTTGATACACTATTTTCATAATCAAAAGGATTGGGGTTTAGAATATTTGTTGCATTTATTCACAAAGGGTTCAAATGCATTTCCTAAACCCTACTAAAAAATTTGGGTCAAAACTTGTATAGAACTTCATCTGACATTGAACTACATGCTTGATCTTTCAATTTTTTATTTTTTATAAGGATTCCTTAAAAAATTTAGTTTTTCATCTAAGGAAGGAATACTTTTATATGCCTAGATTTTGAAATTAAATTTTATATACTTCATATTTTGATTTCATGTCATTTTACCATTTGTATAGGAGTTGTTGGACATCAAGATTATTACATTACTAGCACTTTTATTTTTCTTAGAATGTTTGCAATTCCATCTATACCAATCAAAACACAAGAAAATTTTGGTGCTGACTAATAATATATCACCTAATCTAAATGTGGTGTGACCCAAATATCATATTTTTCTATTAACACACTTTGAACAAATAAGTTGAAATTGTAATAAGGCACCCAATTTGGAAAGTAATACCACTTAATTGGAGATTGTAATAGGTTTTCTTAGGGATTAATGTGTCTATGAATACACGTGTTGGAGATTTTTGCAGTGTTGTCATTGATGCCAATAGGGAGATTGTTGCACTATGTTGTCATTAGTGTTTTCATTAATGTGAACCTATGTCAACCTCTAGTGTGGTGTTGAGCAGGTGTTGTAGATGGGGAGCGTAGTGTAGGAAATTGTATAACTTTACAATTTTACACTATGTTTGGGTCCCTTAATTAATTGGACTTAATTAAGCTCCTAATTTACCAAATTATGCATTCCAAAGTCCTATTTTTCTTGTTTTCCGAAAGGGAAACCTATATTTAATTAATACAATTAATATTTTAATCACCCCAAAATGAATGTCCTGGACTTTTGAGTCGAGACCCATTTTCCCAAGGGAGAAGGGGTCCTCCTTAACTCCTAGGTCCCACAATTTTTAATATGTTTTTAGTGATATTTTAATGATTCAAATTTCATATGCAATTGTCAGCTTTTGGAATCTAATTTCCCAAAAATTTGATAAACACCTATAAATACATAGTCTTTTTATCAATTTGAATCCAAAAATTTCTAACACGCATTTTGGAAACTTCATATGAGTAAATATTATTGTCAAGAGTAGATTTATCAGGTATTTGTTGCAGCATTCAAGATCTTATCATCATGTTCAATCTTATGTGTGTTCATGTTATCTTTTGAAGGCTAATATGCATTGTTAATCTTAAAGCATCCAAGCATTCAAGTATCTGAAAAATAAAGAAAAGAAAGCTATGATTCCTTGGAGTGATGTGTTTTAATTCAATCCTCTAAAGGAATCCATTAAAGGTTTTGGAAAGTTGTAGAAAAAATGTGTTCATTCAACATTCCTTTCATTTATCAATTACCATTATCTTTCTATCAAGGTTTAATTACCAAATATGGGGTTTGACTAAGGAAAAACCCCATTCAAAACAAATAATTTTTCCTCTCTTTGTATGTGTGATTATAGGTTGAAGAAGGACTAAAAGAATCTCAAAGAGCATTTTAGTAACATTGCATAAGTTTTCACCATTATTTTCAAGCCACAAAAACTCAAATTTAGAATTTATTTTTTGACTTTCTAACAGTGGGAGCAATGTCAAACTGAAGCTAAGATCCAACATTAGAGGACTACCAAATATTTTTTTGCACACCCTAACTAGGACCCATTCACCCTAGGGTGAACCTATTCTCCGACAATGCACAAAACCAAACTTTAATGTCAGGTACATGTGTCCAAACCCTTCTCAGATCTACCTGAAAATTATGATTTAAGTTTTTGAATCTTTGGGATCTTATATTTTATCATCTAGGTCATATTGTTCATTAGGTTTAGTTGCATCAAATCATTTCCATTTAGTTCCAAATCTTGTTGTCCTAAGAAACCTAGAGATTTAGGTTTGATTGGCTCACCATAGGGTTGAAAGTCAATCTCTACACCTTGCAATCTCTTAGTTTCAATGAAATTTTGGGAAGAGGGACATCTTTAGTTCCTTAGTTATTTGTATGAAGGAACTAAGACACCCCATTTTGGACTCCCCCTTTTCCCACCTTTTCATTTTGGTGAACATATCGTTGTACAACATCTTTTTGATTTGGAGATCATTGAAACCCTAGATCTAGGTTTTGCACTATCTAGTTTTGTATTGCATTTAGGGTTACAATTTGCATGTTTGAAAATTCATACAAAAATCCAAAAAAATGTATGCATTCTACATATTAGATTGCATAAAAGTGTGTTTCAGAAATTTAGATCAAAATTACATCAAAAAAATTGCATTCAAAAAAGTTGTCATTTTGTTCATACATTGTCAAAAAATTGCATTTTCATTTCATATCAATTTTTGGAAGTTTTAGTACTGAATAATTTGTTTGTAGTTAGGAATAGTGAGCTTAAATATCAAATTAAACACTTAGAATTTAATTTCTTAGAACCCTATCTAGGACACATTCGTCCTAGGGTGAACTTGTCCTTGTACATACAATTTTAAAATTTTTGCACATTTATCAGTGTTTGTTTGCTTTACTTTTTTGTACTTGTAGATCTCTATTTCAGTTTTAGAAATTACATTTTTTTGTAATTGTTTGCATCTATTTCATTAGTGAGGAAAAGTGCATTGTTTAAAATCAAAATTGGAATTTCAAAATAATCATTTTTAGGTCCTTGCATTTAAAATCAGTCAATTAACATTCTAGATAAAAAGTTTGCAAAATGTTTCCTTTTTAATTATATGGTTTTTATAAGGTGCCACAAAGCTTTTATGATTGTAATCTCTCTACTTACTAGTATATTCTAAGTAAAATAAATGAAACCATTTACAAGCATGTTAGATACCCTCCTAAAATCTCTTCCATTTGTATGATGTCATAATGCAAGACAAAGCAATCATGGATACTAATGACAATCACAATAATTCTTCTCCCAACCACCCTCCTCCTTGTGAGGAATGTGAATTGTTGTTAGAAGAATCAACCATTAAGCGTCATGCGAATCTTGTTTCTCCTAACGCTTCTCCTACTTGGGAAAATATTGTGGTAGAAGAAAATTGTTGAATGCACAAGATAAATTAGATGGGGGTGAATTAATTGTACTTTAAACTTCAAAACCCTCATAAACATTTAGATCCACATTAATTCAACTAATCCTTAATCTATTAGAATGATTAATTATGAATGCGGATAATAGAAATAGAACCAAATCAACAACATACACAAAGAAACACCAGATTTTTAACTTGGAAAACCCAAGATGGGAAAACCACGATGAGGATTAACTCGCAATATAAATTAATTTCAACATCGAATAAAATAGGGCTCACTGCCCAAAAGAAAGAAAGGCTCACTTCCAAAGGCTCACTACCAGAATAGAAAAGAAGATAGAGAAGAGTGTTACAATGAGAGATCCATCTCAATGCAATGGAAAAATACACCACAACATCAGCAACACCTTTGCATTATTTTTGAAGAATTGTAGACAACTTCTACTCATTGCATTTAGTAATCTAACACATGAAAGATCATATTGCACTACACAAATTTGCACCCTACAACTTTGCACTTCACATCATTTTCATCATACTCATCTATCTTATCATCCCTCAACAATTCAACTCATATTTATACCATCTTCAACCTTGAACACATTCTCCAAGGTTGGTTATACACCTCAACCATGCAAATTCAAATTAGATCAGCACCAAACATTCCCATAGTGGAAAGAAAAGAAGGAAAACCACAACACACCTTAGCTAGCACCTAAATCCAATCATACACACCACACAGTGCTTCCACAAACATCAAAGTAGCTTCTTAATTAGTGTAAACACCAAAGGTTGGCCAAACCTATGTTAACACCATCAAACATTTAAGTACATGCTTCCTCAAATCCAAAGATGACTCACAGACACCATATAATAGTTGAACATGATCTAGAATATTCCACAAACACCCTAGAAACTAGAAAATTCCTTTGCAAAAAAAATCACTTGAAGAATGTACACACCTAGTACACTTAACAAAATTCATTTGAAGATAGATATAGATAGTATCAAAACCCTTCTAGATCTGTAAGACTTGAAACCACTTTGTGGAGAAATGCAGAGCAACAACATTTGTCCTAGACACCTCTACAATATACAATTCACACACTGGTGAACACAACTTCCTCTACACGGTGATCCAACACACCAAATCCTAGATGCAACACCTTTGAACACATCTAATCAACATATCTAAACCACACAACCAAATATTTAACCCATAATAAGTATGGAGCAAAATCAGAACACTACTCTACAACATAGAACATTGCTACAACACATTGTTTCCTCTTTTTATTCAATTTTCTCAAAATCACTTGGAAAAAAAGCACTAGAGACACATCTTCAATACTTCCTCAACACCATCAAGCCAACTGCAACATAGCAACTCTACCATACATTCATAGACAAAATCTTATCAAAGCAATGCTAGAGGTTGACACTAGTAGCTTACTAATGAAAACATAATGAAACTAATCAAAGAATCATCAGAGCCAACAACAACAACTCAATACCAACTGCTCACACTCTTGTAACAATCTCTTTCTCATACAGTTGACACCAATGACAATACAAGCTTGTTGACATGAATGACAACACCAATTGCACATACTTGCAACAAATATGAGATCACTGACACATTCATTAACACTAATTTTCCTAGACTTCATTCATCTTCCAAATGTGAGATCATTACCCCACTTATTGATGATGAAAAAGATCCAATTGTTGACCGCCATGTGCACCTTATTTGTCCAACTCCCACAACAAAACCTACTAGGAAATATGTTATGGTGCAAGGGGAGAGTCTTTTTTAAAATTCTTTCAAAAGATAATAAAATGACTCATAAGGATAAAATCACCTTATATCTCCACCCTTACATCAAACCATTGTCCAACCAACAAAAAATCATAAGTGTTCCAAGAAGCCTATGGTCCATGATCCTCTTGAACATTTACGTCTCCTATTATATGAATCCAAAACTAAACATGATTTCTATGCACTTTTACATTATGGATTAATCAAATTACCCTTTAAACCACAACAATTAACTAGCAAACAAAGAGATACAAATGGACCATATTGTGTGTACCATAGAATGTGTGGACATCATACAGATAATTGTACTCACTTTCAAGAGTTATTAAGACAATTTAAGCCCTCTAGGGATCAAATTGGATAGCATGCACACACTTTGCTCCTTGTGATAGTTGTAGAATCATAGCATACTCACTATTACATGTATTGCACTTTATGTAAATCATTTTTCCATATTGCAAGGAGCACCTTCTCACCAATTATATCAGCTCATCCTTGCCCTAGATTTGAGGGGAAAGGAGGATTGGTATCCTTTTATTATTACAACACTTGTTGTTGCCCCTTTAGATAGTTATTTACCTTCTATATATGATGAACAAGATTGGGATGTGCATGAATTGCTTTAGGTTTTCTCACATGTGTCATACTAGCTTTGTTCTTTCTATGTTCTTTATAATTGCATGTGTGTAATGTGATCCACTATATTATGTGCTTGGTGTGTCTTTATGTTTGTTATCTTTCTTTGGATGACCATTATTACTCCATTGGTGCAAGGATACAAAGGAAGAAAATCTGTTGCGAAATTCTTCTATTTGTATCTCTATTGTAAATATTTTATTTTTAGTGTCTTGTGTTTTCCTTTTGGGGACAATGCAAAGCACTGAGATATTTAGGTCTCCTCCATTTTGACCCAAAAGGACTTTTTCTCCTCTATCTCTCTATGTGTCATTCCTCCTTTTTGTTTATTTTTTGATGAGGTATTTTGGGAATGATGACAGTTCCAAGCTCTATTATATCATTGTAGCAAAGACATACACTAATCCCAAATCCATGAATCCCTTATGTGTTATCTTTGGATTGCACCCTCCTTTTTCATGACACAATTTATTTGGAAACATGTGTTTGGCATAGCGATTTCCAAATAAGCCCTCATTTTCCTCTTATCAATTAGCATGTATCATTTCTACATTCAAGTAATTGCTCAGAATATGGTGTTTAGAAATTCCTTTAAAGTGGGGGCATACATTGGCATTATCATATTGATTCTTGCTTCACTTTGTTCATAGAGTTTGAACTTACTGTAGCATTGGTATAACATCTTGATCATGTTGTGGAACCTTATCAAAGTTATTTTGGAGTATAAATTTTGGTATGGTTGACGTATGGAAGGCCCCTAGACCCAACATGACTTTTCCATCTCTCACCTTATTATGGCTACACACCTTGTAGACCTAGTGTGTGTTTCTCATCTAACCTTGGGGGATCACCTAGTGTATATTGGATTGTACTAGCCCTTGTGAGCATATTTCATGGCCACTTAGCATAAAATAACTTGCTTGCTAGTGGATCCATGTGAGTGTATTTGATGGACATGGCATAATGCAACTAGCTAGTTCATCCCTTTCTTGCATTAGCTTTAACATTGCATGTTTGTGATCTTGTTTTGTTGCATGTATCTTACACATATTGTGTGTCCCTTTGTCCTTATGTTGGTTTTCCATGGGATCTTAGATCCTAGAGGCTTGATCATCCTCTTTGATCTTTGTCATCCTATTCTTCTAACATTTGTACACTTTGACCTCACTTGACACATATTTATCTACTTTAGTGTGAGTTTGAGCACAAGCTCATACTCTCACTAAAGTGGGGTCTAAATGTAGTGTAGGAAATTGTATACCTTTACAATTTCACACTATGTTTGGGTCCCTTAAGTAATTGGACTTAATTAAGCTCCTAATTTTCCAAATTATGCATTTCAAAGCCCTATTTTGCTCATTTTTCGAAAGGGAAACCTATATTTAATTAAAGCAATTAATATTTTAATCACCTTGAAATGAATGTGTCCTAGAATTTTGGGTCAGGACCCATTCACCCAAGGGAAAATAGGTCCTCCTTAAGTCCTAGGTCCCAAATTTAAATATATTTTTTGTGGTGTTTTAATGATTCAAATTTCATATGTAATTGTCAGCTTTTGGAATCTAATTTTTAGGAAATTGGATAAACACCTATAAATACATAGTCTTTTTATCAATTTGAATCTAATAATTTCTAACACACTGTTTGGAGACTTCATATGAGTAAATACTATTCTCAAGAGCATTCAAGAGAAGATTTATCAATCATTTGTTGTAGCATTCAAGATCCTATCATCATGTCCAAGATTATGTGTACTCATGTCATCTTGTGAAGGCTAATATGCATTTTTGATCCTAAAGCATCTAAGTGTTCAAGTATCCAACAAATCAAGCAAAGCAAGATCTGATTCCTTAGAGTGATGTGTTTGACTTCAGTCCTCTAAAGGAAGCCATTAAAGGTTTTGGTGAGTTGTAGAAAGCAAGTGTTCATTTATCATTCCTTCCATTTATCGATTGTCATTATATTTCTATGAAGGTTTAATTACCAAACATGGGGTTTGACTAAGGAAAGCCCCCATTCAAAACAAAAAAAAAATCTCTTTTTAATTGTAGATTACAGGTTGAAGAAGGACTGAAAGGATCTCAAAGAGTAATTTTGCAACATTGCATAAGCTGTCACCATTATTTTCAAGTCACATAAACTCATATTAAAAATTTATTTCCGACTTTCTAATATTCAAACCTATATCAAATTGAATCTAAGATCCAACATCAAAGGACTATCAAAGCTTTTTCTGGTCACCTTAGCTAGGACCTATTCACCCTATGGTGAAAATGTCTCAGAACCAAATTTTAATGCCTGGTACACGTGTCTAGACCCTTCTCATATCTCTACCTACAAACTATGATTTTAGTTTTTGTATCTTTGGTATCTTGAATTTTATCTAGGTCATATTGTTCATTAGGTTTAGTTGCATCAAATCATTTCCATTTAGTTCCAAATCTTATTTTCCTATGAAACCTAGAGATTCAGGTCTGATTGGCTCACCTTAGGGTTGAAAGTCAATCCTATACCTTTCAATCTCTTAGTTTCAAAGAAATTTTGGGAAGAGGGACATATTTAGCTCTTTAGTTTTTTGTATGAAGGACCTAGGACACCCCATTTTGGACACTCCTTTTTCCCACCCTTTCAAGGATATTCTTGGTGTTATAGATGTGGAGATTGTTACAATCTCTTTTATGGTGTTGAGAAGGTTTTGTTGATGCAATTGGTTCACTTGGTTTCCAAGTGCTTTTGAGAAAATTATATAAAGAGCATACATGTTGATATATTTGTGTTTTGCATTGTTCTCTACATTTCTTCATGGTTGAAGATGTGCTTGTGTGATTTGGATTAGAAGATCAGAGGTGTTCAAAGGTTTCATATCCATAGTTTCAAGTTTTGGATTGTGTGATAGTGAAGGATGTGTCTTGCAGTGTGTTGCTTGTGAAGAAGCTTGTCTGGGAGAAGTGGAAATACTCCACATTTCTCTGTGTTGAGGTTTCTTATCTTTTGTATTTGGGAACATGTTGATATTTTCTATACCTACCTTCCCTTGGAGTGTTGAATGTTCAATTGTTCCACAAGGTTGGTTTGTGAGTTATATGTTTATGGCAACGTTGTTGGTTGCACGGGCTGATAATATTCTCAGTTCTAGGTGGTTACAATAGTGTTCTTGAATATTTTGATGACATTGGAATATTTTGGGATGTTGTATGATGTTTCTTCATGGTCTATAGGATGTTTTCAAACCTAGTGAAGAGTCAATTGATTATTTGGTAGCATTAATATAGGTTTGGATGACCTAATGTGTTAGCATTACTTATGGATATGCTTCATGGTTTGTGGAAGTGTGGTGAAGTGTGTTAGTGTATATTTGGGTCCTAATTAACCCATGGTGTGGTCCACCTTCACTTCTTTCCATTGCAGAAGTGTTTAGTGTCAACCTATTTGTTGGTTGCACATTTGAGGTGCATAAGTTTCATTAAGGCCAACCTAAACAAGGTTGTTTGAGGTTATGGAGGATATATAAGAAATTTTATTGTTGGCTATGTTTGTAAGAGAGGGGGACCAACTACGTCAAGGCCCCAGGTCATGGAGAGCTGAGAGCAGAGGGCTGCCCTAACTTACCTCACTCTAAAAGATTCCTTGGAATAAGGATTGAGAATAAGGACTATAATGTACTTCTATCACTCTGCACACCTTGAACTTAGGTTTGGGCTAGACAAGCTGATTTTTGAAGTCGATATTATGTCTTAGACAACTCTTTGTCTAAGGATAGTAGTGTATTTTTGGGATGACAGTGTGGAGCGCCGGTGTCTCTTGGGTGCACCGACATCCGTACGGTCAGAAAAAAGTGAACACAATATAAACTGACTAAAAACTAACTGACAACCTAGCTAGTTGGTTTTGATGGGAAAAAGAAAATGATAAAATATGAGAAATAGAGATGAAGATGATAAATTAAATAAATGAAAGCTACCTGGTGATGAAGATAATCTCACAAAATCACATGTTCGCTTGCTAGCTCCACACGTACATTCACCTACACACAAGAAAGAAGGGGAAAATTGTTGGGGATGTACTGGGGCCTGCCTCAGTCAGACCCCTATTTTGGTGTTTCCACCTCCATGGACAGCCAAAAAGAAATGAAGTAGAATATGTGATAAAGGAAAGAAAAGAGAGCAATACACACTACAAAACAATACAATGCTACTCAACAAAATCACAAAGGAGAGGAGTGAAATGTTACCACCTCCACCCAAAATCTCACTAGCCAATGGAGGAGAATATGTACTTGGAAAAGTCACCATAGCCACAACTGTGATGAAGGGAGGTCTCACAAGACTCCAAGCCCATGCTTCTATGGCTTGCTTCACACTTGCAATGTGGACTTGATGGAGTGTTGTTGTTGCAATGGAGTGCTAAAATGTTGCTTGAGAGTGAAGTGAAGTGAAATAAATGCTAAGAGAATGTGAATCTTTTGCTTAGAGAATTAAATGAGATGAGAAGGGATGAATTTGAAGGAGAATCTTCCATTTTAGGTTCTAGTTGGTTGAACAAGGATATTAAAAATTGATCCCAATCAGGTGTGTGATGCCTCTTCCAACTTCAAATGCGATAATGCATTAGGGACAACAACCCATTGCGTGGAAATCTGTGCACCACGCGTGCGTCCCCAACAAATATTCTCCCATTCAAACAAGGGACAAATTCCAAGTGGATGAAAGGAAGTTGGGTGATGTGGAATTTCACTTCAGATTTGATTTTCTAAGGTGAGGTTGTGCGAAAGGGGAATTTGCATAGGGTACAAACTCACTCCTAAACATTTTTCCCCTCACTTTAGCAAGCACAAGTACTAATGATTGTTTCGGTAAAATAAATTGAAGAGTTAGTAGGGTTAGAAATTTATATCTAAACGATTGAGGAAGCATACCATGATCTGGAAAGCTCGAAAGCACAGGATAGACAAAGGACTCCATAGGTACTTTCCCTGAGGAGCTTCGAACAAAAGACTCCATAGCCTTGCAAAACTATAAAGTTGCACAAATTACATCAAAGGCCCTCGAACCAACGATGGATAAATCCTATAGGATGAAAGTGTCTCATAGGCCCGCAAACCTACAAGGAGGCAACCCCCAAGATCTCTCACATGAAGGAAGCCCTGAGATGTAAGCACCTTATAGGCTCGTAGACCTACAAGGATACATCCCCCAAGATCTCTCACATGAAGGAAACCCAATGAAATAAGCACCTTGCACGCCCACAAACCTACAAGGAGGCGTCCCCCAAGATCTCTTACATGAAAGAAACCCAATGAAATAAGTGCCTTATAGACTCGCAGACCTGCAAGGAGGAAACCCCCAATATCTCTCACATAAAGGAAGCCCAAAGGTGGAGACTCCGAAGAGTCGGATTGGAAAGCGCTTTACAGGCGCACCTGCAAAGCGACATGTTTACCCGTAGATAAACCATGTCCAAAAATAAAGCAGCCATGTAGGAAATTAAGCGAACAGTCACACAAACCGTAAAAAATTTAGAAAGTTTTTAAAGGGGTCCACTCAAGGGATGCGATGTTTGAAAGTGCAAAAGAGACAATTTCTCTCAAATCGATTCGTCACAAAGGAATCCTTTCAAAATTCAAAAGGAAGAAAATGCCCCCTTGCAAGGGGAAGATAAAGGCTACTCCCACCTCAAAGGAAAGTTCTCAAGTTCTTTATTTGTGAACCCATGATGAAGGAAACACGTTTTGTTAGGGGTTCAAGTTAAGAATGTGATTTTTGAAAAAGCTTGCAAATATTCTCGAGAAAAGAATCCTTGGCAAAAAATATTTTTTTTGAAAATCAAAGTATTATAGAAATGGCGTTGTCACACATGAAAGGGACAACTCAAGCAAAGAAGAGAAAAAGATTAAAAAAATAGAAATAAATAAATAATCACAAACAGAGGACACAGGGGTGATCTGATATTTTGGGGTTAGAGTTTCTCATAAATATATATAAGTATAATAATAGTATATAAATGAATTGTCATCAACTCCCTACTATTGTAGACCATGTGAAGAATGCACAAGAAAACAAAGTAAAAATAAAAAATTGGGTCAACATGGAAGGGAAGCCTAAATACCCCCAACATTTTGCATCATCCCCAATTTGTCGAAAGTAAAACACAAACATGGAAGAATGATGATACAAATAGAAGAAGGTTTACAACACAAAATCACTCATGTATCCAAGCACCAACAAGGGTGACAAGGTTCATCTAGGAACACACAACATAATCATGAGGGAGCACATCACAACACACACACATCTAATCTAAAGATAAATAAGGGGCCTCTCACTAACACTAATTGACCAAGAGGTTGTTTGCTTCCCAATCTAGATCATTATAAGGGGAAGGAGGATGGGCCTTTAGTGGTGGAATATTAAGGGGAGGAGCTTCTGACCCTCCCACAACAAGGGCTAAGGAAGAAGGTCCCACAAGGTCTTCTCCACTAGGCTCTTGTGGAGCTATGGTCAATGATTTTGTGAAGATCGTTGACAAGGCCAAAACTTCATCCAGAGAGTTAAACATGCACTTTACTGGAGTGCCATGTTGTACCTCAATGTATGGGGAAGATGGTCCTTGAGATTCACCACTATGCTCACTGAGTGACTCAAGAGTGGTGACAATTTTAGGGGAAGCTGAGACTTGGTCTGTTACTACAACGAAACAAGCTAGCGTAGGACCACCCTTCAGAGCAGGTGGGCCCCTCTTATGCCCTCCATTGCTAGAAGGTCCATCCTCCACCTTCTTCTTCAATGGGGGATGTGAACTACCCACAGACGAGGCAAGAGGTGTACAGGAAGAGGAGGAAGAGAAAACCACAACAAATACCACCAAATTATTTGACATATCCATGGGTTTAGGGAATGGCGGGATGTTTGGAAGGGACATCAACAAGGGAGGTTCAACTGAAGGAGTGACAAACACCTGCACCTTTTTGGGGTTAGGCACATTCACACTCAAAATGGGAGTTGAAAGAGAGATAGAACTAGATTGAATGGAATAAGAGGGGAGGAGAGAGGACACAATAGGAGGACCTGAAGCAGGGGCGATCATCTCCTCTTCCTTCTACAAAGCAGCCTACTCAGCCACCAGATCCTTTCGCTGACATTTGTGCTCATGTGCAAGGTCATTTATGTGACTCTTCAAGCTAGAGGTTGAGAGTTGCGAAGGGACAAAAGGCTCCTACTCAACCATAGGGATGTCCACTATAGTCATTTTTTATGAAGGGATAGGCTCCTAAACGGGAGCAGGAGGATTAGGTTGAGAAACAATGGGGGGAGTCAACTCTAGCACCTTAATGGCGGGCCTCTTCCCATTTACTGCTTTGGGAGCAGAAGCGGTTGGAGGTTGTGGAGGCCAAGACATAGAGGATTCCCTGTAGGGACCCTTTCTCCTGCCATATTGAATGGGCCTAGGCTCTGTGGGAAGAACAGGAAGCTCAAACGTGGGACGCTTGGGTTTTCACCAAGAGGGCACCATAGGATTCTCTTACAAAAATGAAACAGAATCTGATGGTGCCATAATGGGATGAGAGGAAGCATCAAGTTGAACAATAGAAGAGGAAGAAGAGGGACCCTAGGAGGGCTTCTCTTCTTCTCTTCTACGGGCCTTGGCGGCATCACTGTTAGCTTTTAGGCAGGCCCTATGTGAAACAACATAAGGTGATGGAGGGTACCTAACTCTAGGTGTTAAGAACCCTTTTCTTTTACTTATGATATGTCATGTACAAGAGGTCCTTTCTAGGTGGGAGATGACCAATGGGCATAGGCCAAAAGTGATCTAAAGAATAACTGCCACGCACAATCGGTGGTCTATAACTGGCGTGATGGATCACATGGACGAAACCCTCATGAATAAGTTTTAAACATTTGTGCACAACCGAGGGAACTACATTCATAGATACTAGCCAAGGGATACCCAACTTCACTCTAAAGAGTTTGAACCCCAGGATTATGTCAAATAGCAGGTTTACAGATTTAGATCTGACAAGGATTGACAAAACGATACTACCAAGGGGTGGTACAAAAAGTATGTTATGTGTACAGATGGTGCTCACAAGTGTGTCATACCCATCTTTATGCAAAAATCTAATCACATGATTTCCTTAGTTATAACATTCACCTAAGATGTGGGGTCAACAAGAACACCTACTACAGTGTTCCCATTGATTCGCGCAGGGATATAAAGAGGAGGTGGCTCTCTATTAAATCCCATTGGCAAGTCCTATGAGGTGAAGTTTATACTTGTACTACTACTCGCAGGCTGCATAGAGGGGATAGGTAGGTGTAGAAAAGAGGCCATAACATACACTAAACGATACTCTCACAAATTCCCCCAAAGGTTTGGAATAGGAAAATTTCCCAATTAAGGTTTCACTCTACAATACTTACGAAACCTTCCAACTACGCCTACTAGGGGTCGTAGGCTAGGTTGTAAGGAAAAAATCATCACAACATTCACACCTACAATGCTCCTAGAACACGAGAAAAGGAGCCTTCAGTACCACCAAATGGAACCAAAATGGTTCACGTCAGGTTCACCAAAAATGTAAGAGATGGGTACCAACCACATCAAGGCCCCAAGTCACAGAGAGTCGAGAGCAGAGGGCTGCCCTAACTTACCTCACTCTAAAAGATGCCTTGGAATAAGGATCAAGAATGATGAGGAATATAATGTACTTCTATCGCTTTGTACACCCTGAACTTAGGTTTGGGCTAGGTGAGTTGGTTTTTGGAATCGGTACTATGTCTTAGACAATTGTTTGTCCAAGGATGGTAGCGCAGTTTTGGGACGATAGTGTGGTGCGTTGGCGTCTCTCAGGCTCACTGGCGTCCATACAGTTAGAAAAAAGTGAACACAATACAAACTACATAAAACTAACTGACAACCTAGCTAGTTGGTTTTGATGGGAAAAATATAATGATAAAATACAAGAAATAGTGACAAAGATGATAAAGAAAATAAACGAAAGCTAGGGTGATGAAGATAATCTCAAAAAGCACATGTTCGCCCGCTAGCTCCACACATACGTTCACCTAAACACAAGAAATAAGGGGAAAATTGTTGGGGCTGTATAGGGGCCTTCCTCAATTAGACCCCTATTTTGGTGTTTCCACCTCCATGAACAACCAAAAAGCAATGAAGTAGAATATGCAATAAAGGAAAGAAAAGAGAGCAATACACACTACAAAACAATACAATGCTACTCAACAAAATCACAAAGGAGAGGAGTGAAATGTTACCACCTCCACCCAAAATCTCACTATCCAATGGAGGATAATATGGACTTGGCAAAGTCACCACAGCCACAACTATGATGAAGGGAGGTCTCACAAGACTCTGAGCCCACACTTCTTGAATTGCTTCACACTTGCAATTTGGACTTGATGGAGTGTTGATGTTGCAATGAAGTGCTGAAATGTTGCTTGAGAGTGAAGTGAAGAGAAATAAATGCTAAGAGAATGTGAATCTATTGCTTAGAGAATGAAATGGGATGAGAAGGGATGAATTTGAAGGAGAATGAAGGAGAATCTGCCATTTTTTTATTTTTTAAGGTGAGGGTGTGTGAAAGGGGAATTTGTGTAAGGGGTGCAAATTCGCTCCTATACAATGTTGTAGATGTGAAGTGAGATGTGAATTTGATCAAGTGTGGTGATCTGAGTGAGATGTGAATAGTGCTAAAGTTTTTTTTATTGAGGAAGTTCTGAATTTAGATCAATATTTCAGAGATCAAATGTTTGTTTTTAACTACTTTTAAATTAAGATAATTTGACAAAGATTTTCTAAAGAAAGAAACTGCTTTTAAAGTCAGCAAAAAAGAGGATGAATCTGATTATTACATCCTGTTTCATAGTTACCGAGTTAATTTTACCATTATGATTGAAAATGTTGATAAATGTAAAATTATTACTTTAATATGTTTGTTAGGTGAATGAAATATGTGAATATGCAATAAAATTTTGTTGCTTGAAATGAATGAATATGTTTTGAAATTAATGGATTTACTATGAATGTCTAACTAGCTTGGTTTTGTACTAAGTTGAATGCAGATATAGGGATCGAGCCTCTGGAAGGGAGGGGAAGTATCACTTAGGAGAATTGATTGGTTGGGTAACCCTAAATGAAGCCTAACTAAGCTTTCACACACACACACACACTTCTTGTAGGTCAAGTTGATTCAAGTCGGGTTGAGAATTGGTAGGTAACCTTTAGTCTTGTTAGTGCATGATTTAGAATGGGTTATGATCTCGTTCTATGAATGCTTGTGTTTTGGGTCTTGTGATTGAGTCTTTATATTGAGTGAATGTTCTTTTGTGTGTTCTTAGTTTTATGCTAGTCAATTAAGTATATACATTTATGTATATATGATGATCGATGAGATTGTAGTTATATGTGTGTGAGTTTGGATATTAAGTAATGATATATGTATATTAAAATATACATATATTAATATATGCGTATATTAATACGTTCATGTAAACAAGTATACTTATATATTAGTATACATATATAAGTATATTCATATATATAATTACTTTTATATATATATATATATATATATATATATATATATATATATATATATATATTATCGACAATTAATATATGTGATCATCTGTAGGTAAATATATATATGTTTAAATGTATAACCATTATTTTTATGAGTATATTGATGTCAAATGACCATTAGTGAACCCTAAGAATATAACTATATATGTGTAAATATCAATATATATAATGAAGTTGATATATATATATGATATATAGTGACCCTTATATTATCTAAGCACAATTTAGAATATCAAAGTGCACTATACTATTCAAGTATTATCATAGATCTGTATATTAAAATGAATGAATGTATTATGAGGAGCACATTATTTAGTGCATACACCAAAGAATGAAAACAACACATAGTTTAAACTGCAGTATATTGTTTTTAACCTAGAAATCAGTATTATCATATAGCATTAATATAAGGCGATATTCTTACTTAGTCAAAGATAGCACTATAGTCATTAAATATGAATCTTTAAGCTTGCAAAGAGAACACAATAAATAGCAGAAGATGTTTGGGAAGGATTAAGACTTAGTCAAGAGTTTTTGAAAGATATTTAGAATGCATTTAAACACTAACTTGGTCATTGAACAACAAACACCAAAATGCACGATAGAAGTTATAGGTGGCACCAAAATATGAAAATTGCATTGCAAATAGAAGTATAAACTGTAATCTTTCTCCAGCGATGGAAGACCAAGTAAAATGTAGAATAAGTCATGTAAAATCTGGCACATTTGGAGTCGATCTATTGGTCTTTTACCTTATATTTCTGGAATGCATTCTTATTGTCTTTGATTCAGTCAATCTACTACTTTGTTTTGATAAGTATTGTTTTTAAATGTTGCCACCAATTGGAGCTAATTGTTGAGTCAAACCTTATAGCTAAGAAGTTTCATTGAACATAGCTTGATTTTAGGCAGTTAAGTCTCATATTTCTATATAAATAAGGGTAAAGATTACTTCATTCGGATGCATTATTCACTTGCATTCTACTACTTTTAATCTGAGTTATTCTTGTTTGAGTTGAGAGCTATTTGGGAGGAGAGTTAAGAGAGTTTTTAAGAAAATTTTCTTAGAGTTGAATTAGGGAATTTAAGAAGAGTTAGTAAACTATTCTTGGAAGGATTGAGCTTAGGAACCAATGTGTTCAAATTGGAATTAAGCGTTAAATAGGCATGTGGTTTCTACACTTTTAGGCTTTATGTGCTTTTGAAAAGATTGAGTGTCATTGATAGCTTGCTTGGAAAAATATGTTTTGTTTATCATCAAATGATTAATGGATTCACGACAAATCTAGTTAGGAAATGTATTTAATTTTTTGATACTACTACATATACCATATTATGGAATAAGTATCTATGATATTATTAAATACTATATCAAAAATAGATATCATATGGGAAATGCTTAGCCAGAAGTGAGAAAGTATAGAACTTGCTTGATATACGTATCATAAGTGCATGTAGGAGGTTACTAGTATTTGATAATATATTATGCTAAGGAAAACCCTAGAGGTTAATGAGGTTAGAAAACACGACAACAATGTTGGTATGAAGAATTGTCATCATGGATAGAAAGAGATGACATGAAAACCATATTGTTAGTCTATACTTGAATGACCACTTAATTGTTGTTTTACTTGATTAGATTGGAACCCTAGGTTGAGGATAACCTACATGATTGGTTTGATCATTGATTTGATTATTTTATCTTGGGGTTATGGTAAACTAAGCATGGGATTACCTATGTGATTAAGTTGATCACTTGAATTTGTGAATTACTATTGATGGGAGCCATAGGTGGGTATTCCTTATTGAGTGGGATTGTTACTTGATTGGTTGTTTTACACTCTTGACATGAAGTCATTTTATTGATGAAAAACTATCTTTTTGAATAGTATTTTATTGATGGGATTACACTCTTGAATAGATTCTTTTATTGTCGAGACTATTCTTTTGGATTGAGGTCATTTATTGATAAGATTATACTTTGAGTGAAGTCATTTCTTGTTGAAGGTTGTACTTTTAATTTGAGGTTCTTCATTGGTACTTTTGAATGGAGTCATTTAATGTTGAGATAAACCATTAATTGGGGACTTTATAGTTGGGATTGTACCTTTGGTACTAGATTCTTTCACTAATGTGACATTATGTTATTTGGTTACTTGATAAGTAGGAGTTACTTGAATTACTTAGTAGGAATGATATAGTCATAGGTTGTTCTTGGGGTTAATGATTACCCAACCGAGGGAATTTCCTATGCATATTAGTTTATTATAAAAGAGATAGGTTGTTCCTAACGTTAATGATTAGACAACAAAGGGAATTGCCTATACATAGTACATGAATGGTCGTTAACCAAATCAAGCTAGGATAGTGGGTGAATAGATGAACTTTACATGAAACTTTGTCCAAAGTAGTGTAAGTAGCCACTATTTACACTGTTAGTTCACTGTGTCCAGTATAGACATTTTAGTTCAGGATTTTCATACTCATAGGTGTAGCTACCATATGATTAGGTTCTAGATTGTAGGGCACAACACTATGCTCAAGAATGCTATTTTTTATGGGATTTTACCAACCAATCTCTTCATTGAAGGGTAGGGCCATCTTGCCATATGTGGTAAATGTGTGGGGAGACAACATTTGAGTCTATGGTTAGCCAAAAAGTGCTTGAGTGATGCTTCTCCTCATCAGATGGTGGCTGAGATTTGTAGAGGATTTCTTGGACCATTTGTTACTAGTGTTAATGAAGCTCAGAGGAGCTATGTATGTTTTCTTATATCCATTTCTATGGAATTTGTAATGAAAGAGATTATCTTGAGATTTTATATATGTCATTATTTTAGAAATATTGCAATATTTAATTATAAAAAAGGTGAAATACATAGCTTGGATTTTCTAAGAATGGGGGACCACAAGAATCGAAGTTCTAATACATAGCTTGGATTTTCTTAGAATGGGGGACTGCAAGAATTGAAGTTTTGTTTTTGCTGCTAACGGTTCTTTTTCAAAATTTTATGACCATTCTGTGATTTCCACAAGTTTTCATGGTGAAAATTGGGTTCAAAGGAGAGATATTTTTCATTCCAATGGTACAAATTTCAATAGATCAGGTCGTGCTTCTTCAGTAAATTCATTTTATTCAGTGAAACAACAATTTCCTCATCTGATTAAGGGTTCTGAGCATTTTCTTGGTAGTTTTTTTCATAATGGGTGTTGGATTCACATTCATATGAATCCCCAACCTTTCTCTCAATCCAAGAAATCATTGACTAGGGCACTACAGCTTCCTTTCAACATTTGTGCCTTGGAATATGATGTCAGCGAGGATTCTTTAAGCTCTTCTCATTCCTGGGTTGAGGTGGTTTCTAATCATCATATTCTTGCAACTTTTCCAAACAATGTCCCAATCAAACCTGGAGTTTCCTTCAATCCAAATCTAGAGATTCATCATCTCCGCAATGAAGAATGAGAGGGCTCTAGGTTTCAATCTAGTTATGTTACTCCTAAGGTTGGCACTCTTGCATTGTTTCTGAATAATATAGCTAGGAAGCATAAAGATTGTTATCAGATTCTCAATTTGTAGATGAAGAATGCTCAAAGGAGTAAGCTCAATCAGACACCATATTTTGTCCCTAGACATTGTCCTAATGATTTTTCCTTCAAGAAAAATGTGATAAGCAAGGTGGAGAAAAAGTGGGTTCGTAAAGAGCCTATGATCAAGGGTCCTGCTCAACCTACAGGGTCTAAGTATTCTGTTACATTTCCAAAGGCATTTTTGCAACCTCAAACTCAAGATCTACAAACCCTTGCTCTTATTGGTAAGTTTTGGAACTTCTCTCTTGAAATAGATATTTTATAACAATGGATTTTTGATGAATGGGAGGGGTTTACTCAAGTGTTTTATCTTGATAAGGAAGAAGGGTTTTTTGTAGTTCTTTTTAAATCTAAGGAAGCTAGGAATTTTGTTCACTCTACCAAATCTTGGTTTTGTGAGGGACATGGTCTTTACACTCTTTCGTGGTCTCCAAATTTCAACCCTTCCCTTAATATAGTAAAGTTTATTCCCTTGTGGATTAAGTTGCAAGGCCTCCCTTTGGAATACAGAGAAACAAATCTTATTGAAATTCTCATTTAGGAATTTTTCTCAGTCAAGACCTAGATTTATTTTCTATTCCTTCGCATCCAGTAAGGGTTTGTGTTCTTCTGGATGTTTCTAAAACCCTCCCTTCACAGTTGTTAATAAATTTAAAGAACGGGGTTTGGAAGCAGCTAATTGTTATTGAACACCCAAAGGAAATTTGTTCTCATTGTCATTTCCCAGTGCATCCACTTATTTCTTGCAAAGGGGTTAATGGTGGGTATTCAAAAGAAGTATCATGTATTGACCTGGATTTGGCTCCTAAATATTCTACACCAATACAAATTGCAAAATTTGTTTCCTTGGTTGTTAAGAGTACTTCTTGTAATGATTATGGTATGGTTCAAGGTTCAGTCTTGACACCAAAAGATTATCAGTCTACAAATTTAGCTAGAGGGTCTTTGAGTATAATGGGTAATTTAGAACTGAAAGTGTACAAATTGGATTGTTTAAAGCATATGTAACTTGGATTAAGAAATTATGGTAATCTTGTTCAATCAACTTCTAGCAAAGGATTTGATGCTTCTATTTTTTTCTCTGATTTTCCCCTTATGAAAAATCATGTATTTATTGTTACATTCTCAAAAGAATGGATGAGAACATATCAATTTGGTCTTAGTGATTTTCATAGTTCATTATATCTCTATTCACCTAACTTGCACTATGTCGCAATGCAAGAAATTCATCATATAGCTAGGCTCATTATTTTTGGGGGTTGTGTGGTTGCTTGTGAGAATAATGATATGACCATTCAACCTCAAATGGATAATCAAATTTTGAGGCTAGGGGCTCTTTGTGAGGTTTTAAATGATAATGGTATTGACCATTCAGATTCTAATGGGAAGATGGAAAGTTTTGTTGATAAATCCTTATCGCTAGTTGTAGATCAAATGATTGATAAAATTTCCTCAGAAGTATTGGGAGAGGAAGGAATTTTTGAAATTCCACAAACTTTATCCATATTACAGATTCCTCTATCACCTACTGCTAACAAAAGAGAGGAAGAAATTTTTGAAATTCCACAAACTTTATTTATATTGCAGACTCCTCTGTCACCTACTGCTAACAAAAAGACTCTAGTAAAAAGGGGTAGAAAATCATTGGCTACTAAATTACAGGAGGAAATTGAGGTTGGTACACAGTCTACTTTGAATGTTACATTAGTTGATTTTGACAAACAAAAAAGACCAAGAAGAGCATGTTGCTCTCCCAAGGTGTAATGCACATAATTTCTTGGAATATCAAAGGCATTAATGCCTCTGATAAGAGAGCTCAAATCAAGCATCAATTGGATGCTTGTGGAGCAGATGTGGTTATTCTTCAAGAAACAAAAACATCTATTGAAACTTTTGATAGTATGTGTAAAAAATGGTCTAAATGGCAACTCATTCATTGCCCAGTGCAAGGCACTTTAGGAGGACTTTTAAATTTATGGAATGCTAAAACTGTCTTCATTGACAATGGGACAAATGAAAGTAATTGACAGCTTATGCAAATTAAACATTGTGACCTTTATTTATGGTTAGTTAATGTTTATGGTCCAACAAGTACCGTTGCTAAGAAACTTCTTTGGGATAAATTAAAGCAAGTCATGGACCACTTGGGTACGGAAAAATTTATCATTGCAGGTGATTTTAATGCAATTGTTTCCCTAGTTGAAAAACAAGGTGGTATATGAAAACCATCAATAGTAATGAAAGACTTTCAAATTTTTATAAAAGATAATGCATTAGTAGATATAATGCCAGAAAATGGGAAGTTTACATGGAAAAAAAAATGGAAAGATTTTCTCTAGATAGTAGAAAGATTAGATAGGTTTCTTGTTTCTCCAAATTGGTTGGCTGTTGATTTTGTCTTGTCTTCTAATATTCTAACATTCAATGCATCAAATCACTTTTCCATTTCTATGAATCTTGCTCAGAATGCTTTATAGTCAAAGTGTGAGTCCTCATTTAAATTTGAATATGTGGTTTCATCATCCAAAATTTCTTCATCTACTCAAGCAATGGTGGTTATCAACACCCTTTGTTAAAGGTTCAAGAATGTTTTAGTTATGTAAGAAGTTAGAATATATGAAGCTGCAAATTAAAGACTAGAATCTCTCAGTGTTCAAGAACATTTTTGTGCTGAAGGATTTGGTTTACAAGCAGCTGACAGAATTAAATGAAAAAATAATTTCTCAAGGTATGGATAATGAAGTTTTCAAAAAATAGAAAAAAATGCAAGGAGAATGGTGTGAATTATTATTGAGGGAATAATTTTATTAGCATCAAAAATCTAGGGAGCTTTGGCTTAAGGATGGTGATAGAAACACAAAAAAAAATCATATCTCAGCTCAAATTAAGCATGTTAAGAATTCAAATTTTTCCATACATGATAATGAAACAGGAGTGTTACTTTCCAAGGAAGTTGATATCTAGAAAGAAGGGATTAAATTTTTTTCTCAATTGATTTTAGCTAATCAAGCTTCTTCTTCACACTCTGAAAGAGATAGGGAAGAAATTTTGGAATCGATTCCCAAATTGATTCGGCAAGAAGATAATGATAAACTCTTATCTCCTTTCACCTTAAAGGAAGTAAAGGTTGTTGTCCTTTCTTTATCAACATATAAAGCACCAGGGCTAGATGGCTTTACTACATTATTGTTTCAAAAATGTTGGGATTTCATTTCAAATGATGTTTTAAGAGCAATGGAGGAATCAAAAATGTTTGGGGGAATGCTTAAGCAATTTAATGTCACACATATTACAATTTTTCCAAAAATAGATTCTCCAAAAATATTCATTGATTTTAGGCCTATATCTCTTTGTAATACAATTTACAAAATTTTCACTAAGGCTATTTACTTAAGATTACATCCTTTTATCTCCAGTCTCTTTTCTGAAGAGCAAGGTGGATTTGTGCCAGGAAGAGAGATTGTTGAAGGCACTTTAGTAGCATATGAAGCACTTCATTCTATTGCAACAAATAAGCTTTTGGAAATGGTTGTTAAACTTGATATGTTGAAAGCATATGATAGGGTTGATTAGCAGTTTCTCATTCAAGTTTTGAGAAAATTTGGTATTATTCATAAATGGCACAAATGGGTGCTTTCTTGTCTATCTATTGAAAAGTTTTATGTGATTATAAATGGTTCACCAATGGAATTTTTTAGTTCCACACAAGATGTTCGACAAGGAGATCCTCTTTCACCTTTTTTATCCATCATTCTTGTAGAAGCATTGAGTAGAGTTGTTTCCAAATGTCATGACCAAGGTTTGTTGCAAGGTATAATCATTCCAAGTACAAATATTGCTATCATGCACTCTTTATTTGCTGATGATACATTTCTTTTTGGAAAAGCAGCATTAGGGAAAGCAAAGAAAATCAAATTTGTGTTAGATAAGTACACTCAGGCTTTTGGGAAAAAAATAAATGAAAGTAAATCTAAGATTTATCTTTTCAACACAAAGGAATCAATTTCAAGACATATTATAAAGATTCTTGGTTTTCAAGAAGCATATTTTCCCAATAAGTATTTGGGAATTCCTTTTTTTATTGGGAAAAATAAAATTTCTTATTTGCATAAAATAATTCAGAATATTCAAGCAAAAATCAGTTCTTGGAAAGGAAGATGGTTGTCTTTGTCAGGAAAAATTTTGATGGAAAAATCAGTCTTATCCTCAATTCCTAATTATTTTATGTCTGTCCTAAAAGCCCCCAAATCAATTGTGACACAAATTGAAAAATAGATTTGAAATTTCTTATGGTCTGGAAATATAGATAATACAAAGAAGGTGCCTTTAATATCTTTAGAAAAGATTTGTATGGATAAGATAAAAGGAGGAGCAAGTTTGCACAATATTGTAACAAGGAATCTCTCATTGGGTGTTAAGTTAGTTTGGCATATGTACAAATAGCCAAATAAGAAATGGTGCAAGGTCATGCAAGCAAAATATTTAGATAATCTTAACCCTTCTAGAATTCTCATTGTGTTAAATCCTCCTTCAGGCTCACAAAAGTGGAATTTTCTAATTTCATGTAGGAAATATATAGTGTCACATCTAACTTATTCTAGAAAGATTCCTAGAATGGCTTCCCACTAATTAGTTATATTCATCACTTTCAACATACTGAAAATATATTAACTTCTCAGTGGGGTGATAAGGTTAAAGATTATATTGACCAGGTTGATATATCAGCTCATAGGGTAATTTGGAAGGATTTGTCAAGTTGCAATATTTCACATGCACATAAAGGGTTGTTAAAGAAAATCTTGGATAAAAGATTAGTGTACCTATCAAATGAAAATGATAAGTTAATCTGGGAATTTTCTAAAACATGTCAATATTTAGTCAGAGATGGTTATAAAGCAATTTCACAAAATGATATGCAGATTGGATACCAAAGGGCTTACACATTTTTTTGGAATTCTATGGTTTTTCCTAAAGCAGGTTCTTTTGCATGGCTTGCAATTAAGAGCAAGATTCTGACGAGTGATAAATTATCCAAATTAGGAATTGTAGATCCATTTCAATGTGTATTGTGTGAGAAACATTATGAAGATATAAATCATCTCTTTGTGAGTTGTGAGGTTGCCCAAGCATGCTGGTCTTTTGTTCTAAGCAAAATGAACTAGTGTACACCTTTATCAAACAAATTGTGGGATATTTTCTCAAGCTGGCCATGTTTATTTAACAAATCTTTTTTTGCTTTCATCTAGAGAATTATTCCAACAATGGTTGTGTGGGAAATATGGTGGGCTAGAAATAAATGTATATTCAGGAAAGAGAAATGTGTTGTTGATAACTTGTTGGTTGGGTTAAAAAAATTCTATATCTAGGTGGTCAACAGTTATGTGTATAGGACAAAAAGAGTATATTCTACATTTACAGATTGGGACTCAACATTACTCTGTAAGTGGCCTCATATTTCTCTGCCATTCAAAGGAAGCAAACTCCAACTAGCTCAGACCAAGGTAGATTGGGCAAAGTTAATTTGGAAACCTCCATCTCAAGCTTTGTATAAGCTAAATTTTGATGGATCTAGTAGAGGTAACCCAGGTACAGCTGGTGCAGGGGTGGTCATTAGAGATCATAAGGGAAGAGTTTTAATGGAAAAATCAATCAAGCTTTCAAATGTCACGAATAATGTAGCTAGAGCCAATGCACTTTTGTATGGATTAAAAATGGCAATTATGTTAAAAATTGCTAATTTACAGATTGAAGGAGACTCTCTAATAATATTGAATGCTTGTAAAGAATGGAAAATTCTCAATTGGCATCTTCAATATATTTTGAAGTATGGGCTTTACTGGATAAAATTATCATGTATCATATTTTTCATATATAGAGAGAAGGTAACAGACTGGCGGATTATTTGGAAAACCTTGGATCAGAACAAGGGGAAGAAATAATAACACATGTAATAGACTACAAAAACATAAATAAAAATTTGTGTAATATCATAATCAATGAAGGAGACTTGTAGGGGAATCACAATGGTGAGTTACTCATTTTTAGGTTATTCCATTATTCTTAACACTTGTAACTTTTGACAAATATCAGTGGTATATGTTGTCAAGAATAGTTTATGGGTCAGAGCATCCTAATCTTGTGTTGAAAGAAAAAGAGAACTATACAACAAGAATAAAATTCATATTACAATATGTAATTTGGAATTTTATGTGTGTGAATAAATAATTACACGGTTTTGTGATTTGCAAGTGCCTAGCTGGTGTATTGGGTGACAAGAAAAGAGGAAATAGGGGAAGGTGTCAAGACTCCAAGTATAGATTCATGAGGGGTATTACACATGTCAAAGGCTCTACTCTTTGAGAGAAAAGTTCCTTTTGGTAAGAAAATCAACTCATTTCTAACGTGTAAGGAAAACAGTTGGCAAAGGCTCTTCTCTTCAGAACAAAGTGCCATTTGGTAAGTGAATCAAATCATTCTTGACATGTAAGGAAAAGTGATGCTACTTATTTGAGAAGCAATTTCCAAGTGGAAAAAGTATAGACATATGTGTTGTTTCAAGGAGAACAGATGTGTAGATACATTAACACATGTCAAATAGTGTAGATATTTTGTCAAGTGAATCAACTCATTCCTACTTGAGAAGCAAAATTGCCAAGTGGAAAAAGTATAGACAGATGTGATGTTTCAGGAAGAACAGTTGTGTAGATACATTAACACATGACAAACAATAAAGGTAGATTAAGATAATCTTGCGTAAATCCAAATCACATGTGTTAAGGATTGGGATAGTATACATGACATCAACTATGTACAGTGGGAGTCTGCTCGCATCATATCTTGTTAATATGTGGGAGATCAATTGTATGCCGAGGTACCAATACCATTAATGGTAATCTCATGTGAATTCTCTGGCATGAAGATGTGTTTCAGGTGACTCGAGTGGAGCTAAGGTTCAAAATGCTTCTTCTAGGGAACAAATAAAGGCGTACAGAATATGCTTTTGAAGTACTCCTAATGGTAGTTAAAAACTATGAGAAAATCCTCATGATGTAAGATTTGACCTCTTTTCAATTAACATTGTGTGTTATGTGTAGGCTACAGGTGTCAAAATATATGGATCCTCACATTGTTTTAAAATGTGCAAACTGGGAGTGTGATTTAATCATACTTTGTACCATCTGCTATGAAATGTCTTGGAATTATAAAGGAGGCATGTCTAAATTTAGAGAATGTTTATGTAGAGGTTATGCATTATTAACTATGGTTTTAATCTAGTTAGCAGCTATCCAAAGAGTGCCATGTAATAATTCCCTTGATATAAAAGTACATGTTGTACAAGCTTTGATAAGATACTTTCTAAAATCCATCTTCAGTCTAAATATGGGAAATAAATTGGAGGAAATGTTGCTCAATTTTACACCAACAAACTTATCTATGTAAAGGGCTTGGAGAATAGAGTTTATGAATTCACATAATACTTCCAGTAGTGGTGAGATTAGAGTTCCAAAACTATTACCTACAAAGTGTAGGAGGAAAATGGAGTTCTATCCATGAAACTATAGGGTCTACATTCTTGTCAACAATTGGGAGCTACCGATCTTAGAGGAAATAGGTGATGTTGAGCTTCAACTAGTTTTCAAAGGGCACTACACAACACTTATCAAGCATATTAAGAGGTTTATTGGTGAAGAAATCTTGGAGCCAAAGGAAAAGAGGGTAATCTATCCATCTCAATTTCTTTATGTGTTCATATCCAATTTATTGGACTTGCTTTAGGATGTAAGGCTTGTGGAATTGATAACTAATAAAGTTGTGAATGAGGACTTTTTTCCAAACGGTGTTCTCTCCAAAGCCTTTCAAAGGTATGATCTCTGGAAGCAACGGGGTTACATTGGAGGCTTGTTTCCTAGGCACTTTTTATTGCATCGTACAACATTTCCAAAGTACCCATCTCTCGTTCGACACCCAGAATGCTCAAATGGTTGCGGAAGAACAATTGCAGCAGGTAGATATTCCTGGTGACCGAGGGTTTAACCTTAATGTTAGCCCTGAAATTCATCCTGTAGAAGACATTATGGCTAAAGAGAAGGGAGAAAATGAAAACCCTGTAATGATAGAGGAATAGTTTGTTTGATGGTGAACAACTTTTTGGTTATTATGCAAACGATAATTGAAGGTTTTTTGCTCGAAGATGGACAGAGTCAACTAAAAGTATATCTTGCTTGAAGAAGGAATGTGCTAGCTCATGCTTTTTTGCTCGAAGATGGAATGTGATGATGGAAAATGCTAATTCAATTAGTCTTCTAATCAAATATTTACAAGTTCAGTGGATACAAAATTATTTACAGTATATGTGATTAAATGAAGCTTATAATATGGGTTTGTATTAGGGAAGGTTATAAAGTTTTGTGGATACAAAAGTATTTGCAATATATGTAATTAAATGAATTTGATAATATGGTTTGTCTTAGAAAAGATTTGAAATAGGGGTGGACTATAGTCTGATGACAAATGATAATGTAAATTCTCTATTATATCAATATAAATATATATAGGCAATAGCCTTTTGATGAAGAAAAAAAATATTTAATTATAAATGCAAATGGAAACTTTGGAATATGTGTTATTTCAGATGTGCATTTAGTCTTTGAATTACAAGAAAAAATTGTATTGCTATGTGATGGCATCATGAATTATTCACTTGTGGTTAAAACATTGGTAATTCTTTTGAGTACAACAACAGGGTTGCTACATTGATCTGGATGATCTTGATGAACTAGAAGCAAATTTTGTAAGAAGATTGAAAAAGGGAACTACAAAATATAGAGGTAAGTTACCCTTTAAGTGTTTCAATTGCAGAAAGATATGTCATTATGCTTCTAAGTTTCCAATCAAATTTGTAAATGGAAAACATAAATATCATAAAGGTAAATTTGTCAAGAAGAGTTATTATGTTAAAAGAAGATGTTGGTGTATCTGATCATGAGGAATCAGACTATCTAGATGATGGAAGTGATAAATTCTTGTTCATGGCTCTAAATGTTGGAACTAATTATACTAATCCTGAAAGATGTGTGAAGGAAATTTCTCTGGAAACAGGTCACAATATTAAAGGAACTATGTGGACTACTTTTCATGCAAGAGAGGAGAGAAACTACTAGATAATTGATAGTGGATGCTCAAATTATATGACAGGTGATAAGAGTAAGTTTGTTAAGCTTGAAAAGTATGATGATGGTCTTGTTAAGTTTGGTGATGACACATCTGCTAAGATCTATGGAAAACTTTCAATTAGTTTTGATGGAAAGCATAAGATAGATGATGTTATTTATGTCAAGGGTCTCTGAAATAATCTTCTTAGTGTAGGACAAATATGTAGCAGAGGATACATTTTGGTATTTTAGGATGATGGTTGTGAAATTAGAAAAGGAAGCTCTAGAACATTGGTTGCAACAAGAACAAAGACATAAGGAAATGTTTATCAGAACAAAGGTGGTGGTGTTAAGTGCTTTATGTTTCAAATCAATGAAAGTTATCTATGGCATAGAAGGATAGGTCACATCAATTTTGATAGCTTAGTGAAGATCAACTCTACTCAAGTTGTGAGAGATTTTCCAAAGATTACAAATCCTATCAATGCACTTTGCAAAGAGTGTTAGTTTGGAAAGTAAACAAAGAAGAGGTTTAGAACTAAGGAATATTCTACTGCAGGACCTCTAGAGTTGGTACATACAGACCTATGTAGACCTACTAGAACAAGAAGTTCTCAAGGTGACAAGAATTTTATGTTGTTGATAGATGGTTACTCTAGAATGACTTGGGCAACCTTTCTCAAAGAAAAATTAGATGCTCTAGATAAGTTTAAAGTGTTTAAATATATGGTTGAGAATGAGATAGATTTGAAAATCAAATTATTGAGGTCTAAAAGAGATGGTGAGTTCATTGGAGAGTTCACCTCCAATGATTTTATTAGATTTTTTGAAGATCATAGGATAAAGAGAATTTTATCAGGGCCTAGGAATCGTCAACAAAATGGAGTTGTGGAAAGGAAGAATAGGACATTACAAGAAGTAACAAGAAAAATGATGAAGGAAGAAAATATACTAGAAGTTTATTGTAAAGAATTTATTCATACTACAATATGAATTCTTAAAAGAGGATAAGCAAGAGTGAACAATTCAAAGACTCCCTATGAACTATGGTATGGAAAACCTCCTACTATGAAATATTTTAGAGTTTTTGGAAGAAAATGTTATATCAGGAGAGATGAAGATAAGTTAGGAAAGTTTGATGCAATATTAGATGAAGGTATCTTCCTTAGATATTCTACAAAGAGCAAGGCATACAGATGCTACAACGAAAGGTTAAAGAAGATAGTTGAAAGTGCAAGTGTCAATGTGGATGAAGAATCACATCAAAACTTAGTGTTGATCGAAGGATATGAATCTGATGAACCCCCATGTAGAGAAGAAGAGGAACAAGAGAAAGATAAAAATGGAAGAGGAAGAAGCTTTGGAAAATAATCCTAAGACTCCTAAGTATGTGCAAAAGAATAATTTTGAAGATCAAATCATTGGAGAAAAGAGAAAAGCTGTAAAAAAAAGATCTGCTATGGCAAAGGAATAGGTAAACTTTTGTTTACTTTCTAAAGTACAACCTAAAATAGTAACGGAAGCTTGCAAGGATGAAAAATTGGATCAAAGATATGAAAGAAGAATTGAGGTAGATTGAGAAAAATCAAACATGGAACCTGGTCCCGAGACTAACAAACAAGAATGTGATAGGAACTAAATGGGTTTTTAGGAACAAACTAAATGAGAATGGAGAAGTTATCAGAAATAAGGCTATCCTTGTGTGTAAAGGATACTCACAAGTAGAAGGAATATATTTTGAAGAGACTTTTGCTTCGGTGGCAAGAATGGAAGCCATTAGGATGTTTTTGTCTTTTGCAGCACATAAAGACTTCAAGGTTTATTAGATGGATGTTAAGTCTACATTTTTTAATGGTGAGTTAGAATAAGAGGTGTACATTGAACAATCGAAAGGTTTCCAGTTATCAAAATATTTTGATATGGTCTATAGATTGAAGAAACATTTATATGGACTTGAACAGGCTCCTAAAGCTTGGTATGCAAGATTGAATAAGTACTTATTGTAGCATGGATTCAAAAAGGGTACCATATATAGCAATCTTTACTTCAAGGTTGAGAGAGATCAAATACTAATTATGGTTGTATATGTTGATGACATAATCTTTGGATGAAATGAAGCAATGTGTAAGAGGTTTACAGAGGAGATACAAAATGAGTTTGAAATTTCAATCTTTGGTGAGATGAATTTCTTCCTTGGGCTACAAATTAGTCAGTATGATAAAGGAATATTCATCTCAAACTCAAAGTAAGTCAAGGAAATTTTAAATAAGTTTGAAATGGAGGACTCCAAACCAGTATGGACTCCCATGGTTACTAGTTGTAAGTTGAGCAAAAATGATGAATCTCCTAAGACAGATCAGAGCAAGTATAGATCAATGATTAGTGGATTGCTATATCTAACTACAACTAGACTAGATATAATGCATGCAGTGTGTCTTATGGAAAAATTTCAAGAATATCATCTAGAATCACATGGAAAAAGTAAAAAGGATATTTGGATATTTGAAAGGCACTTCAGATTTTGGTTTATGGTATACCAGGGATATTGATTTCTCTTTGAGTGCTTATACAAATATAAATTGGGTAGGTTGTACAAATGACAAAATAAGTACAAGTGGAGGTACTTTCTTTCTTGGAAGCATATTGGTTTCTTGGTTGAGTAAGAAGTAGGATTCAATGTCATTATCTACTATAGAGGAAGAATATATTGTAGCAATATCTTGTTGCACACAGGTGTTATGGATGAAATAGACATTGAAGGATATCAGAATGTCATATGAGGAAACTATTCCTATCTTATGTGATAATATAAGTGCTATCAATATTTCAAAAAATATGGTAATGCATTCAAGGACAAATCATATTTCTATTTGGTATCACTTTCTAAGAGAGAAATTTGTTGAGAATGAAGTGAAGTTAGAGTATGTGCCTACAAAGGATCAAATAGCAAAAATATTTATAAAGGCTCTTCCAAAAGATACATTTGAGTATCTCAAGCAGAAGCTAGGGGTTATTTCCCCTCCTTTCAACTAGATGCATAAGTTGGTACATCTATCTAGGTGAGAAATTCAAGATTTATTCGTTGTCCTAGACTGATGAAGGTTGCCTCTCAGGGGGAGTAGGTAGTGGTGTCTTTGATTGGTGCAGTCAAAGGGAGAATATCTTGTGATCCTAAGGGAGAGAGAGCAGTGGAGAGATTAGTAGAGAGAGATTAGTTTGTAGGCATTTCCCATTTCCATTGATTTCAAAGGGGGAGAGAGTGCAGTCTAAAAACATGGAGAGTGAAGTTTGAAAAACACAAAGAAAGAATTGATGTCAAAGGGGGAGAGAAGACTAAAAAAACAAAAGAAGAAAAAGGGAGAAAAGAAAGAAGTCTGAAATGTAAGAAATGTCCAAGGGGGAGTGTTGCTTGATGCAAGATTGTCCTTGTGAACTAGTGTTGTCATTGCAATATTTCTTTTGATGTTGATGGTTTTTCAAAGCTGGTGTTTCTATCAATGGCAAAGTGGGAGATTATTGGATATTGTTGTAGTGTTGTCATTGATGTCAACAAGGAGATTGTTGTACTATGTTGTCATTAGTGTTGTCATTAATTTTAACCTATGTCAACCTCTAGTGTGGTTTTGAGCAAGTAATGTAGATGGGGATATTTTTGGTTTTGTAGATTTGGAGAGTTTTTCAATCTCTTTTGTGGTGTTGAGAAGCTTTTGTTGATGTAGCTAGTTCTCTTGGTTTCCAAGTTCTTTTTGAGAAAATTGTATAAAGAGTGTACAAGGTAACAAATTTTTGTTTTACATTGTGCTCCACATTTCTTCATGGTTAAATATGTGCTTGTGTTTGGATGAGATGATCAAAGGTATTTAGAGGTGTCATATCTAGAGTTTCAAGTTCTGGATCATGCAACAATGAAAAATATATCTGACAGTGTGTTTCCTATGAAGAAGGTTGATTGGGAGAAATGGAATTACGTCGCATTTCTCCACATTGAGGTTTCTTTTCTTGCAAATTTTGGAACGTGTCGATATTGTTTGTACCTACCTTCCCTTGGAGTTTTGAGTTTTCAGTTGTTATGCAAGGTTGGTTAGTGAGTTGTATGTTTGTGGCAGTGTTATTGGTTGCACATGATGATAGTATTCTTAATTGTAGGTGGTTGTGGCAATGTTTTTGAATATTTTGATGGTGTTGGAATATTTTGGGATGTTTTGTGATGTTTCTTCATGGTTTGCAGGATGTTTTTGGACCTAGTGAAGAGTGAATTGATTGTTTGGTAGTATTAATATAGATTTGGCTAACCTGGCATGTTAGTGTTGCTTGTGGATGTGCTTCATGGTTTATGGAAGTGTGGTGAAGTGTGTTAGTGTATATTTAGGTCCTCGTTAACCCGTGGTGTGGTCCACCTTCACTTCTTTCCATCGTAAAAGTGTTTGGTGTCAACCTATCTGTTGGTTGCACATTTGAGGTGCATATGTTTCATTGAGGCCAACCTAAACAAGGTTGTTTGAGGTTGTTGAGGATATATAAGAAAGTTTATTGTTGTATATGTTGTAGATGTGAAGTGATATACGAATTTGATCAAGTGTGGTGATCTGAATGTGAGTTTAAATTCTTAAGGCTAGTAAAAGTAGTGAGTAGAAGGTTTATACATTTTTAGTGTACCTTAAGTTGTTGGAGGCAATGAGCCAAATTTTGTGGATGGTGTAGAGTTGTTGTGGTGGATCTTCTTGTTTCTCTAAGGATATTGAACCTCCTTGTAAATTTCTTCTTCTATTCTCTTTTATTCTAGATAGTGGGCCCTTGGCAATGATCCATCCTTTTCTTCTAGGTAGTGGTCCCTTTCAATAGTGAGCCTATTGTATTCAATGTTGTTATTCATATATATGTGAGTTAATCCTCACAATGTTTTTTAACTAATTATGGTTTTCGATGTAAATTTGGTGTTCTATGTTGTATGGTTGTGAATGTGTATATTTCATTGTTTACATTCATGTTGATGCATAATAAGGGTTAGAAGGTTAATGAGGGTTTGAATGTTTTAATGAACAACTGATTCACTCCCCTCTTAGTTGTCATGTGTGTCTAACAACATATTCCTTTACATTATAAAATAGTTTTTGATCAACAAGGTCTACAACTTTACAAATTCAAATTGATAATTTTTTTATTTATATAATCATTTTGATTGTATACCTTGTATAATAAATTTAATTATGTAATTCCAATATCAAATCTCTTTTTTTTTCCTTTCTTTAAATTTTTCTACTATTTTTTGTGTTTATTTTTATGTTGCTCAATTTCATGTTCCTTTAATTAGGTTCTCAAATTGTAACCTATATCAAGTGGTATCGAGGTGAGGTTTAATCTATGAAGTAAAAATACCTATGAAATTATGTAAGGATCTAAGTTCTTGACCATTTTGGTGAATTTTATTTGCATTCTCATAATTGTTAGACCCATAGCTGGCAATGCCACCTAGAAGAGCTATTGGTAAAGGTTGAGCCAAAGTTACCATCATCACTGAGAGATTGAAGGAATCAATATAATTTCTAAGAGTGATACAAATGATATTAGGTGTGATGGAATAATATTTAAAAATGGTATTTTTATAGAGGGAAGATCCTATCAACTTGGAAATGAGTAACAAAGTGAGGAGGAAGGTAGAGAGCAAGCTAAAGATCCAAACATGGACCTAGGTTAGGAGAGGTTGTTGTAAACCATATCAAGGATTGGAAAGGGTGTTGTGAGTATGAAGGTGTTTTCATTGAAGTCAACAAGAAGTATAACTAACTGGTGTTAAGTAAGTTTGTTGCATGTCGAGGATATTAAGAAAATTGAGAAAAAGAGGAAAAGAGGTTGTTGCAAGTTGTGCATGTGTAGTTGAGATATTGAGGAAGTCTTGTGAGTGCATGGAGCTAGATCTTTTTTTGCAATGTTTGGAGATGAGATGATATGATGTCTTGTTGCACTATGTTGTCATTGATGTCAAAAGGGGATCAACGAAGTGTGCTAATCCTATGTAGAAGCACATAATGTTGTCATTGATATCAAAAGGGAAAATTAGGAAAAGGAGTTTGTTGGCATGATGACAGAGGATGGATGTGAGAGAAGTGGATCTAGTTTTGGAAGTGTGGCAAATTTATTATGCTAAAGTGAATATCTTGCAAATGTTGTCATGAAGTTGTAGAGAGTCTCACATACAACAGAGGAGGAAACAAGCTATAGATTCGTTGTGGGTTTTTCGAGAGCATTCCAGTGATGTGCTCTGCTGGTCAAGAAAGTGAAGGATGCACCCAAAAATGTTTTATATATTTATGCTCTCAGTTTATCATTTAAACCCTAAGGATACTTGTATTCATGGCGTTCAGAATAGATTTCTATTTTGATGTTGACCTAGTATCAACGGTTATCGGTTGCATTAGTTGCAATTTATGTTGTTGAAGTTATGAGGGTGATCAACCCCTCTACCTAGCGCTTTAAGGTTATATATCTTCTTCAGATTGGGGGGACACTTGTGTATAAACAAGAGTGAAGTAGAAGTCTCTTTGATGACCTGATGATCATTTCATTGACAAGACATGAGTGTATCAGTAGGAATTTGGAAGGACTCTCTTTGATGGAGCAATAAGGAGTAAGGATAGCTTTATCAGAGTGATAATGCATGATCAGTGAGAGAATGGGAGATGTCTCTTCAATGGGCTGATGATCATCTTATCGACCAGACATTGATGTATTAGCAGGAGTCTAGGAGAATTCTGCTTGATGGAGTGATAAGGAGTGTGGAAATGCTATCAGCGAGATTGGATGATGTTGGTGAGACCTTTGGCTATGTCTCTCTAATATGCTGATGAGAAGGTAGCACTCCATGTGGGACCCATACATAATGACGTGGGTGACAATGATGATGAAGATAACAAGTGGTGTAATGAGATTGTATGAACGGTAATCCACATCCTTGTTGTGGATTACAGAGTAGTGACATGGCGATGAGGTGGACAAGTGACATCATCAATGGCCTTCATCAACGTGACTGATGGTCGTCGATGAGACTTGTTCGAATGTCTCTTTGATAGTCTGATATGTGCTTAATCAGAGATAGAGATGCAGATCAAAGGGAGTTTTGTGATTGTCTCTTCGACAATTCAATCACCTTCCCATCGGTGAGACAATATGTTATCACTAGGACTATGGAGCTAGTCCCAACAATAGGGTGATAAGAGAATGGATGTCGACTGTGGGACCCAGTGAGGTGGATGTGGAAGTGAGGCTCGGTAAGATGAGAATGACATGTAGTCATCAAGCAAATGACAAGATGACGTGTAGCAGGAAGAAATAGTGGATGGTGACATGCGGTGACATGATGGCGTGGGGACCACTTGTCTATAGCAAAGAATGGTATCAACGTGACAATGCCATATTGATGGGAGTTTGAAAGATGTCCCTCCAATGGAGCAATAAGGCAAGGAGCTAGTGGGACCCGATTGTGACGAAGGTTGACAAGTGGCGAAGAATGATTGCTCAGTGTGCAAATTTGCATCATTGTTGTGAATTAGGTGGTGATGAAATGAAAGACTAATGGCATGTGGGCCCAAGTACTCAAAGGCAGTTCATATCGGAGTGACATTGGTGTATCAATAGGACCTTGAAGCATGTCTCTCTGACAGAGCAATATGATAGATTGACGATGAAGATTTGAATGATCGCTTATCTGATGATCGAGATTTTATGACATGATAGTGAATGAGGATCATAGGATCAGGGCACGAAAGGAGAAGGTCGATGGATAGAATTCAAACACAGAGATTTGAAATGGCTATGACAAATGTGAACAAGGGTTTCAATCTAGCAATAGAGAGCTAATTTGGGAAAACTCTCTATAACTAAATTAAATACTGGGTGGCTTGATGCAAGATATAGAGATATCTGGTAAACCCTATCAAATTTCCTAATTATGAGTTGGACAATAGCGTATGGCTCAAGGTGAGCAGGAAGCTTGCTAGTGAATTGAATTTGTGAAGAAAACCCTAACAGTAAGCTGGAGATGATCTAGATGATTGAGAGGATCTCGAGGAATAGATAGCAGGTTGGTGGAAAATGAAGACAATCAAATATTTTTGAAGTTAGTAGTCTGTAGTTACAACAATCAGATATTTTTGAATGTAGAATTGAATAGTTACATCTTGTCGAGCATGTTGTAGAGATAGGTAGAGTGTTGTTGTGTGTCTGCAAGAAAGTGAGAGCATTAGGGAAGACAATGAATGCACATGTAAAGAAGTCCTAGACTGTAATACATAACATTTTTCTAGGATTGCATGTAGAAGAGTGCAAATGTGTGAGACATTGCAGAAAGGTAAAGAGGTGTAGTGTAGCAAGATAGAACAACGATTGTTCTATGTGCAGAGGAGAGTGCAGAATAGGGATGTGTTGCTGAGTGTGCAGCTTCAGCAACAAATTGTGAGTTGCAGAAAGTGCAACAATATATTGAATGTAAAGATCGATTATAGGTTATGCAAAACCAATTCTATTCATATTTTAAATTGTTTTCATAGAGGTTGTAGCCTCATTATATTGGGTTGTAGCTCAGTTTAAGGTGTTTTTGCATCCTTTGAGTTGTAGCTCCTCAAATAGGGTGTTGTAGCATCCTTGGGTTGTATCCCTAAACTTTGTAACAAATATTTTATTCATGATGTTGCATTTGAGTAATAGACTCAAGCATCCTTGGTCACCATGGTTTTTCCCATCTTGGGTTTTCCACATACATATGGTGTTATGTGATGGTTTTGTGTGCATGCATATTTATGTCTCTATATGTTTAGTATCTCCACATTGGGTGGTTAAGGAAGTAATTTGCATTAATTTTTTGAGAGATAAATTTTTAGTATCTATTGATTCACCCCCCTCGTAGTAGATCATTGTGTTCCAAAAATTGGTATCAAATCCCTAGGTTCCCTAGGAGAAGCTTAACCAAATCGGGTAGATCTTGGTAGAGTGAACACAATGGTTATCAAGAAATTTTTCTTGCATATGATGGACCTAGCTTTGATGGAAGGATATTTGGGATCCATAGGATTTGATGTTTGGATGTTAGTTGTAAATGGATATACAGTCCCTACTACACCTCTAATAACTAAAGCTTAAAGGAAGGCATATGAGGATAATGCTACAGAAAGAGATATAATTCTTCATGGACTGTCAAGTTCTATGTTGGTCAAATTCATGCATTGTCAAAGATCACATGAAGTATAGAACAAGTTGAAGAGAATGTATGAACAGGATGGTAAAGAAGAAATGAAGTCATTAATTTAGAAATATGAAAGTGAATCTAAAAGTTTGAGTACAAGTGAAGCTGCAACAAGATATGATGAAGAAGAAACATCTACCTCTGGATCACAAGAGCCCAGTGAAGAGCAAGTTGATTCCTTCAGAAGATCAAGAAATATAGAGGTAATCACAATCATTTTGTTTCTAATTTTTTTTATGATAAATTAAATTATGTTGATAAGGAAAAGGACAATAAAAATAATCTTCACACAAGAAGAGAAAGTGGGTCATCTGATGTAAATGGCATATCAGATAATGAACATGGAAGTTTCTATGGGGTTGACCCATTTCCAATGACCTCTGATGAAGAGATTGAGAGATCTGATAAAGATGAAGAAGTGGACCTCAAAGGAAAACTCATTTGTGCTCTAAATGAGATTAAAAAATTTAAGAAGGAGAATGAAGAGAAAAATCTACATTCTCAGAAAGAGATAGATATATTGACTAAAATCCTTGAAGAATATAATCAAATGATAGTCAATTTGAAGACACAAGTAGAAGAAGCAAAAAGAGAAAAAGATGTAGTTCAGATTGAACTACAATCTAAATCGGATGATTGCATGAAGCTAGAAGAAAAGATAGTTGCTTTGAGAAGAGATTTTGAAAAAGCCAAGGAGTAGATTGATAAAGGTTTGAAGTTGAAAGGTGGCTCTAAAATATTAGATGAATTGGTAAAATCACAAAATCCATCAAAACCAAAAGAAAAGGTTGGCCTTGGATTTGAGAAAGGAATGAGTTCCTCTACCAATGCTTATGAAAACTTATATGAAAGATTTAGAGCATAAGCAGTTGCATAAAGAAAGAGGAAGCATGCACGAGTTGTTCCAAAGAAAATACCTTTTGAAATGGAAGATCAGAAAAAGGAATTGTCAGAGTGAAGAAAGGAAAAGAAGAAAAGAAGCCTGCCACTACTGAGATGAAGAAGCTAGATAAAAAGAAGATGCCCACAACAAATATGAAAATGAACAAATCAGTTCCTAGAGACTTGAAAAAGAAGCAACATACTATGGGAGCTAAATTAGGTGGATTTACTAGGATGAGAAACATGAAGAAGCCAAATCAAAGAAGACCTCCTCATCCTATTTAGAGGAACACTATGACTAGGTATCCCTCATGTTTTAATGGTTATTGCTATGTTTGTAATCAATATGGCCATCGAGCTAAAGATTGTATAGTTGCACCTAATGGGAGCACAAAACATATGCACATAAATTCATTTGCTCCTCTAAGGAATATGTATGTAGTATGCTACAAGTGTGACAACTTTGGTCACAGAGCTAAAGACTGTAGATTAGATCTAGAAGACCTACAGTATAGGTTAAGAGGAAGAATACAATGAAGGATACATCTTCTAAAGTAAACAATGGTTCACATAGTTGTTTGAAGAAGGCAGGTGTGACAAAAAGGTAGTCAAAGAAAGTTTGGAGAGTGAAAGGTCAACAAGAGGCAATGCTCCATGAGGCTGCTTTTGCCTTACATCACTAATTTGTAGTGATAGGGCATGAGTCTAGGGGGAGTTGAATTGGTACATTATTCATCCATGGAAAGGTCAAATGGAGATTAAGTCAGGTAAAACATTTTAAAAAAAAATTGCTAATGACTTGATGGTTGTAGATGTATGGTCACATTCTTTCTCTTTGAAATGCTCATTAGAGGGTATGAACATCAACAAATAAGTGGATAGTCAGCTGCATAAATTGATATCAACCATTGGTATTAGTTATTGAAGAAAAAGTGTTGAAGATGCTATGTTAAGAGAAATGCTTATTGCCTACAAGGAGAAGAGATATGGCTTAGGGAGAGTTGTTTTGTATACTTTAATTTTTAATTTGGTTTCAGAACACCATACATTGGTTCAAAACAGTCTAGTTGGTACATAGCCCAGAAGGAAGAAAATTCTCGAGTATGCTGAGAAGAAAATGGAGCAAGGTTTAAGGGGGAGCTGCTATTGGTATCAAATCAATGTTATACTTGATATAGTGCAGTCCTGGATATCGATTCGTACATAGCATAAAGTGAACACATTCACAATTGGTATTAGAATGATAATCAATATCAGTATCAGGGCATGATATCATCAATTGGTGTCAAGTATATGATATCAATTGGTATAGAGCATGAATTAGAATATCTATAATTGATATCAAACTTGATTGGCACTAAGCATGTAATGGCACTTCAACTAGCATCAATTTTTTTTTAATTGGTACAGAGTAGTTGAAGCATATGGTATTTCCATTACAGTAAAAAGGTTGAATGCAGCAACTAGCATAGAGAAAAAATTATATTCAATTGGTATCAGTCAAAGGGGGAGAAAAGTCCCTTTGCCATTGCTAAGAAGAAGTGAAGGATGCAACAGTATGGTGACCTAAGATAAAGAAAAGGAGAAAGGATGAGAAAGTGCTCAAAAGAATTGACCACGAGAGAGAAGAAGTGAGCAATGCTCAAAGTAGAGCATAAGAGAGAAAGTTGTGAAGATGCTCATAAGGATGAGCAAAGGAGAAGTAAGTCAAAGGAGGATATTAGAGAATAGCTAGACCCTTTGCACTACTTGTCAAAGGGGGAGAATACTTTCAAAAGGAGTGATCCCTTTTCCATTGATGCCAAAGGGGGAGAAATTCATGCAAATGCTCAAAGAGGAGCATTGGTAAAAGCAGCAGCATAAGTAGAAGGTAAAGATGATATTGGTACAAATGTTGAATTAGTTAATTGGTATCATTTGAGCATTTAAAGTTTTGACATCAATGACAAAGGGTGATTTTGTTGGACTATGTTGTCAATGATGTCAAAAGGGGATCAGAGGAGAAGTGTTCTAATCCTATGTAGAAGCACATAATGTTGTGATTAATGTCAAAAGGGAAAATCAGGAAAAGGAGTTTGTTGGCATGATGACAAAGGATGGATGTGAGAGCAGTGGATTTGGTTCTGGAAGTGTGGCAAATTGATGATGCTAAAGTGCATATCTTGCAAATGTTGTCGTGAAGTTGTAGAGAGTCTCACATACAGTAGAGGAGGAAACAAACTATAGATTCAATGTAGGTTTTTCAAGAGCATTCCAGTGATGTGCTCTGTAGGTCGATAAAGTGAAGGATGCACCAAAAAATGTTTTATTTCTACTCTTAGGTGTTAGGGTTTATTAATTAAACCCTAAGGATACTTGCAGTCATGGCGTTCAAAATAGATTTATATTTTGATGTTGACTTGGTATCAGTGGTTATCGGTTGCATTAGTTGCAACTTATGTCATTGAAGTTGTGAGGGTGGTCAGCCCCTCTACCTAGTGCTTTAAGGTTATATATCTTCTTCAGATTAGCGGGACACTAGTGTATCGACAGGAGTGAAGCAGAAGTCTCTTCGATGGCCTGATAATCATTTCATCAGTGAGACACCAGTGTATCAGTAGGAGTTTGGAAGGACTCTCTTCGATGGAGAGATGAGTAAGGAGAGATTTATCAAAGTGATAGTGCATGATCGGTGAGAGAATGGGAGATGTCTCTTCGACAAGTTGATGATCATCTTATCAGTGAGACATTGATGTATCAGCAGGATTCTGGGAGAAGTCTCCTCGATGGAGCGATAAGGAGTGTGGAAGTGTTATCGGCGAGATTGGACGACATCAGTGAGACCTTTGGCTATGTCTCTGTAATCTAGCAATGAGAAGGTAGCACTCCATGTGGGACCCAGTCATAATGACATGGGTGATAGCAATGACAAAGATAACATGTGGCGTAATGAGATTGGATGAATGGTAATACAAATCCTTGTTGTGGATTATGGAGTAGTGACATGGTGATGAGGTGGATAGGTGACATCATCAATGGCCTTCATCGGCATGATTTATGGTTGTTGATGAGACCTATTCGGGTGTCTCTTCGATAGTACGATATGTGATTGATCGGATAGAGAGAGATGAAAATCGGAGGGAGTTTTGTGATTGTCTCTTTGAAAATATGATGACCTTCCCATCAGTGAGACAATATGGTATCGCTTGGATTATGGAGCTAGTACCAACGATAGGGCGATAGGATAATCGGTGTCGATTGTGGGACCCAGTGAGGTGGATGTGGAAGTGAGACCCGATAAGATGAGAATGGCATGCATTCTTAAACAAATGACAAGATGACATGTGGCATAAATCGATAGTGGATGGTGACGTGCGGTGACATGATGGTGTGGGGACCACTTGTCTATAACAGTGAATGGTATTGACATGACAATGCCATATCAGTGGGAGTCTAAAATATGTCCCTCCGATAGAGTGATAAGGTAAGGAGCTAGTGGGACCTGATTGTGACAAAGGCTGACAAGTGGGGGAGAACAATTGCTCGATGTGCAAATTTGCATTGTTGTTGTGAATTAGGTGGTGATCACATGAAATACTGATGGAATGTGGTCCCAAGTACTTGAAGGCAGTTCATATCGAAGTGACATTGTTGTATTAGTAGGACCTTGAAGCATGTCTCTCCGACAGAGTGATATGATAGATTACGATGAAGACTTGAATGACTGCTTATCTGACGGTCAAGATTTTAAGATAAGACAGTGAACGAGGATTGTAGGATCAAGGGATGAAATGAGAAGATTGATGGCCAGAATTCAAATGCAAAGATCTGAAATAGCTATGACAAGTGTGAACAAGGGTTTCAATCTGGAAACTGACATATGAACAAAATCAAATCAATCAACTACCCTAGTGAACAATTAATTAAGGTGATCTAATCTACAGGTCGGGGGCACAGAGAGTCATGTTGATCAAGATCAAATCAGATAGAATGGACAAGAGAATGTATTAAATGCATACCAGATTCTAGGGTTTGATAGAGAGCTAAATTGGGAAAACTCTCTGTAACTGAATTAAATGTTGGGTGGCTCAATGCAAGGTATGGTGATATTTGGTAAACCTTATCAAATGTCCTAATTATGAGTTGGACAGTAGCGTATGGCTCGAGGTGAATAGGAAGTTTGTTGCTGAAGTAAATGTGTGAAGAAAACCCTAATAGTAAGTTGGAGATGATCTGGACGGTTGAGAGGATTTCGAGGCAGAGATAATAGGTTAGTGGAAAATGAATACAATCATATATTGTCAAATTTAGTAGTCTATAGTAAGTGAAGAGAGAGAACAGCTTGCAGTTGAATGTAGAACTGAACAGAGTTACATCTTATCGAAAATGCTGCAGAGATAGGTAGAGTGTTGTTGTGTGTCTACAAGAAAGTGAGAGCAGTAGGGTAGACAGATAATGCACATGTAAAGAATTCCTAGACTATAATACAGGACATTTTTCTAGGATTGCATTCAAAAGAGTGCAGATGTGTGAGACACTACAAAAAGGGAAAGAGGTGTAGTGCAGCAAAATAGAATAGTGATTGTTCTATGTGCAGAGGAGAGTAAAGAGCAAGGATGTGTTGTTGAGTGTGCAACTTCAGTAGAAGAGTGTGAGTTGTAGAAAGTGCAACAATGTATTGAATGTAAAGATGAATTATAGGTTATGTAGAACCAAGTCTATGCATATTTGAAAATTTGTTCACAAAGGTTGTAGCCTCAGTGTACTGGGTTATAGCTCATTTTAGGGTGTTGTTGCATCCTTGGAGTTGTAGCTCCTAAAATAGGGTGTTGTAGCATCCTTGGGTTGTAGCCCTAAAATTTTTAATAGATATTTTATTTGTGACACTAGATTTGATTGGTAGACTCAAGTAGCCTTGGTCGCCGTGGTTTTTCCCATCTTGGGTTTTCCACATACATATGGTGTTATGTGATGTTTTTGTGTGCATGCATATTTATATCTCTTTATGTTTAGTATCTACACATTGGGTGGTTAAGGAAGTAATATGCATTAAGTTTTTGAGAGCTAAAGTTTTAGTATCTACTGATTCACCCCCCTCTCAGTAGATCATTGTGTTCCAACATGTCTTTGGTACTTGGTTTTCAAGTGCTTTTGAGAAAATTTGATAAATAGAGAAAACTATGTTGTGCAAGTGTTCAAAACATGCTTCGATATTGTGTTCTTCATTTTTTTTTTGTTGAGGCTATGATTGTGTGGATATGATATTTTTTTCATGGTTGTCAAAGGTTTATGCATTCAGAATTTGGATTTATAAACTGTTGTACAGTGCGAGATATTTTCACCAGTGTGTGAACCAGTCTTTCAATGATCTTCCCTGTGGCCTAGGAGAAATTTATTTTCTCCATGTTTCTCCATTTTTTGGCTTTAGGTTGCGCGGATTTGGGAAGTTGATTTTAATGCTTGTATCCTTTGGCTTTCAAGGTTTCACTTGATTTTGTGCAGTACAGAGTGAGTTTCATTTGTCAATATGTGAATAATGTTTACCAGTTGTTTTTAGTTGAAGTATTTGTATTATGCAAGTTTGGATGAAGTGTTTGATGAACTTTAAGTATCTTGTGGATAATTCTTGATTGTGTTCAAGTGAATTTTGTTGTCCAAAATTTTTGGATTGATTTAAGGAAGCGTGTACTTAATGATTATAGTGTTTAGAACGAGTGTTGATTGACCTTGTGTTAGCACTACATGTGAGGCATGTAAAAGCATGTTGAGGTGTGTTGGGATATATTTGGGTCCTAATTAATGATTTATGTAGGTTTCCTTCATTCCTATCCATTGTGGGAATGTTTGGGTGCCAACCTATTTTGAATTTGTAAGTGTAACAGATAATTTCCAATATTAGAGAAGGATTTTGAGGATGAGGTTGATATAAATAAGTGTAATGGTGTTTTGAGATGCAAGAGAGAAGCAAGAAAGATGAGATATTGATGCAAGTGATGTGTGTGATGCAAATTTGAGCAAAGCAGTGCAAATTTCAAGTGTTTGGATTCTTGAAGGCAGTGAGCTGAAGGTGTCCAAAATAATTCAAGTAAGGCTGCGAGATTGTTGGAGCATTGTGGTGGATTCCTTGTTGCATTGAGAAATTTTTCTCTATGTAACAATTCTTTTCTATCTTATTGTATTTATTTCTATGGTAGTGAGCATTGTGAGCCTTTTGGACAATGTGTTATTCTAGGAGTGAGCCCTTTTGTATTGGTTTTTCAATTACTTATATTGTGAGCTAATCCTCACCGTGGTTTTTCCCGCATTGATTTTTCCATGTAAATATAATTTTCTCTTGTGTATGGTGTTGTTATTTTAGTTCTATGTTATCTTCTTTTCATGCTTAAACATTGTGAATGGTGATCCTAGACCTGCACAAACACAAAGAAAAAACACACAATTAGTTCATTATGCAAGTTAAATCATCATTCCCCATGAAATTCATTTGAGATATCAAGAAAAAGAAATAAATGAAGAGCATGAATAAAAACTAGCTAATCTTGCTCAAAATAACCAAACTCTCAATCCCATGGGGGAATTGGTGCCATTTTGATGTGGAAAATGGCCCTTTCCCAACTTCTCATCTCTACCAAGAACCGCAAGAATGTGGGGTGGCTTTAGAATGACTATTCTTGCACCAACAAATAGATAAGATTTGGACTTCTAAAAAAGAGGTTCTAGTATAGGCATTCTGTTCATGGGGGATCATCCATATGGAAAGAGACCATTGTTTCCCTTCTTATCAAAACAATCCTCATGATACTTGAACTTTCCTCAAGTACCCACACTTATATATCGGGTGGAAGTCGCTTGGTTTTAGTGAGTTCCCAATTGGGTCATTCCTTGACGTGATTACTTTTTCCCACTAGGCAGGCCCTCTAAGGATAAACAAAAGCGAGCAAACACATTCGTAGTTCGATCAATCTCTGTTGAGAAACAAAGAGAGAACACATGCAATATACTCCACTCACACTAACAAGATTTTGTTCAATTTTAAGAATCCAAATTGAAGTGTGGAGGTAATCACTTATACAACTTAATATCACAAAAATCCTTTTTATTCTCAAGATCATCGTGAGGCGGGAGAGAAGCGCATATGTCTTTTAAATGATATTACTTTGGATAAGGGATTACAAAACATAGAAGGCACATGTTCATTTTAACCTTCAAAGCAAGAATGGATTCTTTTTAAGCACCAAAAGGAAATGCGAAATTTGTTTGTTCAATTTTAAATCCTCAAAACAAACTCTAGTAAGTTGCCTAAGGTTCTTTTTAATCCCTTTGTTTTGTTCTTTTTAGAGCCTAAATGAAATCTATTGAGTCTTAAAGCTTGAAAGATAGCAAATCCTTAGAATTGAATTATAATCTATTCCAAAGTGTTTAAAAACACTTGATACAATAGAAAGGTGTCATAAAGAAAACTCCTCCTTGCTTTCCCCCTTCCTTCTTGACCACTTTAACCATACAAAACTGGTTAGTTCATAGAAAACCAGAAACAACAAATAGGTTAAAAGGTTAAAAATGATCAAAGACAAAAGGCACATGTCAAAATAACTTAAAAATTAACTTTTACTCAAACCCAGCAGCTCAATCCACAAATGCGGCACAATTTGACAGAGTCAGCGTCACTATATGGCGACACTGGGACTGATAGCGGCAGACTGTGGAGAAACCAGCGAGCGCAAATGCGGCGTTGTTTTGACCAGCAGCGGAGTTTGGAGTTTAGATGACTAGTAGATGGGAAAATGGTAGAGTGTCGTAGTTTGGAATTCAAATTTATTGGCGGGAAGAACCCAACATCGCAGTTTGGAGTTTGTCAGCGTCGTTGGACTGATAGCGGCATAGTTCCTCTATCAATGGCACACTTTCCTGTAGACACAAAAAGTTTAAAAAAAAACAAATTTTAAAGAAAAATGTGTTAATTTCCTCCAATTTGCCCTCCTTCTAGTGCCAAAATGTGAATGGTGATCCTAGACCTACACAAACACAAAGAACAAACACACAATTAGTCACTATGCAAGTTAAATCATCATTCCCCATGAAATTCATTTGAGATATCAAGAACAAGAAATAATTGAAGAACATGAATAAAAACTAGCTAACCTTGTTCAAAATAACCAAACTCTCAATCCCATGGGGGAATTAGTGCCATTTTGATGTGGAAAATGGCCCTTTTCCCAATTCCTTGCAAGCTTGATGATCAATGGTGAAGATTTGATACTCCTTGATGAAATGCCTCCATAACCTAGCTATGAAATCATGAAAATGGATGAAAGTGGATAAAGATGGATGAAAATTGCTGAAAAACATGAAGATAATAATGTTGCATGAAGTTCTGGATGAACTTGTGGATCCAAAATTAGTAAAAGAGACTTCTATTTATAGAAGAGAATGATGGAGGAATGATCCAAAAGGATGAATGTGGGATCAAACACCAACCAATAGCATAAAGCCACTTGTCAACATGTGAGTGGACAAAGGTGTAGCATATTTTGGTCATTGTGCAATTAAATGCAATTAGATGGAATTTCAAAATTGATGAAATGACAAGTTGGAAGGAGAAGAAAATGAAGTAAATGCCACTTGGCTCAAGAAAAGGACATGTAAGAGACCTTTAATGCCTTGTTAGATGTACAAACCCTTTTGGAGGGATTTTTTGAATTTGAAGAATATTCCCTCTTTGATGCCTTCTTGAAAGTAAATAGAGATTTAATAAATCAATTAAAATGATTTTCATGCGCAAGTTGCAAAAGCTAGAGGATTTGATGGATTAAGATTAGGATTAATGGGGATTTGATTAATTAAGATAGAAGATTAGTTGATTTGACAATTTGATTTAGATTTGTGGATTAATTTAAATCAAAATGAGAGGAAAATGATTATTAGACTAATTAAATAAAGTTGGTTTTATTTAATCAAAGGGGGATGATGTTAGATTAAATCAAATAAAAATTTATTTATTTAATTTAAGGGAGGTGACTTTAGAAATTAATTAAATAAACTGGATTATTTAATTAAAAGAGGGACTATAAGATTAATTAAACAAAGTGATTTATTTAATTAATAGGAGATGATGACTTATTCAGATAAAATTGATTTATTTAATTAAGAGATGAAATATGATGAATCTAATTAAATAAAGATTATTTAATTAAATAACTAGCAAAAGAGATGATTCACAACGAACTAGTGTTAGTGAATCAAGATCAGGTGTATAGGATCAATCAGTACATTTTTTGTGTCTACAAACATTATAACATAATAAGGGTTTAATGAATACATGTGGATTTGATTACTATTGATGGTTTTGATTTTTAATTAGATACAATTGATTCACCCCCCTCTCAGTTGTCTTATTCTTTCAACAACTGGTATCAAATCAAGGTTCCTTGGAAAAGAACTTAACCGCTTGAGGTAGATTGAGGATGGAAAACAAGGTTTCTTTGGAATGCCCTAGATTTGATGTCACAGATTATGCATTCTAGAAGTCAAATATGGAAGTATATTTGGCATCTCATGGATATGAAATTGAAATGGTAGTAAAGAATCGATACGTTGCACCTCAAAATGGTCCAAGTACAAGTGCAAAGATCAAGGCGCATGAGATCAATGCTAAGGAAAGATTTATTATTGTGAATACTCTTTCAAATACTGAATTAGTAAAATTATGAGTTTGAATACTACCAAAGAGGCCTGGGATAAGCTAGAAAGCATTTATGAAGGAGATGAAAAAGTAAAACAAACAAAGTTGTAGAATTTGAAGGCATAATTTGAGACCCTGTATATGTTTAAAGATGAAACAATCAAAATCTACATGCAGAGAGTTGATGAGTTGGTAAGTGCAATGAGAGGTCTTGGTCCACAAGTTAAAGAATCTAAAGTGGTATAGAAAGTTCTCAAATCTCTTCCTAATTCTTATAGCAAAAAGATATCTTCTATTGAGGAAATTGCAAATCTTGATACTTATTCTAGAGATCAGATGATTGGTACACTAACTTCTTTTGAAATAAGGAAAAAGGGCTTAAAAAATGGTATAAATGTAGAGACTACTTTTAAGGCTGGAGAATCAGAAAAAGGTTGAAGATTCAAATAAGGAAGATCTTGATGATGTAAAGAAACTAACTTTGTAAGAAGAATGAAGAAGGGCCCCAGCAAGTATAAAGTTAAACTACCTTTCAAATGTTTTACTTGTGAAATAGGTCATTATGCTTCAAGATGTCCAAAAAGAGCTATAAACAATAAGAGTAAGGAGAATAAAGGAAAAATGATTAAGAAAGCTTACTATGTTAGAGAAGATGTTGGTATTTCTGATGATGAATATGATGATGGGGATTTTGATGATAATTAATTTTTGTTCTTGGATATAAAAGAAGAACCTAGTTCTGCTAACTCTGAAAGTTTTGTGAAGGAAAGTATTCTAGAGAAGAAGGAGAAAGTTGAAGGTACTTTGGTATCTTCTTTTCATGCTAAAGAAGATAAGAATTATTGGGTTGTTGAAAATGGTCGCTCTAATCACATGATTGAAGACAAGAGTAAGTTTGTTAAACTTCAAAAATATTATGGAGGACTAGTTAAATTTGGAGATGATTCAGGAGCTAAGATTTGTGGAATAGGTTCAATCAGTTTTAATGGCAAGCATAATATTGATAATGTTTACTATGTTAAGGGTTTAAGGCATAACCTTTTGAGTGTTGGAAAAATGTGTAGCAAAAGATATAATCTTGTGTTTAAGGATGAAACATGTAAGATCATAAAAGGGTTTGAAACTATGATTGTTGCTAGTAAGAGAAAAAATGGGAACATTTATCAGCTTAAGGGTGTTGATGGACATTACTTTATGTCTCAGACTAGTGATAGTTGGTTATGGCACCGGAGGATGTGTCACATGAATTTTGATAATCTAGAAAGAATCAGTTGAGTTCATGCATTGAGATACCTACCAAGACCCACAAAACCTATCAATGTTGTTTGTGAGAATTGTCAATTTGGAAAAAAAATGAGTACTTTCAAAGGAAATGAAAAATCTACTATCGAACTATTGGAATTAGTACATACATATATTTGTGGTCCTACAAGGGTGAGAAGTCTACAAGTTGATAGGTATTTCATGCTTTGATTGGTGATTATTCTAAAATGATATGGGTTACTTTTCTTAGAGAAAAATATGATACACTAGATAAATTCAAGGCATTTAAAGTTATGGTTGAGAATGAAATAAATGTGAAAATAAAATCTTTAATGTCCAATAGAGGTGGTGAATTCACCTCCAATGAGTTTAACATGTTTTGTGAAGTTCATGGAATAAAAAGGAATTTGTCAGCCCCTAGAACTTTTCAATAGAATGGAGTTGTTGAAAGGAAAAATTGGATTGTTCAAGAAGTTGCTAGGATTATGATGAGAGAAGAAAATCTACCAGAATTCTATTGGAGAGAAGAAATTCATACTATTTTTTACATACTTAATAGAGTTCAAGCCAAAGCTAACAGCACAAAGACTCCCTATGAGTTATGGTATTGAAGGATTCCTACTGTGAAGTACTTTAGAGTGTTTGGAAGCAAATGTTATATCAAAAGAGATGAAGAAAACTTAGGAAATTTTGATGCAAGGTCAGATGAAGGTATCTTCCTTGGATATTCTACTAAAAGCAAAGCTTACAGATGTTACAACAAAAGGCTGAGAAAAATAGTTGAAAGTGCAAATGTTGAGGTTGATGAAAATTTGTAGAATTCAATTGTAGTGGATGGATATGTGTCAAATGAACTTGATTGCAAAGAAATAGATGAAGAAAAATATAATGAAAAAGAAGTGCAAAATGAAGAGGAAGAAGCTCCAGAGAAGACCCCTAAGACCCCTAAGTATCTGCAAAAGAATCATTTTGAAGATCAAATCATTGGAGACAAGAGGAAAGGTGTATTGACAAGAAGAAAGTTGTTGAAGTTAAGGTAAATTTGTGTTTAATTTCTAATGTGGAACCTAAAACAGTGATTGAAGCATGCAAAGATGATCATTGGATGAAGGTAATGAAAGAAAAACTTATGAAATTTGAGAAAAATAAGACTCGGGAATTGGTTCTTAGACTAGAAAACAAGAATATAATTGGAACTAAGTGGTTATTCAAAAACAAATTGAATGAGAATGGAGAAGTGGTAAGAAATAAAGAAAGATTGGTGTGTAAGGGTTACTCACAAGTGGAAGGAATAGAATTTGAGGAGAAAATTCCTCTTGTGGCTAGGATGGAAACTATCAAAATGTTTTTGGCATTTGCAGCATACAAAGACTTTAAAGTTTATTAGATGGATGTGAAGTTTTATTTTTTGAATGGCGAACTAGAAGAAGAAGTTTACATGGAACAACTAGAAGGATTTTTGTTATCAGATCAACTAGATATGGTATGTAAATTGAAGGCACTATATGGATTGAAGCAAGCTCCCAGATCTTGGTATGCAATATTGGAAGATATTTGATACAACAAGGATTCAGTAAGGGCACCGCAGATAGTAATCTTTATTTCAAAATTGAGGAAGACAAGATCTTGATAGTGGTTGTGCATGTGACTGATATTATCTTTTGTGGAAATGAAGCTATGTGTAAGAAATTTATTGAAGAAATGCAAAACGAGTCTGAAATTTCAATGTTTGGGGAGATGAATTTCTTCCTTGGGATACAAATCAATCAAACGGATAAAGGGATTTTCATTTCACAGTCTAAGTATGTCAAAGAGTTGTTGAAGAATTTTTGAATGGATGAATCCAAATAGGTATGCACTCCTACAGTGACTGGTTGTAAATTGAGCAAAAATGATGATTCACCTAAGGCTGATCAGAGAAAATATAGATCTATGATTGGTGGGCTACTATAGCTAACTACTACTAAACTAGATATCATGCATGCAGTTTGTCTTGTGTCTAGATTTGAAGAAGAACCTAAAGAAACACATGTTGTAGCAGTAAAGAGGATATTTAGATATTTAAAAGGTACTCTGGATTATGGCTTGTGGTATCCTAAGGATACTGATTTCATATTAAATGCTTACATAGATGCAGATTGAGTTGGTTGTGTTGATGACGGGAAGAGTACAAGTGGTGGTTAATTCTTTCTTGGATGTAGATTGGTGTCATGGTTGAGTAAGAAATGGGACTCAATTTCTTTATCTACTGCAAAGGTTGAGTATATTGCAGCAGCAACATGTTGTACACAAGTTTTGTAGATGAGACAAACATTGAAGGATATTAGAGTTGTATATGTTGAGCATGTTTCTATCTTTTGTGATGATACAAGTACAATTAACATTTCAAATAATCTAGTTATACATTCAAGTACAAATAATATATCAATTAGGTATCACTTTTTAAGAGAGAAGGTTATGGAGAATGAAGTGAAGCTTGAGTATGTTCCTACAAAAGATCAGATTGTTGACATATTTACTAAGGCTCTTCCTGGATACTTTTGAATATCTTTAGGAGAAGTTGGGGGTTATTTCCCCTCCTTCTTTGAACTGGATGCATATGGAAGTGTATCAATCCAATGGATCTATAGATCTATCTCTTTTATGGACTGGTGTTGGCAGCTACCTCTCAGGGGAGTAGGTAGTGTCATGTGTTGTCATTGAGTTGTTGATTTATTTGGATGTAAGGGGGAGTATTCAAAGTAGGTATTTTGCTTTAGTGTCAAAGGGGAAACATTGCAAAATATTTTATCCTTTTCCATTTATTTCAAAGGGGGAGAAAGTATCATGTGAAAAAGTGCAAGGTGTGGGAATAAATTTGTGTATATTGTCAAATCATTCAGGGGGAGAAAAGAAAGTACATTCAGAACTGGTATGTTTTCTTTGATGGTTTTTCACATATTGTGTTACCATCAATGACAAAGGGGGAGATTGTTGCAAGTATGAAGGTGTTGTCATTAATCTCAACAGGAAGTCTAATTGACTGGTGTTGTGATTGATGTCAACTATGAGTTAAGGAAGTTTGTTGCATGTTGAGGATACTGAGAAAATTGAGAAAAAGAGGAAAAGAGGTTGTTGTAGGGTGTGCATGTGTAGTTGAGATATTGAGGAATTGTTGTGATTACATGGAGATATATTTTGTTACAGTGTCTAGAGATGAGCTAAGATGATGTCTCTAGTACTTAGTTTCCAAGTACTTTTGAGAAAATTTGATAAATAGAGAAAATTGTGTTGTGCAAGTGTTTTGAATGTGCTTCAGTATTGTGCTCTACATTTCTTTTGTGTTGAGGTTATGTCTATGTGGATCTAATAGGATTTTCATGGTTGTCATAGGTTTTTGTTTTTAGAATTTGGGTTTCTAAATCGTTGTGCAGTGCAAGATATTTTCACCAATGTGTGAACCAGTCTTTTAGTGATGTTCTTTGTGGCTTGGGAGAAATGTATTTGCTCCATGTTTCTTCACTGTTTTGCTTTAGGTTGTTTAGATTTGGGAAGTTGCTAATAATTCTTGTATCCTTTAGATTTCAAGGTTTCACTTGATTTGGTGTAGTATAGAGTGTGTTTCATTTATCAGTATGCAAATAAGGTTTACCAATTTTTTTTAGTTGAAGTATTTGTATGATGCAAGTTTTGATGAAGTGTTTGATGAACCTTAAGTATCTCGTGGATAACTCTAGATTGTTTTCAAGTGAATTTTGTTGTCTGGAAGTTTAAAATTGATTTTTAAGGAAGCTTGTACTTAATGATTATGGTGTTTAGCATGGGTGTTGGCTAGCCTTGTGTTAGCACTACATGCAAGGATTGTAAAAGAATTTTGAGGTGTTTTGGGATCTATTTGGGCCCTAATTAAGGATTTATGTAGGTTTCCATCATTCCTATCCACCGCGAGAATGTTTAGGTGCTGACCTATTTTGAATTTGTAAGTGTAATGGATAGTTTTCAACATTAGAGAAGGATTTTGAGGATGAGGTTGATATAAATAAGTGTAATGGTGTTGTGAGATGCAAGAGAGAAGCAAGAAATATGTGAGATTGATGCGAGTGATGTGTGTGATGTGAATTTGAGTAGAGTAGTACAAATTTAAAGTGTTTGGATTCTTGAAGGCAGTGAGTTGAAGGTGTCTGAAATCATTCAAGCAAGGTTGTGAGATTATTGGAGCATTGTGGTGGATTCCTTATTGCATTGAGAAATTTTTCTTTGTGTAACATTTCTCTTCTATATTCTTGTGTTTCTTTTTATGGTAGTGAGACCTAGTTGTGATCCTTTTGGACGGTGTGTCCTATTCTTGCAATGAGCCCTTTTGTACTATTTTTACAATTACTTATATTGTGACCTAATCCTCACCATGGTTTTCCCTTCATTGGGTTTTCCACATAAATCTAGTGTTCTCTTGCGTATGGTTTTGTTATTTCAGTTCTCTATTTTTTGCTTTTCATGCTTAAACATTATAATAGAATGAGGGTTTAATGAATGCATGTGGATCTGATTATTGTTGAGTTTTTTGATGTTTTGATTAGATACAACTGATTCACCCCCCCTCCTATCAATTGGCTTGTTCTTTCAACAAAGGGAACACAAATAGAGGTTTATATTTTTTATAGATCTCTAATCCAAGACATTTGATCAATATAATTTATTTGGAGTAGGAAGCTTCCACAAATTGGAAATATTTTACAAGATTGCATCAAGAACTTTAATAGGATTTATGTACCAATAATGGATACCATGAGAGATGAAGTGAAAGATTTAAAGTGAAACTATTTCTCCAAGGATTTTTTAGTTTCTCAAGAACATGGTGTTAGCATTGTTAGATTTTGCTAAGGTGTTTTAGGTGGATTTTGATGTTATCGGTTCATAATTAGAGTAGTATTAAGTCAATGGGGAGGATATGTTCCATAATTCAATAAGTTGATTCTAAGAATAAATATTTAGTGAATGATTAGTATTTATACCTTTGTACAAGCATTTAAGAAGTGAAGGCACCACTTTTTGAAAGAATTTATTAGGTAAATTGATCAAGTGCTTTAAATTTATCATTAATAATGTTGAATTGAAACTAAGGAACGTGAAGGGGTCAAATAATTGTATAGGAGAAATAAATCTAGCCATGTGGAAATTTTATTGAATAAGATAATTGCATTTCTAATAGAAATTAGAAATGAAGATATAGGATTTGCAAAAATGAATGAGACACTCTAGCATATGCAGATTTTAGTGAGGCATAGATTACTTCATTTATTATGGTGTTTATTTTAAGAAGAAATGATTATATATGCTACAAGGGTCAATGCAAAATAATTTGATTATAAATAAGAATAATGGTGGAATTTAAAACACTTTAAAATGGAAAAGATGTTGGTGCTCTTAAGGATAATTTTTTCCAAGAATGAGAGTAGAAATGTAGATTTTATGTATAAATTTTGAGTGTGTTAATTTGTTAAGGGGATAATCAAAATAAAGGAAAATATTAGCCCTTATCAATATTGCAAAACCCTTAGGAGAACATTAGCATGGATCTTTTCTTGGGCTTTACCAAAATCCTATATTAGTAATGATCATGTTAGAGTAGAAAGGTATTTACCTAATTAATTGTTTGATTGCATAGTCCCTTTTCACTCTATCTACTTAAGCTTATTTATGTCATGTGTTTTTTGATGTATCAAGTCTTAAGATGAGGACACATGTCATAATCTCCTTTTATCCTCACTTATGGTTTCTCTAGAGTTGCTTTTTATTTTTTTTACTTTTATAAGCATTCTTTATTGTAATTCATTATTCAATGCACACAATGATTCATTAATTTTTTAGATCAATTAACTCTTGGCCTCCATATTTTTTATTTTCTTTTTTTGTGATAAGTGTTTAAAGGTAGATGATCCTTAGGAGCTATAGGGTTGAGGAATCAAATCCAACATGGTATCAGAGCTCCAGATCTATAATTATTTATCCTCTTTTTGATAGATCTGACCTTGAGCAATCAAATGTTGCATCATGGAGCCAAATTAGTCTCAACATTACAATCAAAAGGCCCAAAAACCCTAAGATCACCTATCCAAATGTTAAAATTGAAGTAGTTGAATTTTTTTTTTAAATAGGGGTGCAACATTCAAGGCAGGAAATTCCATACTTTTATAAAGATTCGTACAATCGACATACCCCTATTTCCTCAGCTTTGTGACTTTTTTTGTGATTTGCTACATTTTTCAAGTATATTGTATGTTTTTAAACTAAATTGTGATTCCTAGCGACTTTTTAATTTTTTCAATAGATTTTTTGTTTCTAGCGGTTGTTGTTTCTTTTTTAGCATATTTTTTTGCCTAATTATTGTTTGGAACTCCCCATCAACATTTTTATTAAGTAGCTCCTACACACACTCATGATGTCCTCTGCCCACCACTTCACCAATAAGATTTATTTTTTCCAATGGCCCATCTTCCTTGGTAGTGACTTTGTTTTGGGGTACTGCTAAATTTTTTGTCAAAGTTAAGTTCCCAATGGCCCTTAAACTTGCTTACTGATAACATGAACAATTCACATGTCACTTCCTATTAGTAGTGGGATTTACAAAAAAAATGGCAATTGTTTGTTGCCATAAACCACTATCGATTAGCCTACAAATATTTTATTGAGTTACTCAAAGGTTGTTGAGACATTTTGGTGATTTAAGGTTTTTTCCTATGGTTTTGATAAGACAAGCTATTTTTTGTACCATATGGAAATTTTAGGGTAAGCTAGCTATTTTTCGTCAGCAAGGGAATATTTTATCAAATCTTAGCACATTTTTTCTATTGACATCAACATGACATCATGCTAACATCAGTCCATATGATCGGCCACCTTAAGCCTTATTTTTTCCCTAAAGGAGCTATTTTTTTCTTTTTTGCATAACAGGCACTACCATATTAAAATTTGACAAATAAGATATCATTAGAAAGATGGTATTGAACACTTTCCAATGGTGTAGGTATTTTTTCATATTTTTCTATCGATGCATTTTATTGTTTGTCAAATTCAAATCTCCTTTTTTAGCTCCCGAGATCATAACTTTTGACCAATTCCTCTTTTATTGCAGTTCTTACAACATTGGAAAGCTCTTCGCAGCTATCGATGCACTTTTTCTATATTTTTCTCAAGGTGCTTTTTATCTATTTTATCATTATTTCGCACTTTTCTTTACTACTTAGGCATTTTGGCACTTGGAAAAAAATTGTTTGTGTGAGATGACTTACCTTGAGTTTTTTATATGTATTTTTAGCATTTTTTTCTTTAATAGGAATTTTAGGTATCTTTTGAAAGAAATTTTTCATTTGTAGATGCACTAAGATAAAGTGTCACTATTGTACATACATTTTAGGAATTTATCACATCATGTTTTGTCATATTTTATACTCACACTATTTTATAAATTTCCATGGGGTTTGTTAAGTGTGATTTATTATTTGCAATCACAACCTTGTCTACTTTCATACATGCATGCCTTGTTTCTCACATCATTTTTAGTTGTAGGTACTATCTTGTTCACGTTTTACTAATATTTTCTCCTTCATGCACTGCATTGTGACATACCATTTCAATGGACCTATCATACCTCTACCTTATTCATATTATGGGGGTTTCATATTGTTGGTGCTAATACTTCCTTGGTTTCAATTTGGTGTGAGCTATGTATCTACTATTTGTTCGTATGTACTAAGAAGATGCAATGGCTAGTTACCCATGCATTTCAATGAAATGAAACACTTACGATATAGACACTCTTGTATTCTATAATTTTGTATGGAGGTGACCTTCTTTCTTTAGTTGATCAGTTTCTTCATACCATTGGAACCTATATTTTGACTTATAATTTATCTTACATTCATTGAGCAGTGTCATTGGGGTCACTCGTGTAGATTGATGTGTCATCCTTATCTTCGGTATTCATATATTTTCCTTTGTTTTCCATTTGATCTTTGTTCAAGTAGTATCATTGGGGGAACTCATGCAAAAAAAAATCTTCTCAATCCTAATCATCATCTTGATTTTAATGGAGGTTCTTCTTTCTCAACATTCTAGCGATCATATTTTGACAATTTTGTGTAGCTTATTCATCCTTTGTTGATGTTATTCATGTTCCTATTATTTTGGGACATTTTTTAGAGGCTTCTTAGTCCTTCATCTTGTATTTATCTCTTTTGGAGAGGATTTTTTCCCATGAGTTTTTATCAATTTCTCCAATTATGAGAGATATTTTCATTTATACATGAGTACCTCATCCGGCCTTAGTTGCCAAGACCCATCCTTTGCATTTTATGGATTCATCAATTAGAGGTCTTAGCCACTCCCTAATTTGCACTTAATGGGGGTGTAAAAAGATATTTTCCTAATTAATTATTTAATTACTTAGGTCCCTTTTCACTCTAGCTACTTAAGCGTACTCAATTCATGTACTTTTTTATGTCTCGAGTCTTAGGATGAGGACATAAATCATGATATCCTTTTATCCTCGCCTTGGGTTTCTCTAGGGTTTCTTTTTTCATCTTAATTTTTCCTTTTATAAGGGTTATTTATTGCAATTCATTATTTAATGTACATAATGATTCATTTCTTGTTTAGATCAATCAACTCTTCACCTCCATAATTTTTTTTCTCACTCTTTCTATGACATGTGTTTGATTGCAGGTGATCCAATTGGGAGTTGTAGCATTTAGGAATCACCTCCAAAAAATTCAATATTTGTGGTGGTGGACACATTTTCTAAGATTGTCAATTTCATACACTTTTAGGCTATAAATGATCCTTTGTGTATCATAATATTTTTTTTAAAATAAGTTGTGAGCTTCATAAGTTGTTGATGAGTCATGTCAAAAATGACACCAAATTTATTGGTCACTTTTGGAGAAACTTTTAAAAATATGGATGCCAATTTTATTTTAGCTCATCCTATCATCCATAAATTGGAGGGTAGATAGAGGTGGTGAACCACTAACTTAGGAAATTTGATTAGGTGTTTAATAGGGGAGATAATCTCAATGGGACCATGTATTGGAAAAAGTAGATCTTACCTTCATATTCAATCAATGGGAGTATTTGGAAGACACGTTTCCATGAAGTGTGTGGATGTATACTCGTAGGTTTAAAAGAGTTGAGAGGTACAAAGGAAACTCAAATTTAGAGTGTTCAAGAGATGGATATTATCAAACACATATAGAATATTTATTAGGAGGTCAGAGATTTTATGTCTCAGATAAGTTAGAAGTTTAAGGAAGGTGTTGATTAGAAGAGGAGATAAAAATAATTTATAGAGGGAGATTTAGTTTTGGCACATCTCAAGAAAAGATAAGTTATGTTGGAAGAGGATAGGTTCATGTAGAATAGTCAAGAAGATATCAACAAATATATATGAGATAGATCATTCCTATTAAACTTGGATACATCACCAATTTTTAATGTAGTAGACACGTATAAGTATCATGGACATCCATAGAAAAAAAATTGACGAAAAAGACAATGCAAGGCCATGTTCACCAAATTCAAAGAATGGGATTCCAAAAAGATAAGGAGAAGAGATTAAAAAATATTGCAAAAATGGGTCACCAAGAATATTGAAGGTAGAGAGTATGTGTATTACTTGGTTAAGTAGAAGATTAAATAAATAGAGGAAGTCATTTGGTTGTCACCAATAGAAGTTAGTTGCTATGTCTACAAACTTGAGGATATTTTAGAAACATTGTGAACAAGTAATCACTATTGTTCTTGCCTAGGGTCTCTAATGCAAGAGAATCCCTAATCAATACAAATCTTACATCAACCAAAAATAATTGTTTTTATTTTATTTATTTTTATGTTGCAAATGCTTTTTCTACATTTTTAGGTAGATCTTGCAATTTTATTAGTATGTTTTTAAAGTTAACAATAGGCTGCAAGATTGGGCTGTAGCATTGTTCACAAAGGATTTCAAACACCATTTCCTATGCCTTATTCCTATGCCTTACTGAAGAATTTGAATTGTATGGATTCCTTAAGTATTTCAAGTTTTCATCCAAGCAATAATTTTCCACTCCTAGATTTTGAATTCAAATTTTAAATATTTCATAGTATGGGTTTACACTATTTTACACGGTATTTAGGATTCCTTGGGAAATTGGATCCTTGCATTGGTGGCTCATGTTTTGATTATGGAATTTTTTAAATCCTATCTAGAATAGTCAGAAGACAAAATTAGGTTGTTACTAACAAAAAATATCACTTGTATTGAATGCAACAAGTTTTAAAGATCTTGTTTGTGTATTGATCAACTTTGAATAGATATTAGAATTGTAACAAGGCACCTAATTTGGATGATCGTCCCATTTTAAGGTAGATTGTGATAATTTTTAGTGAGTTTTTCTTTATGTATTGTAAAATCACCTCTCTTGTATTGAGCTCATTGAACCTTTGTTCTATGTGTATTTTTTTTCTTGATCCACTTGAAAACCTTTAATTAGGTTCTTGACCTTTAACTTACATTAAGATATATGTTTTTTCCGATGTCATTTGGATTGATGGATGGATGACAATGGGAGGAAGGGATAGTTTTGGTTTATTAAGTAATAGGTGTCTCCATGAGAGGAAAATATAATTAAATGAATAATGTGAGGTAACTTTATGGTACTAAGTCAAAAATTATATGGATAATGTGATTTGTTTTGTTGTAAGCACTCGTGACTCATAAATTTTTTGATAGAAAATTTCCAAGGAAATGTATTTTTATACATACAATTTTAGTCAAGAAATAATTCTTGAATAATTCTCAATTATCTAAAAAATATACAATTTATATGATAAAACTTGTGACTAAATTCTTATGTATAATTTTAATTCAAACTTGCCCCATACATACATTTTGCATCAATACATCATTTGATATTTATATTCAAAAGTAAATGGAATATAGTTTTTTAGGTCCCAAAACCACTCTCCTAAATTTTAGAGCTATTCTCCACCTACAAGGCCAAGGCCGGTTTTGCTTCAAGACGGTAAATAAAGCATCATCAACATATTTATGATAGTTAAATGGTAACTATAAGAGTGTGTAATCTCTCTTACTCTTTGACCTCAATTAATTCTAGGAGTGTTCCCAAAGGTATCCTTAACACTTTCTTATATCAATTAAAATATAACAATGAATAGAATAAATAGCAATCATACCCAACTATAAATATGACCCCAAAATTTGTCACTAGGTCATATGTAATTGACTACAAAGTACCTCTATATAGTTGATAATACACCATGTACATACATCTACAAGAATAAAAAATGATTATCCCTTAATATAGTTTTCATTTTCATCTCTCACACAACGACAAGGTGTAGACATGCATATTCTAGTTCTATGATGATATACAATTTTGGTTTGCTCAAATTTTTTCCCTATTTTATGATAATGAATCATAAGTAGCATGAAAATCCTAAAATAAACCTATAGCTAAACATAATAGAAACATTGTTTAAATTAAAATGTTCAATCTTAAGCCAATAAGGATCAGTGCCTAAAAACATAGTCATAATAGCAAATAGGAAAGGTAAAATTGAACACATCATCAACGAAACTAGGTTCGCACATGGAATCCAAAGATTGAATTTAAATAGTGAACATTCTTAATCATCCATGACTAGAAATACAACAACCCATATTCATTGTAAGAATGGTTATTACATAATACTTTTCATATATTAGGTGTTGTCACATGCACCAAACCCTAAGTACATTTGTGACAACAAATATGGTAAAGTAAAATACCTAACCATTGAATCACTACAAAAAACCATGGAAACATTCATTATAGAAAATTTCACAAGATAAAACCCTTCGTACATTGTTACAAAGCATACCCTTTCATTTATAGTTATAACATTCAATATTTGAGACCCTAGAAAGATATTCAGGCATATCAAAAGCATAAAATTGATTCAATGACCAACCCTTTGTATGGATAGCCAAGAAATATATATAGATCTCTATTTGTAATTCTCAATCTTAAAATAAAGAGCCTTTAAATGGTAAAATAGTGATGGCATCAAGAAACCCATCACTGTCTAGTCGCAATTGTCACCCATCCAACATTTGTGTCCCAAAATGCATGAAACTACATGTAAAATATAGGAGGCATGGAAGAATATGTAATAAACCTGAAATCCTCATTTCATTTATTATTCTTGTGGATATTCTATGTTAGGGCCTATTTGATCCAAAAAAAATCACTACAAAAGCATTTCCTAGGGATTCCATGAAGATAACAAGTGATTAAAACCCTAACCATCATATTAAATGTAATATAGGACATTCCTACAATTGAATATTATTAAATCAAAACTTAGGTTCTTAAACAATGAATTTTAGGTAGCACTTAAATATATTTGGTATCCATAAAGCTCCATTTGATCAATTTTTTATTTCTAGGCCATTTTTCTTCTACAATTATAAGTTACACAAAAATATACTCCTATTTTGATGAAGAGTGATTTATGGGTAGGAGAAACCTTAATTCAGACTAATTATTTCATCCCTAGTCATAAATGATCATATTTCCATGCAAGAGATTAAGTGATCATGACAATGAAAAATAGTGGCAATATCAAAATTTAGGGGTCAAGGATGACTCATCGTTCATGCCTTAGGTCAAGATGTATGGGTTCAAGGATGGTAATGAAGTCGTATCATTAAGGCATGTGGGAATGGGGAAGCCTGATTTTCAACTCTAATGATAAAATGTAGTGTAAAATGTCAAGGATTGGGGTATCAAGATGACTTAGGATAGGTACCTAGGGAGAGGTAAGTTCAATGGGATAATGAAAATGAAGGAAAACTTGAGTGAAAGTATAGAATGCATGAGTGGAATGTCAAGATGAAGAATTTCACTATCTTGATAAAGGACAAAGGAACAGGGGTGGACAGAAAGGCATGCCTTGTATGGGGTGGGGGGAGGCAATAGGGTATAGTTGGTGTTTAGTTTAGTTTATTCTAGTCTAGTTTAAAGTAGGGCACCAAGTAAACTATGACAACTTTGACACTTTTCATAGACATGAACATTTTAACCCACAACCTACATACTTATACTTTCTTAAAAATTTGGAAATTGCAACACATTATAGGAACATAGAGAATAATAGTGGATAACTTAAAGTCAATTTTTACTAAGGGAAACCAACTTAAGACATCTTAGATTGGTTATAAATAGATGGCCAAGTAGGGTCAAAACATATAAAAGGAAAAGGACTCAAGCAAAAATTAGCATTGCAAGATCAAGTCCCAATAGGCTCTATCTAGGGATGTGGGTCTCTTGTAGGCATAGCAAGACTTCAAATCTCCAGGTTTACCAAAAATGTAGGACCTAAATAATGGTTGAGACTAACTTATATTTCATCATGAAATAAGAGGCCATGACTGTAGAACACGAGATATATAGGACTTGATGCAACACAAACAAAGCATAGTATATATAGAGATAATAAGACAAGATATATACAAGGAAACCAGTTTCATCCAATGACATGGAGGCATGATAATTTTGAAGGTATGACTGCAAGTAGAACTCAAAAATATAATTGTAGTTTTAACCCTACATGGATACCTATGACACAAGGTGATGAATGAACTATTATAATCATTTTACTCTATCAAAGAGAAGCATGTTGAAGGATTTGATATCCTTTGATTTGAAACTAGCTACATCACCTAGCTACAAAAAATGTGGCATTCATTTCACATGTATAAACCTATGAATTCCTCCCAAGGAATGAGGACTAGCACCAAAATCAACCTTATCATTACAAGGTAAACACAAAAAATGGGCCATTAATCCACCTTGTAATGTATCCATTATGCATCTAGTACCAAGGAGTATAATCTAAAAAATTGGGTTAGCCCTAAAAAGGAATAAAAATATTTTCATGTCTACTAACCTCCTCAATAAAATTGAACCAAAAATTAAAAAACTTCCAATGCACATTGTAATGGAAAATATGCCTCATTGTCCTACTAACTTACATAAGGAAGTTGTTCCTCTAGAATGTGAAACTGAAAAAAATGAAGTTTCAACATTTAAAAAACTGAGCAACAAGTCTAGCATCAACTTGGTGTTTTTCTTGTTGCTCAATATCATTACAAAATTTATGTTGCTCACAAGTGAAACACTCAAACTCAAGTATGATATCATCCAAAGTACAAGAAGCCACATCTTCACCATGAAGAAAAACTCCATGCTCAACTTTGTTCATTTCACACTCTTAGATAACAATTGGCTAGAACACTTCACTATTATATATGTTGATACCCTCCATGTATATATCATACAATTGGCCCACATCTTCATTACCAATATCAGCATAGAAATTAGAACCATGAGATAATTCATATGAAGAATAACATTCTTCAAATTATCTATGTTGTAGATTCATTTTGGCAACTTGTGTAAAAAATAATGTTGCAATAAAACTTGTGGCACATTTCTTCCCCCACATTCGCTATACCAGCACTATTTTATGAGCCCCTTAAAACACAATCAACATTAGGAAGTGTACATGTCATACACCAAATAAATAGTCTCTCATATGCTTCCATATGATCACCAACTTCACATTCTTCAAGTGCAAATTCATAAAAATGAACATCATCAACTATACCAACATTTATTTCAACATTTTTATCATGTATATTTGTGTTTATGTTATCCTCAAGAAAAAAATCACTAGCAACTTTAAAATCAAAAAAAGGGGCAAAAGAATGCAAGGTATCAAACAAGAAAAAAAATTCCTATTCACTATTTTTGATATTATAAGAGGGTAAAGGGACCCCAACCATTACACAATAGAGGAACAAACCATCAAAAAATTCTTAATAATAATTGATCAAAGGTTGGCCACTAGGCCAGACAAAACCATAAAATAGTAGAGAACATCAAACACAACAAAGAAGAAATAGTAAAGAGAACTCCAGTCCTTGGTTAAGGCACCAAGAATATCATCCCAATTGGTAGCTCCCACAAAAAACTTATCTTTCTCATTCTTGTTAGTTCATTCCACCTCATCTTCATTATTCTATTTCTTGTTCCTCTTAGACTGGACAATAACCACCCCTACAATAGCCTTCTCATGATCCCATCAATGAACTTATAGATTTCTCCATTCTTATCAATCTATGTTGATAGAGCTTCAAAGTATCATACATATTATCCCATTTTTTCTTGCATATTTGGCAATCATTGAGGTTTACTTGAATTTTCTCCAGATTCTCCACTCTAACCTATAAATCTTCAATCTCAACATTATAGGTCTACATGGGGTCATCTTTGAAAGAGTTATTATTTTCCTTATAACTTATCTCCTTAACCACATCAAAATCACTATGATTATCATGTTCATGTTCTTCCTAACCACCAACCAATAAATCCCCTAGAACAAAATCAAGAGACACCACATCAGAAGGGGAAAGGGACTTAAATTATCCACTTCATTATGTAGAGACTGTGAATAATAGTCACCAAAATGGTCATCATTATCTTTCTCAATATTATTTTGTTTTATTAATGTTTTCCCCTAGCAAAGATAATGGAAACTCTCACCAACCATCTCTCACCTGAAGAAACAACCTTCTCCTTCCTAGTGGTCTCTTCGTCAAATAAATTTTCTTTTTTTCTTCACCAACCAATATAGGGTTCTTATTTTCTAGACAACCTAGGTAGGGGTAATGGTAACTAGATTATCTATAGGGGAAGAGTTAAAACTAAAATTATAAAAGGAAAATATGAATCCCTAGTGTAGAGGAGGGTATGCCCCCTCTCTAATGCACTTTTCTGAGGACAGCAGAAAATATAGAAAACTAACAACATTACCATGAGGTAGATGATCAAGAAGAGGAAAATGGTAACCATGAACGGTCCCAAATCTACCTTCTAATTCAAAATAATTGATGGGATTATAGCTTAACATCATTCATAGCATTGGTAGAGCTTCCCAATCATTACTCATTTTGTTGTCTCTTCAAAGTCTCCCCCTTCTCTAGAAAAGAAACATCCTTTGCACCTTCTCAAGCCCTCCAATTGGCAGCCATGGCATGTGTAATAAGATCCTTTGAATCCTCAGCCTTAACCCTGCCAACCGTAACATGACCCTATTTCATCATGCCAAACTATGTAGTGAGCATGTCATCATGCCCTCTCGTAGCTTGAAAGAAAGGGGTTAAACCACCATGTTTAAAGATATCCCACAAACGATATTTTTTCTCAGCGATTCACAAGAAATAGGTTCAATAAATATTCTTTGGCCACCCATCGTAGCTTACAACTCAAACTGCCATAACTCACCGGCAGAGAACAAAATGAGAAAAAAAATGCAAAGAGAGGAACCAAAAAGACTTGGATTGGTGTCACCACCAATAATAATTTTCAGAAGTATAATCTGCCACCTTGTAAAATGAGAGTGTGTGTTAAATTCATGATTATTCAATGCACTTTTCCTTTATAATCATTAAGACACATTTGAAAAGATGTCACATTTATTACAACTTCATAATAATTAATACATACATTCAACTTAATATGGCCCAAGTTCGAAATGAATATATCTCTATTATCTTTTCCTCATGTGATCATTTAGGCATAAGCGTAAAAAAAATTATACATGAACCTCTTTACAAATATTTAGCATTCATATTAGGTAACAAAGAAGGGATGACTAAAATCAAACTTGATAAAGTTCTTGAATTAATTGTTTTTTTATAAAAAAATAAAGTAATCATAGACCATGATTAGTAAGGAAATGACCATGTCTATCATTCGATAAAAATTCCTTCACCATAAGGGGGAGATCCTTATCATAATATTAGTACCTCAATTATTGAAATTGAAGGCCAAGGTTGGCAAGATAGTCAGCAGTTTTGTTACCTTCTATGAATATGTGATTCACTTTTACTTCTAAAAAATTACCAATTAAAGATCTATTGTCTTCAATATAATTTATTATCTTCCACGAAGGTGTTGGAAACATGAGCATGATGGTACATGGATGGTGTATGGTGTTGTCATTGACAAAAACCCATTGTAGAAATGCAGAAGTGTTGGTCCGGAGAAGACCCAATGGTGTGGATAATTGGCTGAGTCTCAGAGTGCAATTTCAAGGTTGCAGTGAACTACTTTTGTGGTCTACATTGCTCCACTATGCAATATCTTTTCATGCAGTTTTGAGGTATTTATGATATGTATTGAAGGTGTTAAGATCCAAAGTTTCAAGGTTATATTTCTTTTGGAGTTGAAGATAATATTGACAGAGTATCGCCTTTGTAATGGTAGTGCTATTGGTATAGAGTGCATATTGGAATGCTCTGCATTCCACCGCGGATGAATATTATGCTATGTGGTTTTGAGGAAGTGTTTACAAATGTCAAAAGTATGTGTGCTCTAAGTGGCAAGTGTTTTGGTGGTCTGCATGTCGAGTTGTAAATGAATAGTTGGTTCATTCAGTTATTGTTTCACCAGTTTTGCTATATGGTGTTGAACTAAGTATTTTGGGGTCATGCGGAGTTGAAGTATGTAAGCAGAATATTTATGGGAGTGATTATAGGTCATGCCAACCTATTTTGGAGGTGTACATGTTTTGGTTCTCTCTGCAAGGCATGTGTGTTAAATTTTTAAGCCGGCAAGTTAAGTGGTACACAGTTCATGCAATTAGGTTGACCTAATTGATGTTTTGGTCGGTTGCAGTATATATGCAAGTTTAATTCATTGTGTGAAGAATGAGAAGTGTGAGTGCAGAGTGTGTATGTGAAATCTAATGTAGTGTGAAGTGAGAAAGGTGTAGTGGTGAAGTATGAAGTGTGTTAAGTCAATTTTTAGAGCTTAATTGGAACTATATCTTCAACATGTTGCAAATGCATTATTAGCAGTTTATTTTGGCAGTGAGCCGCCCTTTCCTCTATCTTTTCTATTATGGGAAGTGAGCCCTTATCAATGAACCATTCTTTCTTTATGGACAGTGAGTCCACCATTATGTAATATCTATTATAACCGATTATAATATATTGTGAGCTAATCCTTATCATGGTTTTTCCCTTTCTAGGGCTTTCCATGTAAATATGGTGTTCTTGTGTTCCTTGATGTGATGCATGCTTTACATGCTCCCTTCTATTACTGCAAGTTTAATGTGATGCTTTGAATGGAAGTTTACATTGATGAAGTTAATTAATTTTAGTGAACGTTGATTCGCCCCCCTCACAGTATTCTAGATGTTCAACAATTGGTATCAGATCTTGGTTCCTTCTATTGGCTTGATCGTTGAGGTAGATCTTAGAGGTTGAACACATGGCTACAAGTATCCTATCCCTCTGGAAGAAATCATCCCTGAAGGGTTTACTAAAGAATATTGTGAAGTTGATATGGAAGGATAACTCAAATTAGCTCTTGATGATTTGGATAAAGAAAAATGTGAGAACATAGAATTGGAAGAGAATATTAAGGATGCAAATGACTGTATCAAAAAGTAGAAGGAACAACTCAAGAAAGATAAATAAATATTCAAGGAAACAAATGAGCAGCTCAAGTAATCAAATGAGACAATCACCAGCCTGAAAGTGCAAGTTGAAGGAAAAAGAGTTGAAGACTACTTGAATGCCAAGTTAAAAGATAAAACTGAAAAATGTTCAAAGCTTGAACAAGAGATTGTGACTTTGAGATCACATCTAAAGAAAGAAAAGATTCAAGAAGACAGATTCAAGAAGAGCTCCACCTTGCTTGATGAAATGATTCCAAATCAAAAGGATTCTAAGGACAAAAAAGGATTAGGGTTTGAAAAAGGGGACAGTTCAAAGGAGAATAAAACTTCAAACAATGATGAAAATAAGAATGATAAGAAGAGCATGTCAAATAGGTCCAAAACAAGAAGAAATAGTTCAAAAGACATAAATTTGGACATAGATATGTAGAGTTTAGAAGAAAAATGAATTAGAATGTTTAGTCCTTTCCCGATCAGTGTTTTACATGTAATAGATTTTTTCATAAAGCTAGTGAATGCAAAAGTTAGATGATGAATGGTTACAATAATGATATGATGTTTCAATATTTCAATGGTTAGTGTTATACATACAGTGGATTTGGGAGTAAGGCTTTTGAATGCAGATCTAAAATGGCAAGAAGTCAATTTGTTCAGTAAAAAGGTGCCATATGTCATAAATGCAATAAACCAAAACATGGCTAAGTTTTGTAGAAGCAAGAATGTGAAACCCTTTGTTTCACAAAAGAATACTAATCCGGTAAAGAAGGTTGATCTGGTTGAGATGAAGAAGGAAATGAACAAGACATGGAAGAAAAAGGAAGAGAATGAGGTGAAGAGTGATTTTGTGTTATCCCCTAGAGCAGATGTTTCCTCCGGAAACTAGATAAAGAGCATTAGCTTGGGGGAGTTTTAACAGAAGCATTCAATTCCCTCATCAAAGATGTGGTGTTGATATCTTAAACACACTGGTACATGTGTAGATCGAAATGGTTGATTTTTTTATGGTATCTCTAGTGTGAAATTTCTTGTTGCAAAGATTTATGGAGTGATTGAAGGTGCATGTGATGACATAGTGAAAGTTTGCTAGCTTTTTTTATATAACTTTATCTACTGAAATCAATGCATATTAGGTCACTAGAAAAGACTTTATATGTAATTTCACATATGTTAAAGTCATTTGTAACCAAGAAATTAAAGTGGGCAAAGGCAATTTGAAGCGATTTCTGAAGCGTTGTTTGAAACGCTATCAACAAAACCAAAGGTATTTATCAATTTTTTCTTGCAAACCCTAGTTCTTTGAAGATTCAAAATGTTTACTCCCCAAGTAATTGATGTTTTGGAGTGACCAAGACCTAAATTTAGGAACCACCCATTCAAATCTATGGAATTGGATCCTAAAGGTACATTTTATAGGGTTTCATATGGTGTGATGCACACAAAGGATGTGTGGATGTACGTTCATACTAAAATGGAAGAGTAAGATCATCTAAATATGGAAAAATACTAGGTGAATGTGTTGATTGGAGATGAATTTGAACTAAAACTCAAATATTAGATTAAAAAATAATAAATTGGATGTATGGAATGAATTTCCCAATTTATTCTATGAGGATGAGTGGGTTAAATATGTGTTGAGCCAAATTCATAAAAAATTCATGTGGTTGGATATGTCACACATGATAAATAGGGAAGCTATTAGGGTTCTTACAGGGTTGTGCTCAAATGGACCAGTTCCAGTAATGAAGGCCCAAATAACGATGTGGTAATGAAGGTCACCAAAGCAAAGTTTGACAAGCATGCCCTAAAGAATTTTTCAGAAGAAGAAAAGAATGCTAAAGAATGTTCTACTAGTAGAGATAAGGAGAAGAGTGATAAGGAAGAAGTGTTAAAACCATTGGTGAATCCTTTAGAGCTCTTGGAGATTCTTTGAAAAATTTATTGGACATACAACTACAATTTCAATATGTGGTTTCTACACAAATTCTACAAATTCCAATGCAACAAATACAAGTAGATATGAATAATATTTCTCCCCTACATAAGTTATATCTTGGAAATGCTTTCTATTCCTCCACAAGGAAGGAAATACTTCAAACACACCAGAAGAGTGCAGAAATGGTAAAAGAAGCAATAAAAGTGTTATACGACAGTATTCCTGCAGCAACTATTGATAATTCCTTGTCTGGAGTACAAAATTTGAAGTTTTTGTTAGATTCTTTTAAGGAATATTCTATTGGTTTAGAAGAAAATTTGGAGAAGGAAATGGAAAAGGTCAATGATAAGAGATAAATTGATATTTCTAATAAATACAATGCAACACATGGAAAGTTACAAGGTAACTTGAAGGAAGTACAAAAATGCTTGGAAGAAACTAAAGTATTGTTTCATTTTTTCTTGAAATGGCCTACTTCTACAAGGAGCACAAAAGATTAAATTTGAACTCAATTGAATCACAAAGTGCTCAGGCCTCCTATGCATATGGTCTAGTAAATGATGCATATGGAACAAGGGAAGCTATTGAAAATATGTATGTTCAATTCTTCCTACTACAAGAACAAAAAGAGAAGATCATAATGCAGTACAGTCAGCTTAGAGATTTGGTAAGTGCAAGACTTACATCCTTAACTAAATTTTTAGCTAGTGCAAAGAAGGTGACACAAAGGGATTTGGTACCTAGTTATCTAGAAGGAGAATACCTCCATGTGTAGTATGAAATTTGGAATTCCTTGCTTGCATGCACTAAGAAGGATTGGGAGGTAGCTAAGAGAGATTGGGAGGCACACCTTGCCAAACTGAAGGTGTCTTTCAAGGGTATTTTACCCTCTCCTAGTTGAAGGTGTACATTTTTGTTTTGTATATGTAGTTTTCTGATTTCAATGTATATATGTGGAAGTAGTTGATGGTGTTGCGGTACATTTTTTGTCATTTTTTGGTAAATAACATTATTAGGGAGAGCCAATTTGATGTAAATATTTCCTAAGGGAGAGATTGTTAGATAATTATGTTCAATATAGGAGAGAATCAGAAAGGGGGAGATACTCTCATGAATATATATTAGTTAGGGAGAGTGATATAATGCACCCTTTACCCTTGATTTCAAAGGGGGAGTAGTTTGAGCAGTTTTGGAGAGTGAGAGTGTGTTTTAATCAAAAACAAAGGGGAAGATTGTTGGAAAAATGAGCATTATGGTGCATGGATGGTGTATGGTGTTGTCATTGATGGCAACCCATTGTAGAAATGAAAAAGTGTTGGTTCAAAGAAGACCAAATGGTGTGGATAATTGGTTGTCTCAGAGTGCAATTTCAATGTTACAGTGAACCAATTTTTTGGTCCACATTGCTTCGCTATGCACAATAACTTTTCATGTGGTTTTGTGGTATTGATGATGTGTATTGAAGGTGTTAATATCCAAATTTTCAAATTTTTATGGCTTCTGCAGTTGAAGATAATATTGATAGAGTATCAGCTTTGTAATGGCAGTTTTACTAGTATAGAGTGCATATTGGAATGCTTTGCATTCCACCGTAGATGAATATTATGCTATGTGGTTTTGAGGAAGTGTTTAAAAATTTCAAAATTATGTGTGCTTCAAGTGGCAAGTGTTTTGGTGGTTCGTGTGTTGAGTTGTGAATGAACATTTGGTTCATTCAGTTATTGTTTCACCAGTTTTTCTATATGGTGTCAACCTAAGTATTTTGGGGTCGTACGGAGTTGAAGTATGTGAGTGGATTTATGGGAATGATTATAGGTCATGCCAACCTATTTTGGAGGTGTACACATTTTGGTTCTATTCACAAGGCATGTGTTGTGTTAAATTTTTAAGCCGACAAGTTATGTGGTACACAGGTCATCCAATTAAGCCGACCTAATTGATGTTTTAGTTGGTTGTGGTATATATGCAAGGTTAATTCATTGTGTGAAGAATGATATGTGTGAATTTAGAGTGTGTATGTGAAATCTAATGTAGTGTGAAGTGAGAAAGGTGTAGTGGTGAAGTATGAAGTGTGTTAAGTTAATTTTTAGAGCTTAATTGGAACTATATATTTGACATGTTGCAAATGTATTATTTAGCAATTTATTTTGGCAGTGAGCCACCAACAGTGAGCTATTCTTTCTTTCTGGACAGTGAATCCTTGGAGAGTGATTCCACCATTTTGTAATCTCTTTTGTAACCAATTATAATATATTATGATCTAATCCTCACCGTGGTTTTTCCCTTTCTATGGTTTTCCACGTAAATCATGTGTTCCTTGATGTGATGCATGCTTTATATTTTCCTTTATATTACTACAAGTTTAATGTGATGCTTTGAATGGAAGTTTAAATTAATGATGTTAATTAATTTCAGTGAATATTGATTCACCCCCCCTCAATATTACGAGTGTTCAACATGAGGAACATTTGAATTATTGATCAATCCAATTATTATCTTTGAATCTCCTTCAATTTATACTTTCTATAAGAAAAGAAGAAAAGATCGCTTAATTCCCCATAAAACAACATGATCTCTAGCTTCATTATTGGTTTTGTAACCAATGTTTTTTTTCAAAGCCTTCAACCATATGACCATTGTCATCTATTAATACTCCTCTAGCTATAGCTTGACTAGGGTTACCCTTAGAACAACCAACAAATTTTAATTTAACCCACCCTTTCTAAGGTATCTTCCACTTGATATGCTTTCTCAGTAGACTCTTGATAGAGTTAACCTTATTAAGGTTTTTGGTAATCCCCCAATTTTGACTAACTTTTAGCTCAATAGTAGAAGGTAGCTTTTCTATTTATTGTTTGCATAAGTGCATAGATATTTTGTATAATCAACTAGAGCTAATTCATCTACTAATATACTTGTAGAAACACTTTTCCTATCCATATTGATGCAACAAACAACAAGGTCATTTACCTCATTCTCAAACTGAATATTTTTATTCATTTCTTTCTTGTAATCACCCACAGATGATTGGTCCATCTTAATTCCAATCAATATACTATTTTTATCATTAGAATCACTATCATGTGATTTTGTGACAATATCATCTTCTTCTACGTCCTTTCATACACAATTATCATCTGTCATTGTTCTCATTTTAGGTTTTGCACTTTATTTTTGCATGCATTTGGTTGCTACCTATTGCAACCCATTCATTATCAATGAATGAAGAATTTTAATATGATAACTTCAAAATGTATTTATTCCTCATGTTCTCTATGGAGTTAAGGCATAAGTAATCTTGATGCATATTCATCACTTTGAAATTATTCCACACTAAACTCTATCTAGCCTCATAAGCTTCAAAGAACATATCAATTTAGGTAGATGTGTTAGATCTTAGAGATTTAGGAATCTAGGAAAGGGAAATTGCAAACCTATGGATGATGTTAATGCTTGATTTTCCATCTTTTCCTTTGATGCTTGCTAATTCTTTGGAAAAAAATGGGGTCAACATTAAGTGCAAAATAATTTTCAAAAGCAACCATAAGATCGCTCCAAGAAGCAAAGGTGTGTTATAAGAAACTCGCATACCACTCATGTTTCTTTCCATATAGTGACCTATCAAAAAATATCATTCACATTTCCTCACCTTCAAATTGATACTTTCCTTCAAATTTTTAAAATGTAGAGGTGTGCATCATCTTCATGCATCAAATCCATCAAACTTTTGCATTTGGTTGTAAATGTTGGAATGCATAGCTTGTCCTTTATAATTGACCCAAGAGAGGTCTATTTTTAAAAAATTGGGTCTAGGACGGTAATCATAATGGATTGAGTAACTTTATTTTTTGTAATAGCAGGGTAATCTTTTACTTGCAATGTTTGTTGCAAATATTGTTGTCATTAATGTCAAATGAAGAGTAATATCAAGATGATCTATTGATCTCAAGAGGAAGAATTATAGAAAGGGGGAGTTTTATTTGTGTGAGTACTAAATTTCCCTTTGTCATTGATGTCAAAGGGGGGGAGATACATAAAGGGGGAGAAATTAAAAAAGAGGGTATATTTGGAGCAAATCATATCAAACTTTATTGCAGATTTAAAGCAGAATTTGGTGTAGAATTTAAACCATATCTAGAGTAGATTTTATAGGAGACCTTGAAAAGATAAAAGTGTAGTTTTTTAGAAAATTGGAGCATATTTAGAGAATTTATAGAGACAATCTATATCATCCTATTGAGGCAATTCATATCAAAATTTGAGCAGAGATATAAGGCGATCTTGGAGTAGTCATTTGGAGAGGACATTGTGTAGTCATTATACATGTTCATAAGCAAAATTGATATCAGAGTTGGTTCCTTCGAAGATAGCCTAACCGTTTGAAGGTAGATATTGTGAGTACGCATGGAAGGTGAAGACAACTTTGTGATTGAAAGAAAACAAGAGATGGATTTAGAAGAAGAATATGATAAAAATGAAGAAGTAAATTTAGAACTTATTTGTTCCCTAAGTGAGATAAAGTTTCTTACGAAGAATAATTTAAAAAAAAAGCTCCAACTTCATAAATAAATATGAAGAAGAGGATTTTGATTCGAAAGAAAATTTATCAAAAAGTATTGAAGAGTCCAAGGAGGTGATCATAAACCTCAAGATGTAACTTGAAGAAGCAAGAACAGAGGAAGAGGTGAGAATTCAATTAAAGGTGAAAGAAGAAGATTGTGAGAAGTATGAGTCAGAAATTGATTCATTGAGAAAGGAAATAGAAGAAACAACCACTAAGTTGAAAAAATTTCATAAGATGCAAGGCTACTTAAGTATCCTAAGTATGCATCACTAGAATATTCATGGGAATTTGGTAATGATGCAGGAGCATCAAGGCAACATCATGCTTCTATGATGAAATTTTTGAAGGCTAATTCACTTTTGATGTTTCAACCTTGTTCAAAGGTCATATTGATCACATTTCATGTGTTTAGGAGGGTCAATATTTAAAATTTTGTGTCCATTTTGCAATTTTGTAAAAATTTGTCACAATTATGCAAAAATGGTAAAGTTACAAAAAGATGTAAACTTGGAAGGTGAAAGGTCATTTTTTGATTTGGGATGTTAATAGATAGTTGGAAGTTATAGATTTAGTTTTAATTCCTTTAAAAATTCCTTGAATTCATTTTGTAACTCGTGGGTGATTGGAGATAAGAGTTTGAATGAATAAAATTACTATTTCTTGCATATTTCTTCATAAAACTTATGTGTTTCTGTTGTGTACGGCCCTGTACAGGAAAGAAATGGTGTCTAATTGTTTTTAAGAGGTAGTAGAATCAATCACCTTCCTTTTGTAATTCATTTATGCAATTTGGTTTTCATTTGTGAAAGTTATTGTGGATTTACAAAAAATTGTCAATACCCTACCCTAGGGTAAACAATGGATACAAAAATTGTGTTTCTCTCAAATTTCCCATTGGAATTGGCTAAAATTTGGTGAAAAGGACAATTTTGACATGTAGTTTCATATTCCTATATTTTTGGTTCAAATGGCTAAAATGAATGTGTGGGAAGTTTAAAGTTTTATGACTGCAGACTGTGTACATACAGGAAAAATAGAATTTGGAGAATGGACCACTTAGGGTTTGTGAAATTTCTTTTACAAAGGGACTTCTGATGAACTAATGAGCATAAGCAGGTGTAAATAAAAGTGTTCCAAGTGTTGGTTCATTAAAATCAAGTTTGGAGACAAGCAAAACAATAAGCGCTATTTATGTGGAGACCTAATTAGGCCTAGCACAGACTGAGACAGCAAGTTTTAGGGCATGTGGTCCAAAGGACTTAATATCCATTTTGTAATATGTTTTAAACAAGGGAAATGAGAATCATAATATTTAATTTGGTTTAGGATTCAATGCATATTTTGGAAAAGGAAACTCTGACAGATTGGTTTGCAGGCCAACTAGCGTTGGGTTAGTTAATGAAGGAACTATAACCAAAATATGAAATTTGTGTACTTGGGGTTTGTGGAGAGTTGAATCATGTTGGTTTAACCTTATTGAAGCTTCCCTAAAGGTTGAGTGGATGGTTTTTTCCCTTGAAACCAAAGGTTGTGGTGAGTGCCATTGTAGCACATTGAGGACAGTTTGTAAATGGAGTTGACATTGGTTGGTGTTTGAGGGAACCTAATTGGCTTAAATCAATCCCTATCATGATGTTAAAGTTTTTTTGAAGGTCATAGAGTAAATTGGAACTTTTATTGCATATTTGAGTGTTTGAGTTAAGGGTTTTATGAAGGAAAATGTGTACTTGGGATGAGTGATCAAACAAGGGATGTTTTGAGTTTTATTAAATGAGATTGATAGAGTGAGTTTTCTTCCTTTGTCATTGCATCAGGTAAGTAATTACTAGGGTTTGAAGCATATAATACACTTGAAGGAGCACCCCTAGAAATCCATACTAATCAAACATGATTGATCATGCACCACCATGAGGGTAGAGAATAGTACTAAACCAATTTTTAAAATATTTCAAAAGAAAAACATGTACCTTAAAACCAATCATTGTAGGTATAGATGTGCTTCTTGAGACACCAAAAATATCAAGGTACAATAGTAATGAAATATTATTCGAACAACACAACCACCAACTCTCACAAAAGAGGAAACCCTCAAAGCAATATGATCTTCAAGAAAAATGATTAATGGGTTATTCCAAAGCAAAGTCTACAATTTTTTTGACCCATTAAAGTCTTCATGAGTTGGTATCCTACCAAATTACACCAATAAGACTTTCCCTAGAAAAGTTCTAAACCAAAATTTTAGGTCCTAGAACCACTCTCCCAAATCCTAGAGATTTTCTTCATCTTCAAGGCTGGGGGTTTGCCTTCAAGAAGGTAAATATAGCATTATCAATAGATTCAAGATAGTTAAAGGCTAACTCTAAGAGTGGGTAATCTCTCCTACCCTTTGGTCTTAGCTTAAACCTAGGAGGGTGTTCCTAGAAGTCTCCTTAATAGGTTCTTACATCAATTATAACTAGGAATACAATAAACAACATCCATATCCAACTATAAATATGACCCCAAAAATTTTCACTAGGTCATATGTAACTAATTGAAAAGGACCTCTATATAGCTAATAATACACTATGTACATGCACCAAATAGTATTAGAAATTATAATCCCTTAAGATAGTTTTCATTTCTCATCTCTTGCATAATGATAAGGTGCAAGCATGCATATTATGGTTCTCTAATGATAAAAATTTTGGTTCACTCAAAATATTTCCTTGGTTTATAATATCGAACCATAAATAACATGCAAAATATAATCTAAACCTATAACTAACCATAACATAAAAATTGCTTAAATTAAAATGTTTGATCTTAAACCAACAAGGACTAGTGCCTAACTCATTAGGAAACATTCATAACAACAAAGAGGAAAGGGAAAATTGAACATAACATCAACAAAACTAGGTCCACACATAGAAACCAAAGACTACATTTTAATAGTGAACGTGTTTAATCATTCATGACCACAACTATTACCCATATGCATTGAAAGAATGGTTATTATAAAATGTCTGTAATATATTGGTTTTTGTCACACACGCACCAATCCCTTAGTGTATTTTTATCAACAAATGTGGCAAAGAAAAATACCTATGACTAGGATACTCATTTGAATCACTACAAACAACCATGGAAACATTCATTATATAAAAATGTACAAGATAAAAACCTTATTTTTATAGTTACAAATGTACCCTTTCATTTATAGTTACAAATTCAATTCGAGAGCCTAGAAAGATGTATGTACATAACCAAAACATAAAATTTGTTTGACAACCAACCCTTTGGATGAATAGTCAAGTTGAATTTATAGATATCTAGTTGTGATGCCCGATCCACAAATAAAGAGTCTCAAGATGGTAAAACAATGATGGTTTAAAGAATCCCATCACTATCTGATCCCAATCATCACTCATATAAAATTCACATTCCAAAACATGTGAAAATACTTACAAAATACCAAAATTCATGCAAGATGCATAGGAGAACACACAACAAACCTGCAAATCCCATTTCATTTATTATGCCTATTGATCTACCATGTTAGAGCATGGTTGAGCCAAAAAAATTGCTATTAAAAGTGTCACCAAGGGATGTCGTGAAGATAACAAGTCGTGAAAACCCTAACCATTGTAGTAAATGCAATACAAGTCATCCTTGCAATTAAATTTTCTCAAATAAGCACCTAGGTGATTAAACAGTGAATTATGGGTAGCATTCGAGTAGATTCGGAAGCCATAGAACTCCAACAAATTGATTTTTTGTTTTTGGGCCACTTTTCCTTTACCATTGCAATTTGAACAAAAGTATATCCTCATTTTTATGAACAATGGTTTCTTAGTAAGAGAAACCCTAATCTAGATCGTGATGACTTCAACCCTAGTCACAAATGGAACTATGTACATGCAGGGCAATAGGTGAGCGTGATAATGAAAAATGGTTATAGTATTGGACTTTGGGGCTCGAGGGAAACTTATGGTTCATGCCTTAGGTCGAGGTGTAGGGGTTCAAGGATGGTGATGAAGTCAAATCATTATGGCATGTGGGAAATTTGAAGCCTAGGGTTCAACTTTGATGAAAATATATAGTGGTAAATGTCAAGGGTTGGGGTATCGGGATGACTTATGACAAGTACTTAGGGAGAGGGAAGTCTAATGGACCAACAAATATGAAGAAAAAGTTGAGTGAAAGTGGGGAACAAGTAAATGGAATACTAGGATGAAGAAGTATATTTCCAAATAAGGAACAAAGGAAGTGGGGTGGGTAGAAAGGAATGCTTGGTAAGGAAACTCTAACAACTCTGACACTTTATGTAGACAAATTATTTGACCTACAACCTGCACAATTAGACATTTTTTAGAATTAGACATTTTTTAGAAATTTGTCAATCGCAATGCATTACAAGCACATGGGAAATAACAATGGATAACTCATACAATTTTGACCAAGGGAGACCCACTTAAGACGTCTCATGTCAATAATAAATAGGGGCCAAATAGAGTTAAAACAGACAAAAGAAAAAGGAGTCAAGCAAAAATTGACATTTTTGGGATTGAATCCCAACATAGTCCAATCCTAAATACCCCAGGATTGTGATCTCTCTCTCTCTGGGTTTTGATTTCAATCTCAAAAAACCCTTGAAAAGTGATTGTCGTTAATTTGGGTATAAACTTAAATTTATGTAAAAATATTAGAACCAATGTTTTTGTAGACCATTTTCTCTTAAAAAAATAAACAAACATTTAAAGTGTGTAATAATCAACAATACTTACCCATGTTGGTCCATCTAGATTATGTTATCATTAAATTATGTTGTAAAGTGCTTTCCTCCTACTATATATAAATATTAACGAATTAATATTATTTAACTCCTACCTAGGTAATTAGTGATAATAAAACCATAACATTTTTTAATAATTTATTGTAAGATGTAATGATATTAATATATTTACATTTAATAAATTATTGTAGGTAATACGTAATATTAATAATATAGTCTAATATGGAAAAATAGAAATGGAGAGGTTGGAGTAGAGGCCTTCAACATCCAAGTCAAAATTCCATCATTGAATCTGTAACAATGGTGAGACAATTTTGGAAAGGGGGGCCCAAAATGTTGCTATGCTCACAAGAAAATTTCCTACTTGATTCTCCTCTCAATATATTCTTCAAGAAAAATACAAGATAAGAGTTTGAGGTAATTCCTTTAGGGGGACAAGGGTTGGGCCCAAAGTCATTGCCCATCTTGGGAAGATCTCCATGTTCTTAGATAGAATGACTATGTTTGATGGAGAAGTAGAGAAAGAGTTTTATAGATATAATGTGTGAAAAACCCTTAGGTAAAGAAAAGAGGGCCCCCTCTTTCATTTTGTGGAAAATCAATCAGTGGAGAAAAAAGAAAAATTCGGTGTGCATCCTTACGACCCAAAAGACCCTCGACCTCCCCTAGTATCAAGCTTTGAATGCTAATATTGACATTAAAACTATACAAATCGCACTAGCACTTAACAATATTAATCTAGACATTTGTAGGTGTAATTTGAGGTAGATAACACTAATTGGAAAATTGTGTCACATGGCTTGACCAACAAAATGTCAAAAAATGGGTAAGTTCATCTTGGGGTTTATCAATCTATATTAAATTTATCTCAAAAGGATTTTTCATTGTCAAATTCCCAAGTGATGAAGAATGGGAGAAAATCCTGTATGTAGGTCCATGGTCCCAAAATATCAAGAAATGGGCCCAAAATTTTAACCCAACAAGCTTCCAAATTTTGAAACTACCAACTAGGTTCATCTCTACAATCTACCAAAAGAATATTGGGAGTGTTCTATTTTGAAGGCGATCAGTTCAAAACTAGAAAAAACTCAATGATGCAATAAAGACATCCTCAATAATGACTCGAGATTATGTGCTAGAATCTACGTTCTAAATGCTCCTTCTCTCCCGCTCTCAAAATATATCCTACTAGATTCGAGTATGACCAAGAGGAGAGTCAATTGAAATTGAATTATTTCTTTTTGTAGATTTTGAAAATAAAAATCCCATTTCTCCTATACTTGTAAGCACAACTCCTTTTCTAAGAAGGTTAAAGGGGTAGAAATGAAAGGGAAAATTTGATCACTATAACCAAAAAGGAAAATATTGTCTTGGTCTCTCCAATCTCGGCTAGAAACATCCTCATTTCAATTTGGAAGGGGCCAAGATCCCAATCCCCATTTCTAATGAACAAGATAGCATCTTAATTAATTCAGGTTCCAAAGGGCCCCCTACTTTCTCAATGCCCAAAATTGCAAATGATCCTTAGCCTTCTATTCTTGTTTGTGGCTCATTGGGTGATGGTTTGATCACTATATTAAATGTTTCAATTGATATTGATGGTGGGACAACCAACTAAGAAAGGGTCTCAAACAAACTGATCTCTCTAGAGATTTTCTCTATTGCTCAATTTGAAACAAATAAGGCCAAAGCTAGTTGTGGCCCTCTAATAAAGAAAGGAAGGAAAAAAGTAAAGTTGAGCAAGGAAGATATTAAAGCAAGATCTCAAGAAACTTTAAACTTTGATAAACAAAATGAAAAGCAAGTGGGGAAGGGCCATTTGTTAGCCCAATGAAGATGCTTTCATGGAATGTTAATGGCTTAAATGTCCCTAACAAAAGATGTTTAATCGAGCATCACTAAATGTGCAAAAGCTATATTTCATCATGTTGCAAGAAACCAACTTAAGCATTAAAGAAGCTACAAAACTATCCCAAATTTATTTAAATGGAAAGGGAATATTTACTGTAGAAAATGGAGCTTTAGGGGACCTATCTATCTGTTATCTTGATAGAACTCTTAGTGAATCTTCTCTCAATCAAGGTTCTCATTGGCAACTATGTTAACTTTCATTTTTTCCACCCTCTCATTTTATCTATTTAGCATTTACAACCCAAATGTCCCTCCTCAAAAGAATATTTTATGGGAATATTTAGTCGCAGTTGTAGACACTGAAAAATGTCCTAGTCTGTGAGTGTCATTTTTATTGGTCCTTGTCTCTGCATAATTAAATAATTTTAATTATTCAATTATCCTTGAGTGTTCTTCTATTAATTAAATAATTTTTAATTATTTAATTAATTCACTTCTCAGCTTTATTCTATCTCAATCACTTAAATAAATTAATTGTGTCACTAATTCCCCTTCTTCAATAGTTAAATAAATTATTATTTATTTAATTATTTCTTTATCACCTTTTCGTCTATAGTTAAATGATTAAAATTAATTATTTAACTATTCACTTGTCCTTAATTCCTCTAATAGTTAAATAATTGTCAAAATTATATAATTATCCCTTGTCATTTCCCCTACATTAAATAATTAACTTGAATTAATTATTTAATTCCTTCTCCCATTTTCTCCCATTTAATTAAAATGATTTTATAAATTGGTTTAATTAAATGCCCATTTCTTTTTTCCTCAAATAAATAATTCAAATGAAGTATTTATCCTCCACTTATCTAGAGATTCCTTTCTCATGAATTAATTGATTTCCAATTTTTAATTTGACCATTATCCCTCCACTTTCTCATCTTCAAATCTCGATCATTGATTGCCTCTGGGCTCTTTCTAATCTTGATCGTCTGTTTTGTAACCCTCATCTCATGAATCCTCATCCGTCGATCTTGGCATCTTTCTAGAAGCTCAATCTTGACCATCCATTAAAATGGTTCTCTATAAAAGCCTTCCTCCACTTTTTCGTTAACAGTCACTTATCTCCAACTTTTATTACTTACAATTTGTAGGTATTTGCACAAGTTAGACTACAAATATTAGGGCATATTTACAAAAGAAGAAGGAGAGACAAGAGAAGTGATTCAACTGCAATGGGGAGTGCTTTATTTTCTTTGTTTTCATTTTGATATCTCCCTTCTTTTTTTCTCTTGTTTAGATGAGGTTAATAGCTTAGAGGTGTTGTGGTTGTCACTATTATCTAGGCTAGACTAATTTTCCCCATCTTACATTGGTGAACTCGACATGAAGACAAGATTTTGCAGGATCTATATGGCTTTTTGTTTGTTTTTACAAGTTTTCAATACGGAACAACGCAAGTGTCAAGAAATGATGCAATTGTTAAGAGAAACGATGCAACTATTTGGAGGGTTATCAGATTTAAAAGTACGACGCATCTGTGGAAAATAGTGATTCATTCATGGGTGGAAAATTTTGAATTCAAAATTGCAACGCAACTAATATGATGTAACACGACACAATGACGCATCTGCAGTATGTAACGACACAACTCCCTGTTGGTATAAAATTCTTTGTTTTTTGTTTTCTTTCAACTTTCCTTTTGGGTTTTCAAGTAGGGTATAGTTTTTGGGTTACTAAAAATTTATTTTTAGTGTGTGGACTTGGAATCCAAGGAGTTCTCAATACCTATTTCTTTTGAAAGAACAAAAAAATCAAAATCTTAATTAGTTTACGTTTAAGTAATTTTCTCTTGTTTGTTTTCCAACTACAACTTGCATCAGGATCATAAGGATAAAAATAACTTGCATATCTCATTTGTACGGATTTAAAAAGAACAATAAAATGCATTTTTTCACTCATGCACATTAAAATGAACTTGCATCAAATTCCATTGGTATAAAAAGAATATGAGTGTCTTCAAATAATAAGCGCAGGTTAAAATTTACAAGTGTCTTTCGTGTTTAGTGGTTTGCAAACTATCATAGAGTGTGTATGCTCTCCTCTCACGTCATTCGGCGATCTTGAGTGATCAAAAGTACCTCTTTGGCATTTGTATAACCACACCACACATTTGGATTTTGGGCTTAAAATGAACACCATGTGAGTGTGAGGCAAAGACGTTTGTGTATGCTCTCCTTGAGCTTCGTGCTATCTAGGAGATCAGAAACAATGCACTTCCTTGCTATTGTTTACCTTTTATTTTAGAGGGCCTGCCACCCCACTTTGAAAGGTGGGAACAACCCAAGTGGTAACAAAGCTAAGGCCAACCTCTTCTAAATTGCTATATAAGAGTGTGCTTCTTGACAAAAGTCATTTAGCAACAGGTTTGGATGCGTCATACCGACAAGTGCCACCCTCAATAGCCCCGTGAGCTACATTAAAATCCTTCCTGAGGGAAAGGACTGGGAGGCCTCTTGACTAACCACATTCTTGAGCTAATCTTGTTGCATGTATGGCCACCTTGAACGGATTCCCTTACTAAAATACAATTTGTGTTAGTGGCCAAAAACCCTTTTATACACTTGTTGACCACAGGAGATCGGACCTCTAAAGGTGCCCCACATCTTCATTGAGCATGTGTAGAGACAAGAATTCCTCCTTGGGGGATTGAGACTTGGTGATCCCGAGAAGTGAGTGTCATGGAGGGGAGCTAGTGCCACCAAGACTCTAGTTGTCTGCCTTATTCAAGTGGCTAGAGAAATCCAAGTGGGGATATCACCCAGTGGTTTCCTTGCCAACCATAGGGTTTGTGCATTATTTTCTATGTGTGTTTTATTGAAATTAAACATTTTCACATCCAAAACCAAACCAAAAACAATTTCTTGAGACTGTATTCTATGTTTTCCAATCAAAATTCATCAAAATCAATCAAAACCTATTCAAAACCAAGTCAAAACCATCAAACTGTGAAAAAAAACATTTTGTGAACCGAAACTATCAAAAATGGAGCTCCAATTGATATTTTGCACCGCAACTGATAATTGAAAAACTGCAATTATCATCCTGAACCGCACTTGCAAAAAATAGGCCCGCAACTAATATTTTGAGCCTCAACTTCCCTCTGGAAACCCACAACCTGAAATGACACATTTGTAGGAAATAGTGCCACAATTGTTTGATGACTAGAAACTCTTAAAATCTTTGTCCAAAATCATATCAACTCATTTTACAGTGACCTTTGACTGCTAAACCAGAGACTTGCAAGCCTTATCAGTTCATTCTAGCATTGTCATTTAGGAATACATTGCATTATAGGTTACCTTCCCCCATCCTTTGCATTGCATCAATTAATCTTAGACCCTTAGTTTGTAGTTAGCCCTTCAAATTTTGAACATAGGAAGACTATTAAGCTTTTGGAGAATCCTTGGCTGCATATCCTATTTTTCATTGACCTTTATCCTTCATTTTATCAAATCTTTGTCATTATCACCTTGGTCAAATTTGAGTCTCAAGCTTGTGCCCTAGCCTTGACTCAACCTTGTAAAAATTATCATCTCAATTATCATAAAGGTCAATGACACTTGGGTTTGTTACCTTGGGCTTACATTAGTTGGGTTTCCATCCTTTGTTTGAAATTTTATTCCTTAGCATTACCTTTTAGATTCATATTACATCCTTTTGTTCATAATCTTTTATCATCATCTTTCTAATATTTTATCTTTAACCTAGATTGCACTTTGCACCTTTATCCCAAAAACACCAAAAATATAGTTTATTTTCACCTTAAGCCTTAGTACCATATCATTTTTCCTTAATTTTTTAATTAGTTAACCTGTCATCTCCTTTTTCATCCATTAGTCTCATTATCCTTGCATACTTATATTCAAGAAAATCCAAAAACATAGTTTTGTTTCATCACCATCTTATATTATCCTCCAACTTGCAAAAGTATCACATGGTTGAAACAAGGTCACGAACCAAAAGAAAGGACATGGATTTCTAAAGTGACCATTTTCATGACACCACCCTTGGAACAAATTCAAATCATTCCATACCTCAAAGAGAGACACCACAAAGAAACCAAACCGACACATGGGACAACCTAAGCTTAGAAGAATTCAACAAGAAATTGACTCCTCAAGAAATTGAAAGAGCTCACCAAGACCCAAGAGCTTTGAACATGGTTGATCAACTCGTTGGTGTTCACCCTAAAAAATTATTCTATGCACTAGCTAAAAAGGGTGCCAAACTCCCTCAAGGCTTTGTTGTCTCAACCATTGTAGAAGAAGATACCCAAAATCCATTTGTATTTGTCATGCCCCTCATCACAACAAATGACAACCATACCACTTGTGACAACTACACACATGGAAACCACCACTACAACACACATCCCAATCATCTCAACATTTGGAAACAAGGTAACCCATACTACTACACAAGGACAAAATTTTACATTTGGAAGTTCCTCAAATTCCGTGGGTAAAACCTTTACAAATCTCCTTTTTCCAAAACACAAATCAAGGTTCTATTTCACAAGGTTCCACACCTTTGCTCCAAAATGAAAACCAAGGTCTTATACCCACACTTCAAAACACAAATCAAGGTTCCTTATTCCAATTTCAAAGCATACCTTCATCAAGTCAACATCCACCAAATAAATCTAGAAAGGTTCACATTGCCTCACGAAGGATCCCAAATCAAAACACTAATCAAGGGTCTATTCCATCACTCGAAAACGCTAATCAAGGATCTACTCCATTATTCCAAAACATGAATCAAGGATCCATTCCATCATATTCCAAAACTCTACTCAAGGAACCATTCCTTCATTTTAAAATACCAATCAAGGACCAAATTTTCAAAACCAAGGAACCAATCAAGGGTCTACACCTCAATTCCAAAACACCATACCAAATGCAAACATGACCTTTGGAACAAATCTAAATTCCAATTTCATTTTAGACCAAAACAACACACATCAATATGGTCCCATGCCACAAAGCATTAATCCCAATTCAAATCCGACATATGACCTTAATACCAACACCATGACACCAAATCAAAACAACGCAACTCCATCTCTTATAGATACATTAATGCAACAAATACAGGCCCTCCAACAACAAATGACAAACATATAATTGGGTACTAACAAGAAGACCTATTCCGTGGAGGAATTGTGCCCCTTTCCATTTGATAGAAATTTGTACATGCCACCCTTTCCCCCTCATTTCACAACACCACCTTTTCCTAAGTATAAGGGGACAGGGGATCCAATAGAACACATTCGAGAATTCAACACGTCATGTATGGAAGTCTCATATGATCCTACTTATTTAATGAGTTTATTCCCACAAAGCCTTACAGGGCCAGCTCTAGATTGGTTTGCACACCTTCCTCCAGGAATTAGAACATGGGGTGAATTGGCCGAAAAATTCATCAATCAATTTTCCTTTAACATTAAAAATTATGTCACCCTTGCAACATTGAGCACAACCAAAAAATAATAAGGGGAATCACTTACCACATTTTACCAGAGATGGTGAGGTTTGGTTAGCAAGTTCCCTTGTCACATTCTTGAGAAACAACTTGTCACCATGTTTGTGGAAAACCTTAATGGTGAATTGATGAGTCGAATTCAGATCCAATGTTGTACAACCTTTGACAAGATCCTTGAGAAAGGTCTTATCACAAAAGGACTAGTTGAGGTACACAAGGAGAACCTGAAACCCAACAATAACAAGAGCAAGTATTGGTCTTGAAACAAGAATGTCACAAATGATGGAGTTGTTGATTCCAAATTGATAACCAAAGGTCCAACCATTCATCTTAAAGGTCCTTCCCCATAAAATATATATAATACACCAAATACCCAACCACAAGATCAAAACCAAATACTAAATGCAATCCCAAATAATCAACAATGAAGAGGTCCTCTCCGTCCTAAAAGAATATACACTCAATTGGTTGAGAAACAACTTGTCACCATGTTTGTGGAAAACCTTAATGGTGAATTGATGAGTCGAATTCAGATCCAATGTTGCAAAACCTTTGATGAGATCCTTGAGAAAGGTGTCCTTATTGAGAAAGGTCTTATCGCAAAAGGACTAGTCAAGGTACACAAGGAGAACCTGAAACCCAACAATAACAAGAGCAAGTACTAGTCTTGAAACAAGCATGTCACAAATGATGGAGTTGTTGATTCCAAATTGATAACCAAAGGTCCAACCATTCATCTTAAAGGTCCTTCCCCATAAAATACATATAATACACCAAACACCCAACCACAAGATCAAAACCAAATGCTAAATGCAGTCCAAAATAATCAACAATGAAGAGGTCCTCTCCGTCCTAAAATAACATACACTCAATTGGTTGAACCCATTGAATCAGTCCTCAAACAACTTTTGCAATCTAATGTCATGACACTACTAGACACCAAAAACTATGAACCTTCCTTGATTAAACCTAATTGGTGGAAAAAAGATGAATACTATGAATATCGTCGTGGAAAAGGAAACAAAATAGCTAGATGTTGGAAACTCAAGAATATCATTCAAGACCTCATTGAAAACAAGACCATATCGATGGGGGATTCACAAGGAAAAACCAATGTTGATCATACCATATTCAAAACTCCCTTGCAAGACCATGACAAGAAAAGCCTCCAATTCAGGGAACAATAATAATGCCAATTATGTCGCCATTGAGCATGATTACAACACTATCATCCTTAATGTGAGACCCTTTGATGATTGCATTGTCACTATTACCATAAACAAGCCCAGTTCAGAATGTGATGTTACTACATGTCAAACCAAGATAACTATTCCAAGACCTCCATCTAATTCACAGCCAAAAGGTCAGTACAATCTCCTGGATAAAGCATTGCAAGAATCATCTGTACCCGTTGACCTAGATGTCAATGAATTTTAGGCCATGGTTGGATACCTAGCTATGTCGCACCATGTCACCTTCTCTGAACAAGACTTTTCTACACCAAAATATGATCATAACAATCCCCTACATCTTGAAGTATGCGTTAAAAAACACAAGATCAAATGAGCCCTAGTAGACGGTGGAGTAGGTCTGAATATTTGCTCACTAAAATTGGTGAAAGCATTGGGATACTTTGAGAATTGTATATACCAAACCAGGAAAATTGTGATCAAAGCTTATGATGATGTTGAGCGTTCATTCGAAGGCGTGATTTTACTTCCTGTAAGAGTTCGCCCAGCAGTACAAAACATAGTATTTCATGTCTTGGATCTAGATTTGCATTATAATCTTCTCCTTGGTCACCCATGGATTCATTCCATGAGGGATATCCCATCCACATACCATCACTACCTCAAATTCCTGTATAATGGCACTGAAATTACTATTCCAGGCGACCCTAATCCTTTTTCAATATTGTGCAAACCTAAAAGGAACTATTGAACGTCAAGTTCCCATCAATCGAGAGGCCTCACCTTCCACTTCATCCACTTTCCCATCTCACTACATTGATCCATCCACTCTTTTCAAATCATCCATCCCATTCACCACACCTGCCACACCAAAGATCTAGATTCAAGACAAAGGATGCAGAGAATACAACATGAAGAGTCTCTTTTTCATTGGAAAATTACCTAAATCATCGAAGTACTATGGAAAATGGCATCTAGTGCAGCCTAAAGTCATCATTCATAATCCCCCTACCACCTTCACTAAATGGGGGGAACTAGCCAAAGAATATTTAGATGACTACATTCTCACATGGTTGTACAGAGAAGAGGAGGACACTGAGACTAAGCAATTTCTAGTTGAACAGTATCCAAAGGGGTTCCAAATAATGAAATGAAAAGGATATGATGGACATAGTGGTCTTGGCTTAAATAAACAAGGAATGCTAGAACCATTGCAACCTCCTAAATTACTAAAGAAACAAGGGTTGGGGTTTGAACCGGTAAAAGTGACTATCTAGGGTATCAGGTTACCTTCATGTAAGATTGTTAATGCTTCAAATGAAATTGAGACATCTAAGGAAACCTATACTGACTTTGATTCTAATGAATGGGAAAGGGATCTGGAATCCCATATATCCATGAGCAATCATTACCTTGAGGAAATATTCAGAGAACCTGGTGAGCCTACCTTTGAGGAAAGATTTAACCAAATATTTAAAGTTGGTCCCTCGCCTAGTCCTTGTCCAAAAGTCCCTTTAAAAAGAGAAGAATGGATCAAACACTTATGGGAAACCATTGATTCTGCCTCTTGGGAACCTGATGACTCCACCTTCGTCTTTACCCTATCTTCCTACACCATGATCCTTGACAATACCGATGATGGCTTACCCCTTATCTACCTGCAACTCATAGATTGGGATCAACAATAACCACAAAGTTTGGACACTTTTGAGAATGATGAAGCAATCGTTGAGTTCATGGGACTTCGTGAAGGAATACAAAGTGGGGATCATAAGGTTGGCTTTGCTATAGAACTCAATTATGTGGCATGATTTGGTGAGGCCATCCTATCCTCTACTTGCAAAAGTGAAAATGACAAAAGTAAAAATAAAAATAATAGGTCTTCAGGTGAAAAATGAAAGGCACCTGTTGACTATGAAAAAGTAAAAATAAAGGATGTATCTGAAGGTGAAAACCTCCCTGAGGTTCCCAAGGATGGAGGACTGGATAGTCTCCCTATAGACCGAGAGAGATCACCATTGCTTATAGAAGAAATAGAAGAAGTAAACATTGGTACACAAGACAATTCTAGAATCATACAATTGGCAGCATCTTTTACCATCAAGGAAAAACCTGAGTTTATAGCATTCTTTTAAGAAAGACAATTCACTTTTGCATGGTCATATGCTGACATGCCTGGATTGGATCCCGAACTTGTTCTACATCACCTACCACTGCTACCAAATGTTAAACCATATAAACAGAAGTTGAGAAAAATGCACCCACAAATTGCACTCTTGGTCAAAGTGGAACTGAATAAAATCTTGGATGTTGGATTCATACACTCAATTGATTATGCATATTGGATGTCAAACCTTGTTCCTATCACCAAACCGAATGGTCAAATTAGAGTATGTACAAATTTCAAAGATCTCAACAAAGCTTGTCCTAAAGATGATTTTCCTTTACCAAACATTGACATCATAGTAGATCTTACTATTGGATATGAAATGCTATCACTTATGGAAGGATTCTCGAGTTATAATCAGATAAGAATTGCTCTTGAAGATCAACCGAAGACAGTTTTCACATGCACTTGGGGAACATTTTGTTGGAATGTCATTCCATTTGGGCTTAAAAATGTTGGATCTACATATCAAAGAGCCATGAATACTATTTTTCATGATTATATGCACATGCTTATGGAGGATTATGTTAATTCCCTTATCTCAAAATCCCTAGAACGAAGTGGTCACCTAGTAGTCTTGGACAAGATCTTCACTTGACTTGAAAAGTACCAACTCAAGCTAAATCCAAAGAAATGTGTTTTCGGGGTCCAATCAGGAAACTCTTAGGATATATTGTCTCTCGCCGAGGAATAGAAGTTGATCCCACCAAATTAAAAGCTATCTTGGACATGCCACCACCAACCAACATCAGTTAGTTGAGAACATTACAAGGAAGACTGCAATTAATTTGTAGGTTCATTGCTTAGCTAGCTGATAAGATCCATCCATTTCAACATCTATTATTGTTACCAAATTTTCACCTCAGCTCAATTGGTGGAGCTGACTGAACATTATTATAGCTTAAGGTGAAATTGCAGGTTATATTTTGTGTTGTTTGCATCTTTTATCATTATTCATCAAGTGACAGTGGTGCATTTAAAGGAAGAACAGAATTTCAGAGTACTATTCAAATGTTCCAGAATTGAATGAAGTACAGAATTGAGCATATAAATAACAGAGCATTTTAGAATGCTTTCATTTATTTCATGGAATAATTCATATTTACATAGCTTCATTTGATTGCAAGAATCAGAATGATATTACAACATTGCATTGAAATGCATTTTCTTTTCAAATGAAAAGCATAAAGATGAAATCAGATATCCACACAAGCCGTGGATGTAACTGTCACAATGTATGACTAATAATACACTACACTATTGAACATGCGGAAAATAAAGCATATAAGTGGCAACATAATCATCATTGCCTGTTTTGGTCGATGGTTGGCGATGTATGGTGCACCTTTGTCTTCTCGAGCTTCGTCAACCTGTAAGAGGAAAGAGGGGGTGTCAGTGGCTTCGATTATGAAGTATCCTATATGAGGCACCCACAATAATACAACCTACTATTAATCATGCATTGAAACAATCAATCAAGTGCAGAGGAAATGAGCTGAAGGAGAAATATCATGATAATTATATTCTATTTTTATGCTAACATTGTTTGTTTCCTTGTGCAGGTATAGGTAAAGTCACAAAGCTGATCATTATTCGAAGAGCAAGCATGTGGAGAAAAATGGGCTCCCACAAGGGTAGAGCTCGGCATGCTGCCCTATTCATTAAATGGGCTGATTTAAAGATTACATCATCATATTCATCAAAGAAAGGAATGAGATACAACTGAAGGAGTATAACAGAGTTATCCATCGAGCAACTAAACCAACTATGCATTCATAACGATCAGGCTTGTTTTCTGAAGGCTACGGGTAAACAGTGAGTTTAGCTCACTCAATTAATTCAGCTGAGTACATTTATATCAAATATTGCTGCATTGTTCATGTTCTTTGTTATTTGTTCGTCATGATCATATATGTCATGCAAGTTCCAGTTCATCAATATTCTTTTCACAGTCAAGGATAGTGAACAGGCATACATTATGCCTTAATAAATAGTTTTGTTTTGATTTTCATCGTGAAAGAGAGCAGATTTAAAGAACAGTTTAATAAATGGGACATAAAAATGCATGAAGAGTACCATTTTGAAGCTCAAGAGTACAAGAGACAGACAGTGCATTCGAGTGTTAAATGAATCACCAGTTCTAGTTGATTGGTAATCGGACACAGAGTTAAGAATCACAAGATTAAATGATAACAGTTTCTGAGGTGTTATCTATGTAAGGAAACATGTGAACTTTCATTGAAAGCAGTGTGCAGGAATAAGCAGCTCATTCCGGCTGGAAGAATGTTTCAAGAAGAGCCATGTATCAGTGTTTAGCTGAAGACAGCAATCAAAGTATGATGTGCATTCAAATTGTCTTCAATGAGTTACAAGTGTCAAGCAAAGTACACATGAACAGAGTTGTCAAAATCAGGTATGTAGGTTTCATTTCCAGAATAAGCAAGGTTATGAAAGCATGAAGTTCAAACATGGCATGTCAATGATGTCTGAAGTATAAACAGTCACAAGATGAATCTTTTAATTGCAGATGTGTACAGTGTTGCAATGTTTCAATCTAAATCTGTACGAAGCAGAAGGAAAAAGTTGCTATGATAAGGTTGAGGAAAATCAAAAGACACTGTTGTGCGTACAGAGAACATGCATGGGTACAGTATACATTAAGAAGTCTTTCTCTTCACAATGGACAAGCACAGAATTATGCTAAAAGCAAGAAATTTGAATGCTTCAGAAATTTAGTTTTACATGATTGGTTGAAAAATGCAGAAAATAAAAGACATTTCAAGCCAATTTTCAAGGAGCAGTTTTCTTCACATCAAGGAAAGCCCACAGTGGGGTTTGAAAATATAGCTACAGGAATGTCAAAATGGAACACCAATAAACTAAGAATAGATAAACACACAAATTTTTGTTGTTCTCACCATGAATTTGCAGTTCTAAAGGTAAATAAAGATAAACAATAAATACCCACGAAGGGATTCATCCTCAAATGTGAAAAGAGGGGAGATTCATGTATTGGGTTGGACCCAATAGTTTTAAAATACATTTTCTGAGTTTCATATAGCCACGGCTTGTATAGTGGTCAGGGAAAAATGTGAATGAATATCAACTATCAACAACAATAGGAACAAAGACTTATTGTCGTTGCTTGTGGGAAAGCACCCTAGCCGCGGCCAAGAGTTCGAGTTCTTAAATGATAGTTGAGCTCTCATAGTGGAAATTGAGTACAGAAATAACAATATATGCACAGGAAATATATAGAGAACACATTAGAGGTTGTGTTAGCCACGGCCTCAGGGCCAAGATGAACAAATAAAAGCCATAGAAGCTAGCTTACCTTGTGCTCAGAAGAGAAAACAAAACCCCTCAAGCAGGTTCTTTTATGAAAACTTCAGATAGGGCTCGAGTTCAAGCTCGTGTGGGTCGACAAGAAGAAGCAGGCACAGAAAGACAAAGGATATCAGAAAATAGCCATGAGCAAGCCGCGGCCTTGTGGTTCTTTTTGTTCTTTCAATAATGGAGAAGAGCTACGATACAAAGAAAAGCAAGCTTACCCACTGAAGAGCTTAACTTTATGAAGGAGTAGTGAAGATTTCCAAGGCACGCAAGCTCAGATTCAAGGTCAATCATGGCGACATGCTTACTAGCGGAGCTCATTTTCTTCAACAGTGATCATATGCAAAATGAAATAATTTAGTGTTTGACCTTGTTTTCCCCATGCCCTAATTCGACCCAACACTATAATTCTCCAGAATATTCCCATTTATCAATAGGCATGTGGGTTAATTTGAGTTAGGGTTATTAAGCTTTGCATCATATTTAATTAAGTTTGAAGTTCAAAATAGGTTTGGAGGCCGAATTTCTTATGCCTAGAGTTATGTCTAGGGTCTTTAGGATTTGAGCTTAAAATTATCTTATGCCTTAGGAAAAATGAGTTGGAGACTTGAGCATCTTAATGTTATTCTTTTAAGGGAAAATGTGGGTATAACGGTTGAAGGATGTCTTACCCTAGGGATTTGTTTTTGATTGATTTGAGGAAAATCAATAGTGTATATTATGACTTAGGGATAATATCAGGTTTTAGGGTTTCTTATTTTAATTGGTTATGAGAAATCAATGAGAAATTTTGATGAGAGGATGATATGTATTAGTATTTTATGATTTTTTGAGAAAATCAAAGCATTGTAATGGAGAGATAAGAAGGTTTTCTTTTTTGCAAAAGATTTTTTATTCTTTAATTGCAAAAAATGGATAAATTGTAAAATCTGCAACCCTGTAAAGCAAAATCTTAAAGCAATCTCCTATAAATTGTTTTATGATTTCTTGCTATTTTTAGCAGATTTTTATTGACTTCTCTTGGTCGGATTTGAGTCTTATCTTGGAGAGATAAGGTTTTTTTTGGGCTTTTAAAGCAGATTCAGCCTATTTTTAGAGGCTTGACAGGTTCATCATGAAAGCAATATGCTTTTTTCTGCTTTTATGCAGTTTTTGAGACAGTTTGAAGCTTTTTTCCTTGAGCTTTTTTCTAAGCTCGGATTAGGGTTTCTTGAGAGTTATGCCTTTCAAAAGACTTAGTCTTTTTAGCTCTCCTTCTCAGTTCAGATTCCAGTTCCTGCTCTTATGCATTTTTTAGCTTGTGGACCCTTTTTACTCAGTTTTTGGCAGATTGACACTCTTTCAGTTTCAGTAATACAACAGAATTCTTTCCATTTTCTTCTCTCAAGACTAGTAACAGCAGTTTGATGCTTTGTGTTTTCAGATTTGAAGCCTTAATGTCCTGCTTTTATGAGTTTTCTGCACAGGTTTTCATGTTTTCAGGTTGTATGATGTATTCGATGTCCTTGAATCTTCATATGAATTATTGATGAAATCATGCACTGATGAGATTGTAGGAACTATTGTAATAAAGGAATTATTGTGAGTGGCAAGATCTAATTTTTGTCAGAAGTAATAAGTTAAACATCAGTAGTCATAGGCTTTGTTTTCAAAGTTATCTTTTATCCCTTTCCTCATAGGTTGTTTTAGAATAAGATTTATCATTCGGAGAACCAGCTCACTCTGGAGATTCCTTCTTCGTTCAAATCACCCACATCTGAAGAAGGTTTCCATGTTTCAGTAGATTGTTGAATATTGCATTCAGCAGGGTGCAAATCTATTGACAATAGTTACAAAAAGGAATCCCCTTCAATTGGACAGAGAAATGTCAAGAAGCATTTGATCGAATCAAGAAGTATCTATTGACTCCACAAGTTCTTATGCCTCTGATTGATGGAAGACATTTGATATTGTATGTGACGACAACTACATCCACACTAGGGGCATTGTTAGCATAGAATGACAATGATGGAAAGGAACGAGAAATTTATTATATCAGTTGCACCTTATTCAGATATGAATTGAACTATAGCCCTATTGAACGAGCATGTCTAGTAGTTGTGTTTGCAGCCCAAAAATTGAGAGATTATATGCTAAATCACAAGACAAAACTGATTGCCAAGATTGATCCTCTAAAATATCTTCTCAACAAATCAGCTTTGACAAGAAGACTAGCTAAATGGATTATGATCCTAATTGAGTATGACATTGAGTACATTGACCAAAAAGAAATAAAGGGACAAGTGATAGCTTACCAACTCGTAGATGCACCAATAAAATTAGACCATCCTTTAATATTTGATTTCCTTGATGAATCAATCTTTGTCATAAAGACATTGACAACATGGAAGTTGTACTTTGATGGATCTTACACAAGTCATGGTTCAGGAGTTGGTATCTTGTTCATCATGCCTCAAGGGGATTCTATTCCCAAGTCATTTCGAATAGCATTTTCGTGCACTAACAACATAGTTGAGTATGAAGCATTATTGACAGGACTCTGAATGGCAATAAAATGGAAAATTAAGGAACTTCACGTGTGATTCTCAGTTAGTGATTAAGCAAGTTAATGATGATTATGACACCAAAGATGATAAATTGATGCCCTACAAGCGCATGGTTGATAGTTGCAGACTATACTTTGATAACATTACATTTGAACAGATACCGAGAATCCAAAACAAAGTAGCTGACACAATGGCTACAATTGGATCTCTCTTGGACATTCCTAGCAATGCTTCGCAATATGAGTTCTTGGTAGAACAACTATTGATCCCTACGTTCGATGTCCCTGAAATTGAACTTGTGTGTGAACTTGTTGGTCTTGAATCTCCTTGGTACAAAAACATCTATAGTTACTTGCATGACCAGATTATCCCTCCAGACTTGTCCCCTAACCAATGCAAAACCTTTATTCGACAAGCATCCAAATATGCCATCATTGGAGATACCCTCTACCGCCGCAACCTAGATAGTATCCTCCTCCGATGTATCAATTCAAATGAAGCACAAGTAGCCTTACAAGAGGTACATCACGGTGTATGTGGAGCTCACTCTGCTTGTCCAACTGTAGCTAAAAATCTCATGAGAATGGGATATTATTGGCCTACAATGGAACACAATGCCTATCACTTTGTGAAGAAATGTCACTAATGTTAAATTCATGGAGATCTTATACATGTGCCAACTTAGGAACTACAGTCGCTTATGTCACCATGGTGATACTCTCAATGAGGACTCGACCTCATAGGAAAGATCCACCCTACCTCTACAAATGGACATAAGTTTATCCTTGTCGCTACTAAATACTTTACAAAATGGATTGAAGCCATCCCGATGACCTACATTACTGGAAAGTAGATAGCCAAGTTCATCCTGAATTACATCATATGTTACTATGGTATCCCGCAATCCATCATTACAAACAATGGTCGCCCCTTTAAGAATCAGCATGTTCGTGAAATTTGTAATAAATTTCATATCCAACACCATTTTTCTACTCTGTATTACCCCCAAGGTAATGGCCAAGTCAAGGCATCTAATAAGACCATCCTAAAAATCTTAAAGAAGATTGTTAATGACATTGGTCGTGACTAACACCTCCAACTCAATCATGCTTTATGGGCCTCCTGTACCATTGTTCGCACTCCTACAAGAGCCACACCATACTCCCTTGTCTATGGATCTGAAGCCATACTTCCTATAGAGGTTGAGTTACCATCCCTACAAGTCTCTATGCAAGGATTGATTGATCAAGAAGAATACTGTGTATCTTGTCTACATGAGCTAGAGTTATTGGATGAAAAGAAACAACGCTTTGACACATTTGCAAGCATATTAGAATCACCTTCAACGTAACTACAATAAGAAATTCTAAACTAGAAGCTTTGACATTGGTGACTTAGTCCTGAAAGAAAATCTGAAGAATCAAGTAGAACAATAAAAGCCTGGAAAATTTGAACCTAATTGGTTGGGCCCTTATATCATCACATCATCATATAGATCTAGTGCTTATCAGCTTTCTACTCTTGAAGGGGAACCATTTTCTGAACCTATCAACAGCATGCACCTTTGCAAGTACTACACTTGATTCTCTAATTATCCCTTTAAAAAAGTCAAAAATTAAAAAAAATTCACCCTGATAAAAACTTGGCAAACAAGCATCTTGGTGACAACAAAAAAATTTAAAAAATGAAAAAAATAAAAAAAATAGTAAAGAGAAATAATTCGTCCAAAAGTGAAAACCACTTCGGTGGCACTTGGATAAGTACCATGGTGAAAACTTGGCAAACAAGCACCATGTGTAGTCAGTCTATGCTCCTCTGTCTACTATCACTCCACCTGGTCTTCCATACTTCGCTCATCCACTCGCACCCGTCCATAATAAAGCTTTGTCATCCTTCCCATGGCCTGAGAAACATTGGCATTTGTTCTCCTTCACTTTCTTGATCATTCGTTGCATTCGTCTGTTACTTGCCCTCACACATAATAAGTGATCCTATACCTGACTGGTGGCAATTCTTTGATGTGTGCCTTAAGGGAAAATAATGCATGGTATCAGCCTTTTAAAACATCAAAATCCCAGAAAATCATAAAACATCAAAATCCCAAAGTCATAAAACATCAAAATCCAAAAAAATCATAAAAAATCATAAGACATCAAAATCCAAAAAAAATTGTAAACTTCAAAAAATCTAAAAACATTAGAAAACTTTTGAAACTCCAAAAATAGAATCTAAGTCTAAGATAGTTTGTGTTAGTAGGGTTGAACTACGTTGCCTCTGCACATTTTCTATGTAGGCAAAGCTCATCCTAAATGAGTCCCCGAGACATTAGGTCGGTCCTTTTAGGTTGTTCCAAATAAAATCATAGCTCAGTCTTTTGTCAAATAAAACAAAGTCAATTCATTTTGAACTATGAGGTCTCTGCATGTATAATGTAAGCAAGGTCAATCAATCAATGAGCCCTCGAGGCCACCTAGGTCAGTCCTTTAGGGTTTTTTCAAGTCTGGTCTTGTCCTTGGTCCACAAGCAATCATCATTTAAACCAAATCATGAATCAATAGGGAAAAAATAACCAACAAAATCTTTCATCTTCAATCAATCAATTATCTTATCGTCAATCAACTGATCTAGTCATTGATCTTGTATTAGAATAGGGCATTATGTTATTGGTGTCATTTGGTCCTATCTCTTGTCTTTTATCAGGATGTGTCCTCCCTAAGATTAGACTTTTCCTTTGGTCAATCTGGTCATTCACCTTAAGCAGGATGTGTCTTTCTTGCAATTAGGTTTTTTATCAACAATGGTCACTCGGTCAACTTTATCAGATGTGTTCCTTGCCTTAAACAGGATATGTCTTTCTTGAAATTAGGTATTGTCACATAGCTTGGTCATATCAATCAATCTTTGTTAAACAATCAATCAATCTTGTCATCTTTCTCAATTAATCTTACCTTAATCAAGATGTGTCCTTCCTGAAAACCAAGTGTAATCATTATTAATCAACCTTGTCAACCTTATCATTCAATCTTTATCAAATTAGTCAACCTTGTCATCTTGGTTAGATTAACCTTTCCTTATTTAGGATGCGTCCTTCCTAAAACTAGGCACAATCAATCAATCAATCCTTGTCAACTTATCAATCAAATTCGGTCATCTTAAACAACCTAATCAATCATATCAAACGATCTTATCAATGCTATTGGAAAAAAACAGTCTCTCTAGCAAACACTATGTTGGTCTGGATTTGTCTTATCTATTGATTTGTTCTTGGTCATGTTACTAGTTATCTCGAGGATGTCTGAATGGATTTAGAGGGGCAATGATGGATCATGACCTCTTTTCTTTGCTTATCGTGTGTGGTTTGTCTCGGAAAAAAGACTGGAATAATTGGGTCCTTAGTATGAGTTGGGGCATTCCTTGTCTTTTGGCTTTGTCCTTTTTGACTGTTTGTCTCTCACAAATGGTCACCTTGCACACCTTGGTCTATGTCATACCATGGTGTTTGTGTTACATTTGCGACAATTTTGACACCCAATGATGATGAATATAAAAGCCTAAAAGTTGGTCCCTTGTAATTTCTCGTCTAACATTCCATCTCCTTTGTCATTTGTCCTTTTTCGCACTAACATCCATATTTTCCACGCTAACATCCATCTTCTTCATGCTAACTTTTTTTTATCCTTCATCCTCTATTCTTATCATCTGTTTTGAGAGCACATTTGTGTTGTTTGAACCCACCTGTCCTCTCAAGGGGGCATACCACAACCCTCCTAGTCATCCTTCCTCATTCTCTTTACACTGGAGCATATTTCAGAATTAAATTTATTTGACAGAACGCGATGAACTGCATTATGTCAAAGAGGGGCAAAGTGTAGACATTGAAAAATGTCCTAGTCTGCGAGTGTCATTTTTCATGGTCCTCGTCTCTGCATAATTAAATAATTTTAATTATTTAATTATTTTTTATTGCATTCTTCTATTAATTAAATAATTTTTAATTATTTAATTTATTCACTTCTTAGCTTTATTCTATCTCGATCAATTAAATAAATTGATTGTGCCACTAATTCCCCTTCTTCAATAGTTAAATAAATTATTATTTATTTAATTATTTCTTTATCACCTTTTCATCTATAGTTAAATGATTAAAATTAATTATTTAACTATTCACTTATCCTTAATTCCTTTAATAGTTAAATAATTGTCGAAATTATTTAATTATCCCTTGTCATTTCCCCTACATTAAATAATTGACTTTAATTAATTATTTAATGCCTTCTCCCATTTTCTCCCATTTAATTAAAATGATTTTATAAATTGTTTTAATTAAATGTCCATTTCCTTTTTCCACAAATAAATAATTCAAATGAAGTATTTATCCTCCACTTGTCCAGAGATTCCTTTCTCATGAATTAATTGATTTCCAATTTTTAATTTGACCATTATCCCTCCACTTTCTCATCTTCAAATCTTAGTCATTGATTTCCTCTAGGCTCTTTCTAATCTTGATCATTTGTTTTGTAACCAGACCGTCTCATGAATCCTCATCTGTCAATCTTGGCATCTTTTTAGAAGCTCGATCTTGACCATCCATTCGAATGGTTGTCTATAAAAGAAGCCTTCCTCCTCCACTTTTTCCTTAATAGCCACTTATCTCCAACTTTTTTTGCTTACAATTTGCAGGTATTTGCACAAGTTAGACTACAAATTTGAGGGCATATTTGCAAAAGAAGGAGAGATAAGAGAAGTGATTCAACTGCAATGGGCAGTGCTTTATTTTCTTTGTTTTCATTATGATATCTCCCTTTGTTTTTTTTTCTTGTTTAGATGAGGTTAATAGCTTAGAGGTGTTGTGGCTGTCACTATTATCTAGGCTAGAGTGATTTTCCCCATCTTATAGCAGTCATGCCTCACATCCATAAAGATAGTTTTTGAGGGAGACTTCAATGTTGTATTGAATGTAAAGGACCAACATAGAGGGATAAGTATTAAATTAATATTTAGATAGTTTATATTAATGGTCAATATTGTAATATATTAGATTAGATTATTTCTTCTTTTGTTCTCTTCAGTTCATTTTTAGAAACTTCTATATTCTTTATTGTAAATTATCTTTAAAGAGTCTTTCCCTCTTTCAATTATATACATTAAGAATTACCAAAACATGGTATCAGAGCAAGAAAAAAAATTATTTTTTCTAGTGCTCTTCATTTTTTTGGGCTTCTGAAAATCGCCTTTTTGATCTCATGAGGATTTCTCTTAGGTTTTTTGTCAGATTTCTTGTAGGGTTTGTGGATTTTCTTTGTTGTTTTTCACGACTTCTTGTGTGCATGAAATCACGTGGAATTGTGAAAGAAAATCATGACGTCCTTTTTTATTTAGAAATTGCGGCTATCTTCTGCAAAATCGTGGACAAATTTTTAAAATCGTGGTGGGAATTCTTTTGACTAATTTTTGCATCTCAAGGGTTTTCGATGTTTTTTCTGTAGAAAATTGTGTTTGTTTTGGCTCGCATTTTGTTTATGAGCACGACCAGTAGGTTTTTTACGTGATTTTTCACAAAATCGTGAGTCTTCTTTGTGTCGGATTTGTTCCTCATGTAGCGACCTAAGGTTTTGATCGGCGCCTAAGGTTTTTTTTTGTGAGATTTTCTTGAAAATCGTGTTCTTTATGTTCATAAGTTTTGTGCCTCTTTTTTTATGGGATTTGTTTGAGGTTTTTTCTGTGCAAGTGTGCAAAATAAAGGAGTTTTTTTTTTGGCGAACTAGGTTTTCTTTATATGAGTTATGTGGTGTTGTTTGAAGGCTTGTGAAAGATGGCCTCTTTGTCCCACATTATGTTGGAAGGTAGTCAAAATTTAATGGCCACAACTACAACACCTGGAAGCAACATATGATGACAATATTTGAGTATCGTTGCCTTGACCAAATTATTTGGGCAAAACTACATGTCCTACAATAGTGGGTAAAGATCAAGAGAAATTTAATGAGCAAAATTAGGAAGTCGTGATGCTTATTAAATTGTTACTCACTAATGAGCAGCTGCCTCAAGTGTCGTCTAGCAAAACAACTAAAGAAATATGGGATCTTCTAAAAGATCTTCATGAAATAAGAGTCGAGCATTCTTTCTGAAGAACGTGTCATTCTCCATCATGATGGATGAGAAGACAATTTTGTAGGTGCACTTGATGAAAATCAAGGACATTTGTGATCAGCTAGAGGCTATTGGTCGGAAGATGGAGGAGAAAGATATGGTAGTCATCACTCTAAACAGTCTACCAAAGTCTTATGAGCACTTTATTGAGACATTCAACATTACCTCAACTAATGTTGACTTGAATTTTCTAGAACTTTGCACTAAACTTTTGCAACAGGATAGATGGAGACAGCAATTCGGTAGCATGCTAGTTCATCCTCCACGAAACAAGCATTTACTGCCAAGACATTTAGAAGAATAAGGGAAAGAATTAGCCCTCTTAGCACTCTAGCCAAGCTCAATCCCAAGACTCTTCCAAGAAGAAGAACATTCAGTGCAACTATTGCCACAAGTATGGCCACATGAAGAAAGATTGTCAGAAACGCTTGGCTTTTGAAAAATCCAAGCAAGGAGAGTCTAACCTTAAATCCCACGTTGCAGAACACACTGAGCAGAAGGAATCTATGTTCCATGCCTTTATGGCCAAGAGTCCAATAGATCATGTTACATCCTCTATCTGGTATATTGACTCGGGTGCATCTCGACATTTCACTCATCATCGAGATTGGTTTATTAAGTACACGCCATTCAGAGATTTTGTTTTTGATAAGATAAGCAACATTTACAAGGTGTTGTACCCTTCACACTGAAAGCCCACAGGGCCAAAAAGAAGCTAGTTCAAACCAGAACATGAACTAGGATAAAAACAAACAGGAGCCACTAGGGCCCGGCAAAACAAGCTAAACAAGCCACATATAGAAATAGTTGACCAATAGTTGTAGAACAGCAAACAAGGACTAGACAACCCCAGAACCTGAGGGGACTAATCTAACTCCCAAAGCCCTAGGTCACGAAGAAGCAATGGATTTGGGGAGTCTCTTCTTCTTCCTCAACACAACAGGCCAAGAAGACTCAGAATTGAAATTCTCCAATCGAGGCAAGAGGAGCGGATCCTCAACAACCACCCCAGGCAAGGAGCCACCATGCAGAGAGGGAGTTGTCTGTGTAGAAGAGGAGACAGGAGCTATCAAAGGATCAGCAAAGTTGATCAATGAGGGACGGACAAGTTCCGCCAGGACAACGACAGCAAATCAAGACAATGAAGGTTCCATGAAAGGGATAGCCAAAAGAGGATCCTGGAATGGTTCAGACACCAAGGGAGGAATAGGAGGGTCGCCCTCCTTAGAGGAATCATCCAAAGAGGGAGAACCAATTGTGAGGTGGTCTGAGAGAGCATTCTTCCACCAAGTAGCAACACCCTTGTGGCGAGCAAGAGGGAAACCAGAGGCCAAACGACTAGTGGAGAAACACCTCCTGCACTGAAAGGGGAGGCCCTCATAGTCCAGCAGCTACATCCAAGGTCTGTCCACCACCATTAAAACCACATCACCATAGAGAGGTTTGGAGATGTCCAAATCAACTAAAATACGAGCCATCGTAGTATGCCCTAGATCTCGAGACGTGGAGTCCACCACCTTCAGAAAGCATCCAATGGAGTTGCCAATAGCTTCAAAACAAGAATGCTCCCAAAACTAGAGAGGAAGATTTGGCGGACAGACACAAATTGGTTTGATATTCAACGAATTAGTTAGAGGATTGAAAGAGCGAGACCAAGGCCCAATGGATGGCAAATGAATACCCCACATCTACCCCCTATCCAACACACAGTCCCTCTCTGTAGGAGAGGCAAAGGTAGCAAAGAAAAACCCTCTAGCATTGGGATAGAGCTCAATCTGCCCAGAGACAATAGGCTTCTAGGAGACGGAAACCCACTCATGGAGATTTGGAAGGGAGGGGCACAAGCCATTAAACCTGCAAACCACACCCTACTTCAAATAGAAATCCTCATTTTCAGCAACTTCAGGTCCACAGACTACAACAGGGGAAGCACGGGCACAGGGAAAAGGTCAAACCCTAACCGAAGTAGGCATAGATCGAGCACCATCCTTAGAAACCACCTCAAAGAAGGACTTATGATGGCCACCCGAAGCAACCCTAAAGCTAGGGACTCCAGTAGGAACACCAGAAGCAGGAGCAGGTGGCACCACAGGGAGAATAGACAATGGTTGCACCCACACCAGGCAGCGCAACATCCACACAAACACCATTCACTAGCAAAGATGACAAGGAAGGATCAAAGATACAATTAGGAGCAGGAGGAACCCTAGCAAAAGGGTCCCCGCACCCCCCCCCGCCCCTCAACCATCCCTAGTGGACAACAGTACCAGAGCAGTCGTACCCAAGCTCTACAAAACGTTGCCATTCAAAATCTCATATGCCTGTTGGTCTCCACACAAACTCTCACCTAGCGTCACCATCTTTGGAGGAGGTGAAGAGTATATTGTTGTCAAAAAGGGCAACATGCAAATTCATTCTAGAGGGTGAAATTTAATATTTCTCAATGTATACTTTGTACCTGGCATGGAGCTAAATTTACTTTCAGTTAGTCAGATTATGACTCACTCTCCTCAATTAGATATTGTTTTTCAGCATGCATACATGCAGCATTGTTGATAGAGAGACTTGCAATACATTTGTTCAAGAACTTAAGGTCATGGTTTGTATAGACTTGTTGATTATGGTGATTCTCAAGAGCACGCTATGGCTGCTAGGAGCATTTCCATCAACAACCTTTGGCATCAATGTTATGGGCACTTGAATATGCATTATCTCTCTCAGCTATCTAGAAATAATCTAGTTGGTGGTCTACCTGCAATTTAGACTCAGAAACATGGAGTATGCAAAGCGTATCAGAAAGCAACATCGGACTCCATTCTTAGATGGTGACACATGGATAGCTTCCAAGGTATTACAGTTGGTTCACACTAATGTATGTGGACCAATGAACACTCCTTCCATTATTGGTTGCAGGTATTTTTTTGTTATTTGTTGATGATTTTAGTAGAAGAATGTGGGTGTATTTTCTTAAAAATAAATCAGAAGTGTTTGGTATACTTCAGCAGTTTAAGGCCTTAGTTGAGAAAGAGGCGGGCTCTCAAATAGTCACTCTTAGGTCTAATAATGGGGGGAGTTTTGTTCTTTTTATTTCTCCAGTTTTTGTGCTACACATGGAATTACGTGCCAACTTACCACACGCTACACCACTTAACAGAATGGTGTCATTGAGCGTTGCAATCGCACCATTACTAAAATGGATCGTTCTATGCTAGAGCATAAAAATGTTCCTAAGAAATTATGGGTTGAAGCAATTTACACTGCAATTTATCTTTTGAACCGATCTCCTACTTATGTCGTTAAAAAGATGACTCCTAAAGAAGCCTGGTCTAGATGCAAGCCTAAGATCATTCACCTAAGTTTTTGGCTCTACTGCTCATGTGGATTCCAGATGCCAAGAGCACTAAGTTGGATTCCAAAAGCCAGAAACTCATGTTCACTGGTTATAGTGAGAATCATAAGGCATATAGGCTAATTGATATAGATACAGATTGTCTCATCTTCGGTCATGATGTTGTGGTTGATGAAGCTACTAGGCCCTTCTATTTGTCTTCTCCTTTTGTGAGCCCTAAGGATCAGTTTGTGAAGGCTTCTTATTTGAATTTTTGTCTTCCCCTAGCTCCACCTAATGGGAGGGATTCTGTAGTTGAGTAGGAACCTCAGCAGAATGTTCCACCACCTACCCCTCCTCAAGACAATTTGGATCCTCATCCAACTAATTTTATTCCAACCACTCTAGGTGATGTTCCTCTTGTTTCAGATGTTGGTACTTCTACTCTTCAGCCAAAATGGTGGGCTAAAACCATAGGTGATCTTCATGATGATGAATTGATTGAGGGTAGATCTACTCGAAAAAAGAGAAAGTAGCAGAATATAGTTAATTTTGCTCTTATGGCCAACCTTCACAGCATCTCTAATCCTCAAACATATTCAGAGGCTAAAGGAATACCTGAGTGGGAATAGGCTATGGAAGTTGAACATCATAGTCTTCAAAAGAATAACACTTGGGTCCTCTTTGATCTTCCACCTGGGAAGAAGCCCATTGGCTACAAATGGGTGTATAAAGTTAAGTACAAGGCTGACAAAACTCTTGATAAGTATAAGGCTCGATTAGTAGCCAAAGGGTTCTCATAGGTAGAGGGCATTGATTATGAGACTTTTGCTCCCATAGCCAAAATGAGTACTATTTGGCTTGTCCTCGTTGTTGCAACCCAGTTTGGATGGAAAATCCATCAAATGGATGTCAAGAGTGCATTCCTCAATGGTGATCTACAGGAAGAAGTCTATATGACACAACCTCCTGGCTTCAAGGTATGTAGACTAGTGAAAGCACTCTATGGCCTTAAACAAGCTCCACAGGCATGGTACACGAAAAATGATAAGTACCTCGTTGATCATGGTTTTCAAAGGAGTCCTTTTTATTCTAATTTGTATGCCAAGCAGTTTGGTGATGATATTCTTTTGTTTGTTCTCTATGTTGATGACCTAATCATTACTGGTAGCTTAGAACATCTAATTGAGGAGATCAAACGTAATCTCAATCAATCATTTGACATGACAAATTTGGGACTTCATTATTGTCTAGGAGTTTAGGTTTGGCAAACAGATGGTAGCATCTTTATCTCTCAGTCCAAGTATGCCCGAAGTCTGCTTGATAAGTTTAGGATGAATGCTTGCAAACCTTCATCTACACCTATGGAGAAAGGGCTAAAACTATCAACCAAATCAGATTCACCTATGCAAAATGGATCAGCATTCAGTGAACTAGTAGGCAGTCTCATTTATCTCACTACTACTAGACCTGATCTCAGTTTTGCAATGAGCTACATTTCTCACTTCATGATAGCTCCTAAAGTTGAACATAGGGTTGCAGTGAAGCGTGTGATGAGATATGTGAAAGACACTTTCGACTTTGGCATTTTGTATGGCAAGTGCAAAGATCCTAAGTTGATTGGATTTATAGACTCAAATTGGGTAGGTTTTGTTGATGACGGGAAGTTTACTTCTGGGTATGTTTTCAGTTTGGGTACAGGTGCAATTACATGGACCAGCAAGAAGCAACAGGCAGTGACTCTTTCCTCAACTAAGGCTAAACATCAAGGAACTGTTAATGCGGCTTGTGAGGCAGTTTGGCTTTGAAGGATGCTTTCTGACATGCAAATATCTCAAGCAGGGCCTTCCCCCTTGTATTGTGACAATCAAGGGATGTTGAAACTTGCCAAAAATTTAGTCTTCCATGAAAGGACCAAGCATGTTGAACTTCATTGTCATTTCATCTACCAGCTTGTCGAAGATGGATCAATTGTGTTGTAGTATGTTACAACTGAGGATCAAACTGCAAATATTCTCACTAAGTCTCTGAGCTTGGATAAGTTTGTCAAATTTAGGGGGCACCTTGGTGTAGTTGATAGATTGACCATTAAGGGAGGGTATTAAATTAATATTTAAATAGTTTATATTAATGGTCAATATTGTAATATATTAAGATTAGATTGTTTCTTCTTTTGTTCTCTTCAGTTCATTTTTCGAAACTTCTATATTCTTTATTGTAAATTATCTTTAAAGACATTTGTCTCTTTCAATTATATACATTAAGAATTTACCAAAACAATAAGCAAGATTTTCCAATCTCCATCCAATTTCACAAACTCTGTTCAACAAAACTCCCTTGTTGACATGCTACCAAAAAATGAGACCTTCATAAGGAGAAACAAGAGATAAGGATCCCTCATCATCTCAAAAATATGACATTTTTTTTCTTAGTGAAATGGTTGTCTAAATATTATCTTTGAAGGTTGCATTATTCCTAGGTCTAGTTCATATCACTTCCCTAGCATGGCACATTAACTCAACACATCCCAAATTCCTTTTCAACTTTAAAAACATGTGGTTCAAAGATGAATCCTTCCTTGACCTAGTCAAAATTTGGTGGGCAGCCAGGTCCAAAATCAAAGAATAAAAAAGTTCATTTTGGTTCAAAAATTTTCCACTCTTAAACTAAGAATCACAATATGGAACAAAAATAGCTTCAAAAATATTTTCTCCAAAAACAAAAAAAAAAAAGGTGGAAAGAGAACTCTTCAATCTCAATGAGGAAGTCATTAAGGGAGGCATGTCTTAGGGGCATTTCATGACTCCTTGCCAAATTAGCATACTTGCAAGCCAAAGAGGATTGGAGGCAAAATTCAAGGCAGATTTGGTTAAAAGAAAGTTTCAAGCCCAAATGACTACCCCATCACTTTTTTTCAAAAGTGCTAACACATTTTAGGTAGGGAAGTTGTGGAGGCATCTAGTGAATCACATAGGTACAAAAAAAACTCAAAGCCCCCAACTGCACCTTCATCACTCTTGTTCCAAAAAGGAAACCCCTAGAGTCATTTTCTGACTTTTGGCCAATCTCTCTATGTAATAACCTCTACAAGATTTTGGTGAAACAATGGTAAATAGATTACAAATTATTTTATCGACCCTAATCTCAAAACCTCAAAGCAGTTTTGTTCCAAGAGTAATCATTTCAAAAGGCATAATCACTACCCATGAGATCGTCCGTTCTATTTCCAACTACAATTAAAAAGGGTATGCATCAAACTAGATATAAGTAGAGCTTGTGATAAAGTGAACTGGAGATTTCCGATGAAGATATTGGAAAGCTTTAGTTTCTCCCTACCTCGGCAGGAATTAATTTATGAATGCATTGCTACTCCAAGTTTCTCTATTCTAATCAACTATGGACCTGTTGGTTTCTTTGCTCCCACATTCTCCCTTCTTAATGGCGGAGGTGCTGGGAAGATACATATGCTAGGCTCGAATGGACCACAAATGGTCAAGTATTAAAGCCACATAATATTCTGAGGCCTTCACTCATTTGCAACTTGCAGATGATAACATTGTGTTTGGGGATGCAAGTATGAAGGAAACTCACACAATCAGAACCATATTGGACTCTTTACCTGGAAAATTTAGGTCAGCAAATACACAACCACAAATTTAAGGTTTTCTTCTTCAATGTACCCCCAAGATCTCAATAAAGTATTACTAGAATCCTAGGCTGCGTGCATGGTACTCTCTCTTCCTGCTACATTGGTGTTCCAATGTTTGTGAGTGCCTACAAGCTGCACTTTGAACTCTTTATTAGAGGCTTCCAAATCTCGCCTGACTACACGGAGAGGCAAATAGTTAAGTTTTCTGAGAAGAATCACAATGATTAAATTGATATTGTCGGTACTTCCAATATATATCTTTTCGGTTTTGAAAGCTCCAAGTGGGACTATAGCCACTATCAATAAAATAATTAAAGATTCAATTTGGCAAGGTTTGGAGGACAAGAGGAAATTCCCCTTGATAGTCAGGGAAAAAATATGCTTACGTTAGGAGAATGGGGATATTGGACAAAAGAATCTACATTTGGATAACTAGTTTGGAATATCCATGCAAATAGGGATTCCATTTGGAGTGAATTGCGAGGAAAGATTTCTTGACTCAATGGAAGACAACAAGGAATCCTCCATCTAGATCCCGTGGGGGGGATAGTCATTAAGGGAGAGGTAACTTTGAAAAAATCATAAATCACATGGTTCAACAATGGAGTTCCAAAGTATTTGATTACATATTGCCCTTTCAATCTAGCAATATAACAATCTATACATGGAAAGCTATGCCCCGTGATGTTTGTTCAAAAGTGCAGGTGGACAGTCTGGTGTCTATTTAAAATCAGCTCATATTTCACATCACTAAAAACGAGAATGAACTCAAATGGATTTGCTCTACTTCTGGAATTTATTTGTTCAAGCTTGGCTACAAATCTCTTGCCCAATCTAGAAGATCCTGCTTGGCCAACAATCAAATGTTGGCATAAGGCGTGTTTATCCAACGCAGGCATTTTTTCCTGGCAATCAAAAGGAAAGTCCTTGTTGGTGACAGGTTTCAAAAATTGGGTTTCTCAGGACTTTTCAAATGCACCCTTTGTCTCTAGGCAAAAGAAAAAAGTGAGCAAATCTACATCAATTGTCCTTATACTGAAAAATGTTGGCATTGGCCGGCCATCAAATGTTTTGCTTATCAGATGGTTGTTTGCTTTCTGCTTTCTCTGTTCTATTTCCTTCTGTACTTCCCAACACACCACGCTATCTTGTAAAAAGGTTTGAGCACTTTTAAAACCCAACCTTAACCAATCAATAATATATATATATATATATAGTGAGCTCTATTGGAGCCTTTACCTTGGGAAATAAAACATGACCATATCTGGAGTACAACTAAAGAAGGGGAATACACACCAAGCCAAAACTTGAATCCACAAGCCAAGGGCCCTAAAGGATGCAAGCATAGGCACATCCATCAAAGAAATCTCCATAAAAACCAAAACTTAAAAAATTGGTATAGCACGCCTTTTTTGCATAAAAAAGATCTTGATTGAGAAAAGCACGACTTTCCTTGCCCTTGGGATGTTGCAACTCCATGTCTCACCTGCTACCAACCCCAAACATGATACACTACATCAATGCATATATGGTTCTTCCCTAATATATGTTTTTGTCACCTACATGAACAAAACACATGTACGTTCACACAACCAGTCATTTTCCTATTCATGTTTTTCTCTTAGTATTAATCTCTCAAACCTTCTCATCATTCAATTATATTGTGTATTGTGTTTCCATCTCAATATGCACAAATTCTTTCGAGCAATTTCAATACATCGTTTAAACAAGAATACACTAATTATTTTTGCAAACCCATAGGTGTTCCATTTGCACACATTTTGCATACCTGCTACATTAAGTACTACCATGACCATGAACATGAACTCATATTACGTAGCTACTATATTCAGTTGGACTCGATTAGAGTTTTCAATCTTGTTATTTATCTGATGGAGAATTTGAACGATTTACCATAACATGCCCTCTATTTTGTATTCAATCTTCTATAAACAACCCTTTGTATTTTACCTTTGGTGTATAGCCTATGTTTTCATAATGAGCTCTCCATTTCGTACTCTACTTTCTATAAATAACTTTTTGCATTTTACCTTCAATATACAGCCTATCTTCTCATCTCAACAAGGGCTAAATGGCTTGACCATATCATGACATCAATAAAGGACTTGTAGCTAAGTTGACAAACGAAACAAAGTTGAATTGATTGTCATAAATATCAAAACCGTTACCTGCTCCCCAATCTTTCACCATAATATGTATGTAACATGGCAAGGTGTAAATTGTCTGCTCAATGAACTACTGCCAAATTCAACAGTCACAAACATATTTTATCTTTTTTTAATAAATTAGACCACATTTGTTATAGCTTTATTCAATGTAGCATGTTTAACATAGAAACTCCCTTTCATTATGCCTATTATAAGAATGTTGAAAAAGGGTTTACTTATCTTCAATATAAAGTTGCTGCCACTGACCATATTTGGCCCAGATATCAACGTACAGTCCTTAAATTGTTTTATCTATCTGATTCAAAGGATAACACTATGTATTGGATGTTTGTCATTGTTTTCTAAGTGAATATGTGAAGCTATAAATTCATTTCTACTCCTGTTGGACCTATGTAAATTCCACTAAATACTAGTATAACACTAATAATTGCCAACTAACATCAATAAAACGGTTATTTAATGGTTTGGGAGTTTCTATCAAGATGCTAATACATCTCAAACTGCTAAACCTTCAACATTTAAGTCAATAGGAAAGATAGTAACAGAGAGGCATACACCAAAGAGAGGCATCAAACTTGCTTTTGAAGGTTATAAATATTTTTATGCAACACACCCTCGGAAAATATTCAGCATTTTACACAAGTCCAATTTGCAGGATGCTACAAAAGGTCCCCCAGGAATGAAACATGCCCTAGTTAATCTGTGCAATTCAAATATTGCAAAAATATGCAACATAATCCAAAAGAACATAGAACTAAAATTCATATCCCATCATTTGAAAAAAAACTACTCCATTAAATTCATTCTGATAAATATTCTTAAATACATAACTGAGATTTTTTCACTTACCTTTGTAAGCTGTGCAAGGTTTCGGTTCATTCTTCAATTTTGGGAAACAATAAAGATAACTCAGACCTTTGTAAGACATTATATAGCCAGATATTGATTGTTTAGTATTCTAGCATCTTCTTTTTCCTGAACAATTACTATTGGAAGACAGCAGACACACACTAATGCCACAGAAAAAACCATTGCAAAACTTTAACACATTAGGCATATGTCTATCATCAACATTATATTGTTTTTTGTCTGAGGTTAATATAACAGTTTCACTTAACATGTAATGCAAGGAACTTAACAAGTAGGCATTAATAAATTGGAAATCAATTACTGTACTACCATATACAAGAGATTAGAACAAAAAATGTAATAGTAAATCACTAATCAGTTAACTATAGAACCAAGTACAAATGTATACTTGCCTGCCAAATCCCTTAAATTACACAGGATCAAACCAAACTGAAAATTGCCCATTAGTTGCACAGGCCCTCTGCTTAAATAAACAGATGAAGATTTTGAAGATAACATGAAACAAATGTAGTATGAAATGTATATTATTATGTTAAAATTGTGGAGGATAATATGATTGGTGAGGTGGTGGTGGTGGTGGTGGTGGTGGTGGTGGTGGACCTGGGTGATATGCTGCATATTGTTGATATGGAGGTGGAGGTCCATAAGGAGGACCATAGTAATGATGATACTGCCCCTCTTGAGAATGCTGTGCTGCATAGTATGAACCACTGGAAGGGCCATAGATAGGTTGCTGGGAAGGTTGCCCTTCCTGGATTTCATTTGTTGTGCCTTGCTTACTGCTGCTAGTGTCTGGTGCTGGAGCAACAGCTCCCATTCTCTGAGGATCCATGGATGGATAGAAAGCTCGTTCTGAGGGAGGGGGTGGAGCAGGAATGTTGAAGTAATGTAAAGATGGCTGATCCTGACTACTCTGTGGCTGCTCTTGACTCTGATGCTGAGATACTATAGATCTTGGAAGCATCCCACTATGAGAAATAAGTTTTGCAGATTGATCTCCCTGATTTTCAACTTCTGGTTTGGGAACCTGTGGTTTCCCCCATAATAGCTTAAGCCTCAAGCCTTTAATAACAAGCTTGTTGGACAAATTTTCTGCTGCCTTCTCAGCCCCTTCCCTGGTAGTGTATGTCACAAATGCACATGCTCGTTGAAAAACTAGTCTGATGGATTCAATTTCACCATACCCATAGAAATTGTCCTTCAGATCATCTTCAGTAACTCTTTGATCAAGCCCACCAACATACAAGGTCTTTATACCCTCATCTTCTGGAGGAGCAAGAGATGACATCTCACCAGCTTTATTCAAGAGTTTTGCTGCAACTGGATCATTTACTCTGCAAAAGAAGAAAGACTTTGTTAGTGCAAACCATTAGAACAACTCAAAAGCCCACATAAACTAGCCACTGGCAACAATTTTCACATATATATTGGTCAAACATAAACTTTCCCTCTTTTTCTTGCTGTGCCTTACTATTTTATTCAGACCGCAATACAGAAATTACTGTCAAGATCACCATGAGACAATGAGAGATTCATATTCATGGTTAGCATTGCTTTGGTTTGTTATGGTTTTAGAAGTTCTTTACATTTTGAGAATGTTGGGCAACCTTTAATGTTCCCTTTTTGAAATTAATTATTAAACTAAGATAAACCCAAAAACACCTATAATAAAATATTATAAAAAAGAGGGCCTCAAGTAAAATTAAATTATAAAATAAGAAAAATTAAAATATCAAAATATAAAATATAATATAATCATAAATATAAAATTAGAAAATTAAAGTTTATTTTAAATAAAAATTCCTCTCAAATAGGGGTCATGAAGGAAATTCAAAGAGTAATGACTTTTGGAGGAAAATTCCATTCAAGAGAGGCCAAGCAAGGAGAAGGAAGTAGATATCGAGAAAATATTTTATCTGATTTATACTCCTTGTTGGAGCATAGAACTTCGGTTCAAATAACCTGAGGACAAATCCCCTCTACATCTAGAATTGGAGGACAAAAAACCCACAATTTCATAGAGAGATTTCACACAGGAATTACCATTGTGCAGATTCGGCATTCTGATTAATACTGATAAAGATTTCAAGTTAATAATGTTTGCTGTTTATCAACAAATCTGATCATTACCCTAGATGGATGTTTATGCTGAGCATGGCCATGGCATTCTAAGGACTGGTTGCATAGAGCCTATTGTAATTGAATTTTATTTGATTCTCATATATCTGAGGTGGCTCAAATAGCACAAATATATTACCATTTGACTGCAAATTCCAAATAAGTTATTCATCATTCAACTACTGTGATTCAATTGGCAGATCGGAGATAAGTTGTGGGTGTATCAGTTGGGAATATGGCAGAATTATCCCAACAATAATTGAAGATCGGGATTCTATGATTTCTCTCAGAGCTGTGATTCATATCGACAAGGGTTTGTGATGAATTAGTGAGGCTTTTGCAGAAAATATTAGCAATTCTTCTTGGTAATCAACACCATCGATTTATATTCTTATCAGCGTCATTCACTGGGCTGAGAATTCTCAATTCATATTCTGCAAACAACAATTCATATTCCTACCCAAGCAAAGCCACCATACATAACAACTCATCCATTTGGGCTGCAATTTCACAATTGTGTTGAATTAATCCCTTCAATATTACTAAATTCTGACCAGACTAGTATGGAAGTCAAACTATGCATATTATAAAGCAGGTTTGGGAACAGCTGTCTCTAAAGGGTGAAGATTTAAAGTTTTGGTTATCAATTGCATAAGAATTCATCATCCATATGTAATTTTATTTTGCAATCATATCAAGATTCATAATACAATGATTTCCTTGAGGAGCTAACCTTTGTAAATTGTTGAAGGGGATTAAAATTGGTCATACATCATAAAATATTCCATTCAGGATATTACACAACCAAATAATCTATGGAAAGCAACCTAAATCATATTATACCATGGTATCCTGTCAACTGAAGATTTAAATTTGTGCCCATTTATTTACATTTTGTTGTTTGTTTTGCCAAAAAGAATTGTAGGCCTGGTAAATGTGCCATTCTTGAAAGGTAGCCACTTGGAGCTCAACCATTTGAGCTTAACAGGTCATGTTCGTCTTCTTCATGTCTTTGCTTCTTTAAATGCCAAGATTTGGGCCTACCAATCAAGTGCCATTTAGAGCCCACCTAAAGTGTGTGTGTGTGTGTGTATATATATATATATATCATGCTTGAAATTCAGCATTCAACGTTCACTGATTTGCAGCCACTTGTATATTTTTTGAGAGCAACCTTTTTGTTTCTCCAAGGATAAATGGTCTTAATGTCCTCACTGTGGTTGCTGAAACACAAATAGTCCACACATTCTACTATTTTTTCTTGTGAGTTTTGTACCCGATTGAGGCATTCAATTTGTTGGTGCGGCAAATTAAGTTTCAGCATACTGACTGTTTTCTTTGGCTTGTGTCTAAGTCTCCAAAGCTTTGCCAAGTCTCCAATATTTCAGTAAACTGTCAGTGTTTTGTCTTCATTCACAAGTATTGGTTTATGTTTCTTAAATATAGGTTTTAGTTAGTGTATCATAAAGGGAGGCGTGGGAGGGCTTGTGGGCCCCCCACGTCCTTTTCTTTAAATTGACTGTAAATTGTTTTTCTAAATTAAAAAGGTGTGGAATTCCTGGTCAAGGGATGTCACAGATGTCTCTAGCCATTCCAGGGACAGCCAGACACTTAGGACACCAAGCCCCAGGGACTGGCATTTGTGCGAGGCGTCCCCATTTTCCCCAAGGACAGGAGACAACCAGGGGATGCCGTCCCTTGCCTTTGCCCTGTCGAGGGGATGCCGGTGGGGACAGGGACACAGGGTGGAGAGTTGGGGATGCATCCCATGTATCGTAGGTAATAATACATCTTGGAAAGGGGAGGCCAAAAATCTACTGCAAATGTCTCTAATTTTTCCAGGGGTAGCACAAGGACCAGCAATAATGACAATTGACTTATTCCACAAAGTTACAGTTAGTTTTACAACATATCCTGCATTTTTTAGAAAATTTATGTTTCATTAGAAATTGCCCCTTTGATCTGAGATACAAGAAAAATGTCTTCTTACTTCACAGAAATGAGCATATACGGACAGTTTGTTTCAAGCGATGTTTAGTGAAATAATGCACGTATTTTTCCACAAACACATGGAGACTTCCTGCTGACACACAGACGTATTATCTATATTAAAAAAATGAATTAATCAAAAAAAATCTTTTATACACCATCTGTGAAAACTTGTTCTATGATTAATAATTATTGAAAATATTGATCATTTTTCCTAATGGAACAACACAGATATTATTACCTTCAGGTGGTTGTCATTTGAAGACTGAAATGTGAACCTTTTTGCAAATTTCTCTTATCTTTGACTGAATGATAAGAACACAGCTGAACTTAAAGGCCCTGATACTCTTGTTTTCTTGATCTTCTTACACTTTGTACACACTCCATTACCCACATTATTAATATACTGCACAGAAACATGGTCCATAAATCTACTTTATACAATTTTCCCTCCTCCCCATCCCAAGGAAACAAAGAAATGGTCATTGGTGCCATCTTGTCCAGGACTGGGAGTAGGAAGACCATTCTGCCTCTATTTAATTTTAAGGTTGGTCATAGATGAATCCTTTTGCATCTACCATGCAAGCCTGGCTATTTGAAGAAAAACAAATTCCTGCCAAGATGTTCAAGAATAGAAAGTTACCTAATCTATCAATTTGTCATGATTTGCATGTTTATAGGGATATATGGTGGCTTCACTTATCCAGTGCCCATTGATTCAAAGTTATCAGTAAATATAGCTTTTGGAAATGTTATTATTAAAAAACATTTCATCAGTGCCCTCCGATTCAACATGATTGGTCAGTTTCAAGACCTTTCCCCAGTTGAGACAAATTCCTTGGCTTGTTCTCAATGGATGGTTTGTCTTTGGCAAGGGTTTAGGCTTTCAAATCAGAAAGTTATTTGGTTTTTCAAGCTCAAGCGCGTCAGCTGTAGAAATTCAGAAATTCTATCAACAAGTCTTTGTAAACATGCCAAACCTTAGCTAGACCAAAGTAGCCTAAAATTCTAGCCATATACCCAATGTATGTTGGAATTCAGGGGCATGAAGCATAAAGATCAAATATAATTTGCTGATTAACAATAATCAAACCAAAGACCCTTGTTAAAGATCATAATGACACAACCCTCTTGGCCTGAATACTACATTAATTGAAATCTAAATTACAAGGAAAATCAACAGTAGCCAAAGCACAAACTTTCCTAAAAGGCAATGCCAACAATGACTATCAAAAATAATGTCTCCAACCAGAAATCAACAATCTTGAGATTTCAACAAACCACATGCAAAGCTCAGTCTAACTCAAGGAAATAATGTGCTTAAGGCCACATGTTAATCACCTTTAGCTTAAAAGCACGATTTGTTTTTTCTCAATAACCCATGTGAAGATATAAGTCCAAAATCTTATTGCCTTTAAAAGGGAAAAGGTGAATCTTAAAAATTAGCAAAGTCACGTACTGTTGGTTGGTTGGGGACAATGACCAAGATTACAATAAATGATTAATTACAGTCAAGCCTCTGATCATTCTTCACTCCATATATATATATATATGAACTAGTGGCCTTAGGATAACCAAGCTTGTGGCAAAGCAAGAATTTCATGCAGATCTTTTGGTAGCATCTAAAGACTAAACCTGCTTTAAAAATAGTCCTGAAATTTAATCCAACAAATACCCACATTCAGATTCAGTTGTGCTTAGGAAATACTGGGAAACAACTTTACAAACTCTGTCAAACTCAGCATATTCTCTCCAATTAATTATTTTTCACTGAAATCACAAAATGCAGCTATATCTGATGAATAGGAAGTTCACATAGCTTCTCTAAGAAATGGTGGGGCTAGCATTGGCAGAGACGTCAATATCTGGTAGCTTGGGCCAACTTTCTGCCACTAGTTGAAACATCGACCTGTGAGTCTCATGCCTGAATACACGTTTCGTAACAAAGATGGCCGGCGAGATCAAGTCACTGCCTATATGTATAGTCTATGTGCCAACTGACCCGGCCCTTTAGGACTGGGGGGTGGGAAGATATAGATATGCCTTAGGTCGGGACAAGACAAGTATGAATCAATCCGCGATCGCTCCAATCAATCTCCCATTCTCAGCTACTTAACTCCTCTGGGCTGGCCAGTGGGTTTTTGTGGGGATTGATTCCTTCCCCAAGGATTCGAGCCAACCAGCCCAGCATCGGAACTATAATTGCTGACGACAGCAAACTGAGTACCATATACACATTTGTGCAGCATAAATACAAGAATACACCAAAAATGTACATATAAATGAACCACAAGTAGCTTAATTTGCCCCATAGGAAGTACACTCCCAGCAATGCAAGAAGGGGATAACTCAGGACATACAGAGAGAATAAGAGAAAGAGCAAGGAATAGAAGCATACCAAAAACTATAAAATCTTCTAAACAAGCCAGACAAGACAATTTCAATTCTCTTTAGCTATTTCTCACAGAGAAGAAAAGAAAAATAAATAGCTGCAGGTCAGTTGTGGCTGAGAAGATGTAACAATGTATGAACTTGCTGTAAACAATGATTGAACCAAAAAAACACTGATGAGGATGTTCCTGCAACTCTTGTAGCCTCTAAATTAGTCTTTTTGGTATTTTGCATCCCAATTCCTTGTGATGAGGAATTGGGACATAATAACATTGTGTTAAATGTTTGAATTGGATTTATGGTCTGAGCTCTTTTGTGCACCAAGACTAGGCATTCAATGCTACACATGCACCTCCATGCTCTGGGTTGTATGAATATTTTTCTACTACATGAAATTTTCACTCTACAATTTATAAAAGCATATATAGAAACCAAATCATGAAGGCCCACAGATGGTTCAGCATCAGAATCTATGGAATCAAACAATAACATTTTAACAGATACATTTACTGAGAATTTAAAAACAAATCACTGGCCAATGCATTTCGGATCTGAATTGAACACACACAAAAACTTACCCATAATATCGATCCTTAATGTTCTGGTGAGAAAGCTCCCCTGTGACAGGCATCTCATGTCGATAAGGGCATTCAGCACCTCGCGTACACTCACCGCGAACATAGAAACTACAAACATGAGCTCTATTTCTTTTATAATATGGTGTTGTTCTTTGAAGCTTCAATATTGTATCATTTGGACGGGCCTTTCCATATGATGACTCATAATCTATACCTGCTCTAGCCTGCAAGAGCCACAGTCAATAGTTTGCTTTCAAAGCATCTAACAGACAAAGCATTTAACCAGCAACTGGGATCTAAACTTGGTATTTGGCTCCTAGCTTATTGAGAAAAATACAACAAACCAATATTAGAAATTTTCAAACATACAATTCAAAGAGATAAATGACAATCAAACTATTGATAAATTTAACCTTGTCAGGCTAATGTCAGAACCAGCAATTCTACATATCAATGAATTTTAGTTGCTAACATAGAAATGATTTCATATAAAGGATAAATGAATTCCATGTTACCTAGTTCTGCAGGAATCCTGGCCGAACCAAAACTGGTCTGGACCAGGTTCTGATCCTGGTCTGGGTCTGGCTTGGGTTTGCCCAAGGTACTGTCTCAGGTGTCCAAATTCAGCTTATGTACATCTAAACTTTGCTAAACTGAACAAAGAAACCCAGAGCAGAAGACTTAAGTCTTTAACAAGCCCATTGTAGCCAAAATCATGAGAAAAAACTTGATTTCAACATAAAATTGCCCACTATGATTTAGGATTAGAGTTTTCATGGTTTTTTCCCAACTTCTCGCAATTTTTTAACCAATTTTATCACTGAAAATCACATCTGCCATATTCTCGCCAATTTCTTCCTTTTTTTCTTGTTTTCTCCCATATAGTTGACTATGACAAAATTTTTTAAGCCATAACCCTAAACCTGTCTTTTCCATTTTTAAAAAAAAAAACCTAACCCAAATTTTCCCTAATTATATCAAATTTTTTTGAAAAATATCTTTTTGGTTTTCCCAATTATCCCTGAGAACAATTTTTGCTGCTATGTACAAGCCAAATGTAGAGGGCCCGGGGAAGGACTGACAAATGTAGAGTCCTTCAACCCTCAACATTTGCATGGTGCAGCTAGTGTGACACCAGCAGTACTTGCCCTTCCAATGAACCAGATGATGACATTGATGCTCTCAATGAAGAGAAATGTGATGATTTCTATTGATTTTACATGTGCAGATTCACTAATATAAGTCATTTTGATTATCTTTAAAATTTGACAATTGACATTGAATTATCAATCACCAGCTGTGTTCTGTATTTATTTTGTAGATTTTGTGATATATATACATATAGACAAACCAGCTTTAGTGAACCTAGAGTAAAAAAAAAATGGAGAACTGCCTAATCTGAACCAGCAACATAGACAGAATTAGCCTTGTATTAAGTATTCAGGGAATATCACTACTTCTTTTTCCACTTTATTAAATGTCCCTTTAAAGATAACATAATAATTCTTAAAATATGCCATTGTTCTATATACACTTTAGTTTCTTTTGGATATAACAAACAAGAATTTGACACAACATTATCAAAACTTCATCTACATCATCAGACTTCCCATGATAAATGTGATTTATCATCCAATAGCTTCTTGAACATTAATATGTGCAACGTTAACAACAAATCTTCTTTGCAAATCATTACATAAACTTAAAATGAGATGACAACTTCAAAACCTCTAATATTATTGAAGCACATAGAATGGCCAAAACAACTCTAAAATAACTCAGTAAGAAGTGAAGACAAAGTATTCTGCAACTTAAGAGCTTCGTTGTGTAATGTCCCCCTTTACCTAGCATCACTCTAGAGACATTTTTCTAATCTTCTATTCCCGGGATTAGAAATAAATTTAAGTTAAGGGAATAATATAAATAATTAAATGAGGCTAAAGTTATATGCTAATATTTAATTATTTATGGAGTTTGTTTAAGTGGGTTTTCCTAATGACGACTTCCTCTCTCTCTTGGCAGTTACCATAGAGGGGAAATAAATTAAATGAAATATTAAATTGGGCCTAAGTCGTTCATTCTCCCACATGCGATTTATTTTTTTGGGATAAGACCGTGATTTTTGGTGGAAGTGGAAGACATGCTCGATTGGAGGAGAGACGGCAAAAAATTGGCAATTCGTGTTTTTAAAAAGGCTGGAGCTCTGTGAGAAACGCATTCAGAAATCACTTTATGTTTGACAATTTTCCTCACAGCCGATCTTGGAGAAGGATTTTCCCAGGACGAAAACCCTGGTTTGAGGTGATTGGGACGGAAACCTCATATCACCAAATGACTATTGACAATATCGTGCAGATATCAGGGATAGAAAGAAGTCGCCTGGTTTAGACAGAAATTCGCAGCCATAAAGTAGAGTAGCTTGGAAGATTCACAGCCACAACAGGGGATATTTCCATGAGAGGCCCCCAGCATTGAGGTCGTGTATTATTCCAAGAGGGTGTGTCTCAGAATTCGCAGCCAATCCTCAAGCAGCCACAGCATTGCATTGAATCGTACCCAGCCAATAAGGACGTTGCAGACTTGAGAAGAAGGGTCGAGGGTTTAAGGCAACCACACATTCAACAAGGTTCAGTCTACATAATTCCAGCTGCAACTCATACAGGTGCAGTCAGTGCCTTGTGCACCTTCACACTCTAAATCTGATAATATTTGAAGCCACCATAGGCAGAAATTCTCTTATGCATGTACTCAAATTGAATAAATGAGAATAAAGGATTCAATTAGATGTTAATCTTCTGTTACTGTTGTGAATGATATTTACTTTCCTATGCATTCCTCTCATACTAAGTCACTGTAAAACAAACAAGTAAACCATTCATACATCTGAATCACAACAACAAGAGAAATTCAAGGTACAAAACGAAGCACAATTGACAGAGGACATTTCACGTTGAGAATACGTAAAGCTTGATATCCCATTGTCTTAACAGATTGTGCCTGCTCCCAACAATATGAATGAGTGAATTGTATAATCACACCCATAACCTAGCATCCAACACCGCCTTTTTGGCTTCTCAAATGTTCTTTGAACATGATTGCTCTATGGAGGTTTGGAATTTGTGTTGGCACATCATAACTGCAAATTATAAAGATTCTTTCGTGTTCATTATCCTTGTATTGAATTATTAAAGAATGTTGCAACTATTTTCCTTCCACTTGATAAGAGCTTGTTCATATCCTATACAGCCTAACCTATTTCACTGGCTTCCCCATTGTACAAATGTGCAAATTGCATAATTGCCCACAACGTAGCATTCAACTGCCTTTCAACTTCTCAATATTATCTTGATCAAGATTGCTTCAGATAGGTGGAAATTATTTTCACGCATCATCAATGTAAATTATGGAGATGCCTACATGACCATTCTCCTTGTATTGAACTCTTAGTGAATGTTGCAACTTCTCTTTCACTGCATTTGGTATCTCTAAGATTAGAAAACCCTTGTCAAGATTGAATATAGTTCTAATTAATCCTATACAACCATTATCCTTGTATTGAACTCTAAGCAACAGTTGCAACTTCTACATATTCCACTTCATTAGGTATCTCCTCTAAAATTAACAAATCCTTCTTGTGACTGGATGTAATAAAAATTTAACATTTCCAGTTTTCTCGGGATATAATGAACAACAAGTTGACTTGAAGCATTGTAAAATCATCATATATATCATCACAGGCTTCCCTTGCTATTTCCAGTTTTTTGAGTTTTTTAAAATACAATGTCATTTATTATTATGACAAACCATTAAGAAACACCACTAAGAAATGAACCATTTCTTAGCACATGCTGTAGCTTCTGTCAACAAATTCCCGAAAAGGGAAAAAGAAAAAAAAACCTTCAGAATGACATTTGTCATTTGCAATTGTGCTTCTTCACCATTTCCTGCTGCTCATCTGATTTTACACCATAAGCAATAGGAATCATCACATATTCAGTATGAGAATGGTAAGACACAATTTACATGAATTCCTTTAAAAGTTGCAATTATCATATTAAAAAAATTACTATGATTATAGTTAATATGTAACTATTTCGGAAAGGTAAAAAGGTAGTTTTTTATGTCACTGCCAAGCAAGAAACAATGTAGTGTATGAGACTCCCCTCATGGTATCCCAAAAGGAATTTGTTTACCATTTAAATTATTTATTGTTCGACAAGATGTACAACCTTACTTCCCTCTGGATTCAAACTTATGGCTTTTCAATGGAGTACACATGGCTTTGCCATCAGGGCCACTCATGCTGACGAAAATGAGCATGCTACTAATATCACCATCAATAAGTGACAAAATATATAGTTAACTATTAAAATAGAATTACCCTATCATTTGGAAACCAATAAATTGTTAAAGCATAAAGGCTAAAGCTATTGCTTGCTCTCCACCTGAAGTAGGTTTCCTTTAACTGAACTTTGATGGAGCTGCCAAAGGTAATCCAGGTCCAACCAGTGCAAGTGTCATGATCCATTCTTCTATTAGTATTTGTAAAGGGTGCCTCCTATTTGGTTTCTAATTCTAACAACATAGCAGAAGCTTTGGCAATGTTAGAAGGCCATAAATTGGTCGTCTCTGTGGGATGCGAAAATCTGGAGGTGGAAGGCAATTCTCTGATTGTGATTAATGGGCTTAGGAATAATTCTTTGAAGGATTAGAAGCTGAACAATATTATTAAGGAAGTGCTTCATCTATGTCTTCGCCTCAAAGACATTTCTTGTGAGCATTATTTTAGAGAATGTAACAGGATTGTCAATTGTCTTTGCCAACATTGAGGTTTTGGTCTACTCCCTTTTGCTTCTAAATTTAGCAATCTACTAAAGACTAGGATTTATTGGCTCTGGTTAATGTGGATTCCCTCCCATCAAAGACTCAACTATACCAATGATATTCTTTTGAGATGGTTGATATCTTGTGAAGGACCACTATTTATTTGAAAGGATGTCAGCTGTGTGGAATCATTTTGTTTCTTTCATGCCAAACTGGGTCATTCATGCAAGCGGTTGCATAAGTAGGCAATCCAGCTCACTTATCCTTGTTGTTGCTGCTGTTTGCTCTTGGTTCTCTATGTTTTCTTGCAAGCTAAGTTGCTGAATCGGGTACAGGTATGGGTACGGTACGCCGGTACGGCAAAAAAAAAAAATTGGGGGGGTGGGTACGTTTGGGTACGTCCATACATAAAACATATAAAAATCATAGATATAGACATATTTGCAGCCTAAAAAGTAAAAACAAGAATTAAATTTAAAATACCACATATCATGCATATGCTAAACAGAACTTAGAACTACCATAAATATAACAAATCTGAAATACAATTATACTAAATTAATTTGATATCAATTTTTCAAAACTTGATGCATTTAAGCACATGAAAAAGTTGAAAAAAACTTCAAAATCTGCGTTGAGATTTTTGGAATCGGTCAAACACGCCACGTCGACTGGAAAAACGTCAGGATTCGTCTATATTTTAAAATACGTTTCAGGATTAAAAAATGCAGTACCCTGGTCGATTCCACAAGGTTTTTACACGTATCCAATTCGGATACGTACCAGTACCCGGAATCAGCAGGGCATATGAGCGATTCCGGTAACTTAGCTTGCAAGTGTTGCAGGGAGGCTTTTCTCTGTTGCTAAGCAATCATGAACCATGGCTTCTCTATTCAGGATTTTCCCTACAGTGGTGCAGTTTCTAACCATTGTCTACAAAAGGCTTTCTACATTCAAGAAGTCACCACTCTACACTTCATCAAGGATGTTTTGGGCTTGGTGAATCTGAGCAATATGGCTGTTGTGCAGCAGAGCATCTTTTACTGAAGAATTCACCTTCAAGCTAGGTGCCAAGATTTATGATTCTGTTATGAAAGAGTGGACTCTCTCACAAATCCTTCCTAACAACAGTTTAATCATGCTGGCAAATAATCCTGAGGTAAAAAAGGTAGAGGCAGAGGATGTTGCAGTAAGACAACAGCAAGCTGAGGAGTTGGCAGATCTCCAGCAAGCTTCCAACACCCTGTTCCAACACCCTGTCAAAGAAAAATGCAAATTTAGCTCTGTATGGCCATGACTTGGCTTTGTCATTGGATAACCTTTGTGTTATCATTTGAGAGGGTTGTTTGGAAATCACAAGTTTATACACCTTACTGGCCATCTCTAAAAGCGGTGTTTTACGAACTGCAGGTAGATCCATAATATAGTTGGTATCTAGATGGCAGCTAAGGAAGATTGAGCACCAGACCCCCTGGCTTATCTGGCCAACTTGGTTGGATGTATGTTCTTGTTTTTAGTTGCTTTTTGTTTTCTCGTGCACGGTTTTATACTAGGGTTTAGCTTGGTCACAGGTTTTGGTATTTTGTTTTAGTATATTTCTTTTTGGCTTGTTCCAGTTTATCCAAATTGAAAAAACATTTGTATGTCTGGGCAAGGGCCTCCATTAGAACCCTCAATTAACCTATCAAGAAATCTATTACGGTAGAACAAATTCCTCAACCACTGGAATTAGCCACTTTGCTTGGAAAAAGCTCATTATGTGAAATAAATTAATAATCTTTGTCCAGTGATTTCAATCTTGATTATATAATAACTTTTGTATTTAAATCAAATTGAGAAATAACTACTTTTAACAAGTTGCTAATACTAAAGAATTCTCTATTTGTCAATTTCAATATTGTATGTAGTTTGAGGCATCAGAGGAGGCCAATCTCGTACAATGACCACAACATCTGCAATCTCTTTATTAGTTTCTCCTAAGGCAGCTATCTGAAGACAAATGTAAGAAACCCCTTTGGAATCTTTACAGCTGCTACCAGCTTTGGAGAATATTGCTTATGCTGCATCTTTCTTTTGTCTTGTCTACAAATAGGAAGAAAAACAGGATGTTTTCAAGACACTAGAAGGCTAAAACTTGTGTCTATACTTTGATCTTGGAATCACAAGAGCGTAATAGCTGATTGACAATAGGATAACAATTTACTTCTTTAATAAAAGTAAAATAAACATCATTTTGCACTAATCATCTTGCTTCTATACATTAAAAATGTTCAACAATTGAAGGAGACAAACAAGAGGAAAAGGTGATACCCATCTAGTAACTCTTCAAATAAAATTAATAAAAAATACGGTAGCAGAAATTGACACTCTGTCTAAAGCTTTATACTAACTATATGGTGAAACAGTATACAGCTGTTCACACAGAAGAAATTCTTTCAGCACTACCATCCAAAGAATGTATCAAATATACAATCTGTAAAATGACTCCAAATGCTCTTTTACATTTTGAAAAGCTCTTAAGGCTAAAAGCTTAATTCACTCCAACAAAAAAAAGTAAGAAATCAATATATTTTCACACAAAACTATATAAACTTAGAACCTGTTGAGTTACAGGCAGAAATTGAGATATATGAAAACCTAAAAGCAAACAGAATATATCTTTTAATAAATCCATTGATTATTACACATTCACAAACAAAAAGTTAATTTATTCACAATCTAGCATTGTTTCTGACATTAAAAACTTAAGATTTTATCAATTGGTAAAAGTGAGAAAGAACCTTGCGATCCTGCTCCTCTGCAAAATATTCTCTATTAACATCGCTCTTTGGAATAGCATCATTAGTGTTAATGGCCAAAGCTGTATCCCGAACTTGGACAGGCAATCCATACTCAAGATCAAGCAGACACACTTGACAAACATTTTTCAGCTTGCTGCACGTCTGGCAAACCTCTGTTTTCTTGTACCTCGCATCACGGCCTGGCCTCCATCTAAAAACTGTAAAAGGTCTGGTGCAAATTTTACACTCTTTATCAAAATTTGCCTTTGTCTGCAAGTTACCATAGAAAAATGCTTAAGCTTAAGTGCTTCCTTTTATTAGAATTGCTTGAATTTAAACAAAAACCTGCAGTCTTCTTTCAAGCACCATATGAAATCAACATAACTAAAAGACATTTAAATTTTTAGCTAAAAGGGATGTTTAGGAAATAAAAGATGCCATAAATCTGATTTCATGTATCAAAGAAGAAAAATATGCAATAGTTTTTTCTTTGTGTCCCAAATGCTAAACTATACTGTTTGAGAAGGCTGTCGTCCCAGTTGATAGCCAGGTTCAATGTGCTGGGAGGTATTACTCTAAATAATATGCCTGTGAATGATGCAGAGGAATATTGCAACAACTAACAGAAGTTTGCAAAAGAATTAAACAAGAAGTAGCACTTTTACAACCATCTCCATTTGATTCAAAAAAAATATAATGACTTAATAAACTTCTCTGTAGTCAAATCTTTTTTGGTTAAACCATAGATGGCAGACTCGCCGAAGCGAGTACAGCGGGCAAGTTTTCACAAGGTTAACTTGCCACCCTGACTCGCGGAGTTTCTCGCCGAGTCTGAATCAAAAACTCGCCGCAAGTGCAGGTAAAAAGGGCAGTGGCGTGCCTTATCACAAAAACCATTGAATGTTCCAAATTCCATCGAGAAGAACACAAGGCGTGCCTTATCACAAATAGGTCAAAGAAAAAGAGAGAGATGCTAATGGAAATCCTGGAAATTTTAGAATCGAGTATTTTCCCGCTTAGGGTTTCAAGCCGTAGTTCATAATTTGAAATTAGCCTTAAAATAAGTAGGTGGGGACTCCTTCATGAATGTGAATGGAAATGACAGGTTAAAAAAGGCCAGAAAGTAGCGAGCTAGATGTAATAGTTGGAAAAAATCGATGAGAAATAAGGAAAATGAAAAACTGAACATACCATTCTGACATACGGGTTATCGCCGAGGCAGGACTCGCATATGATAGGAAAATCAGATCGCTCCCAGCCATCTGCCTCCGTGTCCCGCAGCAGTCTGTGAGCCATATTTCCCTCCTTAAATCTGTGACGAATACTCTACACAATACTCGCTATGGCGATTACTGAGTTTGACGCAGGAATCTTGCTCGATGTATAACTGAGAAAGATTTAGAAAGAAGAAACCTGCCAGAGTGCAAAGAGAAGGCAAGCGAGCAGAGTTATTGGTTTAATGGGGGTCGTGCTTGTAATAATTATCAAAATAAGCGTGAGGGGTAGTGTAATATTTTGGCAAATTGTCTAGCTATTCGTTGGCGACGAAGATTCACCCCTACTTGGTAATGCGCAAACGACAAAGCGTGAACGAAAATAACATTTTCATTACGCCGAGGGCGTTCCTTCTATGAACGAGGCGACCTGTAAAAGCGTATCGACGGCTATCTTGCGTCCGTGTCAATGCAAGACGACTAAACGAATCTCAGCCATTCATCATTTTTCACTATTTTTTCGGCTGTTTTTCGCCGTTTTTCTGCTGCTTTCCCCGCCGCTATTGGTTTCCCGTCCTCCAAATTCTTCCTCGCTGGTATTGACCTCCAATTTGGCGACCTACAGCCTGAAAATAAGGTTTCGACGAGGGTTTTAGAGTATGTTTATTAAAATGAAAATTACGGCCAAGATCCTTTACCTTACGTAGTTAAGTATATTAGCATAATTAATATATAATGCATATTTTATATAATAAAAAATAAATTATAAATAATAGAATTATACTACTTATTATTATTATATATTATATTTTTTAACAAAATTATTAAATATATATATAAAATTATTATTTTAACAAAATTATTAAAAACATATATAAATTATTATAATTATATATTATATATTATATATTTGTGGGTGGTAGGGTGGGTCCCCTCCCTCTCATCATGTTCCTTCTCGCACCCATGAGATCGCTAGAAAAATAGAGGCAAACCATTAGAGGACAAGTGGAGAGGGTAAGGGGCGTCGGATGGGGAGCGTAAGCTGGCAGTGCAATGGCAAGGCCACATCATCGCACATGCCATCACAAGCAGCCGGAGGAACGTGGAAGGCAAGCTTTCAAAAGGCGACAGTCCGGCAAAACGAGGAGATCTCAGAGGCATCGGAAATCTTAATGACACATTAAGCCAAGAATAAATAGAGCAACACGTGGAGTACAGTCGCCAGGGAAGCTTCACGCAAAGCGGTCGGGTGGCAGATGTTGATTCTCACGAGGTGCTAGTTGAATGAAGGCCGAGGGTGGTAGGACAAAATTTAACTGCAAGGACGGATTGCCTCGCTTAAACATCATTTCAGGAACGGATTTAATGGCTCGGCCTTGCTGGATACGGGTTCTTTAAATGAGGATGGATAATGGCATTTTTATTGTATGGTTTTTGAATTTGTTGTGTTGGTTGTCTTTGTGCAGGGAAATCTCACCCGGAGGGCTAGCAATGGCGAAGATGGGTAAATCAAAATTTATCATCTCTATTTCAGTACAGGGGCTGGAAAGCTTTGGGGTTGACACTCTTGTTTCTCTGGAGGCGACGGAGAGACAAATTGCTTTCAGGGAAATCACCAATCAAAGGTTGAAGAGAATTTTGCTTGAGGACGATCCCTTAACCATGGTAGCGGTCAAAATGATGTTAGGGAAGGGCCACTTGGAGAGAAGGGGATTTGTAAGGGACAACGCACATATTTCTTCTTGATTCCTCGCCGTCATGCTGGACCTGGAAGTGTCGAAGGCAGAAGCAAAGGAGATAATGGTGCATCTTTTTCAGGGTGACCTGTTAGGAGGGTTAGAGAAGACACTAAAAGCGACCTTCACTGGAAAAGGAATCTTGTGTCCATTGGACCTGGAACTCCTATGGGAAACAAAAGAGGCAGTAAAAGTTTATCCCTTCCTTCTTGATTTAAAAGGACCATGGCTCATGAGACACATAATGGTCTCGGCCATGGCGGACGAATTTCTGAAGAGGAAGTTGAGGTTGGTGCTGGAGGAGGGCATGGATTGGGTGGAAGACTTCACCATGTTTGCAGAATTGAATGGTTTTTTGTGAGGCTCTATCCCAGTGAATTAATATTTTGCTTATAAATATAATTGGTACTGGTCTTTTTGAAAATATGCGGTGGGACTGCATTTTGTTTTGTATCGGTCGTAGGCAGCTCCTAGGCTGACAAGTTCAGTTTTTATAGGTCTAGTTTTCATGGTAGAATGGTGGTCTTTCCTGCTACGCAGACGAATTGTATATTTTCTTAAATCTAATGCAAAATCATACCCTTACGTATCAAAAAAAAAAATTATATATTATATATTTTTATATAATACAAAATATAATTAATATATTTTATAATATAGATTAAATTATATATATAATATAATTATATTTATTATATAATAGTATATATAGATTATATTATTATATATTATATTCTATAATAAAATTTATTAAATATAATAGATCAAAAAATATATATATTAAATATAAATATGAAATTTTTATAATTAGTAATTAATATATTTTTATATAGAACAAATTACATTAATATATTAAAAAAATCTGATAGTTTACTTGATCTTTGGAGAGATTGGGAAAAAGAAAGAGAGATAGAGGGGGAGACAGTTATATATAGAGAGATGAATATATACTAACACTTGCATCTAAAGGAGGTTCAAGGATTATGCCAATGGAAAATTATATGTATGTTAGTATGTTAGAGAGTATGTGCTTGTGCATGGATGTATTGCAAATTCTAGTTGCGTGTGGCTAGATTAAACAATTAATAATAAGTGTTAAATAATGGAATGAAATAAATTTAGACAAATCTAGATTTTTTCTTTAAAGAAATTAAGTATTATCTCATTATGAAATATTTGCATACATATTTAAAACATAAAGCAATGCAAATGAAAAAAGGAGTTGCCATCAAATTGGCAAAAAATACTACAAATGGAAATAAAATATTCCCATCTAGTTGTCCAGTCAATATTTATCTAGCTTTTATGTGATAAGTGAGATTTTGGAGGCTTTTCCTTTATATTTTAGAGGATTTTACCATTAAATGGTTGTTCGTTTACCATTAAATGGCAATTGAAACTTGTTTTCCAATGACTCAATAGTGGTTTGCAGGTGTGAGACTTGTTCCAGGCTCAAATCTCACACTATATGTAGCCTATCGGCTAATAAAGAGAAAGAAACTCAAAAAATAAAGAATGAGAGAAAGAGACAAATTTAGATAGATAGATATTGAGAGAGAGAGAGAGATAGATGGAGATGGAGATTGAAAGAGAGGAATAGACAAAGAGAGATAAAGCATGAGAGAGACAAATATAAGAGATACAAAGGAAAAGAGAAAAAAAGAAACTAACTTTTCATTGGTTGCTTCATGCCAATAATCCAAGGATAGCATGTGTCTTTGGGGAGTTATGCTCAAGTTAGCATGTCATTTGATTAAGGATATGAAAATTCACCTTTAAGACCTCTTCAATATACCCATTGCACACTTAAGGAGACAAGCATATAGAGAGAGAAAGAGAGAAAGACAAAAGAAGTGAAAAGGGAGAGGGAGATAAATAGAGAGAAAAAAAGAGAAAGAGAACAAGAGAGAGGGAGAAAAATGAGACAAAGGAGGGGAAATAGATGAAGAGAGAGAGAGAGAGGAACAAATATAGGAATAAAGGGATAAAAGAGGGATAGGGAGAAAAAAGGAGAGAAGAGAGAAACAAAGAGAGAGAGAAAGTGAGATAAATAGAAATAGAAAGATAAAGAGAGAGACAAGGAGAAAATATATAGAGACATAGAGAGATAGGTAGAGATATAGAGGAATACAGAGGGACAGAGAAAGAGATAGAGAAAAATAGATAAAGGAAAAGAGAAAAGAGAAGAGGAGAGAGACATAGATAGAGATAAAGTTGCATAAAGAGATAGGGAGATAAAGATAAATAGAGGGAAGAAAAGATATATATAGAGAGAGAGGGGGGGAGACAATGAGAAACATAACAAATAAAGAGGGATACAAAGAGATGGAGAGAGGTAGAGAGAGAGAGATAAAGATGAATAGATAGAGATATAGAGAGGGTGATTGATATATCTCTCCCTATCACTCTCTATCTTTGTATATCTCCCACTATCTATGTCACTCCCTCTCTATCTATTGAGCTATATCTCCCTCTCCCTCCTCTCTATATTGAGATATCTCTCCCCCATCTTCTCTCTATCCCTCTCTACATATCACTCTCCCTCTCTCCCCCTCTTCTCTCTCTCCCTCTCTCCTCTACCTATCTCTCTCCCTTTCTTTCCCTCCCTCTCTCTCTATCTCCTTCCTCTCTCCATCTCTTCCTATCTCTCCCTCCCTCGCTCCCTCCAAGTATCCCCCTATCTATCTCTCTATCTCTACCCCTCTCTCCCTTTCTCTTCCCATATATATCTCTCTCTCTCTCTTTCTCTTCCCATGTATCTCTATCTCTCTTTTTCTCCTCCCATATATCTCTATCTCCCCATACTTCCTTCTCCCTTTCTCTATCTCCACCTATTTCTCTCTCCCTCTCTCCATCTCTATTTCTCTCTCTCTCTCTCTCTCTCATTTCTTTATATCTTTTTATATCTCTATCTCTCTATCTCTCCCTCTCCCTCTTCCTCTATATCTCTCTATCTTATCCTCTTTATCTCCATATCTCTCTGTATTTCTCTTCTATCTATTATCTCCATCTTCATCTCTACCTCTATTTTCATCTCTCCCCCTTTATCTCTAGACATGTCTTCGTCTCTCCATACATCTCTATCCCTCTCTATCGCTTTGCATATTTATCTCTCTCTCTCTCTCTCTCTCTCTCTCTCTCTCTCTCTCTCTCTCTCTCTCTCTCTCTCTCTCTCTCTCTCTCTCTCTCTCCATATTGCAAACATAACATGAACTTGTTGGTAATGGAACTTGATTATCTTCCTAATTCAAAGGTTTTATTTCAATCATGTTTGCATGTGGCTAGATTAAACAATTAACAATAAGTGCTAAATGATGGAATGAAATAAATTTAGACAAATCTATATTTTTCTTTAAATAAATTAAGTATTTGTCTATTTATGAAATATTTGCATACATATTTAAAACATAAAGCAATGCAAATGAAAAAAGAAGTTACCATCAAATTGACAAAAAACACTACAAATGGAAATAAAATGTTCCCATCTAGTTGTCCAATCAATATTTATCTAGCTTTTATGTGATAAGTGAGATTTTGGAGGCTTTTACCTAGTATTTTAGAGGATTTTACCATTAAATGGCAGCTGAAAACTTGTTTTCCAATGACTCAATAGTGGTTTCAAGTGTGAGACTTGTTTTAGGCTCAAACCTCACACTATATGTAACATGTCGGTTAATAAAGAGAGAGAAACTCAAAAAATGGAGAATGAGAGAAAGAGACAAATTTAGATAGATAGATATTGAGAAAGAGAGAGAGAGATGGGAATTGACATGGGTATGTAAAACTCACCATTAAATTTTACCCACCATGTCAAGGATTGGAACTAAGGTTTGTATTGTCTAACTTTAGGTAATGTGATGAGACTGGACTGGACCAATTTTCGTAAGGTCAACTCGATAGTCTCCCCTAAAGGAGTGTATTTTTGTCATGGCATGAATTTTTTCCTGTGTGGTCATGTAGGAATGATGGCACCTCGAGTTTTTTGCTAGGTGTTTAATGATGATTGTTTATTTGATGATGGTTGTATGTTTTTGTCTCATAGGTGAGGTTTTTTAGTATATTTAGGGTCATTGTCCTTTATTTTCTTATATATTTTCAAAATACCCTCAGCAATGAGAGCCTTTCCAATGGTTATCCCTTTCTTTATGATTTCATCAAATGTGTTAACGCATTGAACTTGTAAATGAAAGCCCATCTCCTAGTCTAGATTTAGAATAAATATGCTCACAAGTTGTTTTTCAAGTATAGGCCATAGAAATTTTCTTGTCATATTCCTCCATCATTATAGGAAGGCAATAAATGATTCTTTGTTCTTTTGTTTTTTGTTTCATAAATCATTTGTAGTGATTTTAGGCTTAATGTTGTAAGAGAAGTGATGGAAAAAAAATTTAGCTAGTTTGTGAAAGGTCTTGATGGCATGTGGTAAATGAGAGAACCATTTGATTTCTTGTCCTCCTAAACTTTTGGGAAATATGTGCATCAAGTATGTGTCATTATAAGCAACCTCTAAGCAAGCTATGTAGAATTCTCGTGTATTCTATCATGGATCTCCCATTCCCTTATACTTGTCAATTTTAGGCATTTCAAAGTTGTGAGAGAATAGTATCATTGGAATTAATCGATTAAATGGATAAGGGCACATATCCTCAAGTGTATTCTTCTTCTTTGTATGTCCAAGTTCCATGCCGGTTATCTTCTTATGCAAGTTTTAGATTTGTGATGCCAAGTCATTAGTGGGTGTGTTGATGGACATGTTGGTTTGGGGTTGAATGGTTCAATGTGAAGGGCTTAATGATTGATGTCGTGGAATATTGGATGTATTGAAAGAATGATTGTGATATTGGGGGATAGATGATTTTTATTGTGAGATGTTATATGTATTGAATGAATGATTTTGATTTTGGGGGATAGATGATTATTATTGTGAGATGTTGGATTTTGAAGGGATGTATGATTAATGTTGTGGAATGTTAGATGAGGGGATAGATGATTGATTTGTGAGATATATGATTGATGTTGTGAATTTTTAGATGAGGGGTGAGATGATTGATTTTATGGGATATATGGTTGATGTTGTGAAATGTTAGATGAGGCAATAAATGCTTGATTTTTGTGGGATGCATGATTGATGTTGTTGAACGTCAGATGAGGGAGACTGTGAATGATTTGGGATGTATGTGTTTGTAGGAATTTGTTGAATGTGGAAGATTATGGATGACTTGGGATGTAAGTTCTTATGGGTATGTTGGATGTGAAATATTGTGAAATGTATGGGATGGATGAAGAGATTTGATGATTAGGAATGGATGTAATGAAATGATTAGATGGAGTAAATTGTTGGTGACAAGTTTTTTGTAAAGGGATATTGTGTTGATTAGCTGGAATATGTGTGTTGTCTTCTAAAGTAGGCATAACCCTTGACGAGGATGGTAGTGGGCTTTGGTAAGCTTTTGAGGTGACCAAAGAAGAAGGCATACTTGCAAACACTCTTGAATGATATCATGCACTCGAATCAGGTATACTAACATCATTTCCTCCTAAAATCCATCCTCTTTTCGCTTAATTAATTAAATTAGCCTAGCTATTTAATTAATTACATCATTTTCATCTATTAACCTAATTAATTCAAGCAAGATAATTCATCCCCTTTTATACTAACATTTTGTCTTATTAAATTAAATAAATCAAATTATTTAATTTAATCCCTAAATCTCCTTATTTAATTAAATAACCCTAAGCTATTTAATTAAATATCATTTCACTTTCCCCCTTTCATTAGATCATTTTATTTAATGAACATCATATAATTCCCCCTAATTGCATAATTAAACCTTTGTTTAAGTATCAATTACTAATAAATCTAATTCCCCCCACTTGCAAGGGAATATTCCTCCTTTGCACATTCCTCCAAAAGGAATATTCCCATCTCTTTTGCACAATTAAACTTTGTTTTAATTTGCTAAATATCTATTTTCCCCTCACCCATGAGAATATTCCAAAGAATATTCTCTCTCCCCACTCATTTGAAAAAGGGGAATATTCCTTTTCCGTAAGAAACTTACAAAACTTCTTGTGCAAGATAACTTATGACCTCTTGTGCAAGTTAAAAGTGTGTTTGTTTGGATGAAAGTGAACCCTTGATTAAATCTCATCATTGATTCTCATCCCTTGATGAGAATCCATGAGTCGTGCTTCCAACTTCTTCCATCCTTGACCATTGATTAACTTTTTTGATCTCAACCTTCCATTTCTCATTTGTCCTCCTATAAATAGATCACTATTTGGAGACAAATAGATGCATCTTTTTCAGAGCAAACTCATGTTGTTGAAATTACTCACACTCACACTCATATTTAGCACTTTTTTTAGTATCATTTTAGCTTAATTACTTGCATTAAATTAGCTTAGCTTCCATTAATGGCTTCCATGGTAACATAGATTCATTCATGTAGTTTATTTAGTAATTAGGGTTTCAATATTTTTAGCTTAAAATCCATTTAGATTAGCTTTGCATACATCCATATCAATTATCTCAGCATAAATCATAATTAAATAGCTTGCATCATTTTAGTTTAGCATTTAAATCATGTTTCATCACACATCTCACAATGGTTTCATCAGTTTTCTTCAATAAAATTGATTGAAACAAGCTCATTATCCAAGGGATTGGGAAAGGATCATCATTCCACATCAACATGACACCACTCCCCCAATAGGATAAGTTTCAATGGATTAGAATAGGTGTTTTGAAGCTTTCATAGTTTAACATGTTAAGTTTTTAATGGATTCCTAGTTTAGTGTTTATTTGAATGATCTCTATTGGATTGATGTTTAGTGGCATGAATATACTTTTTATCCTCATGGATCAAGTGTAGTCAGCCCATACTAATCTGTCGGTCACATTTTGGCTCTAGAAGAAGGGCATAACTGATCATATTTAATGATTTTTTCTCTCAAAGTCCATTTTTTTGGTTTTTGTAGATACAATGATGCTCCAGGAGATTTCAGTGATGCCTTTGTAAGGTGTCGCCATATAGTGATGCTATTTCCATCTGATACAACAATTCCTAATTAATACATTGGCACTAATTAAAATAAACAGTGATGCTAATACTTTTTAGAAGTATCAAAGATTTAAAAATGGCGATGCCACCAAATAGCGTTGTTATTGTTGTCATTATCTTTCTACAGAGTGACACTATTTTTCACCGAAGTGACGCTCATATGATTTATGGCAACGCTATCATAAATAACGATGCTTTTGTCTAGTAAGCAAAAACAGTGTGATTTTTATCATGTGCTTTAATTTTTTTTACTTCATCTGATCACTAACATGTCTTTGACATTTTATTCTAGTTTTTAGGCTAATTGGGTTTTGCAAGTTGGACAATAAAATTCAAGGTGAAGAAGTATTCTTGTCTTTAAATCTTATAATTGCAACAAGTGTTTCGACACTTTTGGTGCAATTATAACCCATTTATGATGCTTTTTATTTCACGCTTTAGGACCACGCTAGCTTTCAATTAGGTTTTAAAATAAACATTCAAATTGGTTAAAATTGAACCCTCACATCATTTTTCTTGTTGGATTAAAATTGAACAAGACAACTTCCACACTCAGTTTGGTGTTTAAAATGAACTTACCTTTGCTTTGAGGGTTAAAATTAACAAGTGTTTGCTATGTCTTGTGGTTTACATTTTCGTCATTGAATGTGTATGCTCTTCTCTCGTGCCACTCGACAATCTTGAGAATCAAAATCATTCCTTTGACATTTTGTATAACCATCCACATATTTTGATTTGGATTTAAAATAAACTCCATGCTAGTGTGAGGAAAAGGCATTGTGCATGCTCTCTCCTCGCGCTTCGGGTGATCTGGGAGATCGAACAACAAACATACTTCCTTGCTTTTGTATACCTTTAGAGGGCTTGCCACCCTGCTTCGAAAGGTGGGAACGACCCAAGTGGTAACGAGGCTAAGGCCAAGCTACTTTCAAGCCGCTATATAAAAAATGTGTTTATGACCAAAGTCATAAGCAATAGGTGTGGATGTGGCATACTGACAAGTGCCACCCCTAGTGTCCACGTGACACGTCAAAATACTTTCTTAGGAAGGGACTAGAAGGCCTCTTGACTGAAATAATCTTGAGCTAATCTTGCCATGTGTATGGCCACCTTGTACGAAAGTCCTTACTAAGAACCAATTATTTAGAAGCTAAAAACCTGTATGCTTGTTGGTGCAGGAATGACCATTCTGAAGCCACCCCACATTTTACTAGTCATTGTAAAAACAGAAAAATCCTTATGATCTGCGGATCTTAAGGATTTGAGATTTTACTCGAGAAGTGTGTGCCATGTAAGGGGGAGCCAGTGTCATCAAATATCTAACTTTTCACATTGTCTTAGTGTTTGGAGAAATCCAAGTGGGGATTCAACAAGTAGTATCTTCTAAACCTAAGGTGGTAAATGCTTGTGAGTCAATTTAATACTTTGCTTGGTTCCAAAACATTGCAAACAAACATCGACAATCTTCCTCAAAATTTCAAATCCTTTGGTATAAGTATGGATACCCTTTGAAATAGTCTTGATATTAATGCTTGTCCTAGGGATTTCTATCCTTAGAGATTTATAAATATCTTGACTTATATCTCAATCCATACTTCCCAAAGTTAACATAGGCAACTATGGCTTCAACCTCATGATTTTCACAAAATGGACCTTGTGAAATTTATGGTGTTTTTGACATAGAAATTTAGTTTGAACTTAATCAATACAAGTGTTTGTGGTAAAAGAAACTCATTTAAGCAAGATAAATTAACAAATTGTACCCCACATGACCATTTGGCGTCCGATCGCTCCAGTTCAACAACCCAACCTTATGCCCGCTATCATTCAACCAAACTTTGAACTCATTGAAGGAGAACAAACCAATATAATTAGTAGTTTGAGAAGCTTCACTTTTGAAACAAAGGAAACACCAACCCAGTGGAGAAATGCAACATACATCATAGACGAAGAAGAGGAACAAGCTGATATTGTGGTTGGAAGGCCCGTATTACCACCACCTATGTGGTAATAAATATCCTCTTTTCTTCCATAAACTTGAACTTCTTTTTTTGATCTCACGCAAAATCAAAATCCCCAAAATAAGTTATACATTATGTCACTTCAAACTTAGATGACATAGTCAAAAAGCCATCAAACAACACCTTGAAGCACTTTATCAAAATATGACTAGATTGACAAGAAACTTTTATAGATGTGTTTCAAGGAATAATCCAGATTTGTATGCATTTTTTGAAAGTCAAAACATTGGTCTTTTTCATGACCTTGAACTTCTCTAAATGATCTCATGCAAAATCATAATCCCCAAGAGAAGATCTACATGTCGCTATTTCAAATTTAGAAATCATAGTTCAAAATACATTAAAAGACGTATCCTAAAATAGTACCGCAATAGGAACAAATTGGCAATGAGGTTTTATAGACATCCCATTGAATAATCCAGACATGTATGCTCAATATGAACCTCTCATTTAAAACAAACATTGGTATTTTGAATTGGAAACTTTAGAGGTCTAGCATGTTTCTCACCACCTTGGTATTTGAAAACAAAGCTTCACTCTAAGTCAACATTAGGTCAAAAATTTCATCTACCCCTTCATCAAAATCCAAATTTCACTTCACCAAAATTTGTAAAATTTTTGAAATACCAAACTTTTGGACTTAGACATCTATCAACCCAAATCCTAACCTAGTTACTTTGTATGTGAAATGAATCCTTCTCCATGCATTTGGTTAAGTTAGTTATCATCTTTGAACTAGTTTATCTTGAAGGTCACAAGTTTACCCTAAAGATTCACAAGTTCATAAACATATTTTATCCAAACATCAAAACATCAAACCTAAGTCAAAAGTGTTGTCCCAAAACGTTTGCAAAAATCACTCCCAATACCATTCATCTTTTCATCTCCCACTACCATCATTGCTCCAAAAAGACTTAGAGCATCCCTTTTACCTAAGTTTGAGTCAACTAGAGAGTTCAAACATTACAAATCTCAACACAAGTCTCCCAAAGGTGACCTAAAATAAATGGTAAAAACAAGATCACAACACTAGAGAATCATGGAGAAAACCAAAGTCACATTTACCTCAAGTGATCCTAATCCTCTAGAATTTGATCTGAGAATTCACGTTACCCCATCACAACAACCTTCATCTCCATCAAGGCCATATGAGATAGAAGATGTCACAAATAATCCATTTGGACTTACCAAGGAGGAAATCTTGTAACATCAAGCCTTGGAAAACATAGTTCCCAATTCCCCATCTTTTATTGCACAATCATTAACACAAGGCTTTACTTCATCTACTATTCCAACAACTTCATCACTAGGGTTAAATCAAACATCTACACCTAGTATTGTAGCTACTCTTTCCAAGGATTTTGGCCACACTCTTCCATTTGAAAGCAACACAATTGTAGGTACTCTCCACATTGGTCACTCCATCCTAGACAACCACTTGGACACCAACATTTGGTGCTCCTCTCATTCTCGAGGATCCCCAACATCCATATAAACCACTTACACTTCATTACTCCACAACAACTTCAACATATCAAGGACACCCATCTTCATCCATACCCATGAGTGCCACAAGTGTGCCCAACATCATGCAAAGTAGTGTGGACCAAGTGTCACAAGTAGACCCAAAAGGGCAAGGAAATACCATCATGTAGAATCAACCTTCAATACCACATGGGACCTCTTCATCAAATCCTCTCATTGATACATCAAACACAACGGTTGTCCAAAACACATCTATCCCATCCATCATCAACCCACATCAAAACAACCCATTGATCATGAATCCCATCAACCAAGGCAATATCTTGGCCGCATCTCAAGCACAAGGGAATCATCAAAACATTGATAAAGTGAATCCTTTCAATCAATGGACTGAAGGTCTCAATGTACCCTTAACATCACCGTACTTAATAGTGCCAACATCATCTTTACCGTTTGTCTCCCAAGTAATGCAAAATCAAATGGGACCTCAAACTTACATTCCTCCATCTCAATCCACTATCTCACAAGGAATGCTTAACCAAGGGAACCCCCAACCTCTCATCAACAATCTGCAACCTACACAAAACATCAACACCCAAAATTCATCGCAGATATCCCAACCGTTGATTGATCCTACATTGCAAGCACATTCCCTAGCTTTATAACAAGCCCAACAAGCTTATTAGCAAGCCACCCAACAACAACAACAACAAGCCTTTGCAACATAACAACAACAAGCAACCTTAGTCACACAACAATAACAACAAGCACAACAAGCAGCCTTAGCAACATGGCAACAACAATAACAAGCAACCTTAGTCGTACAACAACAACAACAACATCAAGCAGCCTTAGTAGCCCAACAACAGTAGCAACAACACCAAGTCGCCTTAGCAACACAACAAGCAACCCTAGTAGCTCAACAATAGCAATAAGCTCAAAAACAACAACAATCTCAACAATATGCCCAACACCAATAATTGCTCGTGTAACAACAACAACAAACACAACAACAGGGTTTTAACTATAACCCTCAACAAAACATTGTCAACCCAAACACATGAGGAACATAAATGCCTACACCATCATCACCTTATCCTACACCATCGTACACACCATACAACACCTCATCATATCAGAATCCCACGTACACCTCATCCACCCTCCCATAATACACAACATATGTTCCTCCACCTAGTCCACTAGACGATATGGCATCGCAACTCAAGGTGTTAACACAAGAAATGCAAGATATCCAAATGGGAAAAATGAAGAAACCCCATACACAGAACCTATGCTCATATCCATTTGATTAAAACATCACAATGGTATTGTTCCCTCCCAATATTGAAATCCCCAAATTCAACGAATACAAAGGGAGAGGAAGTCTTGTGGACCATATCAAAGAGTTCAATGTAATGTGTATGGAGGTCGCCTATACCGAGTCCTACTTGATGTGCCTCTTCCCACAAAGTTTAATAGGTCCTGCCATGGACTGGTTTTCTCAATTGCCTCTAGATATCAAAATTTTCCAAGAAATCATTGACAAATTCATAGATCACTTCTCGTTTAATCTTGACATGTACGTAAGCCTAGAAGAGTTATATACTCTCAAACAAAACAAGGGAGAATCTTTCGCCAATTTCTTACAAAGTTGGAGACAAAGAGCTAGTAAGAGCAAGTGGTCAATTCCCGATGAACAACAAATGGGAATTATTATAGCAAACCTAGATCTAGATTTATCCTTCCACTTAATGATGCAATGCATTACCTCTTACGACGAGCTTGTCCCTAGAGCCCTTAACATTGAGAGAGCTCTAATCTCGCAGGGGAATATTCAATCCTACAAAGACAATCGCCCATCAATCAGTTCAAATGACAAGCCTTGTGTTTGGGCTAAGAACAAAAATGTGACAAATGATGGTGTGGTAGATGCTAAGGTGGTCCTAAGTGCTCCTAGGCCAAACAACAATCAAATAGCTAACATTCAACCAACTGTGCAGCAAACAATACCACCACAAAACAATTAGGTCAACAACATAGATGAACACCTAACACAAACAACTATCCAAAACACAAATATACACATTTTTTGGAACCTATTGAGACTATCATGAAGAAATTTTTAGAGTCAAACTTAATAATACTTCCAAAATTTGAAAACTACCAAGAACCACAAGATAAACCACCCTAGTACAACAAAAATGATCTTTATGACTTTCACAAAATCAAAGGACATAAGACAGCTCAAACTGCATGCAACTCAAAAACATTATCTAGATTCTTATAGAGAGTGACACCATATCTATTGAGGTACCAGCTGGTAATCAGGATCTTAAGATATACAAGACCCCCATGCTAAATCATAGCAAAGGAAACAACACTGGGAAAGCTAAGGATTACACTAATGTGCAACATACTATTCTAATGTGATCACCTCTTATGATAGTGTCATCACCATTGTCACCATCAAAGGGCCTAGTGTGGAATTTGGAGTCACCACATGGCATGGTAAGGTCACCATCCAAGGAGTCCCATCTCAATCCAAGGCACACCCTACTCAACCAACAACATGCACTAGCAAGTAAAATCTCTTAGATCAACTTAAGAAGATCCCCACATAGATTTCTATCTTAGAACTATTGAGGCTACCCCCTGTGCATAGGGAAATCTTAGAGAAAGATTTGTCTATGTCATCCATCCCTAAGGATATAGATACAAAGAAATTTCAAGCTATGGTAGGATATATCACCAATCATCTTCTCACCTTCTCGGAACAAGACCTCCCATCGCAACCATCTCATAATCATGCCTTACACCTTGAGGTCATCATTCATAAGAACAAGGTTAAAAGAGTCTTAGTAGATGGAGGTGTTGGATTGAACATTTGTACCCTTCAACTAATCAAAAACCTAGGCTATTCAAAGGATACTATTGAGAAAACAAAGAGTACCACCATTAGAGCATATGATGATCAAGAACGGATATCACAAGGCATCATCGCACTACCCACCCAAGTGAGACCCATCATTGCAAAAACTACATGCCAAGTGCTCGACTTGGATCTTCCTTACAACATCCTGCTTGGTCAACCTTGGATCCATGCCCTAAAAGTTGTAGCTTCAACCTACCATCAGTGTGTAATGTTTCCTTTTGAGGGCAGAGAAGTTACTATCCATGGAGATCCCAAGCCTTTTTACTATTGCAAGAATCTTGAGGCCAATTTCTATAAGATCCCACAAATACCCAAAAATGACAAAGGGCCTACACCTTCTACCCCATTTTTTGACCCATCATCCCTTGCATCTACCTCAAAAACAAAAACATCTATTGTGCAGAACATACTCGACATCAAAGCAGTAATCCAGGATGATGGTTGTGGAAACTATAAGTTAACAAAGGATACTTTTGTGTTAGGAGAGTTGCCTCTTTCTCCCAAATCTCATGGGAAACCCACACCTAGCAAAATTTTCCCTGAAACTATCAAGATGGTAGCTACTACCTTCACCAAATGGGGGAACCTGAACAAAGAAGATGTCAATGAGGAGGATATCTCTAAACTGCTCTATCAAGATGAATGACCTGTCCCCGTTCTTCCCATGGAAGATGACAACAAAGGCTTGCAACTAATTAAGGGAATGGGGTATATCAAGAATGAGAAACTAGGATAAAATGACAATGGTTTGCTAGAATCTATCGTTCTTGAGAAACATCCAAAGAATCTTGGCCTAGGTTGTACTACTAGCAAGGTTACCCTTATTAGCAAAGGTACTTTCGTTAAATGAGTTGAGGCTTCCTCTTGGTTACCAACATCATGTGATACGACTCTAAACAACTTCCTCCTAGATGTTTCTGACCTATTTGAGAATAACTTCCTCTTCATGATATCTACATTATCCTTCACCCCAAGCAACCAACCAAATGAAATACACCTAGTATACCCACAACTCATTGAATTGGACCAAGAAGGACCACCGATTCTAGATTTATTCAAAAATGATGAAGCAATCTTAGAATTCATGGGACTTTGTGACAACTTATCATGGGCAAACCACAAAGCAGGATTTGATATAGAGCTAGACACAAGGGCATACTATGGGGAGATGATTGAATCCTTTAGTCACAAAATTGATGACATGCAACTAACATGCAGATCTTTGAGTGAAAACCACAATGTGGCACTCTTTGATCCTAAAATAGTAAAAATAAAGGACATATCTGAGGGTGAAAACTTCTCTGAGGTGCCCAAGGATGAGGGATTCAATCTCCCCCTTAGTGCAGTGCATCCAAAAGTTAGCAATCTTAGCAGAAAAGGCCACTCCAGTCAATGTGGGAACAAAAGAAGTACCCAAGATCACTTTCTATGTTGAATCCTTGTTGGATGAAGAACAAAAGAACCTAGCAAAATTCTTGAAAGAGAGAAGAGCTAAATTTGCATGGTCATACATAGATATGCCAAGGCTCGATCCAAAAGTAGTTGTGCATCATCTATCAGCCTAGCATAAAGCTAAACGAGTGAAGAAAAAGTTAAGGAAAATGCATCCTCAAATAACACTCTTAGTGAAACTGGAGTTACAAAAGCTTCTTGATGTTGGGCTCATCCAACTGATAGATTATCCTGAGTGGGTTTCAAACCTGGTACCAGTCTCTAAACCCACTAGGGGCATTAGAATCTGCATTGATTTCAAAGACTTATACAAGGCATGCACGAAGGATGATTTCCCTCTCCCTAACATTGACATCATAGTGGACTTAACAAATGGGCATCAAATGATATCACTCATGGATGATTTTTTAGGCTACAATCAAATCATGATTCCAAGGAGGATCAACACAAAATTGCATTCACTTGTCTATGGGGGACATATTATTGGAACATGATGTCGTTTTGGCTAAAGAATGCAGGAGCAACCTATCAGAGAGTAATGAACATCATCTTTGATAACATGATCCACACAATAGTTGAAGACTATGTGGATGATATTTTGGCAAAGTCAAGGAAAAGGAGTGAACACATACAAGTCTTGGGACCCATCTTTGACAGGCTTGAAGAGAATAAGGTACAACTGAATCCAAAGAAATGTGTCTTTGGGGTTACATCAGGAAAGCTCCTTGGCTATATTGTCTCACAGAGAGGAATAGAAGTTGATCTAGTAAAGGTAAAAGCCATCCTAGACATGGAACCACTACAAACATTAAAGCAGATGAGATGATTACAAGGAAGATTACAATCAATCAAGAGGTTCATAGCACAACTATCAGACAAAATCCACTCTTTTTTGCATCTTCTCCATAAAGGAATAACTTACAAGTGGGATGAGAAGTGTGACAAAGATTTCCAATAGATCAAGGAATATCTATTGACACCTCTAGTACTAATGCCACCAATACCAAATAAACCATTGCTCCTGTATATCTCAGTGACATCAACAACACTAGGTGCTCTTCTAGCACAACATGATGAAAACGGAAAGGAAAGAGCCATTTATTACATTAGTAGGACCTTGGTGGGCTATGAAATGAACTATTCATCCATTTATAAAGCATTCTTAGCAATAGTTTTTGCTTCACAAAAATTCAAACACTACATGTTGTCACATCAAATCAAACTCATTGCAAAGATTGACACATTGAAATACCTGTTATCCAAAGCAACTCTCACTGGGCGAATGGCCAAATGGGTAATGATCTTAACAGAATTTGATATAGAGTATGTGGAGCACAAGGAAATCAAAGGACAAGTGATCGCAAACCAACTAGCAAAGGCACCTATCTATGCAAAGAATCCATTGATATCTAAATTCCTTAATGAATCGGTGTTCCTTGTCAATCTCGTAGATTAGTGGAAAATATACTTTGATGGATCATTCACCCAACATGGATCAAGAGCAGGTATTCTCTTCATCACCCCTCAAGGTCATTCCAAATTCATATAGGCTATCATTTCCCTGTACTAAAAATATTGCTAAGTATGAAGCCCTAATCATAGGCCTAAGGATAGCATTTCAATGGCAAATACAAGAGTTGAAAGTCTATGGGGACTCATAGTTGGTTATCAACCAAGTCAATGATGACTACCAAACCAAGGATGACAAGATTACTCCTTATAAGAAGATGGTAGAGAGTCTGAAGGACCTTTTTATTGATATAACTTTTGAGCAAATTCCTCACATGAACAACTGAGCAGTAGATGCCATGGCAAGATTTGGATCATTATTAGACATGTTGTACAACATCCTTCAGTACAAATTCATGGTAGAACAACTTCTTGTACCAACTTTTGAAATCCCTGAATCTAAATTTGCATGTGTCATCATTGGTCTTGGATCCACGTGGTATCATGACATACTCACCTACCTAAGCAGAAGAACCCTCCCATCCAATATCACCTCCAACCTTAAAAAGACCTTTATTAAGAAGGTATCCCAATTCATGATCCTAGGTGATACCCTATACCACCATAACATCGAGGGGTAGTTACTACGATGTATTAACCAAGAGGAAGCCTTGACCATTTTAACAAAATTACACGATGGCATATATGGTTCCCATTCTAGCGGTATTACTTTAGCTAAAAATCTATTGAGGACTGGGTACTACTAGCCAACCATGGAAAGAGAAGCCCATCAGTATGCGCAAAAGTGTGTCTAGTGTCAACAAGATGGAGATTTGATTCATGCTCCAACTCAAGAGTTGCAACCAATGGTCACACCTTTTCCTTTCTCACAGTGGGAGCTTGACCTCATAGGAAAGATTACCCAACCTCATCTAATGGCCACAAGTTTATCATAATAGCCACTTAGTACTTTACCATGTGGTTCGAAGCCATTCCTATGACCTACATAATGGGGAAGCAAATTGCTAAGTTTATCTTGAATTACCTTAGTTGTTGTTGTGAACCCCAATTCGAAGTCCCTACAAAAACACAACAATCAACAATGTTAGAGAGTCATCTTGTAAGCATGAACAAGGATTCCCCATGAAATCCATTCACAAAGCTAAAAATAGGAAATAAAACAAAGAAAACAATGAAGAACATAATGGAAATATGAAATCCTAATTTAGCATGCAAACACTTGATCCCATGGGGGAGTTGGTGCAAATAGGTGTGTGGAGATTTTCCCTTTCCCAACTCGTTGAATGCAAATGTTGATTGAATATGATTGATCCACTTGATAAGTCCCTCAATGAGCTCCAAAATTTGCAATAAACTAATTAGGAAGATGGGTGGAATTTGAGAGATATTTGTGCATAATAACTTTGCATAATTGTGGATGATAAAATGCATGGTGAAGCATTTTATTTATAGAATGTTGAAATGGAAACAAAGCCAAAATAGAGCAATGTGGGATAAAGATTTGGCCAATGGGAAAATTCCACTTGTCCAAATGTGATTGGGTGAGGAATGTGCAAGTTTTGACAAATGTGCCAATAAATGCATTTTTGAATTTGAATTTTGAGAAAAGACATGTAAGAGGGGGAAAGAAAATTGCATTAAATGCCACTTGGCTCAAGGCAAGGACATGTAAGAAGAAGTAAATGCCTTGTTGGAAGGACTTGTAAGAGAGAGTAAATGACATGTTGGAAGGACATGTCATTCAAATTTTGAATTTGAAATAGAAGAATATTCCTCCAAAAGATGCTTTGTTGAGGGAAAATGAAGATTTAATAAATCAATAAATTGATTTATTTGTGCAAGTGGGAAAAGCTAGAGGATTTTGAAGATTAGATTAGATTTAATCAAGATTTGATCAATTTAATGAAGATTAGGAAGTTTGACTTATTTTGACTTAGATTTTTGGATTAATTTAAATCAAACAAGAGAGGAAATGATTTAATGAGTTTAATTAAATAAATATGTTTTGATTATTTAATTAAAGAGATTGAAGTAAGATTAAATTAAATAAGATTTTAATTTATTCAATTTAATAGATAGACTTTAGAGATTTAATTAAATAAATAAAATTAATTATTTAATTAAAAGAGATGGAGAATGATTTAAGAGACTTAATTAAACACATGATTTGTTTAATTAAGAGAAGAAAACAAATGACTTTAATCAAATAAAGATATTCAATTAAATGGTTAGGTCGGGAATGATTTAGGATGAAATGATGTCGGTAGTCAAACTTAGATGCGCAATGTCAACTTGTACATTTTGCGTGTTCCACAAACCCTTATCTTAGACAACATAACACCCTTCAAGAATCAGGATGTGAATGAGCTATGTCAAAAATTCAACATCCAACATCGATTCTCTACCCCGTATTATCCTTAGGGCAATGGTCAAGCTTAGGCTACAAACAAGACCATCCTAAAGATCCTAAAGAAAATGGTCAATGAAGCTAGTCGTGACTGGCATCTGTAGTTAAATCTCACCCTCTGGGCCTATCAAACTAGTATATGCACGCCTACGGGTGCAACCTGGTTCTCCTTGGTCTTGGATCATAAGCCATCCTACCTATTGAGGTCGAGCTTCCATCATTGCGAGTGTCACTATAGAACCTAATCACTGATGAAGAATAGAAAGTATCTAGGTTGAATGAGCTAGAATTCTTGGATGATCATTGTATTGACGCCCTTAATCACTTGCAAGTATATCAAAGCCGATTGAAATAGAGCTATAACAAGAACATCAAGAATCGGTCTTTCCAAGTAGGAGATCTTGTCCTAAATCAGAATTAGAGGAATCTTCCAGATCAGGACAATAAAGGAAATTTTGAGCCTAACTAGTTAGGTCCCTTTGTTATTACAGCAAGCTATGGATTAGGAGCATATCAATTGTCAATGCCTGAAGGTGAACCCTTGCAGGAACCAACCAATAACTTGTATCTTAAAAAGTTTTATGCCTATTCTTGAAGGGTGTAAATCTAAAAATACAAAAAATAAAAATATGATAAAAAATCCAAAAAAATAAGAAAAAAGATTTAAAAAAGTAAAGAAAAACAATCATCCTCTAGTGAAAACCACTTCGGTGGCACTTTGGGCAAGTACCTTGGTGAAAACCTGGAAAACAGGCACCTTGCATAAATAAAGCACCTCCATCTACCTAGGCTCTTTATCTTATCATTCCATCACATCTATCCATAACATTCATCCATCATTTCATTCATCCTATTTATTCCATCACCCATCCATGTATGCATCATAACTTGATATTGTGAAGTATCGTATCCCCTTTGGTACTACTTGGTGTATTCCAAAGGTCAGTTTGTCCTGCCTATATCGAGGTAGCCTATCACATAAACATTGGGGGCAATTTGTTATGGATTAGATCGAGTTCTTGTATATCTTAAGGTTATTGGAAATAGCAATTCAAAAAATCCAAAAACATTCAAAGATTTGTAAATTCAAAATCCAAAACATCCAAAAAACATCAAAATCCCTAAAAAGGTCAAACATCGAAAATCCAAAAAATTGTACCATGTCGAATTGTGAGTCTTGATGAGTCTAGTTTATGACTCAATTTTGATAGAGTTTATTATCCATTTGTTGTAGTTGTCATAGGCTTTGATACTTGAATGTTGACCTTTTTATGATATTTCCTCAAAACCATAGACATTGGGCACAAGCTTATTTTTGTAACCTTTAAATGACATTGATATGCTATATGAACTATCTATGTTAATTTTACATCTAGATTAATGAATGTTACTTTAAGATAGAGAGATGCAATTGTTGTGTGTACTAATATTGTTATGCAAATAATTAAAGCCTACAAAATTGAGGAAGATTATGCCAATTGGTCGTTTTCCATCAAGGTCAACAAGGTGATCGTTCAAAGGTCAATGGAGGGAAGACTCTCAGCAAGAGGGAAATTCCTAGTTTAAATCAAAGAATTGTAACCACCTTGTAAATGGTCTTGATTGTTTGTTGAGCGAATACAAGAGTTACTGTTGTGCTAGATTTGCATTAAGGCAAACATGCTTGACCAAATTCCACTCATGCATAACCTCCTCTCCACTTTTTATGCTTTCCCTAAAGTGGCATCCTCCTAGTTTGTTGGAGTTGACCACCTTGCTAGGTAGTTAGTAGTTTTTCTTCCTATAAATAAGACTCAAATGCTCCTTCTCAGAAGGTTAAATAGTCTAATGTTGTATTTTCATTCTTAGTTTTTCAGTAATTGTTGGAAATAATATGCCATTTAATTGCAAATCCTAAACATTAATTATTTCATGTATCTCCTAGATTCTTGGAATGTGTTCAACAACACTAAGATTAGGATGAGATTAATATTTGATGAAATAATCATGATTATTGACATTTGTAATTAATTCTAAATGTAAGGAGTATGTGAGGGTGTCCATTGTGAGTTCCTAAATAATAGGGGCACATGGGGTACCCACATGGTAAGGTGACACCTTAAGTTCAGTTAACTATTCAGAGTAAGAGATAACACTTTTGAATACATGTAAAGATCCTAGGAGTTAGGGTTTGGTGTTTGCATGTTTGAATTTTAGTTTAGTTCAATTTAGATCAGTTGAGTTGAGTTGAGTTGAGTTGAGTTGAGTTCAGAATCAATTTAGTTCAATTTAGTTTAGTTCAGTTTAGTTCAGTTGTCTTTAGTTAGTTTCAGTTGTATGTTAGTTAACTTCAGTTAACTTGGAATGCATGGCTAATAACTTGAATTGTATGACAGTTAATAGGGACTACCTCCAGTTAATAGGGGATGACCATTCTTGCATGAATGGTGTTGAGTAAATGTTTCAGTTAACTAGAAATCACTTGGAGCCAACTTGGGCACCAAAGATACTTTCTTGGATTTACCTCTCTTGCATGATAAGATATTTTTGAAGGCTCAGTTAAGTAGGATTACTTTTGGGTGCCATCTTTGAGGAGGAGCTTTGGATTTATCACCAAAGTGAAGGATGAGTTGTAGCTTCAGTTTGGGACACCCAAATGCATGAATCACATGTTGTAAGCTTTAGTCTTCACATAATAACTCAACTTGAAGCAATATGGCATACCTTTTCTAGGGCTTGAGCTTGGGCATTGTAATTGTCATCTTTTGGAGATTACAAGATAGCTTATTGCCTCTATATCTCATTCAAGTTGAAGAGAGTTTTCATAATTGTTATTTGCAGGTGTGAAGAAGATTGGTAAAGACAGAAGAAGCATTCTCAATCAAGAATTGAAGCTATTTTAATTCAGAGATTGAATAATAGAATAATTCTTGGTGGAGTTTTTTCCCGAAAGGTTTTCTCCACGGTACATCTTGTGTAATCTTTCTAATATTCTGTCTAGTTCTATCAACTTCTGTCTACATTCTATAGCAGTAAAATGGATTAATCAAGATAATCACCCACAAAGAATATGTGTAACAAAGAAAAAGCTTACTTAGATCAGCAATATTAAAGTTTTACAGAGTATTAAGCTAAGAAAACACCTCATTTTTCAATAGTAATATAGTTATGCTGCTCAATTGCCCTCATGCTTTCTAATGAATAAAATAAAGTTATAAGTTCATGCATCTGAGTTCACATTTGTTTTAAGGGATACTCATGCAAGGGGGGCCACTTCGTGAGCATTCCATCCTTTAGTTTAGTTATTACTTTCTGTTCAACAATTAGTTAAGAATCTAGCACTGTCTGCACTAGAATTCCATTATGTGACTGTTCCTGTAGCCAAAGGAGACATAGTAGTTTCCTATTTGTTTGCTCAGATTTTCATTTCTATCATGCATTTCATATTAGTATAGTTGTTGGTTGATGCTCAACACTTATGCTATTTCTTTCCAATCAATTTACTTTCAGCATTGTGTCTTTCTTAGTTGTAGAATGAATATGGCTACTTTGGATTCCTAGTGCACATACTGTGCTGACCCATTTCAAGTCTATGTCCCTGGGTCAACAAGTTAAATGCACCTTCATGATGATTGAGATAGCTATTCAAATTAGATTTCCAATCTCTGAATCACAGTTGTAAGGGATTAGTTGTTAAATCATTGTAGGAGGCCAACATTTTTGACGTCGTTGTTGGGGATGGTGTCAAACTAGGGAGTTCTTTGGAGTCATTGATAGTTTTTCTTGCTATAGTATTTTTGAAAGTTTGTTCTTTGTATACTCATCATTTAGGAAAGTAATGATCCACTATTCTTTTGTCATTTTTTTGTGTGAGTTGGCTAATAGTGAGTTGATACCGTATGCATAGAGGAAGGAGGAGAGATGCTCATGGGAGATTCCTTCCTAATAATCCTAATCCATTCCAGCTAGTTGAGCATCAAAATCTGCCAAGAAACAAAGAAGAAGAAGAAGAGCCACACCCCTTTGTTGATGCATTTCCTGATCTGACCAGTTTTGAAATTTCCTCTAAAGACCAAAATCAAATTGAGAATCCCTTTGCTTTGGAACTACATTAGGTAGGTATGGGTGACGCAAATAGAAACAAACCTAACCAACCAACTTTTCCTTTCCCCATTGCTCATAAAAATGAAGTTGACAACCTAAAAAATATCCCTACTTTAGTCCTTCCTAAGATCTATGGACTTGTCACAAAAAATACTGATACTTTCTTGTTCGATTTTGATATACTCTGCAGGAGTTATGACTATACCACTGATGCCCATAGGCTTAAGCTATTCCCTACCACCTTGAAAGAAGTTGCATTAAGATGGTTTATGAGCCTAGGAAGAAATACTGTGGAGTCTTGGGAGGACATGAAGACAAAGTTCTTTGAGAAGTACAAGGAATATTGTAGGGGAAGTGACATGAGGGGAGATGAAATTTTTAGGATGCAACAAAAGGAAGATGAGAGCCTAGAGGATTACATTTCAAGGTTTTTGTTTTGCCTATAGAAATCTCCACACCATGCACTTAATGAAGAATCATAAAAGTTGTTTTTCCTAAGAGGAATTAATGACAGTTGCACTGATGCCTTGGACCCGATGGGAGGAGGAGATATCACCCAAGTTCCTTGGGAGGATATCAAGAAGATATGTTAGAACTATTCTAGGGTAGCTTCAAAGAAAGGGAGAGCTTACCAATCCTCTATGGGTAAGTCATCTACTAATGGAGTTTCAAGGATGGAGATTACTCACTTGTTGGAAGACTTCAAGCAAGACATCATAAACAATCTGGCTACTCAACTGGATACACTTCATGCCAAGAAGAAATAAGAAGAGGCAGAGGCAATATTGGCAGAGTATTGCCCTCATTGCAAACAAAAGAAGAAGGTTGTAGATGCAAGATGGTAGTTAATATTGACAGTAAGTAGATTCCACCTAAGTTCAAGCCAATCGAGGGTGAAGATGACCAAGTCTACTACATTGCACAAAGGAGGCCATGGGCTCTAAGGCAAGGTATGCCACCAAATCCACTATCTTTTGTTGGGCCATATTTTAATTCTTATTCATCTAGTAACCAATGGAAACCCCCATATCCATCCAATTATGGAGGATATCCACCACAACCTTGGAATAACCCTCCAAATTCCTAGCCCAATCACCAAAAATCTCCACCCCAGTGGCAACAACCTCAGGGGAATTGGTAGTAGTTTCAAGGAAATTGGTAGCCACCTCTAGGAAACTGGTAGCAAACATCTCAATGGAGGGGAGGACAACAATGGCCAAACCAGACAACTAGTTACATGCATCCACCTTCTCAGCCCCAACAACCTACTATAATGCCTCCTCTTGCTAGTTCAAGTTCAAATACATCTAAACCTACTTAGCTACCGGCTCAGCCCACACCTAACCCAAGTAACAAACCATAGCAGCAACCAGTATACTCTATTGATCCAAATCAATTCCCTGCATATGTTGTGAGTGTAAGTGACATCCACTTGCATTCAAGAACTAATTTTCCAACTCCTTCCACACCCATTATCACTGAGCTTCCTATGGAAGAAGAGGAGCCTCTGAATGCCTGCATTCAGCCAAGTGTACCTAAAAATCCTAAACCAGTCCTAGTCAAGCAGACTAAACAAGAGCCACCATTTCCCCAAAGGTTGGAAACTATGAAACAAAAGGAAGAGAAGGAGCAACCAACCTTTGACATTTTAGATCAGTTGAAGCATAAATGTGTCTAGATACCTCTATTTCAGGCCATAAAAGATGTTCCTATATATGACAAAGCAATTAAGGAATCATTCTTTAAGAAGCCAGGTAGGAAGAAGAAAGACCCCACTACGGTTCATGTGGTGGGACAATTGGCTGACATCATGCTTGGGAAAGTGGCTATTCCCAAATATAATGACCCAGGGAGTCCTATGGTAGGAGTTATTATAAATGGGATTCAAATAAGGAATGCTCTGATTGATTTGGGAGTAGCAATAAATGTAATGACCAAGGATATCCTACAACAACTAAATTTTGCAAGCACGAGACCTTCTCCTATTGTCCTGTAGCTTGCTAATAGTTCCACTGTTAAACTTGATGGCATAGTAGAGGACCTTGTGGTAACTCTAGATTCTTGGGAGTACCCAACATACTTCATGATTCTTTCTCCTAAAGCTACACTAGGTGAGTAACCCATTATCCTAGGAAGGCCATGGTTAGCAACAACAAATGCTTATATTGGATGTCAAACAGGAGACATGACCATTTATGATGGAAAGAGCACCAAAAAGCTTGTTCTCTACCCTCCCGCTTAGCCATCCTATGATATGGATAATCCCATATGACCACATATTGGTGAAGAAGTTGAGGAAGTTAATTTGTGGCACAACTTATGATGTTAGGAAAAATCTCTTTCATGCAACGTCAAGAGGAAGATGAAGTATTGTCTAACATAATTTAGAACCATTATGAAGTAGAGGAAGCATCATCCTCTCATGCATCTAATTTTGTTGGTCCAGTAAAGACACTTCTACCTACTCTTCCCGCAACAAAACCTCCTACAGTAACAGGTATGTCTCATACATTGTTGCCACATGAACTTAGGGTACTAAGCATTAGTGAAGTAGCTATGGTAGAGATAACTACACAAGTACAAGTGTCAGAAGGAAAATATCTAAATATTAATAGCATACTGAGTGAAGAACAACAATTGTCATTGAAAAACTTACTAAGGACCCACCAACATGCATTTGTGTGGTACTATCATGATATGAAGGGATTGGACCCTAAGCTTTGCACTCATAGGATATACATAAGAGATGATTGTACACCAGTGAGGCAACCACAAAGAAGAATTAACCTTGCATTGAGAGAATTTGTAAAAGGAGAACTACAAAAATTGTTGGATGCAGGATTCATCTACCCCATTTCAAGTAGCCAGTGGGTGTATCCATTGGTGATTGTTCCCAAAAAGGGAGGGAAGTGGTGAGTTTGTGTTGATTATAGGGAACTCAATGTTGCCACCGTAAAGGACCATTTTCCCCTTCCTTTCATAGACCAAGTTCTAGATTCACTTGCAGGAAAGTAGTACTTTTCTCTTTTAGATAGATTCAATGGCTATAACTGGATCCAAATTGCACCTGAGGACCAAGAGAAGACTACCTTTACCTATCCATGGGGGACCTATGCCTACTTAGTACTTCCATTTGCTTATGCAATGCACCTACAACTTTTTAGAGGGTAGTCATTAGCATATTTTTAGACATCTCTCATGATTGCATGGAAATTTATATGGATGACTTTACTACCTATGGTGCCGATTTCAATGAAGCATTGGAAAATATCTGGAGAGTCTTAAAAAGATGTGAAGAACATAACTTGTATTTAAACAGTGAAAAGTGCTTCATGATGATGCAAGGAGGTGTAGTCCTTGGCCACTACATCTCTCACAAAGGAATTCAAGTAGATCCTGCCAAGATTGAGGTGATCACTAATCTGCCCATACCTACAAAACAAAAAGATGTTAGGAGTTTCTTGGAACATGCAAGTTGTTATAGGTGGTTCATCAAAGACTTCAACAAAATGGTAGCACCATTGTACACTCTCCTAACCAAAGATGTTGAATTCCAATGGACATAAGACTGTGACAAGGCATTTTCTGACTTGAAAGCAACTTTAAATCATGCTCTTGTACTCAAAGGTCCTAATTGGGAGCTTCCTTTTCACATATGCATCAGACTATGCTATAGGAGCAGTCTTAGGACAAAAAGAAGGAGCTATTGAAAATGCTATTTATTTTGTCAGTAAAAATCTGCAGGGAGTTGAATTCAACTATACAGTGATAGAAAAAGAAATGTTGGTAGTGGTCTATGTCCTTAACAAATTCAAGCACTACATAATAGGCTATCAGATCTTTGTGTACACTGACCATGCAACCATTAGGTACCTCATGAGTAAACCCATGATATCAAGTAGGCTAGCAAGATGGTTATTGCTGATGCAGGAGTTTGACATAACTATTGTGGATAAACCAGGGAAGGCCAATGTTGTTGTAGACTTTCTTTCAGGGCTAACTACATCAGAGGACAATCAAGTCATTGATGAATCTTTCCTTGATGAACGCTTATTTTCCATCAGTGTGCATACACCCTGGTATGCTGACATAGCTAATTATCTAGTCATAGGGAGAGTTCCTCCTCATTTCTCTCCAAAAGAGAGAAGGGTGCTCATTGAAAAATATTTTCCTTTTTCATGGATTGCTGGATGTTTGTTCTACACTGGACTAGACCATGTCATGAGATGTGTGAGGGAAGATGAGACATATTATATTTTGCTTGCATGTCACAATGAACCCTGTGGAAGGCATTTTGCAGCCAAGAGGATAACAATGAAGATTTTGAATATAGGATATTACTGACCCACACTCCACAAGGATGTAGGGAAATATATAAGGAAGTGTGAAAAATGCCAAAGGATGGGATGACCAACCAAATCTGATGAGATCCCCCTTTACCCCCATGTTATCATCACTCCATTTGACAAATGGGGATTAGATTTTGTAGGACCCATTGATCCTCCATCAAATGGTAAATCCTATATCTTGGTATGCACTAGTTATGTAACCAAGTGGGTAGAAGTTAAGGCCATGAAACATGCAAGAGATAATAGGGTTGCAAAATTTCTTTATGAAGAAATTTTCACACGGTATGGGGTTCCAAGAGAGATAGTGATTGATCAAGGGACTCAATTCATCTCAACCCTTGTTACAACATTGGTCAACGAGTACAACTTAAGGCATAAGAAGTCTACTCCTTATCACCCTCAAGCCAATGGCCAAGTTGAGGTGACTAACACAGAAATTGAAGCCATTTTGACCAAAATAGTAGCCATCCATAGGAAGGATTGGGAAAACAGGCTACCAGAAGTTGTTTGGGCCTATAAGACAACCTAGAAGACTACCACAGGCTTCACTCCTTTTGAGTTGTTGTATGGAAAGACAACTATGATGCCCATTGAATTTGAGCATAAGACTCTTAGGACTGTAATAGACTTGGGGATGGATATCTCTGAGGCATAAAGGGACATAATCATGCAGTTGAATGCTTTGGATGAGATGAGGAAGGCAACCTTTTACCACACAGAGGTAGTGTAGAGTCAAAGAATAAAGTGGCATGACAAATTCATCAAGGACAAGAAATTCCAGCCAGGTGACTGGGAACTGCTCTATGACTCAAGGTATCAGGATAATGTAGGAAAATTGCAGACACGGTGGCTGGACCATATGAGGTTGCTGAAGTTTTCCCCAATGGTGTTGTTCAACTCACCACCATTGACCTTGTCAGATTTAAGCTGCTTGTCAATGGTCATCTCCTTAGATTGTATCACAAACCAACTTCCAAGGAGGAATTCCTGCAACAATTCACTCAACATGCAACACTCAAACTTCCTACAGCTGAAAGAAGCAGACCTAGTGTCCCTCCTTCTGGCTAACTAAGGTACGTAACTTGTCATAATAAAGACTTCCACTTTTGTGGGGGTCCACTTCTTCATTCATTCACCCATCTGCCCATCCATCTCCATATTTCTCTCTCTTCTATCACGTCACCATAACTTCACTTCATTCCACTCCACTTTCATTAATTGCTCAACTAACTTCTTAAAAAAGTGAGCAATACTTTCTCCATAATCTTTGCAACAAATCTTCCAAGAATTCAAGTATGCGCACATCAATTTGTTATATCTTAATTGTCTTTTAGTACATTCATTTAATTATTGTACATTAATATAAACATTCTACATAGCATGTGTATAAGAGCGAATTTGTACCCTAGGCGCAATTCCCCCTTTTGCCTTTACACACTTTAAAAAACCAAAGTCAGAGGCTTAAATTTACTTAAGCCCACTGTTGGCAGTCCACGTGGAGCCTATTTTGTGTGTCGGTGGAGGCGTTTCTATTGGGGACACCTGCGCGATGCGTAGACATCCGTGCGGCGTGATGCATAGACGTCTGTGCGGTGCGCTTACGTCCTTGGCAGATTCCTATAGTTGAGCTAGCAGAGGTGTTACTCTTCCCATTGGCAACGAAGTTGTAACACCTCCTTTGGTCAATCGACCCGAATATGGCCATTTTCATCTTCATTCCTTCATATTCATTCTTTCATTTTGCATTCCAACTCTTCACAACTTCACTTGAACTCTTCTGTAGGTCAGGCCCTCATTCTAACACTCTCACAAGCTCACTTTCACTCACTTCCAAGCATTCCAAGCATTCCATTGCAGCAACATCACACTCCATCAACTCAGTAGAGCACGTTTGGGACCACGCCATACGCAACAGAGGCTTGAGTTCCTCTCATTTTCTCCCCCAAATAGCCTTGAGTGCTCTTGGTGGAGGGAGTAAGCTTCCCTCTCCTCTCCTCTATCATTTGGTGAGTAGCATAGTACTGCATTGTAGTGTTTGTGTTTTCATTACATTGCTTCTTTATCTCTTTCTCTCAGCTATCCGTGGCAGTGGAAACACCTAAACGGGGGTCTGACTAAGGTAGGCCCCTATATAGCCCCCCAACATTTTCTCTTCTTGTTGTGTGTAGGTGTGCGAGTTCTTGGAGAATCAACTAGCGAACGAGTTCATTGGTGAGATTCTCCTCATCTTCATCACTCTTGATTATTTACTTTATCATATTAGAGATTATATAATTTACTTAGTTTTGTCATTTTGGCCCTTTAGTTAACTTGTTGGGTCGTTAGCTAGTTTTTAGTGACTTAACCTCATTTTTATTGTTGTCTGGTCGTACGAACGATAGCGCACTTTTGAGACGCCAGCGCGCTACGCTGTCATCCAAAGTCCACACTTCTGTCCTTAGACAAAGAGCTTTCTGAGACGAAGTGTTAAACCTAGAAACCAGCTTGCCTAGCCTCTTTCTGCATTTCAGGCTTGTTGAGTAGTTGAGAGGCCCTACGGTCCTTGTTACCCTCGCCTTACATACCCTAAACACTACATTTAGCTGAGTTAAGCTAGGGCAGCCTCTCACATCTTGACCCTCCATGACTTGGGGTCTTGCACGCAGTGGTCCCCCTCTCTCACAACATGTAATTATTCCCTGCCCCTATAAAATCATCATTACTACTGCGCATGTGAGGAAACATGCTCAAATTTAGGTTGGGGGAAGTGTGAATACCATGTTCACGTGTTAGTCCATGTTGGTTCATGTCAACAAAGTTTAAATTGAGCCAATTTGAATTCTAAGCGAAATGACGGCTCGCATGTGTGAGATGACATCAACTGCCACCATTTTTCTTGATCATAGCCTTCATTTATTACTCCTTTACTGCCTTTATTGCTCCTGTCATAATTCTAAGTCACCAAAAAGGTAAAATTCAGATGACATTGGCATTGGGAATTTAGCAGTGTTGCAGGAAGGAAAAGTTTAACTTTCAGACGAAGATTGCAGAAAGGGAAATCTTGCAAAGTGATTGTTTAATTGCAGACAACTGAACAATGGGAGGTGGGTTAATTCAAAATGAACCCATGGTTCATGATGTATTACTGCAAGATGCACCTTGTTAGGCCGAGTTCAAAAATTGCGGGTGGTTAGACTATTTCCTGAAGCTGAATGGCTATAATGAAGATGTTGCATTGGAATTTTCCTAGACATTATCTAAAGGAAAGGCCAAGGTAAAAGGGTTGGAGGTAATGGCTACTAAAGAAAGGATTGTAGAAGTTATAGGGTTTCCTGCCGATGGTGAACATTACCCTGCTACCAGAGACACCAGGTCAGCTAGGGTTTTAAATTACAGAACTTGGTAACCCTCCATTGAGTGTGGAAAAGCAAGGTGCAAAGAGAACCTCTTGGCCTAAGCCATGGAAGCAAGTAGTTGTTTATGTTGTGAAGTACCTTACTTGTGAAGGTCGTCATTTAAATCTACATTTTGTGCACTTCAAACTCCTAAATCATATGAGGCATGGGAGAAGAATGAATGTGCCAAACGTGCTATACCACCTTCTTTCAATCATGGCGGCTGAGAATAAAAAAGGTAGGGATAATTCCATTTCCCACCATTGTCTGATCAAATTATTAGCCGAGAAGTCTTTGCATGATGTGTCTGATATGACTTGGGAAGACTTCTTGAATATTGATCAAATTAGACTAGAGCATTTGCGACCTAGGGTTTTGCCTCCACCTCGTAGGACTAGAAGGAGAGTGAGTTTTGTTGAAGCCACTCCTGGAACCTCAACTTCTGATGCAGGCCTTAGTGTAAACCCTCCTGCAGCTGAACAAACCATAGAGATTAGTCCTTCTGAGGCAGCACATTCAAACAAAGAAAGTTCCTCTTCAAATTCTGATGATGATGTCCCTCTTGGCATCCTAATTCAAACTAGGGCACAAAAGAAAGAGGCAAAAATAAGGAAGGGAAAAGCTAAAAGCAAGTGGAAGAAAAGAAAGTGCCAAGCTCTAAGAAACGAAAGGCTGACACTGTTCTTCCTGCAGCCGAAGAGAAACATGAGAGCCCTCCTAGAAAAACAAGACTAGTTGGACCAACCACTGGTATGTCTCTGCAGGGAAGCCCTAGGACTAGAGAAACATCATGGGAGGACACAAAATCCCCAATGGGTCAGGTGAATGTTGAGGAAAAGGACATTTGAGGAAGCAAAAAATATAACATTGGCAGAGATTGTTGTCATCACTGAACAAGTTGAAAGTCAAGAGTATGGGGAAAATCAGGAGCTCTTGCAACAAGAGCAGAAGCAAGAGTTCCTACAACAAGAGCAAGAGCAAGAGCCAAAGCAAGAGCCCCTACAGCCAGAACTGAGAGAATAGTTAGCACCCCTTCAGTTAGAATTGGATGAACAAACAGAATCCCTGTGGCTGGAGCCATATGAAGAGCAAGCATCAGTGCTAGGAAAAATTCTGGTAGGAATACATAAGCCCTCTGATTTCTCAATGCACATGGTAGCCATGAACTTATGGAGAGAGATGCAAAGGAGGGAAGAGGAATGGAAAGAGGAGAAACACAGGATAAAGAAGGAAATTCAAAAGAGAGATGAAGAAATTGAAGATAAGAATGCAAAAATTGTTGCTTTAAAGGAGAAGGTGGACAATATGGTAGTCTTCATACCTCAAATATTAGAGTGCAGGACTCCTCCAAGGGTCTATGCTCTATATTTGAAGGAGAATAATCTTTTTTTTAAACTAGCAAGAATTATCTCAGGTTTGAATGCTTCCATTTGAGGCTACTCTTGAATTTTTCCAGGCTTATCAGATTGCTCCTCCTGAAATGAAGAATTTTTTGTGTGAATTCTATTTGCATAATTATGTTGTGACCTAAGATCATGATTGGAATCCATTTTTGTATGTTGGGGATGTCCAATTAAGTGCATTTATGTCTTGGATAAAAAATGAAAATAGTTGGGGACAACAGTTCAAGAATTATAGGCAAATAAAATCCAATACTCCCCTGTCCATTAGGGCTGAGTCGAGGAACCCAGGGGACATTTTCAATGATTAGCACAAAATTCTTTATAGACTAAGCTATGGTAGTAGGATCCTACCTGAGAGAGAAGTAGTTTACAGAGAATATGAGGAGGTAGCAAAAACCACAGGGGAATCTGTAAAGGGATATTTGGCACAGAGGTGGAACAATTTAATTGATGAGTTAAAACAAGATGAGCCTCACTCTCTGCAGAACTATGTTGCAGCATGTAAAAGAGGTGATAGATATATATAGATTGGAAGGACAAAGGGACAATTTTTTCTTCCACTAACTTTTCAGCCACCTGTCCTATTATGGCCTGTGCCAAATTTCAGGTATTACCAGTATGATATAGCTACAGAGAGACAAAGATGGAGCAGGTTGGACAGACAACAAGGGTTCTATTGGGACCCTAATTCATGCACTACAAGAACTGATGTAGGACAATTGGTAGTTGCAAATTTCATGGCATTAACTAAGCAAAAGAACAACCCTTCCTCTACTAGAGGACCAGTAAAACCTTAGGTTGGGGGGAGTGATCAGTCCAATTTATGACTCAATTTTGATAGAGTTTATTATCCATTTGTTGTAGTTGTCATAGACTTTAATACTTGGATGTTGAAATTTTTGTGATATTTCCTCAAAACCATAGACATTGGGCACAAACTTATTTTTGTAACCTTTAAATGACGTTGACATGCTCTATGAACTATCTATGTTAATTTTACATGTGGATTAATGAAAGTTACTTTAAGATAGTTACAAATATGCAATTGTTGTGCGTACTAATATTGTTATGCAGATAATTAAAGCCTACAAAATTGAGGAAGATTCTACTAGCTGGTCGTTTTCCATCAAGGTCAACAAGGTGATCGTTCAAAGGTCAATGGAGGGAAGACTCTCAACAAGAGGGAAATTCCTAGTTTAAATCAAAGAATTGTAACTGCCTTGTAAATGGTCTTAATTATTTGTTGAGTGAATACAAGAGTTACTGTTGTGCTAGATCTGCGTTAAGGAAAACATGCTTGACCAAATTCCACTCATGCATAACCTCCTCTCCACTTTTTATGCTTTCCCTAAAGTGGCGTCCTCCTAATCTGTTGGAGTTGACCGCCTTGCTAGGTAGTTAGTTAGTAGTTTTTCTTCCTATAAGTAAGACTCAAATGCTCCTTCTCAGAAGGTTGATTAATCTGATGTTGTATTCACATTCTTAGTTTTTCAGTAATATAGTTATGCTGCTTGATTGTACTCATGCTTTCTAATGAATAAAATGAAGTTATAAGTTTGTGCATTTGAGTTCACATTTGTTTTAAGGGATACTCATCCAAGGGGACCCACTTGGTGAGCATTCCATCCTTTAGTTTAGTTATTACTTTTTGTTCAACAATTAGTTAAGAATCTGGTACTATTTGTTCCTGCAACCACTAGAATTCCATTATGTGACTATTCCTACAGCCAAAGCAGACATAGTAGTTTCCTATTTGTTTGCTCAGATTTTCATTTCTATCATACATTTCAAATTAGTATAGTTTTTGGTTGATGCTTAACACTTATGCTATTTCTTTCCAAGCAATTTACTTTCAACATTGCGTCTTTCTTAGCTGTAGAATGAATATGGCTACTTTGGATTCCTAGTGCACATACTGTGCTGACCCATTTCAAGTCTACGTCCTTGGGTTGACAAGTTAAATGCACCTTCATGATGATTGAGATAGCTATTCAAATTAGATGTCCAATCTCTGAATCACAACTGTAAGGGCTTAGTTGTTAAATCATTGTAGGAGGGCAACAAGTCTCTAAGCTTGAACATAGGCAAGGTCATCATTGATGGGCCCCCGAGACACCCTAGGTCATTCCTTTAGGAGTTTGTCATAATAAACTAGCAATCCATCAACTGTTCATATCTCATCTTCAATAAGTCGAGTTAGTCAAACTACGTGGTCTCTACGTGTATAACGTAGGAAAGAATCATATTTGATCAACCCCTGAGGCCCCTAGGATATGTTTTTTAGGTTAGGTTCTTGGTCAAAAAATTTAGAAAACCCCTAAACATTCAAATATTCATAAAAACCCTAAACATTCAAATATTAGAAAACACAAAAATATTTGAAAATTTAAAATCCAAAAATATTAGAAAACATTCAAAAGACCTAAACATCATCAAATATATTAAAGAAAACCCTAAACAACCTCAAATAATCAAAAACCAAAACATTCACATAAACTTTCAAAAAGACCAAAAATAGCCTCAAAACATTTCCAAAATACTAAAAACATTGAAATAATAAAAAAAATCCAAAACCACCCATCCCATTTCTCTTTCACCCATAATAAACCTCCATCTATAATAAATCAATTGTCACCCTCAACCTTTGACAAAACAAATAGAAAGCAAGTATCACAAGTTGTAAAGTGAGAACCTAAGTGTCAAAATCTAAAGTCTAGATAATAGGTAAACGAGTCAATGGAGTTTGTATCAATAGCTTATCACACACCTCATCCTAATCAAAACATTTGATCAACATGTCCTAGGATGAATCCTTCCTGCGATGGGCATCAGTATCAGAAATCACCTTAGGTATATTAAACTAGTAAGAGATATGGATAACACTGACTGTTTGTCTTTGATCTTTTCTTATGATTTATATTAATGACCCATTCTAAGGACCTCTCGATGATATCTATCAAAATTATTTAGAAAGGAATGGGGCATCAATCATTATCTTTTGTTTGTTGTGCTTGTGCATATTCTTGTAAAATAATCTTAACACATACTTGCTTAGTTGTGTGTAGGGAAGTCATTTGGGATATATTGTTGGCTATTGTGTATGTTTTTTTTCTGATATATTCAGAGCCTCTAACTTACATTCCAATGAAGTTTCCATATGTCAAGGTGTGAACAAGAACTATCCTATCTGTTTGCAGATTCAAAGTCCATTACACTAGATACAATGTCATCTTAGTTATTAATACCTTGATGCATCGTGTCTATGTGTTATATCAAAAATAAGGAATGACCAAAAATCCCAATCCAAAGATATGAGCAAATCATCATCATCATGCATCTCTCATCACCATCTCTAATAAAGTCTTGGTGGATCATAGACTTGTTGGACTTTATCATCAAAATCAATGGTCAAATCATTCATCTTATTTATACTATCTTCTTTCCACGCTAACTTGGTATCATGACAGTCAACGAAAAACATCATCACTGCATCCATCCTGCATCCACAAATCATCAACATGCATACATCTCACATCATCACAACATATCATAATACTGAAAACACATTTCACTGCAACATCATTATCATTTGAGTTGTGATAACTAATATAGATTTGTTATCCTAAGCACCTTAAATTGTTGCCTTATCATAGCATAAACAAACATCTGCATGAGCATACATTACATGAAAATTCATATACATCCATATGCATACATCATCATCTCATAAATTGCGAAGAAAAATACACAAAAAGAAATGCATCCATATTATTTGCATAAGCATCACATAAGCATATAATATCATCCATCCCATAGTATATCATAAAAGGATATTGAAAAAGAATATAACATTGCATTCATCCCATATCATTGCATCTCATATCATCACATCATAAATCATCATCACATAGCACGTAACACATAAATAAAAGAAGTAGCTCCATCACATTGCATTCATACATGATCATAATACATAAACATGCCACATCACATCATATCAAATGCATCCATACATTCATCTAGCATGAAATAAAAGAACACATCACATCATGAATTTGTATCATCTCGTATATATATCAAAAAATGGTGACTGACATAATACAATATCTGCATTAGTGTCTGTATATCAATCAAAAGTACAATATCCATGAGGCTATCAAAAATAATCCCATGAATGTATATCTATATAAAGAGTCAGGAAATAATAAAAAAGTGTCTATACAAATAGCTAGCCTTGATGGCTGCTCGACTCTCCAGCCTATCTATCTAGTGGTTGATCCTCAGCCCGGGGATGCGCTCCACTCTTATGTGAAAAATTTGGCTACCTCATCACCTGAGGGATATCTCAATGATAATGCATACAATAATAAGTAGCCTTGGTCATGGCCTCTTTGTACAATCAGGCAGAAACTGTCCATCCCTGTGATGCAGCTGTCATGGCCTCTAGTTGTTGGCACTGCTCGACCTCCTGTGCCAACAACATATCTGAGGCTTGTCTGAGCTGACGCTCCTAATCCCTCTCTGTTCTGAGTTCCTGAACCTACTACCAAGCCTGGTATCGCTCAGCTGTAACCACTTGCAACTGTTTTATCTAAACATCATGAGGATTTGGCCCCAATGACGGTGGTTGTATGGGATGCTTTTGTATGGGTGGTTGTTGATGCAATGGTGGTGCACCTAGGACCTGTACGTCATGTTGTTGGCCATCCTAGCCATCCTATCCTCTACTCCAACCATCTGGCCCTCTGCCCTGTTCTCTACCATGTCCATCCTTTGGCTGGCCACGACCTCTACCTACACCCCTCCCTCTCAGCCTCCCTTGTGGAGGTATACCTATTAGATCTGTCAGTCTAGGAGGGGTTACAAACCATGCATCATATGTAGGAATAGTTTGTGCATATGCATTTCCCTGATCATAATCCCATGGCCTCACAACCAATTGTATAAAGCCTTCAACTACCTCATGGGCTAGGATCATGTGTCCCCATGTCGTCTCTCATGGTGATCTAGCAAAAACGGTTGTATATGCATTGTCACACCTATCCTGCCTCTCGCCAAACTATCTAGAAACTTTGTCGGGCAGGTACCTCTCTATCATTGTATGCTCTCGACCTTGCATATACCAGGTTTGTCAAACGAAGAACAACTGTTGTACATTAGCATACCATGCAAGCATTTGGAGCCATGGCCATCATCTAAATACTGTCATATCATCAATCACTCTCTGCTAGTATAGGATACCAAGCTACCCTGTGTGTTGAAGAGTGATGATGCCTCTGTATTGCTAGATAACTGGATCATCTGCCTCCACATCTGCCATGTGGACAATCAGTCAGAGCATGACAATGTGCGTCCATGCCCATATGTGAAGAAGGGTGACCCTTGTACTAATTGCTTTATCATCTCAATACACAAATTCATGCATATCATGGTATAAGGAGGCCAACATCATTGGCCCACATGCACACTGAGTCCTCTGAAAGAGCATCATGTGCCATACTAGCCCCCATCCTGGACTGAATCCCCTACTTCGTCGATCTGGAGCAATCAACCCTGCAATCACTATCGCAATGATCAATCTGAAGGTCAATGCTTGACCTTTGTACATCTCAAGGTCAATCTAGGAGTTGACCAGGATAATGGACTCCTAGTCAAGAACCTCGTGATAGGCATCATATCTTGCATCACTGTCATAAATCGCGCACTCACCATGTATTGATAATCACAAAATTTGCCATACATCCTCTAGTGTCACTATCGCCTTGTTGGTGGGTAAGTGGAATGAGGAGGTCTTGCTATGCCATTACTCACATAGCGCTTTCATCATCGCCAAATGGGTTTGCACTACGAGCATGTATGCAATGTACCACAAGCTAATCTCTCATAGGTGCTCTTGTTTAAGCTAAAAACAATCAAGTCTGGACAAAACTAAAGGCCGGTGCTCATGGGACATCAAAGGTTGGATAACCTCCTGCACCCATGAAGCGCACGACGTCAAAATTCACAAAAATTGGCTAAAATTTGGAATTTTTATCCCCCAAAATGATAAAAGCGTCGCTATTTGCAAAAGTGTCACTATAGTTTAAATTCCAAATAGCGACACTATATACATTCAAATTACAAATCACGACTAGCGTCGCTCATCACACATGCGTCACCATTTAAAATTTGGAAACCCTAATTCTAAAATCCAAATTGGGCAAGTGTGTCGCTATTCACACCCGTGCCGCAATTTGAACTCTAGAAACCCTAATTCCAAATCACAAAATGCGTCGCTCATCATAGTAGCGTCACTAAAAATGAAAATAGCGTCACCAATTCTCAAAATAGTGTCGCTATATAGCGACGCTGCCCAAACTCAAATTTCAAATTGCAATAAATGCACTCAAAAGTCAAAATGCAAGTCAAGTTTCAAATTGCATATTGGTGGTCCTACGGTTGGAGGCCTCTGGTACTCTCGAACCCAGTTGGAAATGTGTCATGCGAGCACTCATTGTGCCATTTCATCAGGAGGTCAAAGCTCAAAATGTAAGAATTATCTAAGGTTTGAATGCACAAATGAATTGAAAGTGACCCTTCCTCACCTATTTAAGCTTAAAAACTAGGTTCTTTTGCCCTAATTTTAGTTAAAAGCTAGGGTTTTTCACCATTTTTACCAATCTTTCCAAACTGAAGCTTATTTTGCATCGTTTTTCATGTTTTTGGCATTTTTTTGCATCTCAAAGCCTTTTCAGACCCTTGGGGCAACATTTAACCTTTGTCAAGAAATCAACCCAAAATTCAAAATTTTTGCCCGATTTCTCAAGGGGGCAAGGAACCAGCTTATTCCTTCCACTGGGGCAACTATGGGGCATCCAAAAAAAAGAAGAAAATTTTAGGTTTTTGATTTAAGCAGCAGTTTAATCTGAAAGGGTGCCAGTCTTTGAATCAAAGTAGCAGGTACCTTGCTTCAAAGAGGGGAAAAATGTAGACACTTAAAAATGTCCTGAATGATATCATGCACTTGAATAAGGTATATAACATCATTTCCTCCTAAAATCCATCCTCTTTTCACTTAATTAATTAAATTATTCTAGCTATTTAATTAATCACATCATTTTCATCTATTAACCTAATTAATTCAATCACGATAATTCATCCCCTTTCATACTAACATTTGTCTTATAAAATTAAATAAATTGAACTATTTAATTTAATCCCTAAATCTCCTTATTTAATTAAATAACCCTAAGTTATTTAATTAAGTATCATTTCACTTTCCCCCTTTCATTAAATCATTTTATTTAATGAATATCATCTAATTCCTCCTAATTGTATAATTAAACCTTTGTTTAAGTATCAATTACTAATAAATCTAATTCCCTCAACTTGCAAGGGAATATTCTTGTTTTGCACATTCCCCCAAAAGGAATATTCCCATAGAATATTCCTTCCTTTTTTGCATAGTTAAACTTTGTTTTAATTTGTTAAATATCTATTTTCCCCTCACCCATGAGAATATTCCAAAGAATATTCTCTCTCCTCACTCATTTGAAAAAGGGTAATATTCCTTTTCTATAACAAACTTACAAAACTTCTTGTGCAAGATAACTTATGACCTCTTGTGTAAGTTAAAAGTGTGTTTGTTTGGATAAAGGTGAACCCTTGGTTAAATCTCATCATTGATTCTCATCCCCTAATGACAATCCATGATCCATGCCTCCAACTTCTTCCATCCTTGACCATTGATTAACCTTTTTGATCTCAAACCTCCATTTCTCATTTGTCCTTCTATAAATAGATCATTATTTGGAGACAAATAAATGCATCTTTTTCAGAACAAACTCATGCTATTGAAATCACTCACACACACTCATATTTAGCACTTTTTTTTAGTAGATCATTTTATCTTAATTACTTGCATTAAATTAGCTTAGCTTCCATTAATGGCTTCCATGGTAACATGGATGCATTCATGTAGCTTATTTAGTAATTAGGGTTTCAATTTTTTTAGCTTAAAATCCATTTAGATCAGCTTTGCATACATCCATATCAATTATCTCAACATAAATCATGATTAAATAGCTTGCATCATTTTATTTTAGCATTTAAATCATGTTTCATCACACATATCACAATGGTTTCATTAGTTTTCTTCAATAATATTGATTGAAACAAACTCATTATCCAAGGGATTGGGAAAGGGTCACCGTTCCATATCAACATGATACCACTCCCCCAATAGGATAAGTTTCAATGGATTAAAATAGGTGTTTTGAAGCTTTCATAGTTTAACATGTTAAGTTTTTAATGGATTCCTAATTTAGTGTTTATTTGAGTGATCTCTATTGGATTGCCATTTAGTGGCATGAATATACTTTGTATCCTCATGGATCAAGTGTAGTTAGCCCATACTAATCCATTGGTCACAATACCAAACTCATGTTGAATATCACCCATGGTTGTGGTAATGTTTGACTTGCTTTGATTGGACTCCATGAGCTTTCTATATAGAGACCAAGTATGAAGACCTTTGTGAATGATGTGTGGGATAAAAAAAAATGGATTATTGATGATTTGGTAGCAATTCATAAGCACTCGAGTGGTGTTGGCACAAGTAAAAAATGAAAAATATCAAAAATCATTTTTTTGGTATTTTCTATGTTTTAGTAAATCACATTTTTGGAGGCCTTTGGAGAAAAATTTGGGATCTTTCCATCGATGTAAAGAAGTCATAATTTTTACCAACGAGCTAGGAGTTATGACCCTACCATGTTAGGGTAGTAATGAATGGTATGATTTATAGATTTTGACCCAATATTATAATGATGGGCTTAGTTGGGGTGCCTTAGGCCTTTGCCTAGGTGACAACCTAAAAGTTTGATCAATCGTTTGGAAGCTCAAAAGGAAAACAAGACTGACATTGATTAGATGTACCATGATATTTATCAAGTACACCAATGTACAGGTCAAATGCACCAAAATAAGCTCAAAATAAACATAGTAGGGATCAAATGCGCCATTCTATTAGAAAATAGTTTCAAGTTGTCAAAACAAGTTTAATAGGTCTCAAATCAAAAGTGATAAAGTACTATCAGATGTGTAATTTTACAAATCAAATGCACCAGTGTATAGTGAAATGTGACTTAGAATAGTCAAATGTACCACAAGATAATCAGAAGCACCAAAAGGTAATTATAAGTGCTACAAGATAATCAAAAGCACCGCTATAGTTATTAGATGCACCATAATAGCAATCAAATGTACAATTCTGTTTGATATATGCATAGACATAATTTTAGGGTTTATAGAATTGAAAAAGTAAGTTTATGATGTGTAATTTAATGCTCAAAATCATGGTTTCAGACTTAGAAGTGTAAGTTTGTGTAACTATTGGAAAAATTTGTGAGTTTTGATTGATTTTTGACAAATTTTTGGACTAATTTTGGAAAAGTTTGTTGGCAAGAAATATAAACAAAAAACAAGGTAACAATTGATTCCAAAGTATAGTTTGAATGGTATTTACTAGTCTTCATAATAAAAACACACCAAGAAGTGCAAACTAGCTATTCATTAAATATGTGTCCCTCTAGTGTGGGCCCAATGATAAAATACTGTAGGATTGTGCATGTTTGTTCCACTCTCAAGAGTGAATAGCTAGGTCTCTAGTGACAAATGGGTCCACCTTCCTCTTTGCCTTGAAGTTTTGGACACCTCCAAAGAAATTTTCTCTCCTCAATATGGTACATATTGAATAACTTCAAGCATGATATTGTACCTTCACCATAACTAGATTAATGGTCATCAATTTTAGGTCTCTAAAAATAAGGTTCATAGTGGTTATAAGAATAGTGAGCTTGTCTAATAGTGATTAAGATTAGGGGGTCTCCCATTCTCTCCTCACCAAACAAGTCTCTTTGGATCAAGGGTCTTGTGGCTTGGATTAAACTATGTTAGCCAAACTTTGAGGAATAACTTTCACTCTCCCCCTTATATACTTCATCGATAAATGTGGTTGAGATTGTCCTTGAGGTGATGAAATACCCAAGAAAGCCTCCTACTATAAAATAAAATTAAGATACTAGTGTTTCTTATTCCTAGGCTCACATAAAGCACAAGGGAATAACATACTTTACTAATACTCCTTGGTTGTACTTGAAAAAATATGAACAAAAAGTGCTTTTGATCTCCTCTATCGGACGACGCACAAGGAGAGAGCATACATGCACTAGATGTTCACTAAAAGCAACATATAATTATTAATTAAATCCCAAACGAAGTATGCAACTATTCTAAAAATCAAAGAAATTAAAATTTCCTACACCAAATTTCTTGGTAGTTTATTTTACTAATCTTCTCCCAACAACTACCAGGTTGCGCAGATTTATTAGTTCCAAAAACTCAAGCAAGCATTAAGGTTAGAAAAATGAAAATCAATGAATCAAATGTGTCACTATGAGTATCAAATGCACCAAAATAAATATCAAAAGTGCCAATATACCTATCAATTGCATTGTTTTACCTATCAAATGTGTTGTTATATGAGTTGAAAATACCTGCAAATAGAGGGAAAAAACCTAAAAACTCAAAAGCCTCATGTTAGCTTCAAAAGTTTCATTCTAGCATCAAATGGACAATTATATCATTAAATGCACCATTCTAGCATCAAATGTGCTATTTTGCTATTAGAAGTGTCATTCTAGGATCAATCATGTCGTTCTTCATTGTGATCTTAAAAAATCATGGAAACTCAATGTAAATTGTTAAAAATTAGGGATGTGGGTCCCATTGGGCATGCTAGAATGTGAATAGGAGAAAATATAATTAATTAATTGAAATAGATGGAAATGATTGCAATATCAATAACCAATTCAAATGATCAAAATTGTTAATCTCAATGAAGTGTGTGCACTATCAAAACATGAAAGAAAACAATGTAAACCAATCTAACTACTTTACCTCCACCAAAATGTCTAGCTTTACTACATTGCAAGAATCTAAATTATGCTATTTCAATAGCATGTGGATTTATCAAATACTTCAGAATATCCTAGATATCAAAAGTAATGCAAAGATAAGTATGGATGCAAGATTTGTCAAATTCATGAAGAGATTGAATGGCTAAATGATGGATATTTTATAGCTTTCATGGATATCAGATCAATGGTGCAAGATGTGAGATTACATCAACGAATGAGGATGTTTGAGAGATCATGAGGAACATGCACCTAACATGTGGCAGGATGAAGGGTTGTGATTTGAGGAGTTAAGTGGATACATGGATTAGATGACTGCATGTATGTATGGATGGAGTGGAGTGACTAAGAGTGAAATGAGGTTGCTTTTTTAGTTCACTCACTAAATTTAGAGATGGTCACTAAATTTAGAGTTGGAAGAATAAAAATAGATTGAAATAATTAGAAAATAAATAAAATAATTATCTTATTTATTTTAGAGGAATGTGCAAAGTCAAACTAAATAAATTAAATATTTTTTTAATTTTGGAGGAATTATTAGACAATTTAATAATTAAAAATTATTTAATTATGTGGGTGAGAAGAATGTATGATTTAATTAAAAATTATTTAATTATTGGATAGAGGAATAATGCATAATTTAATTAAATAACTAAAAATCATTTAATCAAAGTGGATGAGGAAAAAATAGAAAATAATTAAATAATTGAAAATTATTCAACTAAAGTGGTTGGAAGGAAATGATTAATGAATTAAATAACAAAATTATTTAATTAAAGAGGGGAAAGTGTTAGGTTATTCAAATAATTAAAATTATTTAATTAATAGTGATGAAGGGGTTGATGAGTGATGAAAACAAGAAATGATGTTGAATTTAGAAGAAATGTGTTAAGACATTTTAGGTGTCTACAGTTAGCATTGTTAGATAGTCTGTAATTAAGTAAAAATGAGATAGGTTATAATAATTAGACCTAACATCCACTTGTATATGTAAACCAAATATTACTAGATGTTATTTATTTTAAGGAATATCACATCAAACTTTAGCATTTTTCTCCACATAGGTCCCTTAAGAGACTTTGTTAGATGATTGTAGCGTAAAAAGATCATATATCCCTTTAGAAAAAAGGACTTTAAAATTTATCTACCCATGTTGACACGTTCATTCCTTCATTTTGGTCCACAATGTGAAAAAATATGGCTATTAGCATGTTACATTGAACATAAATGAGGCATTTCTTAAGAAGATATTTAGATTGGAAATAAACTTATATGTGTAAATAGAAAATTTCTAGGTGTCACAAATTATAAGAAATGTTAAGTCAGAATTTGACACCTTTTTGCTCTTAAGTCTCTTAAGATATTTTTCCATATCAATATAGCTCAAAAGGATCAAGACCCATCAACAAAAAAATTGGTTTTTAATATAATTCTTTCACCCATACTAACATGTTCATGCCTTAAGTTCAATTCCATTAGGGAATAACAAAAATATGGCTCTTGGTACCCTTACAATAAAGCTAAATGAGTTATTTTGTAATAAAGCATTCATTATTAGTGTGGTCAAATAGTTTGGAGTTGAGGGAAACCAAAAAAAATATTATATTTGGACTTAAAATTCACCTTTAGTGTAAATAGAACCCCTTGGAAAAAACCAAATCCATAATGGAGGTGGGAAATGCTAGTTAGTCTAAGGCTAAATTGGTTACGTAAGTTGTGCCTTTCTTGAAGTAAGTTAAGTTTTCCCCTAATATTCTTGAGAATAACTCCAAGTCCTAGGATGAAGTAGTGGCTTAGTTGTGCTCTCTAAAATAAAGTTCCCCTAAAATTTTGGGCCCCCAAAAGGGGCATGTGTAGAGAAACCTAGAAGGAGACTTAAACAAAAGAAAAGGTAAGAAGAAAAAACCAATCATGCTCTTGGTGGTGAAAAGTTGGAAGAGGGAATAAGCTAATTTGTGGGTACAACCCTATTTTCCCTTGAGGAAAAGGATCCTCATTTGTATGTTTAGGATGATTTGGGACTACTTTGGAAGTAGGATAAGAAATTCCTGATGTTATAAGATCTACTAGGTTGGTTGGGGTGTAGAATCCCATCCTTAAAGATATTGAAATATTAAGTGATTCTCAGTAGGAAGGTAACATTGAAGATAATGGAAATTAGGGATACTTCTTTAGATCCTTTTTCCCATGTTGTACGAAGGTAACAATTCATTTAGTGACATGAATTCCCCAAACAATAATTTTAATTCTAGGGATTCCCTCATTGAGTATGGGGATTCCTCTAAGACCCCTTATATTTTTCAATGGATTCCTTCAAGGCCCATAGTACTAAACAACAATAATGTGAGATATGTGTCTATAATGTGAAGGAGTTGGATGCTATGAAGGCCAAAATTGAGGAGATGGGGATGATCCCACAAAAATGGTTTACAATTCTGTTGAGGAAGGGAAAATGCAAAAATGCTCCCATGAAGAAAATTTCAAGTTTTCGGGGGTTCGCACAAAGGGGGTGTTCACTCTAACCCAAAAGGGTCTTGCTCTAACCCCCCTTTGAGCAAACCCCCTTTTTTGTGATGTGACCATTTTTTGTACGTTCTTAAAATGAAATTGAAGGGAAAGTCAAGACAAAGGGGGGTTCGCTCGAACCCCCCTTTAAGTGAAACCCCTTCGCTCGAAAGGGTCAAGGGGGGTTCACTCAAAGGGGGTTTGAGCGAACCCCCCTTTTTTGCCCTTCTTCCCCTCTTCTACCAATTTTTTGCAAAATTTTTCCTTTCGAAGCTCGAGTTGAGGATGAAAATAGAGAAAAATTCAGAGACCCAATTAGATGATGGTAGTCCTTGGAATGAGCTATCCATTGAATATAATTTTAATATGGTTTGGTTTTATTATGTATTATTTTTTAGTTTAATTAAACATAGGTTTTTCACCGAAAATCAATCTCTCTATTCTACACATGTGGAAAAATAGTAGATTATCAAAAAAAATTTGAAAAAATATTTTCGGGCTAGGTATTGATGTCCTTGATCTAGTAAAAAAAAATTGAATTTTGATAGATACAAAAAAGGTTATGTTGTTTACGACCCACCTATGTTTAAATTGTAATTGGTTTGACTTCAAAACTTGATTAAGAAAAAAATATTCAATAAAAGACTATGAAACCAAATGAACATTAGATATCATAGTTACAAAGTTAAATTAAAAAAAAAAGAATTTTATCCTTCATAGAAAAAAAATTATGTTGTTTACAATGAGCATCACTCTTTAAAAATGGTGTTTACTGATGAAAACTAGTTTTCAAAGGAGATGGAAAAGAAATGCAATCTGATTCAATTTTTTTTTTTTAAATATATTTAGAATCTACAGACAAAATGTCACAAATCACTAGTTTGCATCATCTAAATTCCTCATGGTTTAGAAGCTATAGGTGCCTAAAAGTGAAGATTTAGTTAAAAAAATTAGTTCAATGTCTAGTTTGGCCAAAAATTGTAAACCGGTATTGTGGGATCATCCACGGAGAAAAACATGAAGATAATGATAAGGTTTAACACTAAAATCATGCACGGGTCTTCTACCACCCTTTTTATCCTATAAAATTTGGAGTTGAAGGAGCATGGGATTACTAATTCCAATAGGTGTAATTATGATGACGTGAATAAATTCCTCACCAAGGATTGGGTAAATATGTTCCCTTACATTTTTTCTACTTTGTGTTGTGTGCTTAATCTGTTGCTTTTTGTTAAGTTACTCATTGTTTTGGTTGTTTATTGGACTTTTAAGTGCTGTTAATGTGTTGTTTTTGGCCATTCTTGGGCCTATTTTGATATTCCCTAGGGAAATTTTTGTATAGGGTTCAATACCTTCATTTCTTGCTTACTTAATCAAAAAAATTGTAGGTGTCATATATTTCAAGAAATATTATGTCAAAATTTGACACTTTTTTGCTCTTAGCTCTCTTAAGAAACTTACCAGATTATTGTAGATCAGAAGGATTGGAACCCATCAATAATAAAATGATTCCTCCACTAATACTCACCACCCCATATCAATGTTTTCATACCCTTGGTTTTGTCCTGTGAAGTAGAGAATGCAAAATATGGCTATTTGAAACCTTATATTGAATATAGATGAGAAATTTTTACATAATGCATTTACTCTTCAACATGGAAAAATAATTTTGAGGAGGACTATAGTTAAACCCTTCAATAATGAAATTGGTCCTACACTAGCATTCAACCACCCACCACCATTGATTTAGTCCCATGAGGTACACAATACAAAATATGACTCATGCCACCCTTATATTGAACACAAATGAGATATTTTTCAAGAATTCAATCATTAACAGCATGATCAAGTAGTTTAGAGTTAAGATAAAATGAGATAGGTTACTATAATTAGAACCAACATCCACCTATTTGTGTAAATAAAATATTCCTAGGTGCAACACATTCCAAGAAACTCTACGTCAAAGTTGAGCATTTTTTTCCTCTTAAGTGTTTTAAGAGACTTTGATAAGGCATTGTAGCCTAGAATGATTAGGACATAGTAGCAAAAGAAGAGCCTTCTAAAAGAATGAAACTACCCAACTTGATGTTTTTGTACCCTTACTTTAGTATCATGAGGTGTATATGAAAAATATGGATCTTAGAAACTCTTAAACTAAACACAAATGAGGCATTTCGCAAGAATACATTTATTTTTAGAACAATCAATTAATTTGGAATTGAGAAAAAATAAGAAACCTTGTTAATATTATAGTTATACCAAATATTTAATTATAATTATAAATAGAAAATTTTAGGTGCCACAATTTTTTTGAGAAATAATTTACATCAAATTGTGGGACTTTTTCTTTTAATTCTATTAAGAGACTTTACTAGATCACTATAGCTTGAAAGGATATTAAGAGTCATAGTTTTTGTTTTCACCTTTATTTTGGTCCCATGGGTTGTAGAACAAAAACTATGGCTCTTGATAGCCTTACACTAAACTTAAATGATCCATTTTGTAAGAATACATTTATTGTTAGATGCTTAAATGTTTTGGAGTTGAGGGAAACCAAGATATATTATTTTATTTAGACCCAATATCCAATCTTAGGTGTAAATAAAATATTGATAGGTTCCATAGATTATTAAAAATGTTGCATCAAACTTTGACACTTTTTTGCTCTTTGGTCTCTTAAGATACTTTGTCAAATCACTATATCTTGGAAGGGTCAAGACCCAATGGTAATAATAGGAAGAATCTAGTAGCATTCACCCACCCAACTCTAATGTGTTTATATCCTCATTTTTTTTCCATGATGTGTATAATAAAAAATATGGCTCTTGGAACCCTTACACTAAATATAAATGAGAGATTTTCTAAGAATGCATTCATTGTTGGTATAATTAAAAAAATTGTATTGAGGGAAAATAAGATAGGTTATTTTAGTTAGACTCAACATCCACTTGTAGGTGTAAACAAATATTCGTAGTTTCTATGAATTGTAAGAAATGCTCCCTTAAAATTTGGAACTTTTTGCTCTTAGGTTACTTAGATCACTATAGCCTAGAAGGACTAGGACTTATTGGAAATGAAAATAGGCCTCTACTATCATTTACCCACCTAAACTTTTTGTCTTCCTTAATTCGATCCCATGTTGTGAATAATGAAAAATGTGGCACTTGGAAACCTTTCACTTAATTCAAATGAGTTATTTTAGAAGAATGCGTTCATTGTTAGCATAGTGAAATATTTTGGAGTTGAGGGAAATTGAGATAGGTTATTGTATGTAGACTCAACATCCACCTATAGTTATAAGAAATATATTCTTAGGTTCCATAAATTCTAGAAATGCAATAGTAATTTTTTGTATATGTGTGCCCTTCAATCTCCGATGAGACTTTATCAAATCATTGTAGGTCATAAGGAGTAGGACCTTTCAAAAAATAAATGGGACCTCCACTAATATTCACCTACCCATATTTATGTTTTTTCATTCTTGATTCAATCTCATGGGGTGCAAAACATAAATATGGCTCTTGTCACTGTTACATTGAACATATGTAACAACCCCCATTTTATACCTAAAAAATTAATTTAATTTTCAAATTTTATTCTTATTATGTGTTCATTCAACTGTATACTCAGGTAATCATCTATCCATCCAACAAAATATACATACATCCATTAATAGGATAAGCATCTATTTTTCAAACAAGATAGGAATCTATCTATCAAACAAGATAGGAATAATGCTCTAGCCAAAGTCTTAGATTTAGAGATAGTCCATCACTCTAAGTTTCACTAGGGAAAATCCATCACCTTGAGTTTCTTTTAAAAGACTAGGGTTAGTCTATCACCTTAAGTCTCTTCTGAGTATACAATGAATATATTTTATCGTGATATTTATATAAGATATTTTATCTTCCCCTCTCTCATTTTATTAGTTTTCTTAATTGCTTAATCTTGTATTATTGAGTAAATATTTTCTTAAACACTTCCTAGACCCCATCCTCGAATGCCTATGTATTGGAAACATTCTTCATTTCCCAGATTGCCTACATACACCTCTTCCAAACAATATCAAGGTGTAATATATATGTAGTTCTATTCTCTAAGCTAGGTTTGATGTGAACTGATAATGTGGGTACACAACCCTTTCCAGGGCCCATTTTCTATAGATAATTCTTCTACAACTGCTACCTACAAAGGGAAGCAAATAAAGAAATTTGGTCATTATGGCCATTGCTTGTTTATCTAATTTTGTCTAGGTCCTAATCCTATAATTAGCATCACCCTTGCCTAATGTGCCAAATATTATAACAATAAATTTTATGTACAAAAAATAAATATAAAACAAACCAAATTTACACATCTATTATAAAAATCCTATTTGGAGTTCTCTAAGTTTATACTAATGTATTTTGGTTGATTAAATTTATCTTTTTAGTTATTGATCCAAGGGAGATTTATCATCCGGGCTTGGATTTTAATCAACATGGTGCTCCTTATTACTCCTCGATGATTTATAGGGATGATTGCACACATATCATTATTGCAACTGTGTTAGGCTATAGATGCAATAGTTCAAAGCATGACAACATTACTCGTAAATGTGAGCTAAATTCACCATTGATATCAAATGCTAAGTTGCTTTTTTTTTCAAGTCTTCTTTAAGTTTCCTTGAGTATGAAAAAAAAAAATACTAACTACAATTACTTAAAAATAAAGGCTAAACTATTTATTTTTCAAAAATAATAATAATATTAATTCTAATATTTATACTAATAAAACAAATAAAACTACTAATTTATTTGAAAAGAAATAAAACTAATACTAATTTATTGAAATCTCCTCGTTTATGGGGTTGGAGAGGTTAATCTTCCCAAGGTTGTTTGAAAAGATATAAAATGGTTTCCATTGGAGGAAGGATGGATCAAAATCAACTTTGATGGGGTTGCAAGAGGTGACCCCGGGGTAGCAGGTGCAAGATGCGTTGCTAGAGACCATGTAGGAAGGACGATAAAAGTGAGAGGGAAGAAGATTGGTTGCACAATAAATAATGGCCGCTATCGCGTGAATATAGTCATTGCATCCATGTTTTTGGCTATGCTTTTGGATGCTGGGGAAGCAGAGGATGTGGTTGAGGCATACATTACTAACAGATACTCTAATATCATTTTAGAACAATAAATGGAAGATGTAGAAAATAAGAGAATATGATCTCATTAATATACAAAGATCATTATAATATTTCCAGATTTCTTATTACAAATAGATTTTTTATTAGCAAGATTGTACAAGGTGCAAGCTAAGAGTATATGCCTATTTTCTTTTCCAAAATCTTGGAATTACAAGCTAGACCTTAAGCACACTTGGCTTCCTAAGACTCTAGAGACCACTCCTACTCCATATGCCAAACACTAAATGCCTCAAAGGAGCTTCTAAGGCTTTATTTATAGGAAATAGAGGTCAAGTGGTAGTTGGAAGTATGTGGTAAATGAGAGTGGTGGATGTGCACATGGTAGATGGGTATGGTAGATGAGAGAGGTAGATGGAGTACTTTGGTAAGTGGAATTTGGAAATTAGTGGATAGTGGAGTGGTAGGTGGAGTATTTTGGTAAGTGAAATTTGAAATTAGTGGATAATGGAGTGGTAGGTGAAGTACTCTGGTACTTGACATTTGGAGTGTAGTGCTTTTTTATTTGTTTAGTAAATATTAATATATTGTCATAATACTAATACTAGTGGAAACATATTTGTCCATAAATATTAAAAATATGAAATAATATTAATATTTTATCACTTATTGTCACTTTTTTATGTAATCGTATAGTGAGAATGGTCCACTTAACACCCATAAGTGGCTACAAGGATCTTTCTTTTTAAATAGGTTTGCATTATGTTATCAAATCTTAACATGCTTGACATCTGATACTAACAAACCCATGTGGTAGTTAATTTTCTTCGTGGATATATAATGGAGGTGGTAAGAGAGTATCTGAAAAAGTTTTAAAAAAAATCATCCCAGTCAGATGTATAAGCATAAAAAACATAAATGACTAGGTGATCCTACAAAATTGCAAAAATGCTCCTATGATTTTTTTTTGCTTTTAGGGGTTCACACGAACTAGGGTGTTCGAATGAACCCAAAAGGGGTTTGAATGGACCCTGGTTCAAGCAAACCCTATTAAATGATGGGACCCACTTTTTTGCATTTTTTAATAATGAAGACAATGGAAAATTGAATACAAGGAGAGGTTCGCTCAAACTAAGGTTCATTTGAACCCTAGTTCTAGCAAACCTCCAAGGGGGGTTCATTCAAACCCCCCTTTTTCCCCCGTCCCCCCCTCTTGCACCAAATTTCTATAGAATTTTTCCCTTTGAAGCTTAGGTTGAGGATGAAAATGGAGGAGACTTCACAGACCCAACTGGATGATGGTAGTTGTTAGAATGAGCTATCCATCGAATATAAGTTTAATATGTTTTGTTTTTATTATATTTTTTATTTTTTAGTTTGATTAAACATAGGTTATTCATTGAAAATCAAGCTCTCTGTTCTACACATTGTTGATGGTGTTTTCTACACAACAACAACTCAGATAGAATATGATATCCTATCTCTCTTGAAAGGTATATCTCTATCAACATTCCTCAAGAGATAACCCCAAGGTCTCTAATGTCAGGTCTTGACAAATGTAGTGAAACAACTCAGAGATAATGTGAAAATTTTGGTTTTCCACAAAGGGCCTTACACACAAATACTGGAACCTCTTAAATTCATCGGATATGACAATACATTGATGCTTGCAAGTCCTAAACTATCCCATATTTAAAAGAAATGATAAAAGAGATAAGGGTTTTAGAGAAATCTAAATCCAATTACTAGAATCAGTTGTGAAAACAACAGAACACTTAAAGTGGACCAAACCCTTTAAACCAATTTATGCTAAACCCAGATTACCCTACAATATTATAAAAATTGTGCTATCTTCTAAGGTATTTAAGATTTTTAGATTGTAAAGCATTCAGATGTTATTCCAAGTATAGCATTAAAATGAACAAACACTTCACAATTGAACTAAGCACATAAGATATGGGCCCAGGCTAACTTGGCACAACTAGCCACATTCAACAAGAAGCTAAAAGTATGGACCAAGGGCTGCTCAAACACTTCAAATTTTCCACCATAAACACAACTAAAACGTAAATATATCTAAAATTACCTAGAAAGTGACTTACTTAAAGCAAACTTCTAAAATCTAAAATACAAGAATCACTAGAACCATGCACAGATGAATAACACAATGAAGAACACCAAATAACAATGCCTTATTTGTATTTGCTTCACCAAAATTTGCAACAATTCAAATTTCTAGTATCTCAAGTATTACAGGGCTCTCTAATGCCTTAGCTAGACTTCTAGCACTTTCTCCAAATGTCTAACCTTAATAAATGAGGGAGGAACCCCTATTTATAGCAATTACAATTAGGGCGACCCAAATTAGGGTTTACAAGTTAGGGCAGCCAAAAATTCCCTCCCAATTTTTAAGTTCAAAATATACATTAAAATAATGGAGGTTGGCCTCCAAAGTTGACTTTTAGCATTAAATACTTGTCAGGCACGAAATCTAAGCTACCTCCGACCTATCTCACAAACAAAATTGGCATTTAATGGCCCATTCTCCTAGGCCGTCAAGCTGGGTCGCCCATATCTCCTTCACCTACCCCATTTTTGCTATTAATTTCTTTTATTTTTGACAAGTCTGGATCCATGTCAACTTGAATTAGGGTAGCTATCACATTAATTCTAGCCCCAACTGAGTTTAATTTTGCCTCATACTTGGCTAAGACTATCTCCTAGTCAGCATACAATCCTTGATACCTATCCAAACAAGAAATGTAAATAGCAACATCCTCCAATTGGTCCTTGACAACTGGACCTTCTACATTTGGGGAGTATACTTCATGCCACCATTGTTGCAATTGTTCCACATTCAAGTCCTTTTGTCTAAATTTCTTCCTTCCTGTAACGATTTCTAGAAAGGTAGTGCAACTGTCGAAGACCTTTTTTACCTTGACCTATGCCTTGGACAACTTTTTGGGTGCTTTTATCCTGACCTCATTCTTGAAGTTGAATGCCTCTACCCACTTCATTGCATTGTGTGTATCCTAGATGGTGATGGTACCTTCCTTAATAAGGGGTTTCTACGGGGATGGCAAGGATTTTCTCCAACTCCTTGACTACTATATCATCAGGTGGCTGTTTATAGTCATCGATAAAATAAGTTATAACCTTGGAGAGGAAAGATGACTTCTCATAGAATGGAAACACCTTTTCTATCATTTCATCCCTTCTGTCACTGACACTCTGCAACCATTCTTGTGTGTCCTTGTTGAAGCTTTTAACCTTTCAATTTTTGAAATTGCCTCCTTAGAAAACAATCCTTTTGGAAAGGAGGAACCTTCACTACTTTGGGTTTATAGAGGTTTAATCAAATGTTGGATGTACCTGTGTACCTCTCTCAACTACTTCTACAACTCCTTTTTTTCTATTGTATCTTTGTCTAATCTTCTCATAATTGCTTGAGAAGATTCTTGAAAGTCTTCCTTCTCCTGCTCTTTCATGGCTAGACCCAAATTGATAGTTTGTACCTTGAAGTTTGTGAGTCTCAGTTCATCCTTGTACTTATTTTTAGGAGGAACAACAACATGGACAATCCTGTTATTGAATTCATCCCTTACGAACTTAGAGACCATTCTAGCTCTCTTTCTTTCCTTCGGCTGCCCCCATTTTTCCAACAACTTGTCCCAACTTGGAGTTTCATCCTCCACAATAATCTCTTTCTGTTTCAGTCTCTTCTCCAACCAACCTGGGGCAACAAGCTTTTCCATTTTGGTTCTACTACTGCCTTTCTCCACCATCTTTATCTTCAGGCTACTCCTTTGAATGTGGTACATCAGCATGCTCACTGATTCGAGGCTGAGAGGGCATCTCCACCATGACCTCGGAGGCAATCTCCTTGATAATTTATTTTCTCTATCCCAGTTCCTTGGCCAAATAACTTAATTTCCCATCCTTGGGCATAGATACCTCCTCACTTTGTGTCTCTTCATTAGGATTTTCAAATGGGCCCTCTTCTCTGCCTAAATTCTCATGTTCTTTTGGAGCCTTACCTTCTTGTACATTCTGCATTAGGGATAGAGAGGGTGAATTAGCCCCTACAATTTCCTTTTTTGCTTCCTTTGTGGGATTCTTAGTAGGGGTCTCTTCAGCATGTGAATTTTCAACTCCAACTCTCACTTTCCATACAGGAGACACCCTTTGCTTTGGTGAATTCCTTCTTACATACACTTGTGGCTTCTCCCCGGAGCTATCAATCTCAACAAACTTGGGAGGGGTAACTAAACCCTCATAAGTCTTTGCTTTCTTAGCTAGTTTTTACCATTCAGTTACCAACTTTCTTTTCTCAACAGGTTGGGGAGTCTTCTCTCCTTCCTCAATGGCTTCTCCAAAAGTCTTCTTTGTCTTTTGTGGAGTCTGCTTCTTAGTTTTCTTAGTTTTCCCTTGACTTCTCATTCTCCTTTTTAATTTTAGGGGTCTTGGTTCCTCTTGTTCTTCCCCGTGTGAAGTCTTTGTAGTATCATCCTTGGTTGCCTCGGTGTCATCCTCAAAATGGGATTCAAGGTTCCCCATTAGGTCATAGGTGAATTGGGCACCATTTGCTTGCAACTCTACAACCTTGTGCTTGACCCATAGTTTAGAGTACCTCTTCATAGGCTTAGTTATCTAATCAAGTCAACCACCTCCTCTTCTGACCGATTCACTGATGGCAGGGGTTGATTTCTATATGGCTCATAATCATGGTATTGTATAAGATCTCCTTCATCTTCATCGACATGATCTAACACTTGGTCTACCTTGTAGAGCCTGATAAGTTTCAAGGGAATCCTAGAATACTTTCTCTTTATCACCTCAAATTCATCTCTGTAATTTTCTCAGTAATCCTCAATGTGATCAATGTGCCTATACTCTCTACTAGCCTATTTCTGTGCCTTTCCATAAGGATCAAAGTTGTCCTGGTTGGTATGTGAATACAACTCATATTGTGCCATCTCCTTCTCTGAATACTATGCACTTTGGAGATTGGGGAAGGATTCAAGAGTGCCAATCTTCAATGGGAATTCATCTGTGAGCCCTTTCCTATGCATGCCCTACAACATTGTCTCGAATGCAACCATTTGCCTCATCAACTCCAACAAGATGAGTTTGTTTGTGGGATACCTCATCAATTTGATTGGAACTACAGGAGATCCTTGTACCTTGATGTAGGAAAACCTCTAAAACTGTATGAACCATTGTCCATACTTTCTAATTAGCTCCATTGCTTATGCATAAATTCTTAAATGGAGGGCACCTTGTAGTAATCTAGGGATGTACATGAAGGAGGAATCGTTGGCCCTCCTATAGTTTGAAGTCATATATTAGAGTTGAGGGTAAATGTTCCATACCCTGTCTTTGTCGAGAGTCCCTCTACAACTCAGACCCCTGTACTTGTTCTTACTAGCGAACATGTAGACAAGATAAGATGTCATCGTGAACACATGGTTGTCTTGGAAACTCCTTAGTTGCTTGTCCAAATTATCACTCAAGATACCTACCTGATGGTAATGCTTTCCTCCCATAATTTGAGTGATAGGATAAAACATCCAAGTCCTGAAGGTGAACGCCTCCTCTAATCCCATTACTCTACCTAGGAGTGTGATGATATCATGGTACTCCATCTTGAAATCACTCCTATGTAATTGCTTTAGGAGCTTGGAATAGTGAGGCTTTGGCTTGGCAATCCATGAACTGTTCATCCTATCTAGAGCCCTGGAGACATCCTTGGCATAGAATTACTCTGCTTCCTGGACATTGATCTCTTTGATGAGTTTGTGGTGGGAAGCAATATTGAAGACTTCAGTAATGGATTTCTCAGTCAAGTTAGCCATGACACTTCCTTGTGGGCCCACTATTATCCTTTTGTCAGCATCATAGTGCTTTGCACATTCTAGCACCAATTTTGGGCACAATAATGTGGGTGGAAACCCTACTGCCTGAGCCAAGTCAATATGTGTAATGACTTGGGCCAACTGGATTGCATTTCCAAGCATTCTCTATTGTAAATCGTCATAATCTACATGCCCCATATTGCTGTTAGCTATCCATGACCATTTAGAGGGGATTCTTGACTCTGGCCATATTCCTTTGAAGTCATACTTCATTATTTCAATTATTCTTTTTCCTTCTTCCTGCGCATGTGTAGCCTTTGACTTAGAAGTCTTCCCAGGACTCACCTCTACCTGTATCTATTAGAAAACAAGATAATCATTGTGATGCCAATCATTAGTGAAATCATAAGTGAAAGCAAATAGAGAAAATAAACATTAAAGGCCTTTTATTCATCTTAAGAATTCAAGTTAATTACTCACAAACCAATGCATTTCAAAGTTTTGAAGCCTTGGGGAATTTTTGAAAAATCTGCCATAGGGCGGATTTTACGCAAGAAATTGAGTTCGAAGATTTCCTGATTGAGTGAATTTCCTGCAAGAACTAGAGTTCGGGGAATTCTAGGTAAGAGGAAATTTCTGAAAATCAAACTAGATGCGAAAATTCTAAGCTGCAAATCTACCCTTTAGCTTCATTCAATGACATTTCGTCTAAGGGTCAAGTTGATCTTCTAGATTTTAAGGGCTTTAGGAGATCCAAGAGGAGTTGGTGGAAAATCTGAAGGGGCTCGGATTCTCCGTAGGATTAGGGCTCAAGGATTCCAATCCAGGGTAGTATTTCCAAAAGCTTGGCTAAGTGTGCATTTTCAAGTCTTGGAATTTACTTAGCTCTATGTTGGGTGATCTCATGACACCATTTTAAGCCCTTCGCCATTCTTTGTGCCTCTTTCAAAGTTTCCCCACTCTAACAGATTCGTAGAATCCGGGGCTAGGTGATTTTTCTGAAGGAAATTCCTTCAGAGATTTTGCAGTGGGGAGAAATCTCCAAGTGCCAAGATGTCCTATAAATTCTTCCCTTAGTCTAAGTTAAGTTGTTCTAGTTCTATCTTGAAATAAACTTAGATGTGGTGGATAGCAGATTTGCCTCGGGAGCTAGCTTGATGGAAGGATCTGGGGAATCTAAGGCACTCACAGAATCTCTGAAGGATTAACCTTTGGAAATTTTGAGGGGCCTTGAATTTCCTGAGGTGATCCAGACCTTCATGTTTCGATTGACTTCTCTCTCTTGCACAAACTCCTCGTGATCTCCCCCTTTCACAGCTAGGACTCATACTTGATCGTGGGAGGGAAAAGTTAGTTTTTGGACATTGGGGTGATAGGTGGATTTGGGGAATTTTGGAGGCACTAGAATCTCCAAAGGATTAACCTTTAGAAATTTTGAGGTGCCTCAGAATTCCCAAGGCGGTTGCAACTTAGCGAGTATTCTTCGTGGTGTTAGCATCTGACGTGGAGTCCAAGTGACTTCCCCATCATTATGCCTTCTGCACATCATGACTCCCCACCTTTATTCAAGGATTGACACTGGCCTCCTCATCCCACCGATCGGACCAAGGCATTATCACACGCTACCCCATTCCCCTCATTGGGCTGGAGACCAAAGCTAGTTAGGGCATGATATTAAGGTTAACATGAACCCTCTTAGCAGTAAATCGTCACATAATCACTCTGGCTTATTGACCCAGATTGTAACTTGAATGGAATTTGAAGAAAGTGCTATCTCTTATGATCACATCATGCAGAGCATGAAACCCTAGCACATGATGGAGAAGATGAGGACAAAGGTTACCCTAGCACATGAGACTATGATAAAATCATGACGAAACTGAAAAAATGACTATAATTCTCCCCACAAGACACATTCAAATGCATGCAATCAAAGAAAGAGCTCACTCACAAAGAATTTCACAATTAAAACTAGAAAAGCACCAAGATCATAATAAAATTGCAATGCAGAGTTGATTTAAGGCATAAAATCATGAAATAAAAGGTGAAAACCCTACCTTCAATGCGAGCACTCCAGGAAACGAGAGGTGTGAATGCACCTTCAGATGGAAATTGAAAGCCACACGAATTTTCACAATCTCCAAATGCACCAGTCAATCGATGAGGAAGAATGAGTTTTAAATGCACTATGCCTAGAAAACACAATGGTGAAATGACACTCAAATGTCCCTTACATAATCAACCAAAATCACATTAAATGCACTTACCCACCCTTCACGCCAAGGGATGTTGTTCAAGGATTTAGAAAAGTGACCACGAGGTGGATTCGGGGAATCTGAGCTGGACTGGATTCTTTGAAGAATTAGATATCAGAAATTTCAAGCCACCTCAGATTTCCTGAGATGACCCATCACTTGGGGAATCCAAGTTAGGGTGAAATTCTGAAGATCTCCCATACTTAGCCAGTTTCACTTGCCAATTGAATCTCAGGTGAGGGCCATAGATTCCATTGATGTCGTGAGATCTAAGAGTTGCAAATAACACATCCTAAGTGCAAATAGGTTAATCTCTCGAAGTGAAGCAAAAAGCCACACGAAAATTTACAATCTCCAAATGCACTAGCCAATCGATGAGGAAGAATTAGTTTTGAATGCACTATGCCCATAACACACAATGGAAAAATGACACTTGAATGTCCCTTAAATAACTGACCAAAATTGCATTAAATTCACTTACCCACCTTTCGCGCCAAGGGATGTTGTTCAAGGGTTTAGAAAAGTGACCACGAGGTGGATTTGGGGAATCTGAGCTAGACCAGATTCTCTGAAGAACTGGATATCAGAAATTCCAAGCCACCTTGGATTTCCCGAGATGACCCATCACTCGTGAAATCTGAATTAGGGTGAAATCCCCAAAGACCTCCTATACTTAGCCAATTTCACTTGCTAGTTGAATCCCAGGTGAGGGCCATAGATTCCATTGATGTCGTGAGATCTAAGAGTTGAAAATAACACACCCTAAGTGTAGATAGGTTAATCTCTCCAAGTGAATCAAAAATCCAAAACTTAGAGGAACCCATCCCTTAAGGGGAGAAGGGTGAAACCTACAACAAAGCGAGAACGAAAGTAATCAAAGAGGGGGTCCCCACCTCTGGTGGGGCATGTGTGCAAAAGTACACAACAAATGGCGACTCCGCTAGGGAAATGCTCTAGAAAATTTTGATAACAAACTGGAATTAGGAACCCAAAATTCTTGGTTTTGGTCCTCCCATCAGGTCACCTCTAAAGTAGAGTTTCAAAATTGATGGACAAGATAGTCCTTCCTATCCTGGGAGTCAAAGTGTGTGCATATGCATTCATTACCTTCCCTCAACTGATGCAAGGAAACCAAGGTTGGTCGGGTTAAGCTATGCAAAGATTCTATCTTCAAAAGCATCCTGGATAGATCCTAGTTGCGAGACAGGCATCCATAGCCCCGACGAGGTTATCACTGTGATTCTCCTGAACATAGCTCCACTGCCAGCTAGGTGTCCATAGCCCTGGTGGAGTTATTCAAATCCCCCTGATGAGTTGAATTTTCCTTTTGATATTCAATACTTTTCTTTTTCTTCCTCTTTTTGATATTCTTTTTCTTTTTTTTACTTCTTTTTGTTTCAACCTATGAACAATGAAGTTCACACTTAGGGCTAAGAACTATAGTGACGCTAAAGCAGAAATAAGATTTTTCACCTAACCAGACCTTCCAAGGAGTCCTTAACAACCTTAGGATTCTTAAGATGTGTGAATAATTATAAGACTCAAGCACATGCAGGACTAGCTAAATCCAGGGATTCATCCACTTTGAATGTTTAGCACATGTGACATCGAGTAAAGGGCCTCTACCAACCTGTTCTGGAAGGATGATTAAAGTTTGTAAAGGAAATACTAAGAACAAACCCACATAATGAAAAAGGTTGTTGTGCAATTACAACACCTTACCCCAAACCAGAAGGCAGAGAAACCTCCAAGCCAAAGTGAAGCAACAAGGAAAACCACCTACACTAACCAAAAGCAAAAAGTGATAGCAAAAACCTACTTTAACTATTTACAAGGGTGAGATGGAAACAACTGAAGCAAGAAAGTAATGCTTCAAATGTTTCCCATTGATAGGCAATGGGACGTCCTCTTCGGTGAGAGTCTTAAGGCAAAAAGCATTGTCTCCTAGGATCTCATAAATTTGATAGGGTCCAAGCCATAGCTTGTTGAACTTACCGTGCTCCCCTTTCTTTTCATGTGCCTTATCCCAATAGAGAACCAGGTCTAAAATTTGAAAGGCTTTAACCTTAGCCTTATGGTCGAACCACGTTTTAACAATACCCTATGCTTGGCAAAGTTTTTCAAGGATGCATCCCTCTTTTCTTCTAGTTGTAACAATTCAGCCAGACGAGCCTCTAAATTCTCTCCTTCCTTGTAATACTCATTAATGAATTGAAGAGTGGGAATCCTTAACTGGATAGGAAATACAGGCTCAAAGCCATACACTAGGTGATATGGGGATGTTCCTAGGGATGTTTTCTTTTGTGTATGATCTTCCCACAGGGAAAATCTCAACTGGGTATGCCAATCCTTAGGATTCCTCTCTAGCAACTTACAAAACATAGTCAAGAGATTCTTGTTAGTGGATTCAGTGAGACCTTTCCCTTGAGGGTAATTGTTTGAGGAAAACTTAATAACTATACCATGATCAAACGCCCAACCCAAGAATTTCAAAGAAGAAAATGCAAAACCACTATCACATACTAAAGCAAAAGGACAACCAAAACAATTAATTATACCCGACTCGAGGAAATTGTTCACTACCTCAGCAGTACACTGCTTGCAAGCGATAGCTTTAGTCCATCTAGTGAAATAATCAGTAACAGTAAGAATATACCTATGTCTTGTAGAGAATGGTGGATTGATTGGTTCAATGAAATCCATACCCCATTGCACAAAGGGTTTCATCTCGATAACAGGCTAAAGCGGAAGAGAAAAATGTTTCTCCTCCATAGCACATGTCTGGAATTCATGACAGGTCCTCACATGGTTATGAGGATCCTTGAAAAAGGTGGGCTAGTAATAACCTACCCTCAGGATCTAGTGTGTAGTGGCGGGTCTAGAACCATGGCCTGTACCATACTTTTCATGAAAATTTGTCATCGCGGAGTTGCTTCTTCTTTTCCCAAGCATCGTAGATAGATTCCCTCATGGTTCTTCTTGTACAAAATTCCTCCTTGCAACATGCAACTCTCACTCTTCAAGTGAAAGACCCTTCGCTGCACAGTATTCAAATGATTAGGACACTTCTAATTCAACAAATAATACATGATATCATCATACCATTCATACCATTCATCTGGAGACAAATCCTCAAGATGGTACTGTTGTGCAACAATCTCTAGACTTGTTTCAACCATAGTCTATGTTAGAGCCTGTCCCCTCAACACCTTCATAGGATGAATTTCTAGATCAAACTCTTGTAGCATGGTAACCCACTTAGCTCTTCTTTCTCCCATCTCATTCTGCATCAACAGGAGCTTCATGGATGGATCAGGTACAATGGCAAAAACCTTATTCCTCAAGCTGTAATGCCTGAACTTCTTAACACCTCAAACTAAAGCATAAGCTTATTTCTCCACATTTAGATATCTTAGTTCCGTGTCTCTGAGAAGAACACTCATAAAAGCTATAGGGTGTTCATTTACCTCATCTTATTTTTGCGTTAACATGCTTGCACAAGAATGATCAGATGCAAAATAATATATATAGAAGGGCTTCTGATAATTGGGACTTACCAACACTAGAGCGACAACTATAGCCATCTTAATTTCATCAAATGCTTGTTTAGCCTCAACATTCCATTCCACCTTGGAATCTTGCTTCAGCATAACATTTAGTGGTTTCACAATTTCTGCAAATCCTATGATAAACTTCTAGACAAAGTTAATCTTCCCAAAGAAATATTTCATCTCCTTCTTGTTGGCAGGTGTTTGAATTTTTAGGATAGCCTGAATTTTGTCAGGGTCAATTGAGATGTCATGTTTCGAGATAACATGTCCCAAGAGTTTTCCTTCAGTTACCCCAAATATGCACTTCTTGGGGTTAAGTGAGATGTTGAATTCTCTGCATCTTTGGAATACTTTGCACATAACTGCAATGTGATCACCTCTGTTCTTGGAGAAAACTATCAAATTGTCCATATAGATGATGATACATTTTCCTATGATGTCCTTACAAGCAATATCCATCACTCTTTAGAATGTGGCCCCTGCATTGATTAGCCCAAAGGGCATCCTTCTGTATGCAAATGTGCCCCACTTGGTGGTGAAGGCCGTCTTATTCCTATCTTCATATTGTACCATAACTTGATTGTAACCAAAGTAACTGTCTAAGAAGGACATAATTGAGATCCATTCCCAATTTGAAGAACCTCATCCAAGGAAGGAACTAGGTAGTTATCCTTTTCAGATGCTTGATTAAGATTTTTGAAGTCAACACATAATCTGATCTCTCCATTTTTCTTCCAGACGAGGACCAAATTAGCCACCCACGTCGAGTGCCTAACTGGGAATATGATTCGAGCGAATAGGTATTTTCTGCACCTCTTTCTAAATGATCAGTTCCAACAAGGAATTTATGGGCCTTTGCCTTTTCCAAAAAGATTTTTCTCCTAGCTTCAAGGGAATGGTGTGTTATGATGGAGGTGTCATAAGTCTTTAGATCTTCATAGCTCCATGCTATAACATCTTGGTAAGCAAGTAATGCATCTATTAAAATTTTCCTTTCTTCTAGGGTACATACCTTTCCAATGTACATGTTCTTAACATCCTCGAGAGTGCCCATGTTGTAGGTATCACACTGGGTGTCTATGGAATCTGGCTTTATATGCTGATCTTGGTCCTTTATCCTATCAAGGTCAAAAATCCTCTCCAACTACACCATCCCTCTTGGGATTATGTTCATATTCAAATTAAGAACTTCTTCCATATCCAACTCTTCCTCTTGAGGTTCCATCTCATCGATCACTTGTGAAGTGAACACATCAGAATTGGTTAGGAAATCTAGGATGTGCTTGTAGTCTTTGAATACTTGGAAGTTTGCAACATTGTCAAGTACAGAAGGGACTGGTATTAATTCAACAGTGAACTTCTTTAATCTAGATAAGGATAGAGGTTCCAATGTACTAGCAGATTGGGCCAAAGCATCTGCAGTGTGGTTCTTATCTCTTAGAATTAGTTGGATGTTAAATGCATCGAAACCTTTGATCAAATCCCACACTCTGTGCCAATAGTTAGTCATTCTCCTGTCATGACAAGAATATTTCCTTCTGACCTGCTTCACTACGAACTTAGAGTCTCCAAATACTTGCAATATATTAACATTCTTCCTCAGTGCCATCAACAACCTGTGGATTAGAGTCTTGTATTTGACAACATTATTGGTGCACTGAAATTGTAACCTATGAGCAGCAAAGAAGGTTTTCCCTGTCAGACTTATCAATTTGAACCCGACTCCCACACCTTCTTTACACTTTGATCCATCAAATCGTAGAGTCCAAATTTTAGGAAGTGAAATACCTTTAGAATCTTTGATGCTCCCACTCCTGCAAGGGGAAGGGTCATCTTTCCTAACTATCTCTTTCCCTTTTTTGTCTTGGTATACTTCCTGCACTTCAGGCCCAATTTTTGAAGGTGAACCAGTATATTTCTTGATCTACTCGACTGTGGTCTGGCAAAGATGACTCGAACTCAGGGTGAGAAGCATTGTGCACCCTACACCAGTTAGGAAGCAATAATTCTTCCACTCTTGCAAGGGGAAGGGTCATCTTGCCTGACTATCTCTATCCCTTTGCTCCCACTCCTGCAAGGGGAAGGGTCATCTAGCCTGACTATCTCTTTCCCTTTTCTATCTTGGTATACTTCCTATGCTTTAGGCCTAATTGTTGAAGGTGAACCAGTATATTTCTTGATCTACTCAACCGCGGTCTAGAAAAGATGACTCAAACCTAAGGTGAGAAGAATTGTGCACCCTACACCAGTTAGGAAGAAATAATTCTTCAAAGTCCATTTGTCTCCCCAAACTTACCTGGTCTTCCATTCATTTATGAATAAAATCCCATAAATTATGAAACAATCCAAGATTACTATCACCCAATTCAGAATGTTGATCATTTTCTGTCATCGCCCTAGTGCTCCCAGAAGATTGAGTTGAATCTCTAGGTATGTCCTGCATCATAAACACCTCCTCTACCTCTGGATCTTGGATGATAGTTACTAGGACATAGTTTCCCAAACTTTCTTTAGAAATCAACACTTAATTGGAGGTGTTTTGATATTCAATAACCAAGTACTTAAGTCTAGGTTCCCTCTCAATCCTAATCTAATTTTGGACTCCCTTCAGAGGAAACCACATGTGGGAGTGATCAGTTGAAGTTTATCCATTAAGGACTCTCATGAAATCTCAGCCAAGGATCATTCCTAGGCATTAGGTATATCAGCCACCTGGATGTTAATAACCTGTTGCACTCTTGGGTCCAATGCTACTTGTATTAGGATCATGTTTAGTTCCCCTATCACACTCACCTCAGTTTTATCTAATTGAGTCACTTTTTCATTGAGAGGGAGCAAGGGTGATACCTAGGGATTTGCAAACAAAGAATGACATCACATTCATAGATGCACCATAATCCAACAAACAATTGTGCAATTTTTTTCCAAAGATTCAAATGGAAATCAGGAAAGGAGGAGTATCTTGCTTGGTTTGGAACAAACTTACCAAAGAATCAACATTATCCACTTGGATCTTGACCTTCTCCTTACTCCTATCCTTTTTCTGTGCTTGTGATTGCTGCTGTCTGCTGAGTATTCTGACTTGAGGTTGAATAGGAATTCTGTGTTTTTTCAGATGTATCTTTAACCAAGGGTTCTGTAAAGACAACCCTCTTAGCACCAAGGTAATATGAGAACTTCGTGGATGATTGATCATTTAATGATCCTAATACAACACTCTGAATAGTAGAAACTTGCAATAGTTCAAAGGTTGAGAGAATAACCTTTACTTTCTTCAGTTCTTCTGCTCTATTTTCTCCCATTTGGAACATAGTCATATCAGATTGACTACTCCTTGATGACATCCCTTGTTGATCCTCGGTAGCTTCTCCCTTAGATGCATCAGAAGACCCTCCTTTAGAGAAATACTACCTTGATACATGAGGGTATGAAGGGTTGTTACTGGCATTAGGATCAGGAGTACTAAAATTGTTAAGAGGAGTAGAAGTGGTGAATTGTCCACTGGCCTGCCTATTCCTCAGTTCATATGGCCTAGTCCTCTGATGGAATATTTGTACTTCATCAATTCTATATTCTTATTCATCTAAAGGACCATTATCAATAGCCCCATCAGTTTCAAATAGCTCTGATATTGACTCCCCGTTATACACTTGTTCTGATTCTACACTTTCCCTTGAGGATTCTTCTTCAGGCCCATTCTCTTCTCCACTGGGAAAAGGAGCATGGTTCAACACCAATACCAGAGAGTCATAAGGGTTTAAAGGTACTATTTTTTGACCATACGAGGGACCTCATATAACATACTACACCTCCATCTAGAAAATTGCAGCAATAGTTTGGAACTCAGGACAACCAAACTTTGAATGTTGGGTTGTTTTGTGAAGTCGACAGTATCCCCTAAGAGCAAATTCTGCTAAGAGGACTGTGATAGTAGTTATTTTCAGATTGCTGGGTTGTTCCAATGGTGTTGGAACTCCTCCATTGTTAGGCCTGGTGTTCCATGCCCTATTTTACCTTGGTGGTTGTCTCCTATCAAAGTTTTGTCTTGATGACTGACCTTTGTCATAACCTTGATTATATCCTTGCCTAGATTCCCAACTGTCTCTATTATAACCATAATCTCTAATGTCTTGGTTATCCCTATTGTAGTTAGATTGGATGCTTCATTGGGAAGCTTGTAATTGGTTGTTTTGATTCCTTAAGTAAGTCACCTTAGTAGACAACTTCTTAACTTTTTCCATTAGTTCATCCAATCTTTCCTTGTCTGAGTTGCTTGATGCAAACCCAAAATTTGCAAAATTTTGTAGATAGACTACATTAGAACCCTGGTTCAAAGATTGATTTAACACCTTAGAATTCTATAGATAAATTGGGATGTTGGCTTGCTATTGAGGAAAGGATGTTTGACTCGCATTATGTGAATAATTTGGTATAGCAGAAGCTTGATTCAGAGGGGGTCCTAGATGGGGAACTATAGGCACTTGTGGAACTGGGTTCATAATTGGAGTCTGATTGCTTATTGCTTGATTAATGGCTTGGACTTGTCCTGGGTGAACGATAGGCCTAATGATGGAAAAGGTCCTGAAAAGTGTTGTCTTAAATCTGTACTTGCCTTAACTACCTCTGTGTATGCATTCAAAAGACTATTAGGGGGATTATGCTTCAACTTGAGGAAAGTAGAAGTCAGGCTATCCAATGCATCATAGTAGACTTCTCTTACTATTGCATCATCCACAACATAGGGTGATTTTAACCTGGTATAAGAATGATGGAACTTGTTATTAAAAGACTCTATTGGTTCATTGACTTCCCTTTTAACCCTAGTGAATTGAAGATATATTTCATTAGCACTGATGGGAATTTTGAACTTGAGTAAAAAGGCATTTTCCAGCAGCCCAACTAGTTATAAAACTATTTGGCAAGTGATTATACTAGTAAAAAGCTTCTTCACCTAGGGAATATGGAAAAATTCTACAGGCAACATCTTTATGGACAATTCCCCTAACCCTTAGGGTAGTTTGGAAAATTTTGATGTGCTCTTCAGTTGTTTTGTTGGGATCACCTACATGAAACTTTGAGTAGAAGTGCTTTGGGTTTTTGGGCATGACATTGTAGTTGTTGAAGAGAAAAGGTGAAGGGTTATTTTCCAAAAAGGCCATTGGTGTTAGTGGAGGTGGGAGTGGTTGATTGGCTTGCACCTGGGGCTGCTAAATGGGTGAGGGATTAGGTTTGGTGGGTGTGCGTTCAGTAGAGGTTGACTCAAAATCTGAAGATGAAGAAGATGATGAAGGATATATGAGTGAAGATGCTAAAGCTCCTCCTCTCTTGGTCCATCTTGACCTAGTTGGAGGCTCTAACCCCTGGAAAGCTCCTTCTGACATTGACTTGGTTTGCCTCCTAAATATTTGAGGAGATATTGATGACAAGAACTGTTCTAGCTTGTTCAATCCACCCTCCTTCTAGCGCCAATCTATTGATGGTGTTTTCTATACAACTCAGATAGAATATGATATCCCATCTATCTTGAAAAGTAAATCTCCATCAACAAGCCTCAAGAGATAACCCCAAGGTATCTAATGTTAGGTCTTGACAAATGTAGTGAAACAACTCAGAGACAATGTGAAAATGTTGGTTTTCCACAAAGGGCCTTACACACAAATATTGGAACCTATTAAATTCATTAGATATGACAATAAATTAATTCTTGCAATTCGTAAATTATCCCAAATTTAAAAGAAATGATAAAAGAGATAAGGGTTTTAGAGAAATCTAAATCCAATTACTAGAATCAGCTGTGAAAAGAACATAACATTCAAAGTGGACCGACCCCTTTAAACCAATTTCTGCTAAACCCAGACTACCCTACAGTATTATAGAAATAGTGCTATTTTCTAAGGTATTTAATATTTTCAGATTGTAAAGCATTCACACATTATTCTAGATATAGCATTAAAATGAAAAAAATGCTCCACAATTGAACTAATCACATAAGACATAGGCCCATGATAACTTTGCATAGCTACCCACATTCAACAAGTAGTTAAAAGTACGGACCAAGGGTTGCTTAAACACTTCAAATTTTCCACCATAAACACAATTGAAACATAAATATATCTAAAATTACCTATAAAGTGACTTACTTAAAGAAAACTTCTAAAATATGAAATACAAGAATCACCAAAACCATGCACAAATGAATAACAAAATGAAAAACACCAAATAACAATGCCTTCTTTGTATTTTCTTCACCAAAATTTTCAACAATTCAAGTTTCAAGTATCTCAAGTATTACAGGGCTCTCTAATGCCTTAGCTAAACTTCTAGCACTTTCTCTAAATGTCTAACCTTAACAAATGAGGGAGGAGCCCCTATTTATAGCAATTACAATTAGGGTGGCCCAAATTAGGGTTTACAAGTTAAGGCAGCCAAGTAGGTCGGCCAAAAATTCCCTCCCAATTTTCAAGTTTAAAATATACATTAAAATAATGGAGGTTGGCCTCTAAAGTCAACTTTTAGCATTAAATACTTGTCAGGCATGAAATACAAGGCACCACCGACCTGTCTCACAATCAAAACTGGAATTTAATGGCCCATTCTCCTAGTCCATCAAGCTGTGTTTCCCATCTCTCCTTCACCTACCCCATTTTTGCTATTAATTTCTTTTATTTTTGACAAGAATAGATCCAAGACAACTGGAATTGGGGTAGCTATCACATTACTTCTGGCACTAGCTGAGTTTAATTCTGCCTCATACTTGGCTAAGATTTTCTCCTAGTCAACATACAATCCTTGATAACTATCTAGACAAGAAATGTAAATAGAAACATCCTTCAATTGGTCCTTGACAACTGGACCTTCTACATTTGGGGAGTATACTTCGTGCCACCATTGCTGCAATTGTTCCACATTCAAGTCCTTTTGTCTGAATTTCTTCCTTCCTGTAATGGTTTCCAGAAAGGTAGTGTAGCTTTCGAAGACCTCTTTTACCTTGACCTGTGCCTTGGACAACTTTTTGGGTTCTTTTGTCTTGACCTCATTCTTGAAGTTGAAAGCCTCTACCCACTCCATTGCATTGTGTGTATCCTGCATGGTGATGAGACCTTCCTTAATCAGGGTTTTTGCGGGGATGGAAAGGACTCTATCGAACTCCTTGACTACTATATCATCAGGCGGTTGTTTACATTCGTTGAGAAAATAAGCTATATCCTTGGAGAGGAAATATGACTTCTCATAGAATGACAACACCTTTTCTATCATTTCATCCCCTCTCTCATTGACACTCTACAACCATTCTTATGTGTCCTTTGCAGAAGCTTTCAACCTTTCAATTTCCAAAACTTCCTCCTTAGACAATAGTCCTTCTGGAAAGGAGAAACCTTCACTACTTTAGGTTTGTAGAGGTTTAATTAGATGTTGGATGTACCTGTGTACCTCTCTCAACTACTTCTGCAACTCCTCTTTTTTGCAGTCTCCTTGTCTAATCTTCTCAGAATTGCTTGAGAAGATTCTTGAAAGTCTTCCTTCTCCTACTCTTTCGTGGTTGGACCCAAGTTGACAATCTGTACCTTGTAGTTTGTGGGCCTCAATTCATCCTTGTACTTATTTTCAGGAGGAACAACAAGGGCCAAATCTCTAGGTATTATTGCAGTAGAGGACAACCGAGAGAGACACAACCATGTAGGAGAGGGATAATAAAAGGGTTGAGTGAGATAGATATAGATAGGAACTTGTCTAGGAGCTCTAGTAGAGCCAATAGAATCAACAGTTAGCATTACATCTTGTACAGGAGACTGCACAAAGGTAGTAGCTTGAGGCTACTACTAAATTTTAGGTGCAGAAAAAAGCCATGGTAGCAACAGGGTTATATGGATCAACTATGGCTGAGGTGTCATATTATAGAACAATTTATCATTGAGACCTATTCCTTGACATTGGCGAAAGTCAAATTTTTGTCACGGGAGTGCCTTGGGACCTACTAGATCAAGAGGTGAGCCCTCTGTAGGGGGTCCATCAAGTAGAGGGGGTCACCAACAATCCTCTCAACAGGAAGATAGGGGAAAGTAGAGGATAGCTCCAGAGAGACAAAAAAATTTCTTGATGTATAACCTGGTTATTGACGTATATTCATGCATGGGCTCGTTTTTGATAGCCTCATGTATATATTTATCACATACTTGACTTGTATCATGATATTTTTTTTTTTTGATATATATGAGATGAATTTTGATGTGATCATGATATGATGTTTTATTTCATTCTTATGATGTTATTCTATGGATGTACTATGATTCTATATGGATGCCTTATGGAGGATGTATGATTATGTATGCAAATGTATATGATTTGTGGATGATTGGATGCATTTATTTTTGTATTTTTGATATAACATGTTATGTATATAGTTGATATGATTTTTCTACAGTCCATGAAGTAAATTATGCTTAGTTTCATATATGTTATGTATATAGTTGGTATGATTTTTCCATAGTACATGAAGTAAATTATGCTTAGTTTCATATATGTTATATATAGAGATATTTTTTTCCTTTCTTTTGTGCTATATTTTTTGAATTTCTTTGTGTACCCTTTTCTGATTCATTTCCTCTCATTTATATTTATTTCTTCTTCTTTTTAATTGTTTGCCTCTTTCATTAATTTACTCTCATTTAATTATAATTTGGGACACCCTTGATCATTTGTTCCCCACCACACCTATTTTTATTGAATTTTTTATTTGTTCTACCCTCCCTCTCCCTCATCTCTTCCCCTTTTTAAGGCCATATTTGTACTCCAATTCTTCACTTTCCTCTTCCTGATAATGGATCACTGAGTGTGATCTGAAAAATTGATCTAAAAACATACATAGTTGAATACAAAATCTTGCTCTAATTTATGTTATGTATATGCAGGAAGTATGTTATGATATGCTAACGGTTTATGGATATGCACTTATTTTGTTATGTCATGATACTTGGATGTTAGTAAGAATTAGATGGAATGTGGATGGAATAATGAGATGGTTCACTGATTAACCTTTCATTTATGTTGATATTAATTCATAATTCCAACAAATCCATAATTATTCTGAGATTTTATTGGATATGGTGACAAGAGAGATGATATTGCTTTGCTTTTAGGAATTTGTCTTAATTCATCATAGCAATCCTTATTTTTGATATAGAGAATAGAAACGATGCACTAAGTTATAAAGAACCAAGGCAACGTTGTATCTAATTCGATGGACTTTGACTTTGCAAACAAATAAGAGTATTCTTGTTCATACCTGACATACAAAAACCTTGTTTGATCATGTGAAAGAATGAGCCATCAACGTAAGGAAACTAATACAAAAAAGGCATGAAGAACCTAATATTTCCTAGCCATTGTTTTACCTGAGACTATCCTGGCACATGCAAGATAAGTATTCACCAAGGTTTTACTACAAGAATATCCAACAAGCACAACAAATCAAAGTATTCAATGTCCCATTTCTTTCTCTCTAAATCATTTTGTTAGACATCACTGAGAGATCATCAGAATGGATCAATAAGATAAATAATAGGAAAAGATTAAAATGAACAAACAGTTAATGTTATTCATATCTATTGCTAAAGATATGTCTTTTGAGGATAAATATCCCTTAATGATATCTGAAATAATGCCCATTATAGGAATGATATATCCTAGGATATACATCGAATGATGAGGTTTGCTAAACTGAATAGGCCATTGATATGGGTTTTATTAACATGTTTGATAATGATCAAGATTTTGATTTTATTTGAAGTTTGTATTTTCGATTTTGATTTTGCATTGATCTTTAATTTTGTTAATAGTTGTATGTGTTTCCATTTGTGTTGCCAAAGGGTGAGGATGATGATCAATTTATTATGGATGAAAGTTTACTATGGGTGAAAGTGAGATGATATGGGCAATTTTTGAGATTTTTGAAATATCTAAATGTTTTTTTTTTTGACATTTTCAAATGTTTTGACACTGTTTTTAGGATTTTTGACTATTTGAATGTTTAAATTTTCCAAGTTATTTGAGGCTGTTTAGGAATTTATGAAAATATTTGATGTTTTTTTTGAATTTTTAGAGTTTTGACCAAGAGGCATGGACCTAAGAGGGACTGACCTAATGCCTCAGGGGCTCATCAATGATGGTCTTGCCTATGTAAGCATACATAGAGACAATGTAGTTAGATAAGTATTTTTGAAATTTTGACTTTTTAGACTTGTTTAGGTGTTTTGAATGATTTGGATGTTTTTGATATTTTTAGATTTTATGAATGTTTTTGGATTTGAAAATGTTTCAGATGTTTAGGTATTTTGAACTTTACAAACTTTTAAATGTTTTTGTGATTTTTCAACTTTACAAGTTTTTGAATGTTTTTGTGATTTTTGAAATTTTTCGAAGCCTTTGGATTTTTGAATATAAAAAATACCTAGATCACAATTTCGATGTCACATTGTGAGATTTTAGATATGGATCAAGAGTTATTGTAAAAAAATAATGCAAGGACCTACCCCTAGTGTCTAGCAATGTTTCCCATTTCTCGAGCAAATCAAGATAGTGAATGAATAAGCATGCAAAGATTTCAATAGAGTTTTAGTAAGCAATAGGATCATTGGGACAATGATAGATATAGGCCATGAAACTTCATGAGATAAGATGGGACCATCGATAAAGACCATGTCAAGAGTTTTTCCATGAGAAAGTTCGAAGTATACACTGAACCTTTGTCAAAATCATGATACTTTGGAAAATCTGGATAAAGACGAATTGGATAGATGGAGGAAACACTAGATTTATCATGAAGGAGATATGATGCTTCCATCTAAAATGGTACACATATAGATGCTCGATTCTACTCATGACACTTATTTACTAGGTTTTCATTATAGTACTTTCCCAAAGCACCACTGAAGTGGTTTTCACTAGAGGACGATTTTTATCTTTACTGTTTTCTTTGTTTTTTTTTTAAATTTTTTTAAAGATTTATGCTCATGTTGAACCACTTGGTGATATTTATGTAGATGTAAATATCATATCATTCCAATGATATCCTACGTGAAGAAGCTACTTTGCTAAGATATAGGTGCTTGAGTGCAACTTTTGAGAATTCGGATCCACCTTCTTGATACTGGTCTTAACCTTGTCTAAGTGCGTACATCATAATAGAGTGCCTTTAGAATCCTTATGATGAAGGGTTACTGCCAACACACAGTCAATGTGAGAATTGGATATCATGAATGATGGAGTGGATGGTGATGTGTGTTGAGGGATATAAGATGGATTAATCGATAGTTTGAAACCTTTGACTAGATCTAAACTTGGGAAGATGAGAAATGATGAGTGAAAAAAAAGTTTTGAGTGGAATTAAGTCCAACCACTTGATATACTTTGTATGTGGCTTGAGAAGCCTATTTTTGTATTCATGGACAAATTTCATGGATAAATTTTCCTTTTGATTTTCCCCCATAGTTTCTTTGACTAATGTAGTTTGATTGGGATGATATTTTTTTGTATTCTTTGGTATCCATTTGTATTTTCTTTGTCCATTTTTCTTCATTGCTTATTGTGCTTCAACAACTTTCTCTTTGTTTTGATTAAAATCTTTGTTTTGATGTTGGTCCCAATTTTTGAATGGAATAATGCATGGTTGATTCATGATATGGCTTGTTGTAGCATTGGAAATGGTTTCATCATAAGGATCTTTCATGCTCCCCATGTTGGTGTTTTCACAAGAAAAAGTTGCCCCCGGTATTATGGAGGGATTACTAACACGCTTTGATTTTGTTGGTGCCGAAAATCCAATTCCTTGCTTCTCAAGATTATCTACTATATTTTTCGATTTCAAGATGTCATGTTTAACAAGACCTAATCCTTTTCCTTGGTAATGTATCCTTTGATAAATGACTACTAAATATGACTTGTCATGGACACCTGATATTACCATTTCTTCCCACTATTCAAGAATGTTAATTGTCTAGACTAATTTCAAGATAGCCTGTTCATGTGAACATATTATTTTTCTTGGATAATGTTGGATATCTTCATACTCAATATCTTGAACTAGAATTTGAGATGTGTCTTTTATTGATGTTGATTCAAAAGATGTCGATGATGCATAGTTCTTGTAATCATCAAGAATTTCTACCATTTCTTACTTTTGTCTGATAATGTCAAGAGTGGGAGACCCTTGGTTTGGATGAAGATCATCTATATGTTCATCAGAAGGGAACATATCATGTATAGTATCTAGGATATCTTTCAAGTTTTGAATGGATTGGAAGATGTTCATCAAATCATGATAATACTTTGGGGAAGTGAGCTCTTCATCTTGACTTATGGTAGAGCAAATGTCACTTATAGATTGGAAAAGATTTTGTAACTCATGATAAGGCTGTGAAGGTATGAGCTCTTGATCTTGACTTGATTCGAAGCTACTTTCATTATACTCAATATTATTTGTTTGACATGACTCTTGGGTAGATGGTATAACATCAATATAAGATTCTTCACAATCTTTAGTAATTATGGATATAGTAAGGGATGCTTCTTGTTTCTTCAAAACTTCTTCAGTATTCTCAATCATGAAGTCATATGAGGGAGAGACATTACAATTTGATGTACATATTTGATACCATTTCGATATGAAACATTGCTGGACACTGTTGATTGAATTTTACTTTTTTTTAAGAAAGTGTCTTGATGCATGTCTGATTCCTCATGCTATGATAGAAAAATAACACTAATGTGTCCTACTGTGTTATCATAGGTATGGTTTGGACTTTTTGAACTTGATTCCTTTACCAAATCCTTTATGTTTCTATGATCAGGCATATGATTCTTATATATCTCTAAATTTTGATTCCTTGATTTTTGATCAACATTGATTTCTCCTTGTTCAATAAGATCTTGAATGAGATGTTTGAGTCTAAAACAATTTTATGTTTTGTGTCCCTTATATTGGTGAAAATCACAATGATCTTCCTCTCTATACCAAGGAGGTTTGACTTGTGGTTCTTGATAATTCTTGAATTCTGGGAGCGTGATAATATTTGACTAAATCAACTTCTTCAACACTATTTCTATAGGTTCCCATAAGGGAGTGAATTGTCGCTGAGGAGTATTATTTTTCCTTGGTAGGTAATTATTTTGTCTTGGTGGTGGTCCTCGTGAAGTGTTGGAATTGTTAACATTTTGTTGATTGTTCTGTTGTGTGTTTTGTGCATTTTTTGGTGCCTTAATCACAACCTTTACATCCACCACACCATCATTAGTAACTATCTTGTTTTTAGCCCAAAATCAGGGTTTGTCGCTAAAACTAGATAGTTGGCATTGAGTTTTTGTAGTTCCCCTAGTAATTAGGGATCGTTCAATGTTGAGACCTTTTGATATGAGCTCCTCAAACATTGTGACACATTGCATTCTCAATTTAAAGGCTAAATCAATTTCCACATTTCCTGCAACGATTTCAACTTGTTGTCTCCCAAGATTAGGCCATTTACTTTTGTTTGCTTTATGTCTCCATAATTGTAAGAATGATCCAAATGTTTCACCCTTGTTTTGTTTAAGGGTATAGAGTTCTTCCAAGGTTACATCTGCATCAATGTTATATGAGAAATATGCCACAAATTGGTCAATAATCTCTTTGAATATCCTAATTCTTGGAGGTAAATGTGACAACCATTCCATTGCTACTCCACCCAAGATTCTTAGGAATAGTCTCATAAGATATGAATCATTGTAAGAGACTTCCATACAAGCAACATAAAAGTCCCTTATGTGTTCTTCTAGATTTCCTCTTCCCTCATACTTGTAAAATTTTGGGATCTCAAAGTTTGGAGGGAAAGGCATCATCATAATGCTCCTACAAAATGGATAGGAGCATAAGTATTGAACTGCATATGATTTCTTTACCTTTCCTATTTGAATATCTTGTATTTTTTGGGTCAATGTTTGAAGTTGTGAGGAAATATCCATGTTTGTGTTAACTAATGGTGGAGCATTTGTATGATCTTGATATGAAGGTGTATTATATGAGTGATATTGTGAATTTTAAGGTGGTGTGGGAGGTGTGTTATATGCTCCACCATATTTATATTGTGGTGTAACATTTCCTTGAGGGTGAATGTATTGTTGACCCTGGGGATTAAGATATTGTTGATTTGGAGAACCAAGATATTACCGACCTTATTGTTGAGAAAGCATTTATTGTGTAAACATTTGTTGTGCTTGCATTTGATCATGAGAAAAACCTTGGTATTGACTCATGTTTTGGTTAGGAACCATGTATTGTTGTGAAGTAATGTTTGGATTTGAGATAAAATTTTGATTAAGAACAATGTTTTGATTTGGTACAATATCTTGATTGGATACCATGTTTTGATTTTGAACATTGTTACCTTGATTTGAAAATATGTGACCTTGATTTGGATCCATATTGTTCCCTTGATTTGGAACTATGTGACCTTGACTTAGATCCATGTTTTTGTTTAGAACATTGTTGTGACTTGTTGGACCATTTTGATTTGCACTCATGTTGGAATTTTGACCAATGTTTCTATTTGGAACTATGTTTGTATTTGAACCAATGTTTTGATTTAGATCAATGTTTGGATTTTGAGCAATGTTTGTATTTGAAAAAATGTTTTGATTTAGACCAATGTTTGGATTTTGAGCAATGTATTTATTTGGACCAATGTTTTGACCTTGGCTTTGAATTATATAACCTTGATTTTGACCCACAAGACCTTGATTTTGAACCACATGACTTTGATGTTGAACCACATGACCTTGATTTTAACCCATGGTTTGATTTAAAACATTGTTTTTATTTGACATATTATTTTGATTTGACACCATATTTTGATTTGGACCCATACTTTGATTTTGAACCATGAACTTGATTTTGAATTTTGTTTTGATTTGGACCCATGGTTTGATTTGAAAAATTTGGTTGCTATTGGGAACTTTGTTGTTGTTGTAAATGTTGTAAAGTGGTATAATGGTGATGTTGTAAAGATTGAAATTGATGTTGTGTTGGTAGTTGGTTTTGACCTTGGACCAAGGGTTGGTGAGTAGAAGGTGATTTATTAACCTCATATCCTACCAAATTTTGATTGGATTGATTGAATGTAGGTAGTATTGAATCATTTTTAGGACCTAGATTTCCTACATTTGTATGTCTTGTTTGAGCAATCCCTTGTGTCTTCATATGTATTGTTGAATTTGAATCTTGTGATGGTGTCCCTTGTTCAAGAGCTTGTTCCTTCAACGTGTTGAAATAAAAAATTGATGGAAGTTTAGCACCCATTTGTGCAAGTTTAAGCATGTATTTTGTAGGGTATTGTTTCATTAACACTTACATTGCATGAAGAAAATATTGGTTTTGTTGTAACTCTAGGATGTATTCTTGAGTAATCTCATGTGGTTTTGGTTCCTCCTCAATATAAATAATTTCCACTTGTGGTTTGGTTGTGTTTGTTGTTGGAGGAACTTCACTTGTTTGAGACATTCCATATGGTTGATCACTAACTCTTGAGTTAGGATCCCTTGATTCAATGGGGTTAGTCTCCATTGATTTCTTGTATTGTGATCTCGTTGTGACCATACATGATTGGAAATGTATTTTGTAACCTCAAATTTATTTTCAATGATGATGTATTAGTTTTATTTGGATCAATGATGTTGTGAATGATATGCTTTTTTTTTTGACTTTGACTACACCTAGGATTTGACTAGGTGATTTATCCCAAATGTTTAAGTTTGTTGATTTGATATGAGATGTTTATGATGTTTTATTGGATGTTTGATTTTTTTATGTTGAATGATTTTGATCCCTAAATGACAACCTAAGTTTATGTTTGAAAATTTCCAAAAGTTTATGATAAAGGACCTTGTACAATGTTTCAATGTTTGATGGAGAATAATGTTTTGATTTAAGGATAACTCAAAAAATATTTTGGTAAAAATAATTTTAAGCATGAATTTCCTTATTTGTTTTGTTAGAACCAAGTAACCAAGTGTTTTTGAATCAAGTAACCAAGCATTTTTGAATCCTGCTTTGTGGGTTCAATTCTTAAAATCTGATTTAGCATGAATAATTTTTACCACATAGAAGTCTTAATTATGAATTGTTTAAGACTAAGATGTCTACAATAAAGCAAGTTTTTTTTCCAAAAAAGCTCAAAATTTGTGAAAACCAAAGTGCTAAAATATAGTTCCCTAGGTTTACTTTGACATAATGAAAAAAGATATGGACCAAAATGCTAAGAAACACACTAAGATATTGTTTTGATAAAAACAAGATATACTTAGATGCATGCAGTGGTATAATGTCCTTCAAGTGCATTCAATTATGTTCAAAGGGTTTAAAGTTTTTTCATAACCAATTCAAATGTTTGTTTTGAGTGTTTGATGACACACAATGTATTTACTGACTCAATAGGTAAGGGGGATATTTCGTGAGCTTTCTTCCATAAATCTCAATAAGAAAATATTGATAGAACACAAATCAAGCACATTCCTATTTATTCAAGTAGTTGTATCTCTTAAGTTAGGTCCACATGATAAAATACCTAGCTTGAGTGGATGACTAGAGTATGCACGTGTATATGATACACCTCTTACCTTGAAAGTAAAAGTTCCTTACAAGGTGCTTTCCACCCCAAAAATCAATTAGTACATGATGAATATCTTCCTAGAATGACACTATTCTATTGCACCTTCTTAAAAGACATTCATTGGCCTTTAAGTCCCTAATAAATAGGCTTTTAGTGGGTATTATGTGAACACTGCTGACCTCTCAGAGATCGCCTTTGAGAATCAGAAAATTGTAGTCTCATAACACAAGTTCGAAGTGCTACATGCATGGTTTGACCTAAAAATTTCACTCTCAATTAATTTGTATAGTATGCCCCTAAATGTCGCTTGAAGTCCAACCCTTGAGTTCTCCATTAGGATGTGTCTCAAGGCGGGCCTCCTACTTCCAAAGAAAATAAAATGAAGGTGATGCTATTTTTCTTCACCCAAGATCACACGAAGCGCAAGGGGAGATGATACATAGCAAGACCTTATAGGGTTTACAATGAAAAAATTGTAAATGAGAAGCATTTCTCTTCGTCCAAGATTGCACAAAGTGCAAGGGGAGAGGATACACACTACTAGTCTACCAAGCATGGAAAACACAATGCACACTCTTGTTAATTTTAGATGCACCAAAGATCAAATGAGTAAATTTTAGAAGCACCAAATGAAGTGTGAAATTGTTTTGTTTGATTTCAAACCCAAAGTAAGGTGAGATTGTGTGGTTCAATTTTAAGTCCAAATTAAAAATGTAAATTGAATTGTTTAATTATTAAGAACCAAATTCAAAATGAAGGTTAAATCATTAAGCACCAAATGTAAAAGTGAACCTAAGTTAAAGCTCTTAAACTGAAATGGATCTTAGGTTATCCTTCACATAAGTATTGATAAACACTTTGGAAATTTTATGAACTTGTGATGATAAAGTGTTGATAAAAACTTAACTTCAAAGGCTTGAGACTTCATTCAACTTTTACAAAAGGTTAGACTTTCACAAATATAAAACAAAAAACTAGGTTAGGGTTAGAAACCAAATAAACTTGAAATTTAAATGATAAACTAAGAAAATTAGCTCTTTGTTTTACTTGCAAGTGCATGAATCTATCAGAACAAGTGTGTTGCTTTGTCAAATAAGTGTGATGGACTATCATTGACAAGTGTGATGTGATTTACAATTGCGCTGCTCTACCTCTGCACAAGTGCACCACTCTATTCAGTTGCATCGCTCTATCAAACCCGCAACATAAAAACCAAGAAATTAGCACTTGTGCATCATAATAACTGTAGACACTGAAAAATGTCCTAAGTCCACGAGTGTCATTTTTCTTGGTCATTGTCATTCGATAATTGAATAATTTTAATTATTCAATTAAGTTTGATCGCATTCCTCTATTAATTAAATAATTTTTAATTATTTAATTAATTCACCTTCTCATCTTTATTCTATCCCGATCAATTAAAATTATTTAATTGCGTCACTAATATATCCCTTTCTTCAATAATTAAATAAATCATTTTTCATTTAATTATTTATTTTTGATCTATAGTTAGATAATAATAATAATCATTATTTGACCTTTTATTCTTCTATAATTAAATAATTGTCGAAATTATTTAATTGTGTTTCATTCCTCTCTTTTGGATAAATAATTCAAATTAATTATCCATGTCAAATTTCCACCTCCCCATTTAATTAAATTGATTAATTTAATTAAATGCTCATTTTGTCATTTTCTCTAAATAAATAATTTGGATAAATTATTTATTTGCCACTTGTCATTTTCCTCCATTTTGAATAAATAATTTAAAATAAATTATTTATGCACCTCCACTTGGTCAAAGATACCATGTCATTATTTCATTTCATAGCCTGCATGTCCTTGCATGTCTGTTTGTCATGATTCCTCCAAGAATAACATATTCTTGGTGCATCAATTCTAGACCATTGATATTGGAATCCTTCTAGAGGATTAATCTCAACAGTCCATTCGAAGGGTTGTCTATAAAAGTAACCTTCCTTCTCCATTTTCACCTTAACAACTAATTGTCTCCAACTTTCTTGCTACCATTTGTAGGTTTTGCACAAGTATTTCAACAAATTTAAGGGAAAAGTTGCATAACAAGAAGAAGGATAGCAAGAAAAGGAATCAACTACAATACGGGGAGTGCTTTATTTTGTTTGCTTTCATTTTGATATCTCCATTTGTTTGTATTCTCTTGTTTAGATGAGGTTAATAGCTTAGAAGTGTTGGTTGTCACTTTATCTATGCTATTTGATTTTTAACCCCATATCACATTGGTGAACCCGATGTGAAATATTACAATTTTGTAGAGAAATTTGTGTGTTTTCTTGTTTATTTTCGCTGTTTTGTAGGTTACAACCAAGAATTCATACGAAATCCCATCATCTTCTTTTGAGCAAAGAAAAATGGGTGCATAAAATCTTTTAAAACTATGGCCATTTTAGTGATTGCAACTTTTTAAGATTTAGTTGTTAAGAACCGAATTTTCTTTTATTTATAACACTTTTGTTTTGCAAAATTTTGCAAAACTTTTTCTAGGTTTTGAAGGCCTATGTCTTAGCTTTCCATAGATATCTACAGTTTAAAATTTTGTTTATATTTGAAAAAGTTATCACTATTTTAGTTTTCTGTTTCATTCAAGTTTTTTTTACTAATCTTTTGTTTGTAGCGTGTGGCTTTGGAGTGGGGCTCCCAAAAATTACTTCTTTTGGAGCAACAAAAAAATCAAGCTCTTAGTTTTTAGTTTTCTTTGATTTCCTTTTCTTAGTTTAGTTTAGTCTCTTCATTTTCTAGTTTGGTTATTTACTGACTTTTAAGTTTTAGTTTGGTTTTTAATCTCTTGTCCTAACTTAGTTTTTTGCAGCTTTTCTCGTTGGTCCAAGACATTTATGAAACTCCTAACTTGTGGTTTTGCAGCTATGTTAGTTGAAAAATCATTTCTCAAACAATGTGTTTGCGATTTCTAGTTTAGAAAACACTTCCATTGGTGCATTAAAATGAACATGTGCTTGATTCTGTCTGACTGTGCTTGAAGGTGGTAGGTGATTATGCTCTCACCTTGTGAAAAATAGGTGATCAGAAAAATAGACCCACCTTATTTTGTGTAACCCTCATGATTTAATAATCGAAGTATCCTCTCCCCTTGCACACTCGTGCGATCCTGGGTGTAAGAGAAATGGGCCTTCCTGAAGGGAAAAAGTACTCACCTTAAGGGACGACTTGATCGGTAATAGGCTAAAGCCAAGCCACTTCCAACCGGGATATAAAATGGATGCTTGAGGAAAGTTCAAGTACCACAAGTGCGGATTTATCACATGGACAAAGTAGTACTCCCATAAACCTTGTTGAGCGTAACCTCTTCAGGCTGGAGTGCCACCTAATCGGTGATTAATCTCTCGCCCCATGTGTGGCCACTCGAACGGATGCCCTTACTAGACACCTTTTGTTTTAGAAGCTAGCCATTTTCAACCATTGCTTGGTATAGTGTAGGGTACAATATCATGCTTGAATATACTCACTACTGACTCCTTTTAGTAGAGATAGTAGTTCCTGGGAAGTGACTACCCAGGAATCCAAATTTGGTGTGCCCGTAGAAGTGTGTGCCGAGAAGGGAGCCTGTGCCACCAAAATTCTAAGCTATCTGCTCTCGAGAAGGAGAGGTGTTCAAAACCAATCCAAGGTATATCGGTGGGTTATACCAAGTATAAAAACCCTTGGCCTATTAGGATTGTGCTTGTCTTACATATGTTTTCTTGCACTAAAACATTGTGCTTGTCAAGTGTTTTCTAGAGTCTCAAACAGTATTCACAACATTCGTAAACTTGGACATACACATTCGACCTTTGACAAATCATATTTTTTTTCCTCGAAACATTAGAAAACTAAAATTTTTGCAACCTGTGATGCAACTGTTGAAACACATTCACTGAACTGAAACTCATTTGACAATTCCTGAGATGCAATCGCTCTGATAAACTGCATCCGTTGCTATAAACACCGCATATGCTTGCGTCCCGACACATTTGACATTCACAGAAACGCATTTGCAAACCTCTACCACAACTGTTATCTGCAAAACCGCATTTGCTTGAATTAAAATGCATCTGCCATACTGTGACACATTCGTTGTTTCAAACGATGCATTTTCCTGATACGCACAAAACTCTAATACAAACTAGAATTTGAGTCCAAATAGTCTCAACCCACTGTCAAACATTTTTTCCAAGAGGTCTCTGTTAGAAACCAGCCTTGAAGTTCCTCAAAATTTTCATCAGTCAACCACTAGTTTGCATTTTTGATGATAGGCTTAATCTTTCAAATTTTAATTTTATCCATTAGGTTCATAATCATCATTTTTAGCATTAGCTTGACCTTAGGTTTTCATTTTTTCATACTTTGGATTAGGCTAACCTTATCACAATTTGCAAAATCATTGCTTTCGAAACTAAGTTATCTTGGACTTCATCATTCATTTCTATTTTTAGTTGTCCTTTTTGTGAGGATTTCCAACTCAATAGTCTAGTTAGGAAAACTCACTAGTCATCTTGACCTTGTCACTTTGCCATTTTCAACAAGTCCTTTGGTAACTAAAATAAAAAACAAAGATTAAGATTAGAGTGCTTAGGTACTCCTATCTCCAAATTGCATTCATTTTAGTTCGTACCTTGCATACTTTATTCCTAAAAAAAAATAAAAATAAAAATAAAAATCCAAAAATATCGTTCATCCTAGTCGTCATTTTGAACCTAGACCTTGCATTAGTTACCTCATTAGTCCTCATTTTGCACTTTGCCATTTTCTTAATTGACATTATCATTGTCCTAGTCAACATCGACATCCTAATTGTCACTTTGGATTTTGGCATATTTATCTCTTCGTATCGTCAACCTTTATCACACAAAAAGACAAAAACATAGACTAGTGTCATACTTGCATTGTCATCATCTTCATTTGAGCAATTTCCTTGATGGTGGAAACAAGACTTCAAAGAAAGAAAAGACAAATGGCAGAATTTGGACAAGACTTTGACAACAACACCAACACCAACACCAACACCAATCCCAATGACTGGATTTATGATGACCCATTTGGAAATTTGAACATACAATCATCCATGAGCATGTCAACTTCCTTTCAAAATCCAGTTTTTGAACAATTCATACAGAGAGACCAAAATGGACAAGTACTAGCTGAGGATTTAGATGCTGCCACTCAAAACCCTGACATAGCTTTATTTGTAGAAGAATTGGTCTTGAACGATCCTGAAAGATACCTTGCTATGCTTTTGGACCAAGGGAAAAAATTACCAAAAGGCTTCGACATTAATACCATAAGACCTTCTTCTCTAGACAACGCGACACAAACCATGATGTCTCAACAAAACACAAACAATGCCTCCAATAGCAATAACATTGTGGTCACCACACAAGTTGCTACTAACACCATTAATGTGACATCTAGTGGCACCACAAGTAAAAACACCTCCACCTCAACTAATACAACATCTATTGGAGGAACATTTTCTATGTCCATGCCTATAATGTCCACATCATCATCCCAAACGATAGGAGTAACCGTTGGGTCCACATCAACAGGAGCAAATCCCACAAACCCTATGTTGGGATCTTCATCTATAACAATGGGGGCATCTTCATCACAACTTTATGGTGGAATATCATTTAATCCCTTTGGAGGAAACCCACGATGAGTCTTCATTCAAGGCCCTCAACACAACATTAATACATCATCGCAATTAAACATCCCACATGGGCAAGGGCAAAACATGAACATCCCACATGGACAAGGACTAAATATGAACATCCCACATGGAGAAGGACTAAATATGAACATCCCACATGGACAAGGACAAAATATGATCATCCCACATGGACAAGGATAAAATATGAACATCCCACATGGACAAACAAAAGATGAACATCCCACATGGGCAAGGAAAAAATATGAATATCTCACATGGACAAGGACATAATATCCACATACCATATGGACACTTCCAAGGGCCAAAACTCAACATGTCATACCGACAATTCCTCCAACATGGACAAGGAACTAAAATGACACAACCAATGCATACCTTTGGACATCAAATGGGTCAAGGATTTCAGATGCCTCAAATATAGACACACATGGTTGGGTCACATATTCCCACATATTTGTCACAAATTCATACTCACCAGCAAATTCCCACTCAAAATTGGAAATACCAACAAATACCTAATCAGAACATACCTTACATCTCGCAACAATACGTGTCACAATCAAATCCAAACTTTCAGGCAACCAATGATCCCATAGTACGTGCCTTGCTAGCTAAAGTGGATGACCTTCACAAACGGATGGAAAATATGCAAACATCTGACAAAAAGACATTGATGTCCTATGAATTATGTCCTTATCCTTTTGACACAACTTTGTACATGCCACCATTTCCACCTGGTTATGTCACACCCAATTTCACCAAATACAACGGAAAAAAAAATCCACTTGACCATCTTTGTGAATTCACCACAAGTTGTGTTGATATTTCCCATGAACACACATACCTAATGCAACTATTTCCTAAAAGTCTCGCTGGCCCAACATTAGAATGGTTCTACACATTGCAACCCAGAATTCAATCATGGAAGGAACTTGCCGAAAAATTTGTGCGAAATTATACATACAACATTGACACACACACTTCCATCACCAACCTGTGCCAACTCACGCAAGAAGAGATGGGTCAGACTTTCATACCATTTTTCCAAAGATGGAGAGGCTTGGTAAGCCGTTGTCACATAGATATTCCTAAAAAAGAGAAAGTGGATATGTTCGTACAAACACTCGTAGGCCCACTGAAAAATGGCTTGCGTGTCCATTTTTGTACAAATTTTGCGAACCTGGTTGAACGAGGTGTCCAACTTGAACAAGCCCTCATAGCCGAAGGAAAACTAAAATATGGTCCTAAAAACACAAACACAAACCCTCCTCTTGCTGACAAAAACAGATATTGGGTTAAGAAAAAACATGTCACCAACAATGGTGTAGTCGATGTTAAGGCTGTTAATGCTATGGGTCCTATGATTACTCTAAAAGGGACACAACCAAAAAACACATAGAAGATGACACAAACCTATGCTGCTAATGCTGTCTAGAAAAATTAGAATAACCAAGGCAATCAAAACAGTCAAATTCAAAGGAAGTCTAGACAACCCAAACAATTCCCTAGAGGACGTACATACACTCCTTTGGGTGAGCCTATTGAAGAAGTTCTTAGGAAATTCCTTCAGAATGGTGTCATCACACTTGAGGACCCCAAACCATACGACCCTGGGAAGTTTAAACGATCTTGGTGGGATGATAATGCATTATGTGACTATCATCGAATAAAAGGACACAAAACCTCTTCCTATAGACAATTGAAAAATCTGGTACAAGACCTTATCAAAAAGCGTATCATTGAAGTCAGTGGACCATAGTTTTCTTTTAATGTGGATCATACAATACATAAGAACCCACTGCAGGATCATGGTTCTGGAAACCCTTCTACGTCAAATACAAATAACAATAGTCAAGCCAACTATGCCTGTATTAGATATGACTATTTCGGGGGACCTATCGTACATCACATTAGAACAACTGATGAACATGTCTGCAGAGTCATCATCAAAAAGGCCCTTGAATGCAATGTCACCACCCGTAGTGGAAAGGTCACCATAACCGGTCCTCCTCCCCCTAGACAACCAAAGGTAACAATAGCTAGCCTGTCCACTTCGCATTCACAATCGTGTCCACAAAACAAGCAGTCCCAACCTAAAGGAAAATTTAATCTTATTGACCAGCTTGGAAAAACACCGGCACAAACCTCTATCCTTGAGTTGTTACACATCTCGTTTGCCCATAAGGCCATCCTAGATAAAACATTGCAAGAATCCTCCGTTCCCCAAGATATTGATGTCAGCCAATTCAAAGCCATGGTAGGATATCTCATGACTCCCCACCATATCACCTTTCTAACCAAGACTATTCATCATCCAAATCCAACCATAATGATGCCCTTCATATCGAAGTTTTTGTTCATAAACATAAGGTCAGACGAGTCTTAGTAGATGGCGAAGCGAGACTGAATATATGTTCCTTAAAATTGGTCAAGGCACTAGGATTTTCTGATGCTTGCATAGACACCACAAGAAGCATTGTTATCAAGGCATATGATGATGAAGAACATTCCTCTTAGGGCGTAATTACACTTCCAATTTAAATCAGGCCAGTCATTGTGGACACTCCCTGTCAAGTCCAGGATCTAGACCTCCCATACAACATTTTACTCAATCGACCTTGGATCCACGCCCTGAAAGCCGTCCCTTCCATGTATCACCAATGCTTGAAATTTCCTTTTGAAGGTACCAAAATTATTATATACAAAGACCCCGATCCATTCCAATATTGTACCAACTTACGAGGTATCTTAGAATGTCAAGTGCCTATCAACCGTGAAGCCTCGACATCTTCATCTTCCAAATTCATCGAACCATCAAGAATTGCAAAGCCTTCCAGCCTTCCATGTCCACATCCATCACCACATCATCTCACTACATTGATCCATCTTCATTGACCAAGTCATACACTCCATTTACCCTGCCATCAAACCCCAAGGTCCAAATTCATGACATGGGATGTGGAGAATATCATATGGATAATTTACTAGCAAACGACAATGCTAATGCCGCTGATAGAGATTAAAATTCCAATGTTGATGTCAAGATAGTTACAGAAGGAACACAAAAGGATGGTCGTGCTTGGATTGAAACCTTTCGGGACCCTGATGACACATCGACCTTTGCCATATCTACTTCCTCTCAAACTTTTCATATCTATTATAACCCCTTGTTTGACCAAGAAATTTATGATAACCCACTCTTTGAGCATGAATCCATTGAGGATATCCAATCATCATCCTTCCATCCCACCTACCCTGGGATAGGATATGAATCTCCTATTGTCATCTCTACTAAGTCATCTTGCCAAGTCATTAAGGATGTGCAAGCCTCCTTTGATGTTAACAGTACATAAAAGGATAGTCCAAAAGATTCCATTAATGGCATCGCCACTCCCATTCATCCACTAACCATTCCTTTTACTTCACCTACTTCCCCCATTTCACACATGTCCACTCGCATCATAGACATGGATCAACAAATCATAGCTCAAGAAAAGAATAAAGGAAAAGCTCCAATGAATGAGATATCTTTAAAAGGAGATCAAAAATCAAAAGAAAGAAAAGAAGATCAAGACAAGTCCCATAGCCAAAATAAAAAGCTATCAGAAAAAAAATAAAAAAAATTCAAAAGTGAAAATGAGAAAAAGTCGATCTCAAAGTATGCATATCCATCAAAAATCACTGGGGGCATCTATCAAGGAAAAAAGTCAAACAAAGTGCCTGTTGATCCAAGGTCTATATCCATGTCACTCTCACTCATACCATATACTCTGTTCCATCCATCCATGTTCACATATCCATCATATCCCTCCATTGGCAATGTCTTTCAATGTATCTTTGATGAAAAATCCTTCTTTTAGTCTAGCTCGTTGGTTGCCCAAGCTCCTTTTCGGCTAAGGTCTGATGGCCCACATAGTGTGCACATTAGGGATCCTACCATAGCCTCTTTCATTCGTCACATCTATCATCCTTCATATCTTCCACTCATACTCCTCATCCCGATTAGGTCCTTTCATCCACACAAGATCGGGGCATTGTCAAGACAGTCCATGGATCTGGAATTTATCAATTTTATACCTAGCTTCAGAGTGCTAGGGAAAAAATCCTGAAAAAATACAAAAAATCATCACCTTGATGAAAACTTGGCAAATAGGCATCCTGGTGACACCAAAAAATTAAAAAAAATATGAATACAATGACAAAAATAAATAGAATTAATTCGTCTAATAGTGAAAACCTGGTAATAGGCACTTTGGATAAGTACCATGGTGAAAACTTGGAAAACAGGTGCCATGTGTATTCAGTCATTGTTGTGCCATCTACTGTCACTCTATCTACCTTTGTCCCTAATAAACATACTCTTTTCCAACATTCTTCATAACACTTCACCTCGACATCATGATATTTCTGTCCATGGCTGACAATGGTTGAAATCAAGTCTTGCATACTGTCCACTGTGTATGCTAGTCATGCCTTTTCTTTCCATTCCATTTTGCCTGGCTCATTCTCAACTTGACTAGGGAAAATTTTTATCATGAGACTACAGTGGGTACCACACGTGATCCTGAAAATCATAAAATGTCCTAAAAAAGACCAAAAAATCATAAAATGTCTTGAAAAAAGACCTAAAAATCATAAAATGTCCTAAAAAAGACCAAAAAATTATAAAATGTCATGAAAAAAGACCTAAAATTATAAAATGTCCTGAAAAAATACCTAAAAATAAAAAAATGTCCTGAAGAAAACACAAAAATTCCAAAAAATAGTCATGTCAGTCAACACAGTCATGTTAGTTCAAGTCTTGATCAGTCTTTGTCATTTTCGAACTATGTTGTCTCTACGTATTTGCTACGTAGGAAAGGCTCATCTTTGAGCTCCTGAGACATTAGGTTAGTCCTAGTAGGTTTGTTAAAATAATTAATGACTCAATCTTTGGTCAACAAGACAAAGTCATTGGTCGTGTCAAACTACGAGGTCTCTGTGTGTATGACGTAGGCAAGGCCATTTGTCGATGAGCCCTTGAAGGCAAACTAGGTCAGTCCATTAGGGTTCATTGCAAAATTTTCTCACACACATGAAATAGTCTTTAAATTTATCATGGTCTTTGTCAAAATTTGAATGAACAATCTACCCAAGCAAACTTCTACAATCTGTCAATCAAGTACGAAAATCATCTTGGCATATCAAAATTGGTCAAACTTAGTCAAACTTAGTCAAACTAGTCAAATCTTGCTTACTCTACAGATGTGTCCTTCTGAAGGGTATCCCGTCATTTAATCATGCCCTTGGATGTGTCCTTATTAGGCATCGTCACGGTCATCTGGCATTTTGAGGATTCTCACGGCATTTGAGATACATTCCTCTTGATATCGACATCATTCGGGATGTGTCCTTCTTGAATTCGACAATCTTGACATTGACATCGTTCAGGATGAGTCCTTCCTAAACTTGACATCAACTTGACATCTTGACATCAACATCATTCAGGATGTGTCCTTTCTGAATCCGACATCTTGACATCAACCTCGTTCGGGATGTGTCCTTCCTGAATTTGGCATCACTTTGGCATCAACATCATTCAAGATGTGTCCTTCCTAAATTTGACAATCTTGACATTGACATCATTCAAGATGTGTCCTTCCTGAACTTGACACCAATTTGGCATCTTCATATCGTCAACCTTGACATTTCGACACCAAGACATCTGAAATTCCACCACACTTGACATTTTGACATTCAGACACTTGGCAAGCACTTGGCATTTAATTTTATGATGCTTGTTTTGTCTTTTGGCAATCATGATGCTAGTTCCTCGAGGATGTCCTAACAATAGGATTTAGAGGAGAAATGATTTTTCATGATTTGTCTTGCCTGTCTTTACTGTTTGTGGTTGATTATGACAAAAAGACTGGGGCAATCACTCTCTTAGTATGAGTCATGATCATCCTTGTCTGCAACTTCTTGTCTCATGTGATGGTACAACCTTGTACACCTTGGTCTACGCCATATCATGGTGTTTGTTGGCCATTACAATAATCTACCCAATGATGATAAATATAAAAATGTAAGCATGAAAGTTGGTTCCCTTATCGTTTCTTGTCTAGCTTTCCATCCTCATCCTCCTTTCTTTTCCACGCTAATATCCATCCCCTTCCAAGCTAACATTTCTTCTATCCTTCATCCTCTATTCTTATCATCCATTTTGAGAGCATATTCATGTTCTTTGAGCTCACTTGTCCTATCGAGGGGGCATACACAACCCTCCTCGTCATTCTTCCTTCACTGGGGAATACCCGTACCCTGCTATCATTGGGGCATATTTCAGAATTAAATTTCTTTGACACAATGCGATGAACTACATTATGTCAAAGAGGGGAAAAATGTAGACACTGAAAAATGTCCTAAGTCTGCGAGCGTCATTTTTCTTGGTCGTTGTCATTCAATAATTGAATAATTTTAATTATTCAATTAAGTTTGATCACATTCCTCTATTAATTAAATATTTTTTAATTGTTTAATTAATTCACCTTCTCATCTTTATTCTATCCTGATCAATTAAAATTATTTAATTGCGTCACTAATATATCCCTTTCTTCAATAATTAAATAAATCATTTTTTATTTAATTATTTATCTTTCATCTATAGTCGATAATAATAATAATCATTATTTGACCTTTTATTCTTCTATAATTAAATAATTGTGAAATTATTTAATTGTGTTTCATTCCTCTCTTTTGGATAAATAATTCAAATTAATTATCCATGTCTAATTTCCACCTCCCCATTTAATTAAATTGATTAATTTAATTAAATTCTCCTTTTGTCATTTTCTCTAAATAAATAATTTGGATAAATTATTTATTTGCCACTTGTCATTTTCCTCCATTTTGAATAAATAATTTAAAATAAATTATTTATGCACCTCCACTTGGTCAAAGATAGCCTGTCATTATTTCATGTCATAGCATGTCATGTCTGTCATCATGTCCTTGCATGATTCATGATTCCTCCAAGAATAACATATTCTTGGTGCATCAATTCTAGACCATTGATCTTGGAATCCTTCTAGAGGATTAATCTCAGCCATCCATTCGAATGGTTGTCTATAAAAGCAACCTTTCTTCTCCATTTTCACATTAACAGCTAATTGTCTCCAACTTTCTTGCTACCATTTGCAGGTTTTGCACAAGTGTTTCAACAAATCTGAGGGAAAAGTTGCATAACAAGAACAAGGAGAGCAATAGAAGGAATCAACTACAATACAAGGAGTGCTTTATTTTGTTTGCTTTCATTTTGATATCTCCATTTTTTTGTATTCTCTTGTTTAGATGAGGTTAATAGCTTAGAAGTGTTGGCTGTCACTTTATCTGTGCTATTTGATTTTTAACCCCATCTCACAATAACAAGTGCATCATAATATCTCAAGTGCATCACAATATTCAATTACATTGCAAGATTACAAATGCGTCGCTTTATAACTGACAAGTGCACTGCTCGGCTTCTCATTCCTTCAAAACACAAAAATCTCAAGCAAAATTGGTTAGCTAGGGACATGGGGTCCCGTCGAGCGTGCCATTTTGTAGATGTATAAACTCAATTCATCAATTAAAGCTAAATTGAACCAAACTAATAAAGATTTGATCAATCAAATATATAAAGCTCAATGAAATTGTTTGCAACACAAATAAACCTTCAAAACATGAAATATTTCAAAGAAAGATCAAATGAAAGCTACTTTAAGTGCAAACCTTAATCCCATTGGGGGATATGTCCTTCATGAATGTGGAGTGCTACAATCTAGACAAAATCCATGATATGCAAAGTAATTTGATGACAATTAATGAAGAAATGAATTCAAATGATCCCATAAAGTGTACTCAAATTGATCAAATTGCAGATTCAATTCAAGAGAGTAAGCTTACTCAAAGCTTGTGGATGATTATTATGAAGAAATAACTCACTATTTATAGATTTTCAAAATTAGAATCAATGGTGAAGATCAAAAAGGCTAATCAATGGATGAAATCAAATGAGAGGAATAGACATGGATCAAGGATCAATCCAACGATTGATAATCCATGAGGCATGGATCAAAGATTGAATCAATGGTTTAGGATCCATGAGAGACCCAACTAATTCCCTAATTTTTAGGAAGTATATTGGAGGAATGTTGGAGATATTTCCAGTTGGGGGGAAATATTGAATTTGAAAATAGAATATTCCCTTGGAACATTCATTTTGCAAGTGGGAAAAGTTGGAGGATTTGAAAGAAATTAATCAATTAAATAATTAATTAACATTATTTATTTGTGCAAATGAATGAGAGAAATACTTTAATTAAATAATCATGAATTATTTAATCAAAATATGAAAAATGACAATTAATTAAATAATTTGAATTATTTAATCAAATGACAATGAAATTAGTATGAAGAATAGTGAATTAACTAAATAAATTTGATTTATTTAATTAATAGGATAAAATATGAATTTAACTAAATAATTGACATTATTTAATTAAATGGAAGAATTAGGTGAAATAGACTAGAAAATGGTGTTAGTATGCGAAATCAAGCATGTCATATTATCAGGATAGTTTTAAGTGTCTACAATACTTATCTTCTTCTTTTATCTTGATCTGCCAAAATCTTGATTTGCAATCAAACTTAGAAAATATCCTTTTGTTAGTAGCTCTTCTTATCAAATCTGAATTAAATGGAATTGGATAATTAAAAGGTAAAATAATATCATTCAAAGATTTATAATTTATACAAAATCTCTTTTTACCTCTTTCTCTTTCTCTTTCTGCTCTTTTATTGACAAGAAATGTTGGATATGAGATTGGGCTTTTGCTAAGCCTTATAAAATTACCTTCAATCAACTCTTATAAATGTTCATCCATTCTTTTACTTCTGTAGGGCTCATTAAATATGCTAGTTTATGGGGTATCATTGATCCACATTTTGGATTTATTTGAATTTCATACTCTTCTTATTTAGGATTCTAGAATTGCAAATGATTCATACTGTAACATTCTCTTTCAAACCTTTCTTTGTTTTTTTGAATGCTTCTTGTTCTTCAACTTGTGAATTAGCAGACTCATGATATTCTTGGATCTCTTTCATAAACTCTTTTCTCTTTTTATTTTCTTTAGGTTTATCCTCAAATCTGTAAGTTATGAATTTTAGAACTGGTATTTCTAATTGACCATATTCATGTCTCAAAGAGACTTGGCTTTTCTTGAGAATAAATGGTTCATATTTAGTAAGAAATAAATAACCCAATAGAATATCATTGTCTAATTCATCATATTCTATGAAATTAGTGATAAATATCTTTCCCATGATTTCAATATGGACATCTTGTGCATACCTACCCATTTGAATTCTTTCTCCATTGATCACATATCTGTTTGGGAGTTTTGGCCTTTCTTTCCAAAATTTTATTGGAATAATATTTGTTTTGGCAAATGATCTGGCTAAACTAGAATCCAAAAATGCATCCAACTATAATTTCTTATAACCTGTAAAACATAAAAAAATCTTAATATATGCACAATTGTTAGCTGATTATACGACTCTTGCATGTTCCCTTGAAGAGAATGATACTTCTTTTGTAGATGATTCTTTTGAGGAAGATTTTTGCTTTTTTGCTTTGAATCAAATGTCTTGAATCCCCCTCATAGATTGATTGAGGTGTTTAATTTATTTTTACCGAGGCTTTAAAAGTCAAAAGCAATCATATCTAATTTCTTGAAGATATTAATATAATTTGATGAAGTACCTTGATCATTATCATTATTAGGTTTTGAATTCTTGTGCTTCAAATCATGCTTTCGTTACCATGGAGGAATGATATATCTAGCTGATTTCTTTTTTGCAAGAATTTTTAGCTACTTTTGGATCTTACCTTTTTTTAGTTTCAAGTTCCTTTAATTTTTGTAAATGTGTCTTGAAATAAAGTCTTCTTTCTTCTCTTGTAGTTGCTTCCCTATAGGGATCTTTGAGTTTTTCCATATCAATTTTATGTTGGAAATCTTTGAGTGTCTGTTTTAGTAATATAGTCACAAAACCATCATTCTCATCACAATATTCATCTTCATATTGTGAGACTTTCTTATTTTTATCTTTCATCATTTGGTATGTATTTGGTAGTATGCTAACTAATTCATAAAAATGATCTTGTTTTACATATACTTGAGAATACTCAATAATTTCCCAATCCTGATTTTTGTTAGTAGATTGGAACATGTCATAAAATTTTGTTCCAAGGTTTAACTTCCCAAGACAATTTGTAGCATAATACTAACCTTTACAAATAAAAAACTTTATATATTTATGTATACTACCCTTGCCTTTGCTTTTCCTTAGGAGATACTATGGATGTTTGTGTCTCTTTTTCCTGAATGGTTTTTTATAGAAAGGAACAATTTTATATTTAGTCTTTTTGAAATCTCTTTCTCTAGCATACTGAGTATCTCTATTATACCCACTATATTTCTTGTTGCATTTTTTGCACTTACAACTTTTACCACAAGTTTTCTTTTTAAATTTCCTAATATTAGAAAATTCCTTGAAACTATCTGTAGGAGGATTACTATAGAATTCTCTTAGATTACAGGTAGAGTTAAATTCTTTTGCATTAGCATTTAGAGCTCCTAAAAATTATTTTTGTAACTTTTAGGTTTTTAATTTCAACAAATGTGTAGTTAGAAATTATGGTTTTCTTCTTATCATTGATATAATCTGGTAGAGCTCCTAAATTTTTTGAAAAATTTGAGCTTGTTTTGTGCCCTATAATGGTCTGTTGCATCCGTGCCCAAGGGTAGGGTTTAGGGTTTTAGCTCTAAAACGTTTGTCTCAAATTTCTTAAGTCTTAAACCTTTGGCATTTTAATTCTTCATTGACCCTTTGCACCCGGTTGCCATTGATATGAGTTACGAATTAAGTCATCCAAGCCATTGTCTTTACCGACCCCTTAGCCTAGGTTCGTCGGTCACCTCGTGCCTTTTATTGATTTAAATTTTCCCAAAGTCAGGCAAAATATTTTATGGCAAAAAACTTAAATCCTAAGTTTTATTTCCTGAGGGTTGTGTCTCGTCGACATAGTCTTTCCCCTTTATTAAAACAATGTTTATGCAAGTGAAAATTTTCATGACCATTGGATCAAAGGTCTTCATCTTGGCCATTCCTCGCCAGCCCCACAGGAATAAGATATTCATTTCCAAAGAGCTGCGGGATCAGCGGGCTTGTGCCACGTGTCCTTATGCAAATGTGGGACCTAATGTCCACTATCACGCCCAATGCCTTGTGCTTGTAAGATCAACGGATGCGACATGAAGTTAGAGTTAATCTCCACCATTCCCCACTCACGTCGTGGGAATAAAGCATTATTTTTTGAATTGCTACAGGGTTAGCGGGCGAACGACACATGGATTCCTCGGTTGCTTGGAGATGAATGGTGGAGCCTGCAGATGGGTGTGTTGGTGCCTAGCTAGATGACTGTCATTTGCTAGAAATTTGAAAGTGATAGTGATGGAAAATTCAAACTTGATTGAATCAATTTGAGCTATTTGATGCACTACTTCATCAGGAAATCAATGGCCAACATTTAAAACTAGAAATGTGAAGGAAATAGTCATTTTGCTTCACACGAGTGAGAATTAATGGCATAAGGTCTGCAAGAGTAATCAAATTTGATCCAGGTGCGTTGAATGATTAATCTCCTGTAATCATTGAAGCTGATACATGGATTTTTATGCACTCGGGTGATTAACAGTTGTGATGTGAACGCCAATGGTTAATCATCTACTCAATCATGCTAGTTTTCACTAAGCATTGATGATTAGCACACTCAATTTTCTTGATAAATGAGAGGTCGATTGCATTTGTTTTCACCATTGCAATCAGGAGATAAAATTTTAAGTCTGTGGGAAGAGTAGTGATTGTTCTTGTGAAGGTTTTGTCTCTAGAGAAGATGAGTAAGTTTGTTGCTTCTGCATCACCAGTACAAAGGTCTCCTAGGCTCATCTTGCAGGAATCACACCATGATGCTCTAGGGAGTGGATAGAGCATACCAGGAGTTGTTTTAATTCTAAAGGAAGAATGTAAGAAAGAGACCTGTAGCAAGAAGTCTATGCAAGTTTTTGTGAGAAGCAATTACCAGTTAAGGAGATGAGTTGTGACTGGAGAAATAATAGAGGCTAAGGAAAAGGAGCCTACAAGGTCTATGAGGGAAGCAAGGAGAAAGATGAAGTATGGTCAAGCTTGTTTGTGGAAAAATAGTTCCCCTATTAAGATTTCAGATGGTCCCTCAGATAGCATAACTGAGACTAGTTCTAGTTACTGCCAATATCTTATGGCCTTGATTGAATTAGCAAGCTCAGATGATGAAGTAGTAGTGGTTGCCCCAATTTAAGTAAAGACACCAAGTAGGAATACTGGCCCTGTTGTTGGCAAGGAAAATGATGAAGAAGAAGTAGTGGCTTCTCGAACCTCTACTAGAACATGAAGTGGGTGTGTATACTCTGGTTTTGGTTTAGGTTGATTGGGATTTCATCTAGTCTTTGGTTTCTGGTTTTGTTGTTTGGTGATAATGGTGATTTGGTGGAGTTTTGTGTTTGTTGTGTTAACTTGAGTGGTTTTTTGATGACATGATGAAGAACCTTTTGGCTCAACATAGGTGTGAAATGTAAAGGCTTGATAGCAACTAATGATAATTTTGACGACATTGACTAGTTCTTCTTAAGCAAGTGGTATAAAGTTTGTTTCCCCTATTTGGAAAATGATTATACACAACCGTCTAGGAAATATCTAAAATATAGTTGAAATTTGTTTTGAAATGAAATGCAGGTGAAATGTAATTGTAATTGAGCCAGATTCTTGTTTCTCCCTTGATCTATAAAAGGGATTTTAGGGCTCATTACAAGAGGTTCGATTTTTGAGTCTCATCATAGTCTAGGTAGAAGCTAAGCTCAGGAAGGAGCATACTGTAGAAAATATCGATGAATAGAATAGTAAATTGTCTTGGTTATGGGTCATGTATGTAAGAATATTAAATTAGTTTTATAGAAGCCACATATTAAATGAAAATTTTAGTTCTCCAACATGTACTCTCCTATACAATTCTCTTGCAGATTATAAATGAAAATGATCAATGATCTTTTTGTTCATCTCTAGTTGTTTTAATTGGATGTGTGGATTTTTTTTTGCTTCAATTCAAAGAATTGGTTAAATTGCTTAAAGAAAGTCATAGGTTTGTGAGTGAAGAGTACATGATTTGGTAAGAAGTAGTGTTCTAGGTGCAATGAGTTGAATACTACAAAGTAGTATGAAAATAGTCCATCAATGTCTGAATTAAATGGTTGATATATTACTATTTATTGCATATTTGACTCCATTATCCCAATTGATGAAGACTGGTCTATTTGATAGGAAATATTACAAGTAAATGAGCTAGTGATATGCTTAGCTATGGACTAAAATGAGAACAAAATTATTAAAAACTTTCAATTACACTATGTGATTCTGAAGTACCACCTATTCCTAGCAGTAAATGATAATTTGTTCAAAGACTACCCAAATCCTTAATGAATAAAGTCTATTTTCATGTCATAGGAATAAATTGATGTATAGAAGTGTTCTTGAAAAGTTCAATATTAGATGAACACAATAAGGAATAGGTCCCATAGAGCCTAAAGAGTAGGAGTGAAGGTCTCAAAATCCTTTGCTCATTTGTTGGTCACTAGCTCTGAAGATTCTTGAGCATAAGGGTTGGCTACCCTTTAGAGAACTTCAAGGTTTTGCTGGAATGCTGGAATAAAAAACCAATAGAATTGGCGACTTTGTTGGGGAAATATTTCAATCTCCAGTTGCGGACTACTATATTTTAGAGTCAATTATTTGGTGGATCTAAACTTTGTTTTAGATGTGGGGAAATTCCTAGACCTAGAAATGTTTTGGTTGCAGCAAAGTTCAAAGAATTTGAGTGTGACTCCATTGATGGAGAAGACCTAGAACGAGATTTATGTTTGAAAGAAATTCATATTGTTTGAAGTTTAATCCTCTGTGAAAGAGGTGGAAACTCTATTTAAAGAACCTGATACATAATACAAAAATGTTCCAGATCTTGAAAATTTGCAGTTGAGAAAGAAAGACTAATAGCTGCTACTGATTTCTAGGTATTCTCATAAATCTAAAGAAAATATTATTGAATTTGTAGAAAATTTATGGGAAGTCTTCAGAACTTAAGATGTAAATGATTCCCAATTAGGTGAAATAGCACTAAGAGTGGGAATAGTAGTGGTAATTTTACATGCTCCTGAATTTTAGTTTGATATTCATGAATTATGACTAAGAAGTATGTTATACTTTTGAATTCTACATATTAGAGGGTCTTATGTTAAGCAGAGGTAGAATATTTGCATTGTAAAGGCTTAAGATCATGGTCATAGAGGGAGTTTGAATTGTGTTTTGTAATTATAAGGTAGATCTGATAAGACTTGTAAAAGTGTGAGAAAATGCATTATGAATTTGTGCATCCTGGTAGGGAGCCAAATATAACAATGTATAATGGGAAACCTTTGTCATATCAGAGAAATTTCAGTACTGAAAGGTATAGAGCTATAGATTTTAGTAACATTTGTAGTTATCCAAAATCTATACCATCTAAGATTAGAGAAAAGGTACCAAAGATCAATAGTGGAAAGTATGAATCAACAAGAAAACATCTACAAGAGTTTATTGATGTGATGGGAGATTATGAATTGGACTTTGAGGATGTTGTCATGAAATTGTTTGTTCAGTCTCTAAAAGGAGAAGCAAGAGATTGATTTTCATATTTACCAAGATCCTCTATACATTCATGGGATGATTTTAAAGTAGTGTTCATGGAGTAGTTTGGTGAAAGGATTGATCCAATCTTAATAAGACAAAAGTTCATGAGCATGGATAAAGAAGAGGATGCGTTAGTCCCCTCTTTTAAACTCATATTTTCAAAGATAATAAGAGAGATCCCTAAAAGCATAAGACCAAATGATGCATAATGCTTGCTCATGTATTTAGGTGCATTTGATAAAAATATGAGTTATCTATTAAGAGACAAAGAGCCCACAACACTGCATCAAGCATATCAAATTGCTATAGATATTGAGAACAACTTGAGATATTCAATGATGAAAGGATATTTAGCCACTAGTATTAGTCATCCTAGTACATTTCATGCAAATAGAACCAACAGATCAACCAATAGAGATCTATGTCAAGATGATAAGGCTTCTACTATTCTAATTTCTCCATCACCACAATATAAGGATCATAGTAAGCTCCACGTTGAATTTCCACAAGATCAAAGCAAAGTTGATCAGGTGTCTTTTGTTAAAAGATTGTCTGAAATGAAAGGAACAAAGAAGAATCACCTTATGATTTGTTCTCTAGATTTGTGGATGCTTTGTTGGAGGTACCCAAAAGTGTCAGACTAGAAGATTTAATATGCATTGATCTGTTTTGTGAAATGTACCAATCAGGATTGAGTACCTTTCCAAAGGAATTGAAACCTCACAGTTTGGACCAAGTAATTAATTGGATAAAGATTGTAGAGGGAGCTAAGAATAATTATGCACAACATGTGACACCCCCAAATGTTAGTGGGCATTGTCCTTTTGAGAAAGATTAGGAAACAATGCAGAAAAAATGAAGTGCATCAAAATATGAACACCCATTTTGTTGTATGGGAGAATGTAATGATTGTAATCAATTCACAAATAACATATCTACAAATTAGTACAACAATGATGGAGATGATGATACATAATATGATAACATAAGGGATGTGCCTGACTTGCATCCTTGGGATTTATTGGATAGTGAGGAAGTGGAAGAGGTACACGAGGTTATCCCATGTCATGATTTGACCAATAATAGTGGTGCTAAAGTTGATGATGCCTTGTCAGAAACCAATGATCAAGGTATTGAAAATGAAATTTTAGGCATCCAGTCTGAGGAACTTGAATCCAATCATAGTATTGGTGAGTTTTCATGCTATGGTAGTTGTGATGGAATTAAGTCATATCATTCCTCTGTTGATCACAATTATTCCTATGAAGTAGGGATTGACTCTTTTACTTCAAGTAGGAGATATGCTGATAACAATGGGAATGGTTGTTTGCTTGGGAGTGAACAATTTTCTTCATGTGAAGAATTCTCAGAATGTGAGTCAATGATGTCGACTAAAAATGATGTGGGAGAAGTTGAAGATGATTCCATATGCTCTTCAAGTGATTACAATGATTTTGACTATGATGATGATTTGTAAGATTTAGATCTTCATGCTGAGGAGGTAGAAGCTTCCATGGAAACAATGAAGATAATGGATAATCCTTTATTTGATGAGCCTCCATCCCCACTAGCTAATAGAAGTGATGATCCTTATTGGTGTAGAGATAACCCAATTTTTGAGAATTCTGCTGATGCATTTGATGCATGGTCAGGATATGGCCATGAGAAAACAAAACAATACACTAATAAGTTTTTTGAAAGTAGTGCTTATGAACCTTTCACATTCAGTACTGATGTAGGTAAAATTAAGGATCATGAGGAGATTGAATTCTCTGAGTGTTTCTCTCAAGTATGTAATTTCCCTTATGAGGATGATCCATAAGTGCTTTAGTCACATGAAGGATGCAATGGTGTAGATATCCATAATATTAATTATTCACAAGTGAATGAACACATTGTATTTGAAGGATACTTGAAATGTGACTTAGTTTTGTCATCAACTAAGCATGTTAACTGTGAGAATGATGAAGAACATGGAGACAAGAATGTCACTATTCAAGGCATTGATCTTGAAAACAATTTTAGAAATGATGAAGGTGTTGAAGAATATGTTGGTTCCCCAGCTACCCATGAGTATTTATGTGAGGCAAAGATGGAAAGATTAGCTACACAAGAAGAGAAAGATGTGCACATTGATGAAAGAAGGGGTTCAATATTGAATGACCAAATTATGCATCATGATACACATATAGATCATGGATTAACACTATTTCCCATTAATAATGGGAGATAATTTGATCTGTGTGTAGGGCAACCAAGTGATGCAAATGACATGGGGTACGATGCTGATCAATATGAATGTGCAGTTGAATTCTTTGTCGATGTTCCTTATCTTCTTAGCATGATTATGAATATGTTTTCATACAATAAGGATAACATTTATGTGGAAGAGAAAAAATACCTTTGTACAACTAATAGTGAAAAACATTTCAATCATGAAGGCCTGGGTATATACCCATGTTATAGTGACCAATATAAAGGTGCTCCAGAATATGCATCTTTCATTTTTGACACATCCGAGGATGATCTGCATAGTGTACAACAAAGAGTGTGTGGGATTTTTCAGTTGGGTATAGATGATGTCAAAGTTCATGATAGCATTAATTAAGTGGATTACAAATGTTTCACTTTTCTATCTCACTTAGAGAAATTAGAGTTGGAGCAACCTAATGAACATATGGGTTATACACATTATGAAATGAATGGGTCTCAAATTTTGTTGGATTGCATTCCTCAACTAGGTACCTGTTATGATGATGAGGGAAGTTTTGGAAATATGATATGTCTGGATGATCGTCTTGACCACAATGGAATTAATTGTTGGGGAATTTTTGATACAACTGTTGATCCAATATAGATAGGAGAATAAGGTATTTGATAGAGGTAAGAGTTGTTTTTAAGTTTTGGGGCCTAAGGCCTCCAATTTGGGGAGTGAAGTCTAAGGATTTTAGGGGGATTCTAAAATTCAAAAGAAGACATATTTATAGCCTTGTGAGTACTATAAATAGGTTTGGTGTGTTTCCTTTTGGTTGTGTCTACTTGCCTTGTCTGGGAAAGCTCTTGGGTTTTTTGTGCTTCTTTGTTGGTCCTCTTCAACTTGAGATCTGGATTCTTGCCATACCTGCCAGGGGTATGCATCCCCGAGCATTAGCCATTGGTAGAGCTCTTAAATTTTTTGAAAAATTTGAGCTTGTTTTGTTCCCTATAATGGTCTGTTGCATTCGTGCCCAAGGGTAGGGTTTAGGGTTTTAACTCTAAAACCTTTGTCTCAAATTTCTCAAGTCTTAAACCTTTGGCATTTTAATTCTTCATTGACTTGCTGCACCTAGTTGCCGATCATTTGAGTTATAACTTAAGTCATCCAAGCCATTGTCTTTACCAACCCCTTAGCCTAGGTCCGTCGGTCACCTCATGCCTTTTATTGATTTAAATTTTCCCAAAGTCGGGAAAAATATTTTATGGAAAAAGACTTAAATCCTAAGTTTCTTTCCTGATGGTTGTGTCTCGTCAGCCAAGTATGGCCCCTTTATTAAAATAATATTTATGCATGTGAAAATTTTGATGACCATCAGATCAAAGGTCTTTAGGTGGCTGTTCCTTGCCAGCCCCGTGGGAATAAAATATTCATTTCCAAAGAGTTGCGGGGTTAGCGGGCTTGCACCGCATGTCCTTCTACAATTGTGGGACCCAATATCCACTATCACACTCGATTCCTTGTGCTTGTAAGATCAACGACTGTGACACAAAGTTAGAGTTAATCTCCACTGTTCCTTGCTCACCTGGAAGTGGGAATAAAGTATTATTTTCTAAATTGTTGCAGGGTCAGCGGGTGAATGACATGTGGATTTCTCGACCACTTGGAAATGAATGGTGGAGCCCATAGATGGGTGTGTTGGTGCCTAGCTAGATGAATTTCATTGGCAGAAAATCAACAAGTGATAGCAATGGAAAATTCAAACCCGATTGACTCAATCTGAGCCATTTGATGCACCACTTCATCAGAAAATAAATGGCCAACATTTATAACCAAAAATGTGAAGGTAATAGCCATTTTTCTTTGTGTGAGTGAGCATTAATGGCATAAGGTTCGCAAGATTAAAAAAATTTAATCCTGTGCATGTGAATGATTAATCTCCTATGATCATTGAAGTTGATACATGGATTTTTATGCACCTGGGTGATTAACGGTTGTGCTGTGAACACAAATGTTTAATCATCTACTCGCTCATGCTAGTTTTCACTGAGCATTGATGATTAGAATTCTCAATTTGCTTGATAAAAGAGAGGTCAATTGCATTTTTTTTCACCATTGTAATCAGGAGATAAAATTTTAAGTTTGTGGGAAGAGTAGTGATTTTTCTTGTGAAGGTTTTGTCTCCAGAGAAGATGAGTAAGTTTGTTGCTTCTGCATCACCAGTACAAAGGTCTCCTAGGATCAACTTGCAGGAATCACACCATGATTCTACAAGGAGTGGAAAGAGAACACTAGGAGTTGCTTCAATTCCAAAGGAAGAGTGTAAGAAAGAGGCTCGTGGAAAGAATTCTATGCAAGTTGCTGTGAGAAGCAATTACCAGTTAAGAAGTCGAGTTGTGACCACAAAAACAATACAGTCTAAGGAAAAGGAGCCTACAAGGTCTGTGAGGGAAACAAGGAGAAAGATGAAGTATGGTCGAGCTTGTCTGGGGCAACATAGTTCCCCTATTGAGATTTCAAATGGTCCCTTAGATAGCATGATTGAGACTGGTTCTGGTTACCACCACTATCTTATGGCCCTGACTGAATTAGAAAGCTCAGATGATGAAGTAGTAGTAGTTTCCCTAATTTTAGTAAAGACACCAAGCAAGCGTACTGGCCTTGTTGCTGGAAAGGACACTAATGAAGAAGAAGTAGTGGCTTCTCCAACCTCTGATAGGACATGAATTGGGCATGTATACTTTGGTTCTAGTTTTGGTTGATTGGGATTGCATCTGGTGTATGGTTTTTGGTTCTGTTGTTTTGTGATAATGGTGCTTTGATGGAGTTTTGTGTCTGTTGTGTTAACTTAGGTGGTTTTTTGATGATACGATGAATAACCTTTTGGTTCGACATAGGTGTGAAATGTAAAGGCTTGATAACAACTAACAGTGATTTTGGCGGCATTGACTAGTTCTTCTTAAGCAAGTTGTATAAAGTTTGTTTCCCCTATTTGTAAAATGATTATAGGAAACCATTTAGGAAATATCTAAAATATAGTTGAAATTTGTTTTGAAATGAAATTTAGGTGAAATGTAATTATAATTGAGCCAGATGCTTGTTGCTCCCTTGATCTATAAAAGGGATTTCAGGGCTCATTACAAGGGGTTCAATTTTTGAGTCTCGTCATAGTCTAGGTAGAAGCTAAGCTCAAGAAGGAGCATATTGTAGAAAATATCAATGAATAGAATAGTATATTGTCTTGGTTATGGGTCATGTATGTAAGAATATTAAATTAGTTTTATAGAAGCCACAAATATAAAAGAAAATTTTAGTTCTCAAGCATGTACTATCCTATTCAATTCTCTTGTAGATTATAAATGAAAATGATCAATGATATTTTTGTTCATCTCTAGTTGTTTTAATTGGATGTGTGGATTTGTTTTTGCTTCAATTCAAAGAATTGGTTAAATTGCTTAAATAAAGTCATAGGTCTTTGAATGAAGAGTACAAGATTTGGTAAGAAGTAGTGTTCTAGATGCAGTGAGTTGAATACGATAAAGAAATATGACAATAGTCCACCAATGTCTCAATAAAATGGCTAATATATTACTGTTTGTTGCATATTTGACTCCATTATTCCAATTGATGAAGCATTGGTCTATTTGTTAGGAAATATTGCAAGTAAATGAGCTAGTGATATGCTTAGCTATGGATTTAAAATGAGAACAAAATTATTAAAAACTTTCAATTACACTATGTGATTCTGAAGTACCACCTATTCCTAGTAGTAGATGATAATTTGTCCAAAGAATAGCCAAATCCTTAATGAATAGAGTCTATTTGCATATCATAGGAATAAATCTGTGTATAGAAGTGTTCTTGAAGAATTCAATATCATATGAACACGATAAGGAATACCCTCCTAGGTCCCACAAAGCCTAAAGAGTAGGAGTGAAGGTCTCTGAATCCTTTACTCGTTTGTTGGGCACTAGTTTGAAGATTCTTGAGCATAAGGGTTGGCTACCCTTTAGAGAACTTCAAGGTTCTGCTGCAAAAAAGACCAACATAATCTTTAGCCCAATGACCTAAACCAAATGGAAAAGAATTCAAGTAACACATTTTTGCTGAAACATTATTATGTAATTTTGCTGCAATCAAATACTTCTAAAAAATTAAATTGTATTTGTGAAATAAAACTAAGTTTTTGTGTTTGAGATTGAATAATATTTTTTTTCTTTTGTTGTAGTATTCTTTCTCTCCACAAAAATATCAAGCAACAATAATTTCAATTGACCAAATCTTGTAGAATAAATATCTTTACCCATATCAATATCTTTGACCATTTTATCAATTGAGTAGAGGGCCATTATCAAGAAGTCCATTCCACCAATGTCTTAATTTTCCTGATAATAATTTGGAAGCATAGAGACTGATATCCTTCTAGGTTGGGATTTTTTGAACCAGTTTGAGTCTTTTTCATTTCTTCATACTAAAGAAATATTGGGAAATCACAAAAGGATCAAATTCCTTAATCCTCCTCAAAATATAGAGTATGTCCATGTTATTGGAAAGTTTGAAACAAATGGGAATATTCTTCGAAAGGATCCTTAGACTTCTGCTATACAAAGTATTAAAGATCTTCCTGAAGCATGGCAAAGAAAGATTCTAGAAGATTATTTCTTCCATAATCCAATGCATATATTCCATAATAAGGGATGGGGAGATATTCAAAAAATTCTAGGCACTAAGAAGATTCATGTTTTATCTACATTAATCATAAAATGATAATTGATTTCCATAAAACATCCAACCAAACAATATAAGGAGGCACATATTATTTTTAGTTATTGAGATATCACAAGCTATTTTCCATATGGATCCTGCCAATTACAAGATCTTACCACCATCTTTAGTCCATCATGTAAAATCCTTCTATGTCAATTAACTCCTTTCAAGGCTAGTACTGAAGAAAATACTCTTCTATTCATATTAAACATTGTGGTCCATTTCTCTCATATCCAACTTGAACATATCATAAAGGATGATGATACACAACTTCTCAGGGAATGGTATATTCTAGGTACATGCCAATTAGCAGCTAAGAAGATAAAACATTATTACTCATACCACTAATTCAATTTTAAAAATAATTACAATATACTTGACATCCAACTCATAGCAGACCATGGAAGATGGTGTATTATTTATGGATGGGATAATGGTTAAAAATTCAACATGAAGAATCTAATATTGTAAATAATTAAATTTTTTATATAATTATGTAAATAAAGCAAAGGACTGACACTATCTACCTTTTGGTATGATATTCCTCCTTTTGTTTAATAATAAAATATTGGGTGTAATTGGATCCTTTTTCTTGGATAGCATATTTAGCAAGCACATGCGCTTGTCAATGTTGTGATGTCAACCATGTTAAGATCTGACAACAAGATGCAAACTTGTTTAAAAAGCATGATCCCTATAGTCACTTACAGGTGTTAAGTGGACTATTCTCACTATATAGTTTCATAAAAAGTGATAATAAGAGATAAAATATTTTAATATTTTAGCAAAATATTATATTTTATATTTAATTATATTATAGACAAATGTTTGTCCACTAGTATTAATATTATGAAAACATATTAAAATTTACTAAATAAAGCAAAATCACTACACTCCAAATGTGAGGTATTAGTACTTCACCTACCACTCCACTATCCACTAATTCCAAATTCCACTTACCAAAGTTCTTCACCTACCACTCCACTATCCACTAATTTCTAAATTCCACTTATCAATGTACTCCATCTACCTCTCTCATCTACCATACTCATCTACCAACTTAATAATTTTATTATAAAATAATAATGGAGATAATTTAAAGATAATTTTAATCCAAATCAAAATAATTATCTTCTTTTATTTTCCCAATATTTTATTTTATGAGAATAATTTAAAGAAAATAATTTATTCAAGATATATTATGAATATCATTTAAATTTTAAAAAGAGAATATTAACCTTTTTCATGTATTTATTTATTTAATTTTTGAATTATAATATTATAATAATTTTACTTTTTAAATTCAAAATTAATTATTATATTTATTTAATAATTACATAATTAATTGTTATAAAGTTTTTATAAAGTACTAGCATAAAGGGGTCAGGACATGCTCCCCTCCTTAAGTTATGCATCATCTTGATGGATTGAAATATTGTTCAAATAAGTACATAAATAAACTTATACAATATCAAGCTTAAAACAAATATGGATATAATTTTTTTATTTCTATTGAGTCTTCTAATGTGGCATTCTCTATATCACACTGATCTTGCACAACTCAATTGTTATTATTCCTGACTCTCATACTTGTAAAGTATGCCAATCTAAAATATGTTTATTATTTGGTATACACTTCTTAAGGAGTGATACATGGAATACATCATGGATTCTACTTAGACTTGGGGTAAGGATAGCCAATAAGCCACTAGATTGACCACTTCTAGACTTTCAAAGGGTCCCATCTATTGAGGTGCTAATTTGACTTTCTTTCCAAATGTAATATAACTTTTGTGTGGTTTTATCCTAAAGAATACCTTCTCACCAGTTAAAAAACTTCTCTATGTTCTATTTTTATTTGTATAACTCTTTTTCTAGCCAATGCTTCTTTTAACCATTGCCTCATAATTTTTACCTAAGCTTCCATGTCCTTTAACATTATAGAACCAATTTTAATTCTATCTTCAATATTATCTCAACTTAATGGTGTTCTACATCTTATTCCATACAATGCTTCAAAAGGATTCATACCCAATGTAGATTGATAGGAGTTATTATAGGAAAACTCTACTAGTGGAAGATATTCTCCCCACTTTGACCGTTAGTCCATACAATACATACATAGGAGATCTTCAAATATTTGATTTTTCCTTTCAATTTTTCATCTATTTTAGGATGATATGTTGTGCTTAAGTTTAATTGAGTTCCTAGGGCTGAGTGTAGAGTTTAGTCTAAAATATTGAAATAAACCTGACATCCCTATCTAATACAATTTTCTCAAAAATTCCATGTAATATGAATCTTTATTTTATAAATTATTTTGCTAATGTTGAAGCATCATCTATAAGAATTATTGGTATAAAATGAGCTACCTTAGTAAGTTTTTATATTACTACCAATATTATGTCATGTCTATAAGATATCATTGGTAGTCCTTGTATAAAATCCATGCTAATAACTTACCACTTTTGATGTGGTATATCATGGGGATATAGCAATCTAGCTAGATGATTATATTCTTCCTTAACCATTTGACACTTCAAAAATTTGACACAAAAAGCACTATATCCTTTTTCATTCCTTGCCAAAAGTATAACTCCTTAATATTTGAGTGCCTCTTATTCACCCTTGGATGTTCTGAGTAGGGAGTACTATGAGCTTAAGTTAAAATTAGAATTCTAAGTTCTCCAAAACTAGGAACATGTATTCTATTTTGATATCAAAACAACTCCCCATCAAAGGTATATCCTTTAAAATTTAAGCTGTTTGGATCAATTTCTAATGCTACTTTGACTTGACCATACCAAGGATCTTGTTTTTGTTTAGCTAAGATTTAATCTTTGAAGGTGACTTTAATACTAGCTATAGCCATCAAATGCCTTCTTCTACTTAGTGTATTTTCTACTCTATTTTTTTCCTTTTATATATTAATTATCAAAATCATATTCACTTAGAAATTCTAGCCATCACCTTTTCCTTGAATTCAAATTTGGTAGAGTGAAAATGTATCTCAACCCTTGATGATCTATTTTTAGGTCATATGGTTTCCTTAATAGGAAATGTATCCACTTTCAAAGTGCATGCACTATTGATGCTAATTCTAAATCATGGGTGCATAATTTTATTTATGTATCTATAATTTCCTATATTAATGAGAAATCATACCCCATCTTGTATAAAAATTCTCCCTAATCTTTTTGTTGATGCATCAATGATAAGCATAAAGTACCCATTAAGATTAAGCACCCTTAAAATAGGGGTTAAAGTTAACTTTTCTTTTAAGACTTGAAATTATTTCACACTGTTCTATCTATATAAAAATTTTATTCTTCTTTTGTAAAGAAGTGATTGGATTTGCAATTCTAGAAAAACATTATATAAACCTTCTATATCCTGCTAAGCCCATGAAACTTCTCACTTTTGATATGTTTTAAAGAATTGGCTATTCCATTGTAGCTTTAATCTTATCAATTCCTTTAGTTAATATAATATGCCCTAAATAATGAATTTTCTTCTCAAAGAATGCACATTTTGATAGTTTTCCATACAACTTATGTTCTCTTAACTTTCTCAAAACTAATTTAAGATGTACTAAGTGTTCTTCATTTTTTGAATAATTTAAGATACCATCTAAGAATACTAGTATAAATTTATCAAAGTAGTCATGAAAGAGACTATTCATCAAGTTCATGAAATCTTGATAGGGGAATTAATTATACCAAAAGGTACAACCATGAATTCATAATATCCATATCTTATTTGGAAAGTTATTTTATGAATATCTTCATCCTTAATCCTTAATTGATGATATCCTAACCGAAGATTAATTTTTAAGAATACTATTGCCTCTTCATTTGATCAAATAGATCTTCTATACGAGGTAATGTATTCCTATTCTTTATCCTTACCTTATTCAACATTTTGTAGTCTATACTTAATCTTAAGGTCATATACTTCTTGAAAAAGACAGCCAGTGCTCCCCATGGTGATACACTTTGCCGAATTAAAACTTTCCTTAGTAACTCCTCTAGTTGCATCTTTAGATATTTTGATGCATTCATTCTATAAGAGCCTTAGAAATAGGTTCAAATATTGATATAGTTTCTATAGACAATTCAAATTTTCTCTTAGGAGGTAGCCCTGGCAACCCATTTAAAAATACATCATTTAATCTATCCATAAAAAATTGAACTCCTTTCTTTCTTTCTTTTTTTATTTTCATTTCTGAAATAGTATATCCATATTTATAGGTTTGAAAATCCCTTGTGATTTTAGTTTATTTCCTTCATCATCTACACCTTCCACTATTTTGTTATAGCAATCTACATTTTCTTGACGACTAGCCAACCAAATCATTCTAATGATCACGTCATATGATCCTAAGGATGTTGCATATAAATCTACTTTGTTTTTAAACTCAAGAAATTATAGTAAAGTATTTGATAAACACTTGTCTACTTCTATAACTGTCTTATCCCATACTTGATTGTCCATGATGTTTCCATGTATCTAACTCCTAAAGACATTCTTTTCACAAATTTTTGAGAAATAAAACATCTAGATGATCCAATATCTCTTAATATAGAATTCGGTTATTTTAAAAGTATACCTATAGTTTCAATAGGTACATTTTGACTCTTGATTATTCCTTATAGTTGCATGAATTATTTATGGAGGCTCTTATTTTTTATTTGTTCTAATTCATTGTTGCACCCTTAGGAAATTCTTTTATATAATGTTTTTCTCTACACATGAAGCAACCATCAGTGGTCCCTGTTGTACTTGATTTCTTAGAGGTTCATTCCTTGCCTCATTAGATCTTGGTGGATATATTAGTCTATTATTGTTTCTTTGATTGTTCTTACTAAAATATTTCTTATTATTTATTTTTAGGTCCATTATATTGTTCAATGGGGTTCTCCCTTTATTTCCTTGTTCTTCCAGCATGGGAAGCTCTAGGATTTCTCATTTAATATTTTCTTGAAACCATAGGTTTCTAATTAGTACTTGATTATAATTTACCCAAAGTTTACATTAAATATTAAATACTCTCACGGTTATATTTAGTACAATTCATAGAAATCTCAAGGACTAGATTTTGAACTTGGCTCTGTTACCACACATAACAACCCCTATTTTAAACATAAAAATTTAATTTGATTTTAAAATTTAATTATCTAATTATATGTTAATTCAACTGTATAATTAGGTAATCATCTATCCATCCAACAAGATTATTGAACATACTAGATACTGAGGGGGGGAGGGGTGAATCAATATCTACAAAAACTTAAACCCTTCCAAAACTTGAGCTCTTCAGCACAATTCTTCTTAACCAGATATAAACCCTTAAACATATTAGTAGCAAAGAAAGATATTGTAATTTAAACCTTTTGTAATTACAAAAATTTTCAATAATAAAAGATATAGAAATTTTATCCTTAATTAGATCAACAACAATGAAAATGAAACAAGAAACACACATCCACAAGATGAAATCAGATTTATGTGGAAAACCCAATGAGGGAAAATCATAGTGAGAGTTAACTCACAATATAAAGGCTCACTACCAAAAAGGACTTGCAAACTAAGGCATACTACCTTAGAGAAAAATATATAAGATTTGAAAAACTAAAGCAAATACAACTCTAAGGGAAAGATACAAGGACCATATGAGATTCACTATCTTAGAGCAGGATACAAAAAGGATTCAGGGAATTTATGATATTTGTCAACAATTCACTCTGATGATTGAGGAATTAAAATTTCGTATGATCTTTCTTCTTCACACTTTAGAAAAAAAATTGCTAGATAGTCAATACATTCCACTCACACTTCTTCACACTTGTACACTAATCCCCATGTCTTGCATCTAAAATGTTCTTGCATTTATATCCACCGTAAGACCTGAAAAAAATCAATTAGGTTGGCTAGGAAAGAATAAAAACAATGAATTCAACAAGTTGACCACAACAACCTACTATGGTCCTATCTCAAGGATAGAGAGGACCAATTTTTGTTTATTACATCTTCCAATGTGATCCAGAATAATTCACACATTGACGCACATCAACCTAAGTCAACATCAGGGAAATGTGTAGAAGAAATATAAAGCACATAACCAATCAACCCAAAAACAACTTCCAATTTAACTAACATAATAAAATCCCCAAAAAGACAGGTCATGACCCAAATTCATCACTACACATCTTCATATGTTGGCACAAACCTCCAAGAACATGACATAGGCAAAAGAACAAGCCTTGTCAGCCAGATATCCACAAATTACATAGAAAGCCAACTCAAAACACAATACAACACCAAAAAGATCAAACATTAATGTGTGGATCACATGGGGATGTTCCATAAATATGTAAAAACACTTCTGGAAACTTATTTTACATAGTCATGCCACCAACAACCACCATAGACCAAAATGGAACAAAATACTTCATTCCAAAAGCACCAAAAAATCATTCATGATATATAACATTAATAGATCAACTTATGTACCACTTCAACACATGAAATTGGAACTAAGACACTACACAGGAATTGATAACACATTCACTAAACCATAGGAGTAGAGATATTAATGTAGAGAAATGCGGGGCATTTTTTGGACCAATCCAAACAACCAACAATAATACCAACCTTTTGCAATAAATAGAAACCTCCTTAGCAACATAGGTGACCTAAAAATATAGGAGTGAAACATCCATAGAACAAAAAAACCAAGTTCCAAATCACAAGACCATATCTTCAACAATGGAGGAATACAAAGCATTCTCCCAAGCAACCTTCAAAGAAAATTCTTGAACCAGAAACATTCAACAAATTACAAAGGCTATAAATTTCTTTCAGCAACATATGCTTCATTTTGAACAAAAGGAGAGAGCATGGAACACACTGTAGAACATCAACAACATCTCTCCACTATTAGTAACACTTATAATCCTCATCTTAATACTTCTAATGAAACTAGCTTTGCTAATAGAAACTATACATTATACAACTTTCTTGACAAAAAACAAGGCATGACATCCAATCATGAACTTCAACAACACCACCATACATCAATGTTAGCCCAAATAAAATTTATCAATAATGACAACTAATACCAAGCAACAATCACACCTAGTATTGAAATTAGAGACATCAAATGCCAATAATATCCCTTCTCAAGTGTTGACAACCACAAATAATTCACCAAGTGTTGTCATCAACTAGTACCAACAAACTCATAAACATATGTAACAATCTCACCAAGTGTTGACATCAATGACAACCAACAATCACTATTGACATCAATATCAACCACTGCCAACAATCTCCCCCTTTGGCATTGATGGCAACATACATATGCTCACTCTCCCCCTTTGACATCAAGGAAAAAGGGTCACACATATCTGTATAAAAAAAATCACATATATCGACTTCAAGGACAAAGGGCCAAATATCTTCAATTGAAACAACACAATATCCCCCTTTGACCGACACTTCTTTTACTCCAAACTCCCCCTTACTAAAAACTCCCCCTGAGAGGTAGCACACATCAATTTAGGAGAAGGATATGACATGAATTTCTCCCCTTGGAAAGATGCACCATCTATGCATCTAGTTAGAAAAAGGAGGGGCAATAACCCCTAATTTCTACCAAAGATACTCAAAAGTATCGTTTGAAAGTGCCTTTGTGAAGATATCTAGAGTTTGATCCTTGGTAGGCACATACTCCAATCTAAATTCATGCTCTACAACCTTCTCTCTCAAAACGTGATACTGAATAGAGATGTGTTTAGTTCTTGACTGCATTATTAGATTCTTGGAAATATTAATTACATTGGTATTATCACACATTATTGGAGTAGGTTCATCATATACCACCTTTACATCCTTCAAATTTTGCTTCATCTAGAGCACATGGGTGCAATAAGTTGTTGCAACAGTATAATCAAGCTCTATTGTGGATAAGGACATTGAATCCTACTTCTTATTGAATGAAGAGACCAATTTGTCTCCCAAAAAGAATGCACTTCCACTTGTACTTCTCTAGTCATCCACACATCCTACCCAATCAGCATCAGTATAAGCACTCAAAGAGAAATTTTGATCCTTCTTGTACCACAAACCATAATCTAGATTTCCCTTCAGATATTTGAATATTCTTTTCATTTCTTTCTCATGAGATTACTTAGGATTGGCTTGAAATCTGACAACCAAACATATTGCATGTATAATATCAGGTCTAGAAGTAGTTAAGTACAACACACATCCAATCATAAAACTATAAAGAGTCTGATCAACCTCCAAAGACTCATCAAATTTTCTCAAGTGAAATCCAGTCACCATAGGGGTACCAATTGGTTTAGAATCCTCCATGCTAAACTTCTTCAACTTCTCTTTTAAATACTTAGCTTGAGAAATAAAGATACTATCATCTTGCTAAATAATTTGAAGCCCAAGGAAGAAGGACAACTCACCAATCATTGATATCTAAAATTCCTTCTACATCTCCTCTATAAATATTTTACACATATCATCATCTCCCCCAAAGATGATGTCATCAACATATACAACCACAATCAACAACTTGTCTTCCTGAACCTTAATGCAAATATTTATATTTGTAGAACCATTTTTGAATGCTTATTGAAGTAAATAATTATCCAACTAATCATACCAAGCTCTAGGAGCTTGTTTGAGTCCATACAAAGCTTTCTTGAGTCTTCAAACCATGTCCAAATCTTTAGATAATTGGAAATCATCCAGTTGCTCTATATATACCTCTTCTTCTAGATCCTCATTGAAGAAATCTGACTTGACATCCATTTGATAAAATTTTAAGTTCTTATGAGCAGAAATAGCAAGAAACATCCTTATTTCCTCCATTATGGCTATTGGAGCAAAAGTCTCATCAAAATCAATACCTTCAACTTGTGAATAACCCTTATAGACCAATCTGACCTTGTTCCTTACAACTTCACCATCTTCATTGAGTTTGTTTCAAAACACCCACTTAGTTCCTATCACATTTTTATTAGCAAGTCTAGGAACTAGATCTCAATTTTGATTCTTTTCTCTCCGGTCCAATTCTTCTTCCATTTCTTTTATCTAACCATCATCTTTTTTAGCATCAACATAGTTTTTGAGCTCTACCTTTGATAGTAAACACAAATTTACTTGCTCACTTGCTCTTGCAAAATTTCTCTTAGTCAACACACCTTCATTCTTGTCTCCAATAATTTGGTTTGTAGAGTGATTCTTCAGAACATATTTTGTTGGAGTCTTAAGGACCTTCACTAGTTATAGTTCCTTCTCTTCTTTCTCTTCTACTACTACTTCTTATTCAATCTAGGGAGGTATATCAAATCCACAAAGCTCAGGTTCTTGTGAGATCTAACACAAGTCTTCATCTACTTTAACATTTGTGCTTTCAATAATCTTTCCTAATCTCTTTTTGTAGCATCTGTAAGCCTTGCTCTTGGTTGAGTAGCCAATAAAATTTCCTTCATCACAACTTGAATCAAACTTACCAAGGCTTTCTTCATCTCTTCTAATATAGCATTTTATACCAAATATTTTGAAATACTTGATAGTGGGAGGTCTTACATATCACAACTCATAAGGGATATTGTTGTTGTTGAACCTCAACCATACCCTATTAAGCAAATAAATATTAGTGTGCACTGTTTACTTCCAATACATATCAGGTAGATCAAAAGCTTTCATCATTGCCCTAGCCATTTCTTGCACTATTCTATTCTTCCTTTCCACTACCCCATTTTGTTGAGGAGTTATAGGAGTAGATTTTTTTCCTAATGCAATGATATTCACAAAGAAATTCAAATTCATATAAATTAAATTCACCTCCTCTATTTGACCTTAAACATTTAATCTTAACATCCATTTCATTTTCAACTTTTGCTTTAAAATTTTTAAAATTATCAAAGGCTTCTGATTTCTCTCTTAAGAATGTAACCCAAGTTAGTCTAGTATAATAATCTATAATCAAGATAAAATACCTTTCACCTTGTTGACTCCTTATTCTTGTAGGTCCATAGAGATTAGTGTGGATCAACTCTAATGGAATTGAAATAGAGCATTCCTTTCTTTTGAAACTAGTCCTAGTTTTATTTACCATTTGACATTCTTTGCATAATGTGTTTGCAAGCTTGATTATCTTAGATATATCTCTCACTACATGAGAGGAACTAATCTTCACCATATTGTTAAAGTTGATCTGACCCATTCTTTTGTGCCACAACCAACACTCTCCAGAATGAGCTAATAAGTAGATTCTTCCATTATCCTCCTTTAGATGGTAGACATTTCTATTTGTCCTTGTTCCTTTAACAACTAGTCTTCTAGACCATGCCTTTCTAATCTCACAACCATTAGTATGAAAAGTAATAGTGTATCCTTTGTTGCATACTTGACTGACACTCAAAAGATCATGCTTTAGACCTTTGACATAGAGGACATCTTTAGTTATGTTCTTTCCATTAATTGTTATATCACCTTTTCCATATATTTATGCTAACTAATCATCACCAAACTTAACAACTCCACCATTAACCTTCTTGAGGTTGCTGAATTTTCTTTTGTCACTAGACATATAGTGAGAACAACCACTATCAATCACCCAAGCATTGTCTTCTTCTTTTACATGAAAGGCAGTCCATACAACCATAGATCTTTCACTAACCTTATTATTCTGCAAGGTGTTGGACCTCTTACATTCTCCAATTTTATTCTTCTTACCTTTCAAAAGCATGAATAGGGTTTCATTATTTGATTCAATATCGTCATCTTTTGAGGAACAACTGCTTTCCTTGGATTAGAAGCTATTTTTAACCTTATCTTTTTTATTACTTGAAATGGTGGGAAAAGGGGGAGAGATAAAATGGGGTGTCCTACATCCTTCATACAAAGAAGTTAGGAACTAATGGTGTCCCTTTTTCCACCATTTCATTGAAACTAAGAGATTGCAAGGTGTAGAGATTGACTTTCAACCCTAAGGTTAGCCAATCAGACTTGAATCCCTTGGTTTCTTTAGGACAACAAGATTTTGGATCAATTGGAAATGATTTGATGCAACTACACTAATGAAACTATATGATCTAAATGATAAAATGAAATTTATTGAATATGCAAAAACTAAATTCATAGTTTGCAGGAAAATCTGAGAAGGGTCTAGACACATGTACCTAGCATAAAAAAAACATGTTCTGAGCACTGTAGGAGGACAAGTTCACCCTAGGGTGAATGGGTCCTAGATGGGGGGTCCAAAATATATTTTGGCAGTCCTTAGGTACTGGATACAAGATTCTATTTTATATAGGTCCCACTATTAGAAAGAAAAAAAGATCTACAATTGAATTTTTGTGGATTGACAACTTTGACAAAATTGCAAAATTGCTCAAGATATTTTCAATCCTTCTTTCACCTATAAATCTACACATAGAAAGAAGAAAACATATTTGTTTGTGAATGGGGGTTTACCTTATTCAAACCCCATGTTTGGTAATTAAACCTTGATAGGTAATGATAATTGATAAATGGAAAGAATGATGAATGAACATTTGCTTGCTACAACTCACCAAACCTTTAATGGCTTCCCTTAAAGGATTAAAATCTAATACATCACTCCAAGGAATTAGATCTTGATTTGATTTATTTGTTAGATACTTAAATGCTTGGACACTTTAAGATCAACAATACATATTAGCCTTCACAAGATTACATGAACACACATAAGCTTGGACATGATGCTAGGACCTTGAATGTTGCAACAAATGATTGAAAATCTGCTCTTGAATGCTCTTGACAATAATATTTTCTCATAAGAAGTCTTGATAATGTTTCTTAATGTTTCAAATGTTAAAATAACTATGAATTTATACGTGTTTATCTAATTTCCCAAAAATTAGATTCCAAAATCTAATATTTTCATATAAATTTTGAATCATTAAACTGTCAAAAACATACTAAAATTTGGGACCTAGGACCTAAAGAGTACCCAAAATTCCAAGACACATTCATTTTGATGTGATTAAAATATTATTTGTATTAATTAAATATAGGCTCCCCTTTTGGAAATCAAGCAAAATAAGGCTTTGGAATGCATAATTTGGAAAATTAGGAGTTTAATTAAGTCCAATTAATTAAGGGACCCAAACATAGTGAAATTGTAAAGGTATATAATTTCCTACACTACATTTATCCCCCACTTTAGTGAGAGTATGAAATTTCATTCAAACTCACACTAAAGTAGACAAATATGCATCAAGAGAGGTCCAAGTGTACAAATATTAGAATGGTAGGATGACAAAGATCAAAGAGGATAATCAAGCCCCCAGGATCTAAGATCCCATGGGAAACCAATATAAGGATAAAGGTACACACAAGATATGTAAGATATATGTAGCAAGACAAGATAAACAAGCATGCAATGTTAAAGCTAATGCAAAAAGGATAAACTATCAAGTTGTATTATGCCACATACATCAAATATGCTCACAAGGGCTAGTGCAATCCTGTATACACTAGGTGATCCCCCACAGAATAATGAGAAACACACACTAGGTTTACAAGGTGTGTACCCATAACAAATATGGTAGATGGAAAATTCACACCAGGTCTACAGGCCTTCCATACATCAACCATACCAAAATATATACTCCTTGATAACTTTGATAAGACACCACAACATGATCAATATGTTATGACAATGCTACACTAAGTTCAACCTTTGTGAACAAAGTAAATTAATAAATGAAGATTGAAGATGGGAACACTATAAAATAAGTCATTAGGGCATGAGAAGTGCATCTCTCAAGCCTAGAATTCATCATGTTCCACCATTGGGTTCAATCAAAAATGTCAATGCCAATATGAAGTAATATCAATGCAATAATGCCAATGTATGCCCCCACTTTAAAGGAATTTCTAAACACCATGTTGTGAGAAGTTACTTTAAAGTAGAAAATGATAAATGCAATTGATTCCATGGAAATGAGATCTTATTTGGAAAGCCCTATGCCACACATATGTTTCCAAATAAAGCTATGTCATGAAAAAGGAGGTTTCCCCGACATGTAATCCTAAGATAACACATAAGGGATCCACAAATTTAGGGTCTGCGTATGTCTTTGCTACAATGATATAATAGAGCTTGGAACCATCATCATTTCCCAAATACTTCGTGGAAAAATGAACACAAAGGAGGAATTCAACATACAGAGCGAGGAAAAAGAGAAGATTTTGGGTCAACATGGAAGAGACCTAAATGTCTCAAAGCCTTGCATTGTCCCCAAAAGGAAAACACAAGACAAGTGAAAAGGCAATGGTTATGAAAAATAGAAGAATGTAGATACAAATAGAATAATGTCAACAAATTTTATTCCTTTGTATCCTTGCACCAACAGAGTAACAAGGGTCATCCAAAGAAAGCTCACAAACATAAAGACATGCCAAGCAACACAATATAGGGAATCACATTATGCACATGCAATCACACAAAACATAGAAAAAACAAAGCTATTATGACACATGCGAGCCAACCTAAAGCATGTTGTCTACATCCCAATCTTGTTCATCATATACAAAAGGAGAATAACTAGCCAAAGGGGCAACAACAAGTGTCATACTAGGACAATCACTAGGTTCAACATGTGGTGATGCACTCTTTTTAGGAGGATCATCACAATTTCCCCTATCTAAGTTCATGGAAGAAGAAAATAACAAATTCAACTCATTATGCACTTCCTCATCAATCTTAACAATCTCATCATCATCATCCAAATTAATCAAAACAGGAGGTCTAATGAAAATGTCCATTGTATGCTCATGTTTTTTTTGTGGTGAAGGTGAATAATCATCATGCTTTGTTTGAGTTAGGTTTTGATTTTAGTTTTTTGGTTTATTATTTTCTTCTAATAGATGAGAAATAACATGATGTTTACACCTACGCTCTTTAGCATTTTAGTTTCTTCTTACACGGTTTTCAAGTTGTGATGGTGTAGGAGTGGGTTTATCAACCATTGGTTTCTTTTCTTTCTACAAGGGAGGAACAAAAGGAACCATCAAGGGTTGGGAAACCACTGTCTCTTTAGGTTTATAAACTTGTTTGATCTTAGGAGGCACCAAAGGAGTTTTATTGTTATCTCTTGGCATTTTGTATGAAATGGGTGGAGGAATTATGGTGGATTTATTTTGGTTACTTGGAAGGGATTTTGGCTCAAACATAGGTTCATCAATGATAGGTTGGGAGGGAGGAACATCCATGGATTCATGCATATTTCTAAGAGATAATTTTTCTATGCTCTTTGCCTTGAAATTTTGATAAGATTTGAAAAAGAAGTCTTCACAAGGCTTTATAGGTTCCCTAGGTTTGGGCAAAAAGAAATCCAATGAAAAGTCCCCATAGGAAGACAAAGGATTAAAACCACTATGATGCAATGTAAAAATCTCATTTCCAAATGGAAATTTCAAGCATTTATGAACTACCAATGGGATGAAATTCATGGAGCGCAATCATGGATAGCCTAACTTCACATGGAATTTGATCTAACATTGGGATGATGGAGAATGAGACATCTAATTTCTTTGGTCCAATTTTAAATGGGAGAATGATCAAACCTATCATAGGGAAAGCAAAACCATCATGTGTTTTGATCCATGCCTTCGATTGTTCATAATAATCTTGGTAAATTTCATGCACAAATAAGAATTCCTCGGTGATCACATTCCCTACACACATGAGATCAATTAATATCCCAGTTGTAGGCTTGTCATCAATTCTTCTAGCTATTTAAAGAGGAATATTGGGTGCATGCTTAAGTATATTACTATGTGAGAAAGAAATATCCATAGACAAGTTGGTTTGGCCCTTACAAGGTTTAGTGTCAATGAATCCAATCATGGTATGTAGATAATCCTCATTATCACTCTTGTCACCATCAGTTATATCTTGTATGTTGTCAACTTTCATCACATCATTCTTGGTATCACTAGCTTTGAAAAATGATATGGAGTGGTTTGGCATTGGATTGGTAAATATTTGCAAATTTTTATTGGGTGAGGAAACACATTTATTTTCTTGATCATTAACACCGCTAGTTTGGATGTGATTAGAATCAATGAGGTCTTGCACTAAATATTTAAAAAATATACACCATTCCATATCATGTCCATTTTGTTGGTGATATTGCATAAAAGCATTTGGATTATAGTTTAGAGGTAAAGGCTTAGTTGATTCAGAAGGTCGAATGGTAGGCAAGGTGATTAAGTTTTTGCTCAAAATTTGTAACATGATTGAATGGAGGGTATCAGATAACAGAGTGAATTGCCTATTATTTTCCTTAAATGGGTATGGAATAGTTATTTTATGATAACCACTTGAGGTTCAACATGATGGATTGGTTGAGGTTGACTTATTTGTATAAAGCTCTTTTTTGGTTTCTTGAATGTTGAAAATTGTTATGGTGCACAATTTTAGACTTTTCAAGATGGGTTGAAGGAGTTTTGTCTACATGTTGATTAAGTGAGTTTTAATAATTATGGAGAGTTGTGTATAGGTGTGTAAAAGATGGAAATTTCATCTCCCCAAGCTTGTCTTGAATATTTTTTTGTAAGTGTAAGGGGTAAAAGTGGAAATAGGTAAGCAACAATGAATTCAAACAATGAACTCAAAAACAAATGATAGAACTTTTGGACATGTAAAAATTCCTAACGTATATTGCACATCCCAAAACTATATTTTTCCATCATTGGCATCATCTTCATTACCATTATTACATTTAGCATCATTAATCCCCTTTTAACATCATTTCCATAATTTAACCCTATATCCCTCTATTAATTAAATAATCTTGAATTGTTTAATTAATTCACTATTTTATCACTAATTTAACCCCATTCCTCTTGATTAATTAAATAAACATTAATTATTTAATTATGTCACTAACATAACTTATTCTTATATTTTAAATAAATAGTTATCAATTAATTATTTAATTAAATATTAAACCCTCTTCTAATATTAAATAATAATCTTTAAATTATTTAATTAAATCACTTACCATCATGCATGAATTAAATAATTATCTTTAACTATTTAATTATCCTAATAATCCCTCACATACCATCATGCATGAATTAAATAATTATCTTTAACTATTTAATTATCCTAATAATCCCTCACATTTGCACTTCTTCTAGATTAAATAATAATTATTACTTATTTAATTCTCCTCTTTTATCTCAAACATCATCCATTAATAAATAAACATTTTATTTATTAATCAATCTTATCTTGCACGTTCCTCCATTAATTAATTAATTATTTTTAATTATATCATGCATTATTCCCTCAAATCTTAATGGACACTCTCACTTAGTCAACCGATATTGATTGACCACTCTTCTGATCAATCAATTCTCTTAACTCCCACTCAATTAGAGTCTTCTAATCAATCAATTGACTTAAAACTTTAATCAATATCTCATACAACCAGTTAATTGGAATCCAACAACCAGTTGTAGTCAGTTAACTAGGCAATCAATTCCTCTCATTCATTCTTAGCCTTTGATCTCAAATCGACACTGTTGATGCCTAAAATTGGTAGGAAAATGAACTTATAGGAAACTCAGTTAATGGGGGACCAATTGCGCTAAACTGAGTGACCTCCAGGTTTTAAAGAAGCCGACTCCTATATTTTAGGGGTTGGAAAGGGAATAGGAAGTAGATATATAAAATAAAGTCTAATCTAAAGCGATGCGCCAAGATGTAAGTAAGTAGGCATAGGAAATCCTCTTTTCAGATGAGATTTAAGGGCCCGTTCAACAATCTGCATGTTTGAAAATAACAAAAAGAATAGATGAAAAACCAAAGAAGTTCATCAAATAACATAACATAACTTCCATATGCATTCACTGAACAAGAAGAGTTCAATACATGATCTGAATTAGAAAATTTATATTGAAACTATAGAAGTCTTGCAGATAAACTACTCAACACAATAAAAAACACAGTATAATATCTAATCAATTAACTAAGAAACAGAGAGGCTGAACAAATTGGCACCGTCTGTGAGTCTTAATACAATAATAAAAAACAATACAAAAGGCATATAGTCTTTTTCACTTTTTTCTATGATTTTTGAACCCTTTTTTAGAGATTCAAAGTAGTATATATAGATCATTCTACCGCCAAAGAGAAAATAAATGAAAAGATTCCTCAAGCATGGGAAATGATGCCTATCACAATGATTCTCTAAGGCCGTTGCGTTTGAACATGATTCACCCCTCTGCAAATGATGAATGTGGTCCTAGGGAGGAAGTAGCGAAACTCTCTAGATGACACGTGTTGTCCACCCACATAATTAGTTAGGACACATGGCATAGAGGTGAGGCTTCGTACTTGTTCATCCCTCCCTTTCAATCAAAATCCCCATGGAGAAGACACGTGGAGTAGTCTATGTTTCAAGTGTTTACTGTGGGGTCTGCCAAAAAGATTCCCACGAAATGATGCAATGTGGAATGCAGGTAGAGCTTGGAGGAGAAATAAAGGAGAGAGGAATCTCAAAGGCCTACGTTGCAGAAACGTGGTGAAAGGGTGGGGTTCGAGAGAGAAGCAAGGGAAGAAAACCTTCAAAGGTGTGCGTGGTTAACACATGGTGTAAGAGGATGAAGGCGCTTCAAAAGGGGCCTGGGAATATTCAAACATATGAAGCACGGGTTAGGGCGGATGCAAAATCAAATAAAAAATAACCACTTGGAGGGATCTCTAAGGATTTTAATCCACAACTTTTGGCAACTATTAGGGGCATTTCGCTTGTAGAATGAGAACCCAAAATTTCTAGTTCGAAGACTAGAGCCTTATCCATTGGGAAATGGAGTGAGCTTTGAGAGTGTAGTTTGCAGAGGCAGCTAGTTGGCCTTAGATGGCATCAATAAGGAACACAAATTCTCTTGCATCTCATGTAGATCAATATTTTTTTTGAAAGATAGCTCCATGGAGATCCTGGTCTCAGACTCAAGTTGAAAGAGAAGTCGTGCTTTTTGATGGGTCGCGCTATCTGATGGGTCACACTTTCAATTTCCACTACCATGGGAGGTTGAATGAATGATTGGAAAGCAGATAAATCTCGCTGCTTTTCCTTGACCTTTGCTGCAATGTGGCCTGTCATGGCCATTGAATCATTAGGGAGAAAAGGGGAAGGTAATCCCATTTGAGTGAATTTGGAGAATTGCATCCGCATGTTCATAGTCTAACTCAATATTACCAAGAAATTGCTAGCCTGAAGGATGGATGCATGACAATAGATGAATTCCCTCACCCTTTTGGCAGCCAACCTTTAGTCATTGATCCCCGCCTTTACCAAGTCTGCATTTGTCATAGTGTATAATTTTTCCAACAACCTCTTGGCTCGAGCACCTTTTCGGTAATGAACTGTGGAACCTGTTCAATCGTTCCACACACCTCCTTGCTTAAATTTGCTACGTCTGCCATGAATTGGAGTACTGGTTGCATGGTCAAATAAAAAGTCTTGACTTTCTCCTAGTATGAGGCATATAATTACTGAGCCACCAAAAGGAGATCTAATTGAGGAGCAGGGGGTTGGGAAAGAATTTTCAAAAGACCTATCTCTATCTCCTTAAACCTAACGTCCTGTGTTAGCTCTTCAATTTTCTTGTCTACTATAGAGAGCCATTCCTACAGAGTTCCCAACTTGACATCTTTAATTTTCAACAGCTCCTCAACTTGACCTCGGGTTGTGGATTCTTTTTCTAGAGAGAGGTTTACTTCCTGGATCTCCTTTTTGAATTTAGCCTATCAGTCTTGGAGCTCCTTGTCCTTCTGCTGCATTTCTTGCTCCAATTGAGCTAGCTAATCTTGAAAATCCTCATTCTTCTATTTCCTTCCCTCTCCGCTTGAGTTGGTTGGTCTTGTAACTCATAGTTTTTCTACTATAGTCCAATAACTAGGTTGGGATCTTGGGACTGGAACTTTGCAAGTTCCTCTTGGAGTTTGGCCTTTTCCACTTGCGCTTGTTGAGACAAGCTTGAAATTTCAGTGTCCTTAGCCTTTTCCCTTTTTTATAGGATCTCCATTCTTTCCTTAATGTTCTTGAGCTCCTCTTCCCTCTTCCTTAGTTGGTGACTATGCTTCAAAAAGTCTGTAGTCACCACTTGTTGAGTCTCCTCCATTAGCTCGACTTTGTCCTGTGGTTGGGCTATGTGTAGATCAATCCCCATAGCATGAATTGTATAATCCTCAGGTTGCATTTGTCCTTGTGGTTTGATGGTGTTAGGAGTCATGGTTACAAATTTTAACGACCCCTGAACTTCATTAAAGATAATCTGTACACATGGCTTGGCAGGCTTCGTTGCATCTTTTTCTTTTCTCTTATGGGCTCTTATAGCCTGAGCAACCTTATTCGTGATGTTTTTCCCAATAAATTTTGTTGGTGACCTAATCAGTTTGCTAGTGATAGGTGCACCAAGAGGAAGAGAAAAAGGGAATGAGATCATTGCAATCTTAGATGATGTCTTCTTTGGAAAAGTGACTATCAATGGGGAGAAAGGGGGAATGCTATGCCAAAGTCTAGTTGAGGAAGTGACAGAAGGACTCATAGGGAGTGGTGGTAATATCAGAGATGTAGAGGTTACCATCTATTGGGAAGGTTGAGTTGGAGCTGACACGATGGAAGCAAAAGGGTTAGCAATGGTAGGTTCAGACTGGGCTTCGACAAAAGATGGAACAAACTGCGGGGGAGTAAAAGCTGCTTGTCTGATTTGGGAGAATTGAGAGAAACCTCCCACAGGCATGGAAGTAGAAAAGGAAAGGCCAAAAAACAAAGTAATGGGAGACACAAAGGTAGTAGGGTTAACCAAAGACTATGAAGGGAGAAGAGAGGGAGGGAAAGATACTTGAGTTGCTGTGAGCTCCAATCCTTGGCTCGTTGCAAGTACTTGTGAGCTTTCTCCAAGAGTTGCATCGATGCACGACCTCTTCTTAGGTGGAGAATTGTCCACCTATATGGCCTCTTGAGATTTTTGGGCTGTCCTGGGTCTCTTTGCATCCCATGTATGTGGAAGCGAGGCCTCTAAATGAGATGCAGTCACTTACATGCTTAGTGGAGCTTTGCTGGGTTGTTCTACTGCTTTTCTAGTTCTCTATATTTGGGCCTTTTTCACCTCTTTTCTTTTCATTATTGTAGTTTCTTCCTTTGGGTTTACATCCTCATCTGCTTTCATTAGTATCATCATGTTATCTATTCCAAAGATCATCAAATCTGTCATCCATGTCAATTTCCTCGAACAGGGTGTCAAGGCATTTGGTCTCTTGACGATAAATCTAGAATTGTGCAATTTTATCGTTACTCCACTGTAAGTGCTTGGCCAATTGATTATAAAGGGTGGCCCCAATTTTACACTTGTCATTGGGCTTGGCCAAAGGAAAATAGAAAGATAGCCATGGAAACCATCTTATCATCAGTAGGAACATAGGCCAAGTCTACAAATAGATTTAGGTCCCTTGACTATGGATTCCACCAAGTTTCTCAAGAGGGCCGAGAGCTAAGAGCCACCTTAATGTTCAGGTCTACCAAGTCATTATCAGGATTATAATCCCATTTGCCACAAATTAATACTAGCCCCAAATGAGCAAGCTTCACAGCTAGTAGACCATGTTTCTGCTTCTTTACCATTATTACCATATCAAAGCTCAAAGGGAATTTGAAGAAACCTCTCACATGCTTCCCCCACAAAACCTGATGTCTATAATCGCCAGTTATCGAAATACCTCAAGGGCCAACACCCTATTTGTGACACATACCGTGAGCTGGAATGGTTCCTCGGTAAAACCATGCAACCTAACAAATGAAAAATCCTCCACAAGGAACCAGTCGCACGGAGGAACAAAATCCTGCATCCACCTTACTTGATCGACGGACAACCAATAACAACCACCCTCACCCTCCTTATTAAAATCTTACAATGTTGGAGTAAGAAAAAGCTCAAAAAATGCATAGTAATCATAAGTTATGGAAAGGAGGGGAGTCCATGCAGAAACTGGCTTTCTTACCCCATTTTCATAAAAAATAAACAAATCCATACAGTTTCTAAAGAAATCTAGGTTTTGGTGCAAAAACATGTGAGCAAGGAAAGAAGAAAACCTAAACCTAAATTGTGTGTTGTATTCCTTGAATTGGTTCAACATCTCCCGAATAATGACCTCTGAAAAAGTCATACCAGAATAAGGAATGTTGTCTTCACAACTAAAAAACCCAAACCCATTTGAAACTCATGAACATCCCTGTTGATGTCCATGCTGCAAACAAATCCATCATACACAAGGCATCCTGTAGGTCCGAGTTGAAAACATTGTGCCCAACCGGAAACTGTGGTGGGTGATTCTCATCCTTGGGCCTTTTCCTTTCTTGATTATAAAAGCTTAGAGCATTTTTTTTGGTCCTCCATAATTCTTTCGAGTCACTTATAGTGAATCTTTTCATTACTTCTATTCCCCTTCTTGTAGGGATGCATATCATATCCCTAATAACTTCAACGCTGATTACCACTCTCAGTTTCTAGCCTTCTATAGCTTCAGATTGAAATTTTGGGAAAATTCATGAACCAATTCTAGGAATGGTGTACAAAGGGAACCATATATTGCAGAAGACTGCAGAACCACAACTTGTGTGCCAAAGACTCTTGGTTACTAGTCTTTTTCATCCTCTCATAGGCTGCTTCCCTAAGACTCTTAGGGTTGGTTTTGAGTTAAGGATCATGAATGTTATCCCATTCTTTCACTATCAGGACCTTGTTCCTATGATTAGTCTTCTCCATGGCTTGTGTGTGAGTCCACTTTGGATTTTCCAGCATCCCAGGTGAGGCACCGAAAACATTGGCCATTGGAATTGTCAACATGACATCAGATAAGCTTTCAATCGTCTCTCCTTGTGCTTCCATTTGAGGATTCTGGGCCATTTCAGGATTCTGTAGACTTTTGTGAGTGCTTGAATTTTCTACAATTCACTTGGGTTCTTTCATAGCAAACTATGCACTCAAAGCTCTTCACAATGTTCTTTTGCATGCAACACTATCCTTTTCTCGAATTGGAGTTAGAGATAATAGCTATTTCAAGCAATAAATTTGGTATGTACCGCCAAATCTTTCGTGCATGCAAAATGAATTCCCACTCTTTTGAAAAGATAAGAATTCATAATGACAATTAGCCATTATGTCCTATGACACCATCCCTTGGGAAATTGAGCCGCAAATTAAAGGCATATGAGACTATTCACATGCTTTTCATTTAATAACCTTAAAAGAATGATTAAGAAAGAGGGTATAATAATTACACAAAAAGATTTGAGTTCATCCTTGGAGACTAAAAAGTGTCCACAATGTGACACTTAGCACTTGACCATGTGAACTATCACTTGTGCCTACCACCAATTTTAGCTAATTAATTACTTCTTAACTTGCACACAACAATTCATACATAGAAAACACAACTTGGTGGGATTTTTGAGTTTTCTCTTGATCATCATCATGCTTGTCACATGCATTGTACCTTGGCTACATCTATAAATAGACTTAAGGAAATCAACATAATTTACATTTGGTAATTGGGATTATTGATAGATGCAATGAATAATCCTATTAGGCTAACTAGCAATAGGTCACATGAAACTTTCCTTGGGGAAATTTCTAGTAGGCGTTTGAAACACATGATCAAGAATAGGCATTATTTGGCCATAATTGCAATGAAATGGGTACTGGGGAGGGACTGCATAGAGTATGAGGACAAGTATCATGTAAACACTGATATCTATTCTCATTTTTTTGCATCTTTGCTTGATATTTAGGTACCGAAGGCAATGATACTAAGGATTACCATGGAAATATTCCCAAAGCACTAGCTTGGAGGCCTTGGTGAAATTGTGACGAATGCATTATATGGCCTTCAAATTCCAATGGCAAGTGATCTCCGTTGACATATTGAAGAGGATGCAGTGGTTCCCTGGGTATAATTTCTTAGCGGATTTCGCATTATGACTATCGGAGAACACTGCCAAAGGGTTTTTCTTACCTACCACTTGTTACTAAGATGCTACAATGTAGTTCTTTTCTATAACATGGAGTGGTATATTGACTTTGGAAACATGGTTTTTCCTCCTCCACTTGCTATTGCTACCATTGATGCTCCTGCTATTGTTCCCGTTGCACCTTCTACTGTTCCTAATGTTGTTGATGTGGTTGTTCCTAATGATGTTCCTATTGAACCTACTACTGTTGATGATGTTGCCCCTATTGAAGACTAAAATATTTTCTCCTCCTTTTTGTATATATGCCTCAGAAAATCTTTTAATACATATAATCAAAAAGTTGCTTAATACATATACTTGAAAAGTATGGCCTGAGAGCCACTTTGAATTGTAATATCTTAAAGTATATATTACCATATAATGAATATACAACTCTTTTGTCAAATTTCTATCTCTTTTGCTTTCTCCACTTCTTGCATCATGGGTTCCGCTTAATAAAGACTCGTCCGAAAAAAACACCCAAAAATATTTACATAATTACATATTTACACTGGTAAAATGATTAATGAAGCTAATTAAACAATTTTAGGTGAATTCCATTGACAGTAATTCCCAATGCTTCTTTTTCCATATTTTCTAATTCAAGTGCATTATGTCACTTGCATTGAATAATTCGAAAAGGACCTTCCCACAGACTATCATTTTTTTTTGTGTTGGCCAGGCTTTGCGGTTCTCTCATTGCATTTTAGCACTTAGTCTCTGCATTTAAGACCTTGGTCAGAGGTATTCTTGTCAAATCACTTCTTAACCATTTGTTGACGGTTGTACGTAGCCACAAGGATTTTTCTCTTTTCTCTTGTACCTCCAACAATTCAGCCAACCGAACCTCCATGGCTCTATTTTGTTCAACCTTTAGATACTTGAGCAACTATAGTGTAGGAATTTCCATAGATATAGGAAATAACACTTCCTTCCCGTATACCATCTCATACGACGAAGTATTTAAAACTTGCTTGGGGGTTATTCGGTCTGCCTAGAGCGTTGCTTTGAGGTTCTGATGCCACTCTCTTTGATGCTCCAACCTAATTCTTTTAATGATTCAGACTAAATTTTTATTAGTCAAATAGACTAGACCATTTTTGTTGGAAATATATGCCTCAATCCCACAGGCTGAAACCTCTAAGAGAGCCAAGTCAGTGTGACATCTCTTGTGTTTGGCCGACTAGCAGTTTGAATCTTGTTGAACAGTTTAGGTCGTTGTGACCTTGCTTCAGTCTCACCAAATGATCCTATCGCTATGACCTGTTGTGTTCGGTATGGCCTCCTACCGAGTGGAAATCTCTTATCGATGGTTGGTGTTTATCGGATATCGGGAAGAGTCTTGGATGTTCACTATGAGCTCTCAGCGATGAAGGAATGTATTGCTGACAACGTTTTCTGTTGAAGCCTTCAGGGAGAGTCTTGGGTGTTCAGTAAGAAGTCTTACTGATAGGAATGTCTCACCGACAGTATTCACTCGGGGTAACTCAAAGGTCTCAGGAAGAACTCTCAGCGACTAAGTGAAGTCTCACCGAAGGTGGAGGTTTCGGTATGAATTCCCAGGGATCGATGAAGGTCTCACCAACGGGGATACACTTGGAGTCTTCGCGGTGACACAAATACTTCGGTATGAAGTCTTAGCGATGGAGAGAAGTCTTGTCGACTGCTGTTTGGTGCTCGGTATGACTTAAGACTTCAAAGTAACGTCTCAGCGATAGTGATATGTCTTGGCGATAGATGAGCACTTCAGAGTATCTTTGAACCTCAGTATGATCTCCTGGCGAAAGCGATATGTCTTGTCGACTGTTGAATGTTTCAGTATAACATAAAGGCTCGGTATGATGTTTCGCCGATAGTAAGGACTCTTGGCGATATCGAATGCTAGCTTTGTTGCCATCGGGGAGACACGGTTAGTGTCTCACCGACATGCCAACATAGTTTGAATTGTTTGATCGAGTGAAGACCATTCTATGTGGCTTGTGTTCGACCAATCAGGGAGCTGAATGGGAACTGCTAGCAGTTGGACTATTGCGGCCGTTACTGAGAGGAAGCTCGACAGATAGGGGCGACATGGATATACTCAATGATTGTAGATTGTGATGGGTTTGATGGATCAACGGATTGTTGTGTGATTGTATGATCAGTGGATGAATTCTATTATGTGAAGACTGTAACGTGAATGTTTTGTAACAAGGTTGTTCATGGTGAATGTTGCTGTAAACTTACATCAAAAAGATAAGTCAGAACTCTGTTTGTAATCTTTATTACTGTAATACAAAGTGACTTCTCTTGGTGTGGTGGGTTTTTCTCCTGTAAGGGTTTTCCCATGTATATCTGGTGTTCATATGTGTTTGTCTATTTCTCTGTTTCTGTTATCTCTTTCATGTGCATCTAAATTGGACTGTAATTGAAAAATTTAAAAGTGTCTCTGCATTCTTCCCTGAGGTTTTGACATTAGGAGAGTTGCTTCCGCATCTAGCTTTCCTTACAAGTGGTATCAGAGCATGGCCAGTTGTGTTATCCTTGTGGGTACGTTGGGTTTTTTGTGTCATTTCATGTCAGTGGGAGTCTTGTAGAAGTTTGTCAATTTTGAATTATAGATTGAGATGGCTAGCACGTCAGGAAAGATTGAAATAGAGAAATTCAATGGAAACAATTTTGAGTTGTGGAAACTTAAGATGGAAGATCTATTGGTTGATCATGATCTTTGGATTGCTGTGTCTGGAGAGAAGCCTACAGGCATGAAGCAAGAAGATTGGGACCTTGTAGATAGAAAGTCTAAGGGGCTGATAAGGCTCTGTTTGGTAGACTCCGTTCTTCTTAATGTGCATGAAGAGAAGACTGCATCTTTGTTTTGGAAGAGACTGGAATTTATTTATCAGGGGAAGTCCTTGGTGAATAAACTTTTCCTAAGGAAGAAGCTGTACACTTTGAGAATGCAGGAAGGAGGGTCTGTAGTTGATCATTTGAATGCATTCAACATGCTGATTGCATAGTTAACATCTGTTGGTGTGAAGATTGATGAAGAGGATCACTGTATGCTGATATTGTGTTCTTTTCCAGATTCATGGGATCACTTGGTGATGGCTATTGGGAGTACAACATCCAGTTTCAAGATGGAAGATGTTGTTGCTTCTTTGTTATTAGAAGAGATGAGAAGAAAATCTTCTGAGATGGCGAAGGAGGCCCTTGCTGTTAGAGGAAGGTTGAAAGAGAAAGGAAAGAAGAAGGACAAGAAGTCCAAATCAAAATCAGAGGGGAGATCAAAGTCTCCTGGAAAGAAGTCCAAGGTGAAGAAGTGCTGGAATTTTGGGCAACCTAGTCATGTCCGAAAGGATTGTAAAGAGGAGGAGAAGAAGAAGAAGCATTCTTCCGAAAATGATTCTTCTCAGAGTGATGCAGACGCCTTCATTGCAGCCTTGGCTACACAGGCATCAGATGATGTCTGGCTGATTGATTCAAGAGCATCTTTCCACATGACATCTCATAGAGATTGGTTCACGAAGTATGAAGAATACGATGGTGGAAAGGTGTACTTAGCAAGTGATTCAACTTTGGAAATTGTTGGCCGTGGGAGAGTCAGAATCCAATTCCCTGATGGAAGAGTGAAGGGAATCAAGGATGTGATGCATATACCAGGTCTGGCTCAAAATCTACTGTCTGTCAGTAAGCTAAATGATATTGGAGTGCAAGTCACCTTCTCTGGAAATGGCTGCAAGATGACTAGAGGCTCAATGGTGCTAGCAAGGGGTGCTCGTATTGGTACCTTGTACAAGCTGGATGCACATGCTGTTCAATGTAACAATGTCTCTGTAAAGTCACAAAAAGCTACTCATGGAGGAAAGAGGGAAATGTTCCTAATTGTGTAAACTCTATGGAAGTTAAACTTCCAGTGAAAAGACTATGCTCGCATCATAGGCTAGGCCACATTGGAGAGAAAGGTGTAAAAACCTTGAAGAATAGAAACTTGGTTGAGGGGCTTGAAGATTGTAACCTTGAATTTGAATTCGGAACATTGTATATATGGAAAACAGCACCGTTTCATTTTATTCCAATCCTCATAAATCTTTTGGTTTGCTAGATTATATTCATTATGATGTATTTGGTCTAGTGAATGTTCCTTCTTTGTCTAAGTCAAGGTACTATGTACATTGATGATTATTCGAGAAGAACATTGTTTATTTTTTGAAAAGTAAATCAGAAGTGTTCAGTCGGTTTAAGGAATTTAAGAACCTTGTAGAAAATTAGACTAGAAGAAAAATAAAATGTTTAAGGACTGATAATGGCGGTGAATTTTGTTTTGATGATTTTGAGAGGTATTGTAAAGACCATGGGATTAAAATACATAAGACTACACCTTATACTCCACAAAAAAATGGAGTTGCAGAAAGGTTCAATAGGACAGTGATGGAGAGAGCAAAGTATGTTGAGTAGTGCTGGCTTGGAGGAGAAGTTCTGGGCTGAGGCTATTGCTACTGCATGTTACATGATTACTCATTCTCCAAATTCTGCTCTTGTTGAGAAAAAACCTTTGGAAGCGTGGTCTGGTAAGAAGCCCTCTCTGAGACATATTCATGTTTTTGGCTGTGAGGCATATGCATATGTGTCATATGAGAAAAGATCTAAGTTGGAGAACAAGGCTGTCAAATGTATTTTTATTGGCTATAGTGCTGGCATAAAAGGGTACAAGCTTTGGAATCCTGATACAGAGAAGGTTGTATACAACAGAAGTGTAATCTTTCATGAGCTGAAGCCTTCTACCTTGGATCTACAGTCAGAGACAAAGTCAGAAAACAATAAGGATGTAGTTGGAATTCCTCCTACACCAGAAAAAGAGGAATTGAAAATTCAAAATGTACCTAAAACTGAGGAGAGCTCAAGCAGTTCTGAAAGTTCTGAAGAAGAAGAACCTCAACCTCAGCAAGTGAGGAGGTCAACCCGTGAAAGAAAACAACTTGATAGGTATGGGTTCTCTTTGATAGATTCTACTTGTGCCTATGCTTTGATTTCTAGCACTGATGAGCCTAGGACTGTAAAGAGGTATTTAAAATGTCTGATTCAGACTCTTGGTTGGAAGCCATGAACGAAGAAATGGCATCATTAGAAAAGAATGATACTTGGAGTTTGGTGCCCTTGCCTAAAGGCGAAAAAAGCCGGCTGAAATGGGTATTTAAGAAGAAAATCGGTCTAGATGGCAGCGTGGAAAAGTACAAGGCAAGATTGGTTATAAGGGTTATTCCGTAGAGGGAATTGATTATGGGGAAATTTTTCTCTTGTAGCTAAGCTGACGTCCATTAAATTTATTTTATCACTTGAAGTAGCGTATGACTTAGAGATCAAGCAGATGGATGTGAAGACAACATTTCTTCATGGTGATCTTGAAGAAGAAATCTATATGTCCCAGCCTGAGCACTTTGTTGAAAAAGGTAAAGAAAAATTGGTTTGCAAGTTAAAGAAGTCTCTGTATGGGTTAAAGCAGTCACCTAGAATGTGGTACCAAAAATTTGATACTTTTGTATTGTCTTTGGGATTTGTGAGATCAAAATCTGATCATTGTGTCTATTATAAAGCTGAAAGTGATCGAGTGCTTATTATTGCTCTCTATGTTGATGATATGCTGTTCATAGGTAATAGTAAGTTGATGATTTCTGATCTTAAGTCTCAGTTGTCTGCTAAGTTCAAAATGAAAGATCTTGGTGCAGCAAGGCATATTCTGGGGATGGAGATAACCAGGGACATGAATAGTAGAAAACTTTGGCTCAGTCAGAGTAAGTATATCAAGATTGTTCTAAAGAGATTTTGCATGAATGATTGCAAGCAGCTAGTTGTTCCAGTTTTGCAGGGAACAAATCTATCTATTGAAGACTGTCCAAAATATCCTACTGAGATGGAGGACATGACCAGTGTACCTTATGCTAGTGCGGTTGGTAGTCTTATGTATGCAATGGTTTGTAAAAGGCCAGACATTGCCCAAGCAGTGGGAGTACTTAGTCGGTTTATGGCTAATCCTGGAAGGACACATTGGAATGCTATGAAAAGAGTATTCAGATATTTGAAGGGCACTTCTGAATATGCTTTGTGTTACCATGGGAACTTGGTTGAATCACAGAGGACTCTTAGTATTCAAGGCTATGTGGATTCTGATTGGGTAGGGGACATTAACAGCAGGAGGTCCACCAGTGGATATACTTTCATGTTGAATGGTGGTGTAGTGAGTTGGATGAGTAAGCGGCAGGCTGTAGTTGCTTTGTCCACTACAGAGGCTAAATACATGGCAGCTACACATGCTTGTAAAGAAGCAGTTTTGTTAAAAAATTTGTGTTCTAACATTGGTTTTGATGCAGGGTGAATAACTATTTTCTGTGACAGTCAGAGTGCAATTTTTCTGGCAAAGAATCTTACTTTCCATGCCAGGACGAAACATATAGATGTATAGTACCACGTTGTACGAGATATGGTGGAGGATGGAAAGGTCAGTTTGGAAAAAGTTGATACTCTAGAGAATGTTGCAGATGCATTGACAAAGCTAGTGAGCACAAAAAAGTTCAGGTGGTGTGCCAGTTCAATGGGCCTTAGTGCCCATGATTTTCAGTAGTTTCGTTGTGCTCTGGAGGTGCTTGTGTGATCTTCGTCAAGTGGGAGAATGTTGGAAATATATGCCTCAATCCCATAGGCTAAAACCTCTAAGAGAGCCAAGTCGGTGAGACATCTCTTGTGTTTGGCCGACTAGCAGTTTGAATCTTGTTGAACAGTTCAGGTCGTTGTGACCTTGCTTCAATCTCACCGAATGATCCTATCACTATGACCTGTTGTGTTCGGTATGACCTCCTACCGAGTGGAAATATCTTACCGATGGTTGGTGTTTATTGGATATTAAGGAGAGTCTTGGATGTTCGCTATGAGCTCTCAATGATGAAGGAATGTCTCACCGACAATGTTTTCTGTTGAAGCCTTCGGGGAGAGTCTTGGGTGTTCGGTAAGAAGTCTTACTGATAGGAATGTCTCACCGACAGTATTCACTCGGGGTAACTCAAAGGTCTCGGGAAGAACTCTTAGTGACTAAGTGTAGTCTCACCGAAGGTGGAGGTTTCGGTATGAAGTCCCAGTGACCGATGAAGGTCTCGCCGACGGGGATACACTTGGAGTCTTCGTAGTGACACAAAGACTTTGGTATGAAGTCTTAGCGATGGAGAGAAGTCTTGCTGATTACTGTTTGGTGCTCGGTATGAATTAAGACTTCAGAGTAACGTCTTAGCGATAGATGAGCACTTCGGAGTAACTTTGAACCTCGGTATGATTTCCTGGCGAAAGCGATATGCCTTGCCGACTATTGAATGTTTTGGTATAACATAAAGGCTCGGTATGATGTTTCGCTGATAGTAAGGACTCTTGGCAATATCGAATGCTGGCTTTGTTGGCATCGGGGAGACACGGTTAGTGTCTCACTGACATGCCAACACAGGTTGAATGCTTTGACCGAGTGAAGACCATTTCATGTGGCTTGTGTTCAACCAATCAGGGAGCCAAATGGGAACCACTAGCAGTTGGACTGTTGTGGCTGTTATTGAGAGGAAGCTCAACAGACAGGGGTGACATGGATATACTCAGTGATTGTAGATTGTGATGGGTTTGATGGATCGACATATTGCTGTGTGATTGTATGATTAGTGGATGAATTCTATTTTGTGAAGACTGTAACGTGAATGTTCTGTAACAAGGTTGTTCATGGTGAATGCTACTGTAAACTGACATTAGAAAGATAAGTCAACTCTGTTTGTAATATTTATTACTGTAATACAAAGTGAAATCTCTTGGTGTGGTGGGTTTTTCTCCCATAAGGGTTTTCCCACGTATAGCTGGTGTTCATATGTGTTTGTCTATTTCTTTGTTTCTGTTATCTCTTTCATGTGCATCTAAATTGGACTGTAATTGAAAAATTTAAAAGTGTCTCTACATTCTTCCCTGAGGTTTTGACGTTAAGAGAGTTGCTTCCGCATCTAGCTTTCCTTACAATTTCCCTATGGGTAGTAGTTCGAAGATGTCGTTAAAAATATGCCATGCTTAAGTGTGAATTGACATACCTTCAAACCTAAGAAGGCCTTTGCATTTTCAGAGATGATGATCTTTAGTGGGCTGAACCTTGCTATCAGTTCCTTGAGGAGATTTACAATCTCTGCATCAGTTATGTTCTTCAAGGGCATGGCCTCGGTGCATCTGGTAAAATAATCTGTGGCTGTGAGGATCCATTTATGTCTAGCACTGGATGTGGGGTTAATCATCCCAATGAAATCGAGTCCCCAATGCGCGAAGGGTTCTTCAACCACTATTGGATTTAGAGGCATTGTTGAATTCTTCCTCCTTGTGAAGAATTGGAATTCTTTGTAGGATTTAACTAGAGAGTGTGAGCCGTTGAAAAGTGTAGGCCAAAAATACCCTACACACATGATTTTGATGGCAATGGTCTTTGTAGAGAAATGTTCACTTGCAGGTCTTCTATGAAATATGTCTAGAATTTTTTATGCCTACTCTAAGGTGTCACATTGCATAAGAACACTGTTGAAGTTCCTTTTGAAAAGGACCCCTTCAATGAGCAAATATTTTCTATTCTGCAATCTATAGAATCTTTTCTTCTGCGAAGGAAGGCTTGATGGGTATTCTTCAGTCAGCATGAATCTCATTCTATCTGCCAACTAGCAGCCTTCAGACTTAGATTTGTTTGTTAGGAAAAGCTCGGGTTGTTCCTCCTCAATTGCCACTTCTTCATCACATGCCAAATACTCACAAAATCCTCTTCCCCACATGGTTTTTGTGGGCCTAACCTCAATGTCATATTCAAGGATTTTAGTTATCCAGTTAGCCATTTTTTTGGTGATTTCTCCTTCCATAATGTATTTGCACACAATGGAATGCACGACATATACAACCACCTTGTTGCAAGATATAAGGTATTATAACTTTTTAAACCCCTTAACAATGGCGAATGATTTCCTTTTGATGAAGTTATGTTCATCTCATAATCCCTTAAGGTCTAGGAGTGGAAGGCTATAGGATGTTCTCCCCTTCCTTCATCATCTTTTTGGGTTATTTAATTGTAGCGATGCTAGATTTGCTATTGAACACATACATTATGAAGTACTTTGATAGGTCTAAATTTACCAGAATAGGAGATGAAGAAATGGAATCCTTAACCTTCTAAAAGGATTCTTTCACCGCCTTTTCCCATTTGAACAATTGATCCTTCTTGAGCATCAGGGTGATAGGTCTAATTAAACCTGGAAAATCATACATGAATTTGCTTACAAAATTTACCTTTCCTAGGAAGGATTGAACACCCTTCTTGTTGATTGGTAGGGGAAGTTCCCTGATTTACTTCACTCACTCTGGATCGATTGCAATTCCATCTTTAAACACTACATGCCCCAATATTTTTCCTTGCAACACTCCAAAAATACATTTTTTTGGGTTCAGGGATATCCCAAACTCCTTAATTTTTTTTAAAACCATTTCTAGATGATAAAAATGATCATCTTTTGACTTAGAGAACACTGTTAGATCATGCAAGTCGATCAAGATGATCTTATTGATCAATTCCCTAAAGGCAATGTCTATTGCGCGCTAGAACGTAGCTCTCACATTTGAGAGGATGAAGGGAATTTTTGCATAGGAAAACATTCCCACTTGGTAGTGAACATTGTTTTATGTCGGTCCTCCTCTTTGACCCAAATTTGGTTATAATCGGAGAAGCTATCCAGCAGAGAAAACATTTTTGAGCCATCCACCATTGACAAGATTGACTCCATGGAAGGTAAGGGGTAGTGGTCCTTCAGGGATGCTCTAATCAGATCTTGCAAATCAACACATAGGCAAATGCCTCCATTCTTCTTTCAAATAGGGACTAGGTTGGACACCCATGTGCTATGCTTGATTGAGAAGATAATCTAGGAGTGAATTATCTTTGTCAACTCTTGCACCATTAATGCCTCAATCTTTGGGTTTACTAGCCTTTGCTTCTAGTGGATAGGTTTTTCTCCTTCCATCAATTCTATGGTATGCTAGATAACTTCAGGTCACCATATGACCATGCCACTACTCCATAATTTTCACAAAAATGTATGAATCTTTCTTTATCATGTTGTGGGACATCTTTTATGACCTTAAGCTTCCTCCCATTTCTGACCTAAAGATCTGCATAGTCATCCTTGTCTGCTACAAAATTCCTCTTGTCATTCCTTGCATTGTCACAATTGAATAGATTTTTGAGAGTGACTAGTCCTTTTGGAAGCTTGTTGGACCTTAGCTGAATAATTTTCCCTTCATAAGCTTCTGCAATTTTTGGTCGGAGCTGATCGGCGAAATCTCCTGAGTGTTGAATGAATGAGGTGATGTTTTCATCACTTTCAAACACTTGCTAGCTTTGGTCATTATCTGGGATTGTAGTTCAAACAATCACCTGCACAAAGTGTACATTATTAATCAAGTTGGAAACAAGGTCAAATTGAGATCTTATCGCTGCCATGCAATCCACAGTTGCATTATGCTCTCTGGGGACTGCTTGGATATTAAAGGCTTCAAAGCTTTCAATCAGGTACTAGACTCTATGTTTATAATATCTCATGCAAACATTCTTTGCTATGGAGACCCCTCAGACTTGATTGACTACTAGCTCAAAGTCTCTAAACACCATTATTTGTTTAATGCCCATTTGCTCTGTAAGACTTAGACCTTGCATGAGGCCTTGATATTTAGCTTTTTTGTTTGAACATGCAAACTGAAAGCAAAAAGTCTAAGATTCTTTTCATTAGATGGGGATGTCAAAAATATCTCGACTCCTACACCATCTTTTCATCTTTCTCCATCAAAATGCAACATCCATAACTTATACACATGATCACCCTCAGGTTCCTTCATCACCTTTGGAATCACTTGATCCTCATCATAGATGACATAAGTTCCCAATTTGATGGCATTATAATTATCAAAAGGATCACTATCTATAAATTCACTCAAGAGGACCTCTTCTTGATTAGTCCGGTCTTTGGTCACTTTCTCATCCTTGGTGATAGAGGTATGAGTAGCCTCAAATTTTATCATGGCTTCATTTGCTACATGTTTTGAATGCAAAGGTTTGGACACTATCTTAATTTTAGCTCCATGCTTGGCCCTAAGAATCAAGTGTGACCAATGTACTTGGAAAGATATCCGCCTATCTTGGAAGTGAACTCCCTAGATAAGTAAAGACCAAACATGGGAGGAACATCAATGATCATGGTATCTTGTGGGACTATGATACTAGGGTAGGAGAACATAGTCAAGGGGAGGTTCTTGATGACACCTACAGTTTCAACCTTATTCCCATCAAGCTGCATAAATCCTCTATTTAAAGGTTCATAGCTAAGTCCTAAGGCTTCAACTATTTTCTTGGGAATAACTGTGGTGCTGGCACTAGAGTCAATCATATAATTGTGCAACAATTTCTTACCCACAATGAGGGTTAAGAAGAATGGTTTTGGTTTAGGCTTACCTTTACTTTTGGTATAGACTTCCTCTCCATTGTTTGTGAGGACTTTGGCTTGAGGTAGTGAATTGACAACCTTTCCTTTGGATGGTTGCTCTATTGGCTCTATGCTTGCATCGTCCAGTAAGGCCTTCTGCAACAATGAATTATGCTCTAAAATAGCTAAGATATCCCAAAGGGATACATTAGCAAAGGCTTTCTTAAATTGTTCCACCAAATTAAAAGGTGACAGATTTGAAGGCTTTTTCTCCCTAGACCTTGTTATAACAATCTCCTTGCATGGTTCAGACTATTGTGCAATTGCGGAGGTACTAGGAGCTTAGTCGGGAACACTTTTAGGTTGTTGAGTGATCAATTCACTCGTGAATATCTTGTTTGAGCGAGTGTTATAATCTAATTGCACTTGGAAATTATTTGATGTGGTCGCATCATTTGCAAACACTACCTCTTCTTCTTCCATCCATTAGTAGAGCACATGATCGTGAGCTATATCTATTTCTTGCTCTAGGGACATCCCTTGCATTTGTGCGGTGAGTACCATGTTTTCCATTTGTGGAGAGGCATATACATAACCTCTTGAATCTAACGCAATGCCTTGACTACATTGTTCTGCCACTCTTTGCTGTAAATTTCCACGTGAACAATTTCAGGGCATATGTGCTTCATTGCAGGGGAAGCACCAAGGATTGATGTCATCGACAAGATTATTTTTCCCCACCACTAGTTCTCTATTTGAACTTGGGTGAAAATTTTGCAGCGGAGTAGGCACTGACACTATTTGATTATTTGCTTGAGCTTGTGGATTTGTGCGCAAGCCTCCTTGGAACTGGTTTTGCTAGTAGGAAAATCTTCTGCATTGGTAATTTTGGTAAGCTGGCTTCCGGGGCATGGATTGTTGCCACTTGTTACTAGTTATTTCATTTGAGAAGTTCTACAAAAAATCCTTGATGTCATTCAATTCATCCTTTAAGGATTTAGATATAGAACCAATGTTTTTCAATGTGCTTAGATATGTGTACATAGAATGGGGAGGAGCAAACACACTAGTAGAAGCTATCTCCTGGGTGAGAATTGACAACTCTACAAATATAGGCATAGCAGGCCAAGGTGGTAACTTTCTAGCATTGATCAAATTATTCTCCACCTTAACAACAATGTTATATGCATCTGACATCTAACCAATGTTCTGCAACATACTCAGATATGCGTACATAGACTAGGAAGGAGCAGGCACATTGGTAGAAGCTATCTCCTGGGCATGAACTCACAACTCTGCAAATAAAGGCATAGCAAGCCAGGGTGGTAACTTTCTAGCATCAATCAAATTATTCTCCACCTTAACATCAATGTTATACGCATCCGACAAGGTGTTCCCACCAAGGGAATGGATCATCACTAAAATTTTGGCACTGAGAGACTTCAAATAGAAAATGAATGCCAAATTGACAGGTAGACAGATAGCAGGCTGGATCCTTTGCCAAGTCATGTGAAATTAGGCATTAAAGTCGGTCACGGCCTCCTGAGGAGCTCACTTTATGGTCGCCAGCTGCTGAAATAGCAAAGAATGATCTCCATTGTTTGAAAACCACTCATAAAAAGGATCTTTGAGCTGATCCCATGTACTGATAATATTGGCTCCCAAAGTGTGGTACCATCTAGTGCCTTGCCTTTGAAAGAGGCTGTAAGCAATATCAGTGATACATTTTGATTGGTTACACCATGCACTAGAAACATGTCCGCCACATCTTGCAATTTATTGGATGGTATTTTTGAGTCTTCCCCAGTGAATTTTGGTACAACTTTTAAAGCAGAGGTTGGGATAGGAGCCCAAATGGCTGGTGCTACTGGTACTATGAGAGGGCTTCTGACATCCCATGCTACATAATTTCTATTATCCATTGGTAGCAAGAAGGTGGAGGGTTCGGGATGTTTATTAGATGGGTTCTTGCTTGTACTATTACCAGCAGCGACACTAGCAGGCCAGGGTTGTTTGCTATTTGGGATCTAGTAACAGGTCTATAGCTCATACAGTCAGTTTACAAACAAAATACAAAAACATAACAAGTTAATTTATACGAACTACATCCTCCCTCGCCCGCCATTCAAACTTTCTTTGCAATGCTAGCATCTTCAACATATGCATCTTGAATGTTTTCAGCAAGCCTATGAAGAAAGATATTTGAAGCTCCTCCTGCAGCCACAATAAATGGACCAATAGCTAGAGTTACAAGGGAAACTTGCCAACTGTTTATGAATCCCACAACAAGACCTCCAAAAAATGTTGCCATGTTATGGACATAATTTTCTACTTGGTTCATCAACCGAGTTATGTGCATCCCCAAGGAAAGTTGTGAATTGTTGAGTACACAAAGCAATCGGGACAAGCTTAGTTTGATATATTAGTGGGAAATGGGGATAGGATCAATATACTAAACAACGGGATAAGCTTAGTTTGATACATAATTGCAATGGGGACAAGCTCTACATGAAGGTTGTGATTGCAACTATTAGGAATTGTTGAGAAGATACTTGGAGATGAGTCTTGGTTTTATTTAAGTGTTTTAAGCACTTTGGCATTTTATAAAATTTTAACTAATGTCTTTCATCTTTAACATTTTAAAGAATCCATAACCTATAACTCTTTTCAAAACCATTTTCATGGTAAATGAATTAAGCTATGTTTTAATACAGGATTATACCCATCAATTTATAGAGAAAGATACAATACTAGCCATTTAGCCAAAAACATAACCATATTGGACAGAGTCACAACATCTCTGGTCAACAATAATCCTAGATTAGACATGCTATCAAGACAAAACATCTCATATCAAGATAAAACACCTAATATCAAAATGGGGATCTAAATCTGATCACAAATTCTATCTCAATTGAGTTAGTAGTATATATAAATAAATTGAAATTTTTGCCTTATTGTTGCATTTATACAGGTTAAAAGGAAAATGAAATAAAGTACCTTAAGAGCTCTCCCAACAATTAGGAGTCCCATGTTGCAGAGTATGAAATATGCAAATTGAAAATCCCACTTTCTGCTATGAATCTAAAAACCATCACAATAGGAAAAAAAGATTGAAATTTTATCACTGTAAAACAAAAAATATAAACAATAGCTATGATAACAACTATCTACTCATATATCTATCTATAAAAAGCAAGGCCAAATGATATGAATTATTGTTATTAACTGTGTTTTGAGGTAAATATACATAAATATTGCTATAGAACCATCAATGGATAGGTTGTGGATCATATATGAATATAGGCATTCATATTTGCTTTAGAGGCATTCATGACACACATAAATTACCTTCAAGGGTTTTAAGACCATACAATAAGGAGCACTACAAATCTTGCCAAACACAGTTTTACTCCAACAATCAAGTCTGTCATAACAAGGTAGTAGACCAAATAGGCTCAACACCTTTAATTTCATCAAATACCAACTTTGAAGAAGGTTCACAACACTTCTTAATATCAACTCCAAACATTTGCACTGATAGTGGTCACTAGATTCTACAATAAGCATTGAAAACTCTTACTTAACCTTCTTCCCTAATGTCAAGCATGTGACCTGTCTTATAGGTGTAATTGATTACAACATTGGAGGTTACTTGAATATCATTAGATCTTCCAAAGCTAGGATTGAAAACACCCCTAGCGGGGTCGAGGGGTGTTTCCCCTCATGGGGGTCTAGGGGCAATGCCCCCAGTGGGGTCGAGGGGCAGTGCCCCTCGTAGAGGTCTGGAGGCAGCACCCCCAGCGGGGTTGAGGGGCAACACCCCTCGAGGGGGTATGGGGATAGCATGCTTGGCGCACTCCCTATCGCGTTATAGGGTGCGGTTGAGGGAACCCCACCACCAACACCAGTTTAAGGCCTTCGAAACCATACAAAACTCCACGGCGCACCTCATTTTCATTATTTTTTGAGTGGAAAAAAATTAGTGGGACATTGTGTTATATTCTGTCGATATGTTCTAGTGCTACCGATATGCTTTCATTGGTCTATTGATGGAGTTATGAGTGGAGTTCCCTTGATGTAGTAATGTTAGGCCGATAGTGACACTATCAACCTAACATTACTACATCGGGGGAACTCCCCTCACGGCTCTACTGATAGACTGATGAAAGCATGCCGAAACTACATTGGGGAAGGGAGTTCCCCCGATGTAGTAATGTTAGGCCAATAGTGTCACTATCGGCCTAACATTACTACATCGGGGGAAATCCCCTCATAGCTCCACCAATAGACCGATGAAAGCATGCTCAATTGTTCATAGTGGTGATGTGTATTCCTCACAATCATTGGAAAGTTCCATTAGAAATCTAGGAGTTCTAGAAACCACTCTTGACCAATCTATTAAAGAAGGATATTGATGCAATGTAGGAGCACAAAACTCTTCACCAAACTCAACTTGTCAGAAACACAACCAATTCTTGACTATCCTTGCAACTAGGACTCCACATTCTTCACAAAACCTTGTTTCAAAGTACTCAAACTAAGATTAAGGCACACACACCTCTTATTGAATTAAAAAAAAACCTGAAGCAACATCAAAATACATGACCCAAACCCCTTTCACCAAAATAAACAACTCCAATATAAGAACTATCAAAAGTGGACTATCTTAATCAACCACCATGCCCATTCAGGCCACCTACACAAGACAACTTCAAACTCCAAGCCCAATCCTCATTACCAAAGTATCATACATGTCTAAAAATTCCTATACAACATAATGAAATCATTCCCCAACTTTTATTCTTGATAATTCTTCAAACACCCATTCAAACCCTCCATTATTGATTCCAAAATGTGACTGTCATAACATTGTATCTATAGGACAATATAAAACAGTGCAATCAAAGCTTATAAATCGCCAAACCTTCTTAGAGAGACTTCAATATACACCCCTACAACCTTCTAACTCACTGTAATCCAAGTATAACATCCTTTGCATCAACAAAACACAAATTTTTGACTATTCTCTGTCAAATTCTAGATTTTTCATGCAAATACAAATCTAGGGCATTAATTTTTCACATGCTAACCATCATCACTTAGTCTGAATCTTTGGAACATGAAAGAATATATAAAAATAAACCTACTCACCAATATTTAGACTATTCTACTAGTTAGTTTGGAAGAAACACAATTTTGAACTCCCACTGTTACCCTAGAATAGGGTTTCAACCCGCCTGAAGTGAATTTACAATAACTTTTACAATTCTAAATGGTTTTAAATGAAATCAAGTGCATTATAAACTAGATTCACAAGTCCATCAAGTATATTGATTTTTGAGTAGTTTATACATAGTGAACAAAACTAAAGGTGTTTTTTTGAGTATGCAATGCAAATTAGCTTAAAATAAAATCTATGATAGCTATTATGTTTATGCTATTTAGTTAAATGCAAAGATTGAGCAATACAAGAACACATAAAAATAGGATTTAGTTTCAACAACACAAATGAATCGGTAAATTAGAAGAGGGGTGTTACAAAACTAAAAGATCCACTTCACTACAATGTACAATACAAAATTTACAATTAATAGTAAAAATACTTCAATTTACTTCATCTACACTATACACAAGACATTGTAAGCTAAATACGATAGTTACATTCAAAGCAACAATGAAAACTTAACACCTATTATAATATTAGTCCTCAATGTTCCTAGTGTTCCACCATTCCATCACAATGGGCCCATTATACTCCTCATGCAATCTCAAGTTAGGATCCTTACTATGAATTGTTTGTTTTATTTGTCCAAGCATGTTGTTAAATATTTCAAAAATCTCTTCAAGACTAGGAGATTCAGTATATCTAATGACCTACATAACAAGTGAGATAAATAAACAAACATATATCTAAAACAATATCAATAAAACATAAGATTCAAATGACAGAGAGAATACTATTACGAAAAATGAAAATAATTTACAAGTTACAAACATTAATAAATTGATAATTTAATAATAAAATCAGAAATTATTACTTCGTTGTGAACTACCAATTATCATAAGGATCATTTACTTCATACCTTTTCCTTCAATTGTGTTTTCCTTTGCTCATCTACTCCACTTTGTACTAGCAACGATCCCCTTACTCTGATAAATCTGCATAAATCATCCTGTAGATGGGAAATTATAGTGATTTGAATTTGACAAGCAAAGGATTTTGATGGAATAAAGTCATTACAATTTTTTTTTTTAGGAGTGCAACATAATACAAGCCAACAATTAATTGCTCAGCAATATAGGTCAAACAAAATAAAATGATTGTGTAACAACCTGTAGGATGTAGATATACATTTTTGTGAAACTCGTTGCAATTAACATCTAACCACCCATACAATTAAACAAAATTATTGATGAAGTCACAACATTCCTAACATAATTCTTTTCTGATTATTATATAATTTTTATAAAATTTCCACAAGAAAAATACCAGAGTCCTCCTTGCCTGTGCAAAAATGGGAGCTTTGGGATGGGCTATGAACATGCACCAAAGCCTAATGGTAGGGGAATTTTTGTTAGATGTTATAGTTGGATATGCTTTGTTAGACATATATGCATGATGTGGAATCGTAGACAAAGCACCTGAATTGTTTGACAAAATGCCTTAAAGAGATGCCATATCATGGAATGAAATGATTGATTGTAGAATGTGCACAAAATGGATTTTGCAAGGAACCTCTCAAAATATTTGAATTAATGAAGCACTCTGGAACACATCCTAACATTCTATTTTCAATGGAATCAGGGAGGTTATTTAAACTTTTATACCCTTCTATGTTCAAGTGCTACAGTTGTGATAGGTTGCCAATGAATCAGGGAGGCTATTTAAATCTATACACCCTACCATGTTCAAGTACTGTAGCTGTGACAGGTTGCCAATGGAATCAAGGAGCTTATTTAAATGTCCACACCCTTCTATGTTCAAGTGTTGCAGCTGTGATAGGTTGCTAATGAAATCAAGGAGGTTATTTAAACTATGACAATTTTTTTTTAAGTGCTGCAATTGTGATAGATTGTCAGCAAAATCAAGGAGGTTATTTAAGCCTTTAAAATTTCCTATTATATTCAAGCGCTGTAGTTGTGAGAGGTTGACAATGGAATTGGGGAGGTTATTTAAACCTCTGCAACTTTTTATTTTCAAGTGCTAAATAAAACTTATCCTATGATGCCAAATTGTTAATGGGTTTGTAATTCCTTTGCTGCCAAGAGGAATTAATCTAAATAAAACTTATCCTATGATTCTACTGTACAAGTATGATAAAAAACTTCTTGTATATTTTTTACAGTGTAATTCCACAGTAGAATAACTTCTACAAAAGTTTAGTAAAGAGATTGATGAAAGATAGAGGAATTAAAAAGATACCTGGATGTAGTTGGATTGACGGCCATAAAATGGTACATGTTTTTTTGTGTAGGAGACATATCACATCCACAAACATGGCATAGCTATGCAAAGTAGGAGAAATTGGATTGGCTAATGAAGGAAACAGGGTATAAAGAATCATTTATCTACCACCATAGTGAAAAGTTAGAAATTGCATTTGGTTTGTTAAACATGACTCCTGGTACAACTATTAGAGTTGTTAAGAACCTTCAAGCATGAGCATGGGGCTAAAGACAATGTACTTGCATGGTTTAAGGCACATGAGATTACTTAAGACTCTCTAGACATGAGAACGAGACAAGGTAACTTTAAGAACTTGACACAATGTTTCATCCAATGAAAATGGTGCAAAAGTATAAGACAGTCCTATGTGAGAGCATTTCAAGCTTGATGTAGGCTATGGTACCTTTAAAAAACATACTAGGGATGGATTTTGATGAGAAATTACTTTGTTTCAGCACCCATGATAAGTAATAATGCAGGTTCAAACTATTTTGCATGTTTCACTTATACTGTCATTGGAGACAACCCAAACAAAGAAAACTCAGGCTTGTATTGACCAAGCAATGCTTTCCCTAGACTTGTAGAGATTCCAAAGACCCTTAACAACATGAGACAAAAATGGTTACTTGGAAATCCAACGTGGGTTTTAGGCAACCAACATCAAAATATCAAAAGACACTGTTTTCTTGCAATATTGTAGGATATGCACAAAATGGATTTGATGAAAAGGCTTTAGAAACTTTCAAGAAAATGCAATTGGCAGGTGTAAAGCCAGATTCCACAACCTTTTCTAGCATACTCCCTTCCTGTAATAAAACTCACGTGTGCGAAATGTGGAAGCATAAAGAAGGCACTTGAATTGTTTGAAAAAATGCCTCAAAGAACTGTTGTCTCATGGAATGTAATGGCTACAGGATATGCATATAATGGATTTGTTGAAAAGGTTTTAAAAAATTTCAAGGAAATGAAAATGGCAGGTGTCAAACCAGACTCTACAACCTTTGTCAGCATCCTCCCTGCCTGTGCCAAAATGGGAACTTTGGAACATGATATCAATATGCATCAAAGCATAATGAAAGGGTGGTTTTTGCCTGATATTGTAGTAGGAAATGCTCTAGTGGACATGTATGCAAAATGTGAAAGCATAAAAAAGGCATGTGAAGTGTTTGATAGAATTCCTAAAAGAGATGTAATCTTATGGAATACAACGATTGCAAGATATGCACGAAACTGTTTTTTTTGAAATGGCTTTAAAATCTTTCAAGCAAATGCAGTTGGTAGGTGTAAAGCCAAATTCCACAACCTTTTCTAGCATCCTCACTATTTGTGCCAAAATGGGAGCTTTGGAATAGGGTATGGACATCCATCAAAGCATAAAGGATAGAGAAATTTTTTTAGATGTTGTAGTGGCAACAACCTTGTAGACATGTATGCAAAATGTGGAAACATAGACAAGGCATGCAAATTGTTTGACAAAATGCCTCAAAGAAATGTGGTCTCATGGGTTGCAATGACTTCACGATACGAACAAATTGAACTTTTTGAAAAGGATTGAGAAACTTTCAATCAAATGCAATTGGCAGGTGTAAATCCTGACTCCACAACCTTTTCCAGTATCATACCCACTTGTGCCAAATTGGGAGCCTTGGAACAGGGTATGGACATCCATCAAGGCATAAAGGATAGAGGAATTTTGTCAGATATAGTAGTTGCAACTGCTCTTGTAGACATGTATGCTAAATGTGGGATCATAGACAAGGCATTTGAAGTGTTCGACAAAATGCCTCAAAGAAATGTGGTCTCATGGACTGCAATAATTGTAGGATATACACAAATTAGATCTGTTGAAAAGGCTTTAGAAAATTTCAAACAAATACAATTTGTAGGTTTAAAGCCAGACTCTACAACCTTTTCCAGCATCCTCTCTGTTCGTTCCAAAATGGAAGCTTTGGAATAGGGTATGGTCATCCATTAAAGCATAATAGAAGGGGGATTTTTGTCTGATATTATAGTTGGAAATGCTTTGGTTGACATGTATGAAAAATGTGGAAGCATAAAGAAAGCTTGTGAAGTTTTTGACAAAATGCCTCAAAGAGATGTCATCTATTGGACTACAATTATTGTGAGATATGCACAAAATGGATGTGTTGAAAATGCTTTAGAAACTTTCAAACAAATGCAATTGGTAGGTATAAAGCCAAATTCCATAACCTTTGCCAACATCTTTCCTGCCTGTGCCAAAATGGGGGATTTGGAATAGGGTATGAACATCCATCAAAGCATAAATAATAGAGGAATTTTATTAGATGTTGTAGTTGCAACTGCCCTAGTAGACATGTATGCAAAATGTGGAAGCATAGACAAGGCATGTGAACTGTTTGACAAAATGCCTGAAAGAGATGCCATCTCATGGAATATGATGATTGTGGGATATGCACAAAATGGATTTGATGAAAAGTATTTAGAAACTTTCAAGAGAATGAAATTAGCAGGTGTGAAGCCAAATTCCACAACCTATGCCAACATCCTCCCTGCCTGTGCCAAAATGGGAGCTTTGGAGCAGGGTATGAACATCCATTAGAGCATAATAGATGGGGGATTTTTGTCAGATACTATGGTTGGAGTTTGAAGAAGCAACATTGGTAAATGTTGTAAGAGAGTTCCTGGAGCATGAGAAGACCTATTGGAAGGTGTTTGAAGCATTGGTAAGAGTGCTAGGAGTCTGTAGTACCCATTTTCAATAACCCCCATGAAACTTGCTAAAAAGGAGGGTTTTTATGGGTGTTATGTTGGAGAACGGTTCATCAAGTGGAAGTTGTGGATTTTGAATTGTTGTTACCTAGTTAGTGTTTCACCATTGATTTTTAAGGTTGGTGAACATTTTAAAGAAGGGTTCCTTTGTAAAGGGGCCTAATTAGACCTAGTTTTAGGGGAAAATCTAAGTTTTGGGGATGTTGTTCCAAAACAACCTATGGTGAATTTGGGATATGTTTTAGAAGTCATTAAAGGGTATCTGAAAATGGTTTTATATCTTTTCTACAGTGCTTTAGGATTGAATGAATTAAGAGATTGAAGCCTATTTTTTGTGAAATTTTTCTAAGTGAGGTTGAATGGTGCTCCTAATTGCTATCAGGCTCCATGTTGGAGATTCCCATGCTAACAATAGAGAACTTTTTGGCAGATCAATATATGGATATTGAAACCACCATGCCAGTCTACCAAGATTATGGGACCATTATCCAATCATCAAACAAACAAGATCAAATCACTTAAATGAAATATAACCTCCTATAACAAGTCAATGAAAGAATATAATAGAAAGGTGAAGGTAGAGGCAAAGTTCTTGGCCTTCACATAAATTTGATGAACCAAATTTTCATTAATGCAACTCAAGAACTCAACCAAGGTAGCAAAGAATTAAAAATCCAATGGGGGCAAGGAACCAATGCTTTGAAAAAGGATTTAGCCAACCACATAACAGGTGGGAGCACATTGTACTAGATAAAGCTTATGCAAAATTTGGTTATAGTGGAAGATTATTTTGTTTTTAGAACTCCTCACAAACAAACCAAATCCTATTAAATCATTCTTGGCCAAATTTTCTAGCAAGTTTAACAAGGATACACATAGAGCCACAAAAAGATCAATTAGATTGGTTTTCAACACCCGTCTCACATCTCAGTTGGTGTGATTTGGTCCTCAATTGAGCTATGAGCATCTTCATTTTCCATTTGTTAGTGAACTCAAGCCCCATGAATTTTCTTTCAAAGACTATCTCAAGTGGGTTCAACTAAATATGAAGCTTATATACTTCTTATCCTTTCAACACAAGAAGACCAAAACCTTGGTTTTGTTGGTGTTGACTTAGATCATGAGTGCCAACAACATTGGCCTGTCGTTGGAACCGCCACCCAATTATTGATGACAAGCACAAATTCCATTGATGACATCCCCATTGGACCATCACGGGAACAAGAGACCTCATCCCGCTGATAGAATATCCTCACACCAATGAAAAACATAACCATCGATGCATCACTAGAACCAGAAGACACGTCTGACCGATAGACCAATAAGGTGGGGGTAGTCGGTTCCATTTTCTGTAATGTGGTAAGATTCATATAGGTAACACTATGTTAGGCTAGGGAACTCTTCTTGGAGGTTCTAAATGATTTGCCTCTTTCTTATAAGATTGTGTTGGAAGTGCCACCTGGATCATAGTTGTTTGGTGGGAATCCAAACCCAGACAATGAGGTGCAGTTGTGGAAATCTCATAGAGAGAAGCTACAAGCTACCATGATGATTTTGCTGAGAGAACTTATATCGGATTCTTGGGTAGTGTGGCTTAAGACATGTGCAAATGACATTCTCTCTGCAAATAGGCTTGGGGGAAAGTATTTGCTTGATCTTGTGAAAAGTGGCAAGGAACTTGTAGAGAATGAGACATTGATCAGAGAAACATTGGAAAGTCTAGATGCATTTGAAGGGAGCTTGAAGTGGCTAAATTTTTTTTTGGGTTCAAATGTTGAGTTTCCATGGCAATGCGTGTGTGAGATTGTTTTGAAGCACTCAAAGAGTCTATGGGATGAACTTTTTGAAAGCCTATTTGTTATTAGGACATGAAACAAATAATAGTTGATGGATTTGCAGATCTGCATGAGAGAGTTAAGGTTAGTAAATTCCTTGAAGCCATAGTTACATCTCTGGCAAGTTACAAAGATGTTGAAACCCATTTGCAACATTACCAACAAGGCAAGAAGAATCTACAACATTTGTTTCTAACTACTTTGGAGACTCCCTAAATTTTTCTACAAATATCATTGTTCTAGGGTTTGTAGAGGAAGGAGTGGGAAGAGCCATTTTAAAAATGTCGAAAGCTATATTTGATTCATGAATTCTTATAATATGTCCCTTAATTTAATACGATTTGTTAATATGAAGGCTATATGGATGTTGTTGAATAATGTAGCATGCACAGTCATATCCATTTTTTAGGTCTGTTGTATTGTATACAACCTCTGCATGCACCACAACAAAAGAAAATATTAACTTGAAATCATGGATATTCAATTGATTTGGGTAAAAATGTAATTATGTCAAATCAATGGCATCATATGAACTTAAAATTTGTACTTGAAACCTCAAATTTATAGTCCAAGTAAACCTAAAGTACCCTAATTTTGAATGGATATTGTCTAGACAAAATTACAATCTCACGTGCACCTAATGAACAAAGTTCATCTTGATTTTCTTGAAAAAAATGGTTGTGGCCCGATTTCAAGCTATGATTTATGATTTCCAATGCCTCCCAATATCTCTTTAATGATGCCAATGCCTTGCATATCTGTAGTAAATAACTATAGAAAGGTTATGATTGGATTCTTCTTGGCAATTTATTTTGAAAGATGGTCCTGAAAAAACAACCAATGTTGCAGCTACTCACAATACATAAAATGTTAGATCTTCTTGTCTGTTACAATGAGCATCCAATGTCACTATAATCGTTCTTGATGACCTTGTTTCTTTTAAGGTGAAGAAACACTTTTCAGGTTCATTCAAATTTAAATGCTCAAAGATACAATGGGGTGGATTCCTTTTTGAAAACTAAAAATTATTTGTCAATTTATATTTGTAAATCAAGCAAGTACTGAAATGTACCCTAATTTTTTAAAAGTAGATGCTACTTCCTATTTGATTATAGATATGTTTGCTTATGCATCACAATGTAGTGCCAATAAGGTATAAATGCAAGAGAGAATGAAAAATATTCATGATACTGTAGTAGCATTTTGTAAAAATACATAATGTGGATTACTATCTGTGATCATGGACTGCATGGATCTTGCACTTAGTGCTTGTCATCCATAGAAATGATCAATCAAAAAAATTGCTCTGTATTGACTAGTAATATATCAACAGACTTTCCTACAATGACAAGTAAGGTGATGGAAAAGGAAAACAAATGCATGACTACATACCTCAACAATAAATTGATAATGTTCCTCATCCTTGAGAAGGTTTGGTAAGGGAGGCCCCTTTATCACAGGTTCCTGTCATATCATTATTTTTTAGTACCACTTAATATCGACACACACAATATCATAAAAATAAATACATTATAATTGGCACTATTTAGTAAATATCATGTATGATTCCATTTCAAGATATTCATCCATTAAGCTTGAAAAATTTTCCAACATACTGCCAATAAAATAATTCATATTGGAAGTTCTTCATCATCTAAATCACTATGCTATTCTAGGCCTACAACCAAGGTAGCAACTTTCTTCTCTTCCTTTCTAGAAGCCAATTTTGAAAGTCTTCTTCTCGCTCTTAGAGCTTTGTTTCTATGAAAAAAGAAATACACCGAAGGAAATGCTCAATATGTAAATGATTTGCAAGAATTAAAAAATAGAAACCCTAGATCCTCAATAAATTGAATTGACTTAAAGAATCCAATTGCAATCATATTGAAGCCAAAATACTTAGGAGATAATTCTATATGACATTAAAAATTAATAAAACTAAGAGCGAATTCCAAGGATGATTAGTACAATTATTTTCTATATTGTAAATACTTATCATTTAAAGATAAATTAACAAAAAAATAAAAATATAGTATTTGAGAATAAATACTTCAAATCAACTAAATGATTTTAAACACAACATTTATATATATATTTCATATCCCTTTAAATAATTGGAATTCGGAAGAAAATTCCTTGTGACTTTGAAATCTAGCCCTTGCAATGACTGAATCAATGATAGGAAAGCTCATTTTCAAGGAGCAACTCAACATTAGTCTACTTGTCAAAGTCTAAACACTCCAGCTCACATCTGAAAAATGGACATAAATATAACAACCTTAATTGAAATGAAGCTTTTCTACTCCTAAAGAAAGATCTTAAAAAACAACTACTTTTATGTACAACAAAAGAAATAGATGAACCTCCCATCCACCCTATCATCCTCATCATATTCATATGAAATAGGTTCAAGAGATAGTGAATATCATGTCAAGCAATGATCAAAATGATCAAATGAAAGGGGTTGAGAGGCAAAGTTTGAAAGCTTCATTGAACACTCCAAGTCAAGAGGATAGTTGGTGACTGTTAAATGATTTACAACCATCAATCTATTTGCTGAATATAATTTCCCAGAATTCAGAATTTGAATGTAATGAAACTAACCATAATTACAAAAGATCTGACACTAAAATGTAGTACAAAATGAATTGTTTCACAAAATGTCTCAGAGATTCCATCTCATGGAATAAAATGATATGATTGCAAAATGTACACAAAATGGATTTTAAAAGGAAGCTCTCAAAATATTTGAATTAATGAAGCACTCTGGAACATCGACATTGTAAGCTTTTCTTCTGTTCTAGATGCATTTATTCATGCAAGTTTAGTGGATGAGGGTTGCACACACTTCACACATCAATAGCCCTTATTGCATTACATATATAGTTGATCATTAGGTGTGCATGGTTGACCTTCATGCCCATGCTGGCTATCTTGAGGACACCCTAAACATTATTACTAAGATGCCAGTTAAACCTTTGGTTTCTGTGGATCATATATGAATATAGGATGAGTATTCCAACAACACTACTTTTTTAGTTGGATCCTAAAAATTCTACAACTTATGTTCTCTAAAAAATTTGTGCAAAAACAAGCAGGTGTGGTGAGGTTCAAATAGTAAGAAAATTGATGAAAGGTAGAGGAATTAAAAAGATACCTGCATGTAGTTGGATTGAAGGGCATAAAATGGTACATGATTTTTTGTGTAGGAGACATATCACATCCACAAACATGGGAGAGATATACAAAATTGGAGAAATTGGCTTGGAAAATGAAGGTAGTAGGTATTTCTAGATTCAATAATTTTACTTAATGTTGTGGAATAGAAGAAAAAATAATAATTTATTTTCCACCATAGTGAAAAGTTAGCAATTGTATTTGGTTTGTTAAACATGGCCCCTGGTACAACTATTAGAGTTGTTAAGAATCTTCGAGTAGGTTTTGATTTTCACACTGCATCTAAATTCATCTCCAAGATTGTTCAAAGAGAAATTGTTCTGAGAGATGTGAACCATTTCCATCATTTTAAACAGGGACAATGTTCTTGTGGAGAATATTGGTGGTACTAAATGAAACAATCTAAAAAATAGGCTTTCACTATAATAATGTGCACTACATCAGATATCTAGTAATAATGAAGGGAAATCCATCAAATCATAACAATAGGGATTTTTTTTGTCATATGTTGTAGTTACAAGTGCCCTGCTATCTACATACATGAAAATGTGGAAGCATAGACAAGGCAAGTGAACTATTTCCAAAAATGCCTCAAATAAATGTGATATCGTGGTGTAGTTTATTTTAGGCTTTTTATGGTGTAGTTTATTTTATCCATACAGATCCAAATCACTCTCTAAATCTTAGCTCATCCTATTGTGATTGTATTTAATTATTTTGTTTTTAGTAAAGCCTTTTTGACAATGGATAGGGTAAATGTGTTTGTATTTGTGTCATTAAATGTTACATTGCTTTCTTATACTTATGGGTTCTCACACTTTACATATACAATACTTTGTGCCATAGAAGATTAGAGTAGCAAAAGCTCTATCACAAAATGCTTCAATAGAAAATTGAGCACGATGTTATTATCGAAGCATTAGAGTTTTGTATTGGTAATATATTTTTGTAGGAATGCAATTAAGGAATATACATTTTTATTTTAAAAGTAACTCTCTCAAGAATTGAAATTAGGAACTATAACTTACCATACCATTTGTATTGTATTCATGTAATCCATGCAAATATTGGCTATGCATTCTACTTCTTGAAATGCCTTTTCAAGTTGTTAAGAAAGCTCAGAGTTGTTTTAGCTGGCAATGGCAGAAACTCAAATGTGTAATATAAAAGTTTTCTCCTTGATGTCTGAGGGTAAACACTAGGAATATGTTTTTTAATTATGTGTAAATCATGGTAATATTCTTGTTTCATCGTTAGTTATGTTTCTCTTTTTTTTTGTCTGTGTATGAGGAAATATAATAATTCTTCATTAACTGGATAATGAGAAATTACAGTAATTCTTTTTTCTCAAATGATATTGAAAGAGCCATAAATAAGTTTGAGATAATTATACTCCATTTATTTTTAGCAGACCAAGCAATATTGTGATTCTTTTCACTTGTAATGGTGACAATGGAGTGATAAAGATTACCTTTTAACTTGTTTGATAGGTAACCTATTTTTTTGGAATTGTATGACTGATTTTTAATATATATAACTTTCTTTGCTTGGTTAAGTGTGAATTATATTGGGGCCCAATCCCTTTGAAAAAAGCTTATAAATAAAATATCATGGGTGCACACACATACCATCACCTAAATGAAACTAGATAATATTAGCAATGAAGCCATCCAACAACCACCAAACGGAGAAACCAACAAAAAGAACTTCCCACAAACAAATAAAAAACCATACTAAGATTTGGATCAGACATGAAATTTGGGTTGAGTATAAACCTAGGCTCCAAAAATGATTGACCTTTAGCTCTTACTAGAGATAGAGGTGGGAGGGTGAAGGTACTCAATATTTCCAGCCTCCCATCCCTCAAAATAACCCTTAGATTTCAACATATAAAGCCAGGTCTTGACAAAATAGTGTCATATCCAAACACTTCAACATTGACTTGGAAACTTGATTTTAGCAATCTCTTCAGTTTGTTGCAAGAGAATGGGGGAAAAATCCCTAGTTAGAGAGCCTAAATCACAATTTGACCCCTAAATGAACACTCTCATTACTTTGGCACAAGGGCACTCTAGGCTATTCTTGCATCACCGTAAAAGGGCAAGCAATAAACCCTAGAAATGGTGTGGTGGTGCGATGGAAGGATAAGACAAAATTCCATTGCATATCACAAACTATTTGAGGATTATTTTGAAATTAAAAGAGTTAAAATAAAATGAAATGGCTAAATACTTGTCGAATTACAATGATCTTGGTGTTTTTTTCATATCCATTGGGACTGTGACTGCGATCAGAATTATAAAAAATAGTAGAAACCATGGCCTTTGTCACTCCGTCCTACACTTGCTTGTACACCAACTCCTGCAAATTTGAAGCCCTGACTTGCTGTAAATTGGTAATATTATTTGATTTCCCACCCAAATTTCCCTCTTTGTTGCAAGTTTACCTCCACTTTATCACTTGCTCAAATTCACGTGGATTTGATGAACAAGGCCATTAAAGAATAAAAATGCCTTTTTATAATATTTTACCATAAAATATCATTTATTTGTCAAATATTTTTTATATAATACAAAAAAATAATATATAAATATAATACAAAATATAATTAGTATATTATATATATTTAAATAATACTAATACAAATTAAATTATATATAATATAATTATATTTATTATTATTATATTTAATAATATATATAAGTTATGTTATTATTATATATTGCATTCTTATAAAATTATTATAATTAATAATTAATAATTAATATATTTTTATATAAAACAAATTAAATTAATATAAAAAAAATTGATAGTTTAATTGATCTTTGGAGAGATTAGGAAAAAGAAAGAGAGATAGAGGGGGAGACAATTCTATATAGAGAGAGGAATATTTACTAACACTTGCACCTAAAGGAGGTTCAAGGATTGCACTGATTAGAAAACTGTATGTATGTTAATATATTAGAGAGTATATGTTGAAGTTAGGGCTCCCCAACATGCTTCCTCTTTGACCCCATCATGGTGGATTACTGGATCAAATGTAATTTTTTTTTATGAAATATATGAAGGCCTTAAGACTGCACCGAGAGGCAATGCCTTCCATGCAATAGGTATTTTTGGTGCACCAAGCAACCTAGGTGGCCAAATGGCCCGCTTAGGTAGGGGTCCCATGAGGAGGGCTTAATTAGCTTTATGGATTATGATCAAATTTGAAAGAAAAAAGAATAAAGGAGTAATAGTCATTTATTTAGTCATTAATTTAGCCATATGTTTAGTCATTTATTTAGTCATTTTATTTAGTCATTTTTATTTGTCTGATATTAGTCATTTAGTTGTGATTTTACCCAATGACCAAATTAGTCACTTATAAATGACCAAATTAGTCATTTATTTTCAAGATACTACTAGTGTTAGTCACATGACTAAAAGTTTTAGTCACGTAGTCATTTATTTTCTAAGTTCTACTAGTGTTTAAAATATATTTACTAACATCATTTCCTCTTTAACCCATCCTCTTTTCACTTAATTGATTTAATTAGCCTAGCTAACTAATTAATTGCATCATTTTCATCTCTTGGCTTAATTAATTTAATCAGGTTAATTCATCTCTTTTCGCACTAACACTTCATCTAATTAAATTAAATAAATCATAATATTTAATTTAATTCTATAGCTCATCTTATTTAATTAAATAACCCTAAGTTATTTAATTAAATATCATTTCAACTCTCCCCCATTTATTAAATCATCTAATTTAATAAATATCACTTTATTCCTCCAAATCCCCTAATTGCATAAATTAAACCTTGTTTAATTAGCAATTAAACTAATTTTCCTCTAAGCAAAGGGAATATTCTCATAGAATATTCCTTATCCCCTTTTTTTGCACAATTAAAACTTTGTTTTAATTTGTAAATTACCTTTTTTCCTCACCCAAAGGAATATTCTCTCTACTCCAATCAACTCACTTGGCTTCTTGAACAAGCTAAACGTTTAACCTTTTTAGCAAGTTACCTTTGAGCTATGTGAGTAGGTCAAAAGTGTGTTTGTTTGAGGCAAGTGTGAGTCTTTGATTAAAATCTCATCATGCATTCTCATTGAACTGATGTGGAAGGGATCTATGACAAACATTGATAAAGTGAATGTGCATAAAGGTGAACAAATCCTTAATGCCTTAAGCTTAACTGAAAAAAAATTAAATAATGGAGCAACAAGAACAATAAAGAGAGAATTATAACACAAAACGAAGAGAAAGAAGAGGACACAAGATTGATTATGGAGTTCATCCGAGTGGACTACGTCTTCGAGTCTAGCGCAACCGAGTGACCAATCTATTAACAATGCCCTGGATGCTTCCGTACAATTTCTGAGAAGAAGAGCTTTCAACTTGCAACATAAAGTTGTAACAAAAATATGAACTCTATCGCCTCCTAAAAGGCTCACAAAGGCCTACAAAGGCTTACAGATAGAGCAGAATTACAACATAAAAATCTGCAATAGAAAAGTCTACACAACTCTCTCATAATCTTCTCAGAATAATTCTGCATCGTATGGCTTACTCCTCTTCAAGATAATCCTCCTCATAGTCTCCAATTTCTCTCTCTCCCAACTTGGATTCTTGAGAATTCACACCAAGAATGGGATGATTGAATGCCTCCTATCTTCTCCTTTTTATACTTGCAGTTTGCTCAATTTGGTTTATAACCAAATGATTTACAAAATCCCCCACTTTTACATAGTAAATCTACAAACATTATTTAAAAGAAATCCCATTAATATTTGGTTTAATTTGAACCCTAAAAATTTATTATTCTCGGGCTTTTGTAGTTTTAAAGGATCAAGTTTTTTTTAGGGTTTTGTTTTTCCATTTCATTTTAGACTTAACTAATAACCATTTAGAGGTCATTTAGTTAAGATTCGGGCTAAACATATCAATAAAAAAAACCCGTTCCTTATGTATATTTGAAGCCACTCATAATGTGGTGGCCACCCTTAATTTTAGTAGGCGGAGGGGTTAGGGGTTCAACTCTCCCCCGTTGTTTGTTTATTTGTTTTAAAAATAATTTAAACATTTAACATGGTAAAATAAACCGTTGCCATCTATGAGATAAGTGCTCATTGCATGACACAACGGTTCCCTGCGCCACTTACAAGATGGAGGGTGGGGGTTCGACCCCCACCAATACTTTTAATAGTAAACAAAACGAACCGACAAGAGAACAAGGAGCTGACGGGCCACTTGTCGTTCAAAGAAGCCACCATGTGTCATGTTATGATTCACTGCCAAAGACACATCAAAAGACACCTAGAGGACACATGTCAACATCTAATTTTTTGACCATGCTGACGTCATCTGATGACTGTACTGTCGACTCACCGTGCCACATTATTGTACAACTACCATGTGTCAAGACATGAATAGTCCAAATCAACATCCGTATGATGAAACATCTGCTTTGTCAGTTGTTGACATCATGCTAATGTCATCATCATACCATCTAGTCACCCTAGTCAACTTGGAACTTTGACCAACCGCTTCTTCACCATACGAGCTCCATTTTCGACGAAACGAGTGTCATCGGGATCGTCTTTTCGAGCTCTTCATCTTGATGCCAATTTTGATGAATTCTAAGGCAATCAATTTTTTTTCCTTTCTAACTAGCCCCTGGTTCCTATTTTGACCAATCTTTGATCGACCATAACTTTTGCGTACGAACTCTATTTTCCGTAATTCAAATGGCATTGGAATCATGCTTTCAAGAATTATGCCATGGTGTTGATTTCCAAAGCATTGGAGATAATTGATTTTTCAAGGTTCATAGATCCTCCTGGATCACTCATTCATTGATGAGAATCTATGATCCATGCCTCTCATCCCCTTCATCTTGAATTATTGATTAAGCTTTTTGATCTCAACCCTTTATTCCTCATTTGTGCTCCTATAAATAGATCACTATTTGGAACAAATGGATCCATATTTCAATTGAAAACTTATGCTGTTGAATTCACTTACATCCATACTCTCAATTTACTCACTTGTTAGCTTATTTTAGTTAGTTTTAATTGCATAATACTTAGAGCATCCATCTTAGTTTGCATATGAATTAGGGTTTTAATCTTTTAGCATAGTTTTAGCTTATATTAGCTTAGCAATAGCATAATCAATGCATTTCTAGCATAAAATCATTGTAAGTGTTATCAATTTTTCATACAGCTCAAATTGACAGAGTTGGTTGATTAAAGTTCATTTTATGGTGAAGAATTTCAATTTATTTCTGCAGATGTTTTAACCATTGCCAAATATTTGAGTTGTTGAGTTCTTAAGAAGTGCAATGTGTTTCGGTTGCCATATATCATTTGCAACATAGTAGTTCATGAAATTAAAAGGAAATGCTTTCTTTTGTATTCATTTTTCATTCATAATGATCCATATATTGTTTGCAAAAGAAAAGTATAGAATTGAACATAAGAATTATACAAATGTTGTTTTGTATTCATTGGAGTAAAAGGGAGAATCAAGTGTCCCACACAAGACATGGGAGTAGCTGAAACAATGGATCATAGAGAATACTCTACGCTATTGAAGATAAAAAAAAGAGAGAAGAGCATGTAAGAGAGAACATAATCATCATTGCCTAGTTGTTCCTTTGAGTTGCCTTCAGAGTTGTGCATCCTTCCTTGCTTCCATGCTTCAAGTGAACTTGCAAGTGATCATAAAGTTTTGTTAGAGCTCAGACTATGAACCTTCCTACATGATCCATCAATAGTAATGTAGAATATTATTTATGATGCAATGAATCAATTGAGCAAAAATAAGAGGAGTGCAAGAGAATACCGAGGGGAAAATATATGAGAAACATCTAAATTTATTGTTTTAATCTAACATTGTATGTTTCTTGTGCAGGTATAGGAAAAGCCATGTTGCTGATTTGTTTTGAATATCTTATAGCATGTGGTGTAAAATAGGATCCCACAAGGGTTGAGACCCGACATGCTACCCCTCAACATTCCATAGAGGGGTTTCAAAAAAGAAACAATTCAATATTTCTAAAGGAGATATACATATGAAGGAGTGCATCAAAGTGCCATTCGAGCTCAAGCAAGTGATCATCTAGGAAAATCAAGTCTAATAGTGCAATGAATTGAAGATCATAGAGGATCAATTACTCAAGTGAATCAAGTGCATCATCATGGAATGAGACATTGAACAGGGATACATAATGCCTTGTTTACAAGTCATCAATAACAATTGAAGCAATTTGAGAAGCTTCAAAACGCCTTCATCATGGTGTGTATTTCAAAATATTCTATGCATAAATCAAAATTTCATGTCAACATTTGTTGTTTAGGAGATAAAAATGCATGAAGAGTATAGAGGAAAAGTTGTCTCCATTAGAAATAGAGTGACAAGTGGTTGCAAGTAAAGTATGAGAGTCAATAAGTGAAGAGAAAAGAGCATTGGTGAACTGAAATGCAACACACTAAGTGTTCAAGCTGAATGCAATGTGGAACAACATCTTGATGTCAACAAAATACAAGAAACTAAAGGCTGGTTTCAAAATAATTGATGCTACAAAATCCATCTCATTGCACTGTTTCTTAAGACAGATAAAAGTGAAGTAGGAAATACATTTTCTGAAGCATTAAAGTGCATAGAATGTGTGATAATGAACAACAAAGTGACCTACAGGTGCACCATGATGACGAAGTGCATCTTTGCAAGACAAGTAAGTGAAATGAATCATTCATTTACAATGCATTTGAAGAAACAAAAGGAGCTTCTGTGTATTTCCATTTGACAAGAGTGTGTGCAAATGACATTGTCAAAATTATGCTAAACAATAAATTGAAATTGCATGGAATAGAAAGCATGTTTTGATAAGTAACTAAAAATCATCAATTAAGTTGAGAATCATTATATCTATACACTTAAAGCAAGAGTGGAAAGAAAAAAGATTGCTAACAGTGTGTGCATCATGTTGGAGAGATACAAACAATGCAAGGAGGGTAATGTGTTCCATTGAAAAATGATCTCTAAGTTAAGATAAATTCTACATTATGAGGATAAGCAAATAAAGCTACAGTTGTAGGTGTTGAGCTTGAAGAGAATGAGTTATTTCACTTCCAAAACAGTGAGCTTGAGCTACAGTGAGTTAGGGTTTCATTATGAAGATAAGTGCAAAGTGCCCAGTTCGAGCCTTCAAGAGGAAAATCCACATTGTTTCCATTTAAATACTTCAAAATGCAAAAGTAAAATTATTTCAAGCTCATGAATGAATGCAAGAAATCTCAAATGAACTCTCATGGCCATGGCCTGAGAGTGTTTTTCTCTCACAAATGGTGCTACCCATTTGGGGTATCGAGCTCTATTTTTAAATATAGAAAGAAAACAACCATGGCTCAAGCTCATTCCTACATTGGAGCAACATAAAATATAAATAATGGAGTTAATGGCCACAACCATAATTGGTTTGAAAACCCAGAAAAATGAAGTGATATGTTGCTTGTGCATGTTTAGTGGAATGGTGGGAGAAAAAATGCATAGAAACCCTAGCTAGTGCTCTCATGGCCATGGCCTGGGAGAGTTGTTTTCTTTTACAAATCACATACCCACTTAGAGTTTTTGTCTTATAATTCAAGTACAAGGGGAAAAAACAAAGGCTTGAGCTTATACAAACAATAGAGCTCCCAGAAAGTGGAGTATAGTATAGCTAATGGTCGTGACCATGAAGGGTTTGTAGGCCCTTTAAAAAACAAAAACAAATGCATAGTTTTCTCTAGGTGTGCTTTCTTTTCAAATGAAAACATTTCTACATCATGGGTCAAGCCTAGGAAAGGCCATCTTTTATAGAAACATGAAGAATACAAAGCATGGCTGTGACCTATACAATGGCCGAACTCAAAAATCCCACAAAACTTTATCATTTTTGTAAGAAAAGCTTGAATAAAGCTTTTATTTAAGAGGGAAATGCTTTTTAATGGAGAAAAGAGAGCTTACCATGAGTGAAGATGGAGAAACCAGTGCAAGCCTATGGTCAAAGCTCTTTCAAAAGCTCGAGCAAACTCTCTCATGGTGACCACAATGAATGATAGAGATATCAACATAAAAAAAACACAAGAATGCATCAAAACCATAGTGATATCCACGACATAAAATCCCAAGAATTGACATAAAATGGAGATAAATTTTTTTATATGGGTGAAATAAGCACTTACCATCGAATTCCTTTGATATCCAACAGAGAAGAATCAACATGAGAAATGTAGATTGGAGCTCAAACCCTAATGTCCATGGTGGCACACAACAGAGTTCTATTTTCCCTAACATGGCTAATGCCAAATGATAGCCAAAATGTGTGTTTGAAATCAGTTTTGTTATGGTTTCCCCATGTGTATAATTATTATGTGATTTTAATCACTTTATTTTCCAAAAAACAAATGCTTTGTTAATACCTTGCCTCATGTGTTAACTAGGCCGAAATATGCCTTAGTCTTTTTTTTCATTTTTGGAGAAAATCTTAGGTGCTTTGGGCCCTTTCATTCTAAGGTAGGCCTTTTCATGCCTTAGAAAATTTTATGCCCATGCACTTTACCTTGTGAAAATAAGAACAATAACCTTAGGCCCTTTGATTTTTCCTAGGTCTTGAACATGTTATGGTTTCCTTTGGAGTTTGAGTCATCATATGCGATTGGGGGCCACAAAATTTTTATGATTTTTTTATAGAAAAATCAAGAGTATTCAAAGCCTTAGTTTAATATTTTGATTTTTTGCACAAAATTGCAAAAATCAGAGTATTTGGAGATAAATTGTAAAAAAATCAAATGTAATTAGGCTTTCTATTTTTGTTTTCTGAAACTGTAAAGCTATAAAACATTGATTAAGCAATTTTTCTAGTAATTTCTTAATTAGTTGTTATTTAAATGTAGTTGGTGCACTTGAGTTGACATCAAAACTTTGCATTTAGAGTTGAGTTCTTGGGTTGATTAGGAAAAGAGATGACAAACTGAAGTTTCTATTTTTAGTTTCTAGCTATTTGCACCTGATTTTGAGGACCTTTTGGATCAACCTTTGGGAGATGGAAAGTTTCTATCCTTTTGGTGCTTTTTGGAGTAGTATGAGGCCCTCTTTTTTAGGATTTTATGAGGAGCTCAAAAATGAGGAAGAGTTGCTTTTGGTGATGCAGTGGAGCTATTTTTTCTATTTTCTATCATTGATGTCACTTGATGCCTATAAGTTTGATAAATTTTGAATTTATTGGGGTTCAAAATTCTGTTTCTTGCTCTCATATGCATTGCAGAGAGTTTTTTAAACCTTTTGAATTAGATTTTGATATCTTGATCCTTCAGTTTCAATACAAGTAGTAGAGTTTCCTTTCCATACTCTTGTCATGCACTTACAGTGATAATTTGATGTTATTTGTGATTCAAAGTGGTGAATCCTTCTATTGTCTTATTATTGTGGATTGTGGGCAAGAATTGCAGTTAGTTTAGGTTGCATATTGTATTCAATGATTCACTAATATTTAGGTAAAACACTGTTGAGATAAATGTTCTAAGGTGAATTGTGAGAGCTAATGATTTAAGAGAGGTTGTTGTGAGTTAAGTTTTGTCAAAATCTCAGAATATCTAGTTGATCATCTTAAGTTGTAGGTTTAATTTTTTAGCTTTCTTTCTACACCTTTCCTCTGAAAGTTCATAAGCTAGGTGATTAGCTAGAGGGAACCAGCCCACTTTGGAGACTCTCTCTCACTCATTGATTGACCCACAAATCATAGAGCATTTCCATGTTGCAACAGGATAGCCAAGCCTAGCTTGACTGAGGGTGCAATCCTAATTTCCAATAGTAACTTAGCTTGCATCATGTTCATTTTAGCATAAACAAGGTTTTCATACATCAATCACAATGGTTTCATCGATTCTCTTCCATAGAATTGACTGAAACAGGCTCACTAATCACAATATTGGGAAAGGGTCATCATTTCACATCAATATGACACCAATTCCAGAACATGATAAGTGTTAGATGGGCTAGGTTAGGAATTTAACTATTTTTGTGTAGTTTGTAGCTTTCATTTTCAATTAAATTCTTAGTTTAGATTTCCATTTTGAATTATCTTGTTTGTAGATGTAGGTTTTTTTAGAAAATTTATGCTTCGATTCATCATGGATCAAGCATAATCGACTCTCACTGGAATTTCCTTGTCTCACATTCTAGTGCTAGAAGGAGAGAAAACCATTAATTTAACTAGTTTTTAGCTCGAATTCCATTTTTGTGCTTTTTCGTAGGTTGCAACAATGCTCAAATCACAAAAAATGATGCCCTTTGAAGAGCGTTGCCATATAGCAATGCTATTGCAATTTGAAAGACTGACACTGATTAAAAGCATTGGCACTGATTTAAATCTAGTGACACTAATTTAATATAGAGGTATCAAAAAATTTCAAACGACAACGTCCAACTTCACCAAAGTGATGCCCCTATATTTCAAATTGTGACACTATTGTGTGCAACGACGCCCGACCAAATACCGATTCTATTATGCTCTATGTTTTTGTTGCAAAGTGATGCCTAGACTTCAAATCATGACGCTATCGTGTGCAACGATGCCCAACTCTGGTAAGAAGCTTAATGAATATTTTTTTCAGCACGTGCTTTAATTTTTTGACTTTATCTGAATGCTAACATGTCACTAACTTATTTTTTTTTCTTTTTAGACTAACTGGTTTTGCAAATTTGGAGAAAAAATAGAAAAAAATTTACCCCAACTTGTTGGGATCATGGTCAAAATTTGAATCCGTTTGCATCATTGGAAAGCTCTCCAAGAGGAATAATTCATTCCCTAAAAATATAATGCCTTCGATAGTCAAATTTTAGGGACCAATGTATGTTTCAACACCAAATTCTGCTCCAAAGGCCTTTGAAAAATGCAATTTACTACAAAAAAGAAAAAATTGAATTTTTTTTTTTTTTAATTTTTCAATTTTTCTTAGTTGTAGTTATTGTAACAATGTTTTGACACTTGTGGGGCAATTATAACCCACCATATTCTGCTTTGGTTTATGTTTTAGGACCACTAAATTTCCATTGGGTTTTAAAACTTACAATCTTAGGACTAACTAGCTTTCAATTGGGCTTAAAATTCATTTTCAAAGTTGGTTAAAACTGAACCCTCACATCGTCATTTTACTTTAGGTTTAAAATTGAAAAAGGAAACTTAAAATTTCATTTGGTGCTTAAAACAAACTCATAATTGCTTTGAGGGGTTAAAATTTACAACTATTTGCTATGTTTTGTGACTGACAACATTGTTAGTGGATGCCTATGGAATTCTCCTACGCCATTTGACGACCTTGAGAAATAGAAACATTCTCTAACACTTTGTAAGATCACCCACATCTTTCAATTGGGTTTAAAATTGAACAACCATGCTAGTGTGAGAAAGAGACATTGTTTGTGCTCCCTCCTTGCGCTTTAGGCGAATTGGGCGGTTGAACTACAAGTGTACTCCCTCGCTTTTGTTATCTTTAGAGTGGCTTGCCTAAGAACAACTCAAAGGTGAATCCGACTAGTTTTTCACTCAGGCTAGTATATAAAGGGATAAGACTAAAATGTCAAGTCCTCATGGTATGTAGGCCTTAGCTATACAGTGTCTTTCAGAATGGGGTACTACTATAAAAAGTATAAGAGCCCCTAGTAGGATTGATTAAAGCCTTTAGTGGATTTCTAGATGCTTGCAAGATGCCACATCCCTGATTACCCTTACTACAACCCATTTGTTTAGCAAGCCAAAATCCTAAAATATTTGTTGGTGCAAGAATGGTCATTTTGAAGTTGCCCCACATTTGTACTATTGAATTGTAGAAACACAAAAATTCCTTTTAATCTCTAGATTTTAAGGATTTTGAGATTTGGTGGTTTTGAGAAGTGTGTACCATGGAGGGGAGCCAGTGTCACAAAATCTCTAATTGTTATCATTTTCTAGTGTTTGGAGGAATCTGAGTGGGTACTCAACAAATATGGCCATTTCTATCCTAGGATTGTAAATGATTGTGAGTCAATTTAACACTTTTCTTGGTTTCAAAATGATAAAAAAACATTCACTATCATCCTCAAAATTTCAAACACTTTGACTCAAATATGGACTTCTTGAGTTATCCTTGATATTACTGCTTGTCCTAAGGATCTATCCTTAGCGATTTCTAAATATCTTGACTTATATCAAAATCCATGTTTTACAAAGACAACATAGGCAATTATGGCTTCAACCTCATGATTTTCACGAAATGGACATTGTGAAAGTTATGATGTTTTTTGGCATAAACATTTAGTTTGAAAACATAATCAAGACAAGTGTATGTGGTAAAAATAAATTCACTAATCCAAGATTAAATCAAATGAACACCCCACATTGATGTATGTTCAAATCATTGACTCACCCAAAACAAGCAAATTGAGACAAGAAAAACATTGGAAAAATCATTGAGTTCCATTATCCAAATTCATTGAGTTTTATTGTCAAAATCATTGGGTCCTATTTCCAAAATCATTTGAGTCTTATTTTACCAAAATCATTGAGTTCTTAGGGTTTCATCATTTTAGAGGTCTAGAATCATTCTCACTACCTTGGTCTTGGAAAACAAAGGTTCACTTCAGGTCAACATTGGGTCAAAACATTTCATCCACCCCTCCATCAAATTTCATCCTTCACTTCACCAAACTTTGCAAAAATTTCAAGTACAACAACACTTTTGACTCAAAACATCAATCAAACCAACTACTAACTTAGCTACTTTGTATGTGAAATGAATCCTTTTCCATGCACTTGGGTAAGTTAGTTATCATCTTTGGACTAGTTTATCTTGAAGGTCATGAATCTACCATAAAGATTTATAAGTTCAACATCCTTTATCCCAACATCAAAACATCAAAACTTAAGTCAAAAGTGTTTTCCTAAAACATTTGCAAAGATCACTTCCCACATCACCCATATTTTTATCCCCCTTTATCATCATTTCTCCCAAAAGATTTAGAGTGTCCCTTTTACCTAGATTTGAGTCAAGTAGAGAGTTCAAACATTACAAAACTCAACACACCTCTCCCATCATTGACCCACAATCTATGGTTACAACAAGATCACAACACAAGAGAATCATGGAGAAAACCAAAGTCTTATCTACCATCAGTGATCCAAATCCTCAAGAATTCAATCCAAGGAGTTATTCTACCCCATCAAAAAAACCATCATCTCCATTAGGGCCATATGAGATAGAAGATATCATGAACAACCCATTTGGACTTACTAGAGAAGAAATCATGGAACATCAAGCCTTAGAAAACGTGGCTTCAATTTCCCCATATTTTGTTGCACAATCATTGACACAAGGATTGACTTCATCTATGATTCAACCAACTCCATCCCTTGTTCCAAGTCAAACCTTAACATCTATTATTGCAACTCGACTAGGAACCAACTTTGGGTATTCGAAAAATGACCACTCCATTAACCCCCAACCTTTCCCAAGACACATGTTGGATACCAACCTTTGGAAACCCACTTACATTCCCTGACGCCACAACAATATCGACATTTTGAGTGCAACCATCTTCATCCATAAGCACAAATACACAAAGTATGCCTAACAATACACAAGGTAATGTGAACCAAGGGCCTCAAGTGGGACAACAAGGGAAAGTTAACACTCTCATGCAAAGTCAACCCTGCACAAGTGGTTCCAGGAACCCCATTGACACATCAAAAAAAGAGGTTACCCAAGCTACTCAAGTCTTTCCACCATCCACATCAAACCCATCTATCATCAACCCCAATCAACACAACAACTTGGTTACGAATCCCATCAACCAAGGTAATACCTTGGTCACACCTCAAATACAACAAGGGAACTTTTTTAATCAATGGAATTAAGGTCCTAGTATGTCATTACCATTGCAAAATCTAATGGAATCATCCTCATCATTTCCCACGACCCCCTTTACCATGAAAAATCAATTGGGACCTCAAACTTACATTCCTCCACCTCCATCTACCATCTTACAAGGGATTTCAAATCAAGGGAACCCTCCACCTCTCATCAACAATCTGCTACCCACTCAGAACATCAACACTCACAATCCATCTTAGATATCCCAACAACCACCTAATCCTACATTGCAAGCACATGCATTAGCTTTACAACAAGCACAACAGGCTTACCAACAAGTAGTCCAACAACAACAACAACATCAAGTAGCCTTGGTAGCACAATAACATCATCAAGTAGCCTTAGCAACACAACAACAACATCAATCCCAACAATCAGCCCTAGTAACACAACAACAATAGGCTTATCAACAAGTTTTCCAAAAACAGCAACAAGTCACCTTAGTAGCACAAAAACAACAACAAACCCAACAAGCCACCTTAGCCATGCAACAACAAGCTCAACAATAGCAAGCCCAACAACAAGCATTTATTTCTCAACAATACACCCAACAACAAGTGCTCACACAACAACAACAATAGGGTTTATACTATAACCCTTAATCTACCATCGTCAATACAAACGCGTTAGGAACATATACATCAATACTTCAATCACCTTCATAGAATCTCACACCACCATACACCCCATACAACACCTTATCATATAAAAATCCCAAATACAACCCATCTATCATCCTGACATATGTTCCTCCACCAAACCTGCAAGATGATCTAGCATCACAACTTAAGGCATTGTCACAAGAAATGCAAGATTTTCAGATGGGAAAGACAAAGAAGTCCCATACAAAGAACTTGTGTCCATATCCATTTGATCAAAACATTGCAATGGTACCATTCTCTCCTGGTTTTGAAATCCCTAAATTTGACAAATACAAAGGGAGAGGAAATCCTATAGACCACATCAAATAATTCAATGTCATGTACATGGAGGTGGCCTATAATGATTCTTACTTAATGCACCTCTTCCCATGAAGTTTAATAGGTCCTACCATGGATTGGTTTTCTCAATTGCCTTCAAGTATTAAAAATTTCCAAGAAATAATTGAAAAATTCATAGATTACTTCTCCTTCAATCTTGACATGGATGTAATTCTAGAAGAACTATACACTCTTAGACAAAAAAAAGGGGAATCTTTCACAAATTTCTTGCAACGATGGAGACAAAGAGCTAGTAAAAGTAAGTGGCCACTTCCTGACAAAAAAAAAGTGGGAATTATCATATCAAATGTAGATCCAGATCTATCATTCCACTTGAAAATGAAATGCATCACATCTTATGACGAGCTTGTCCCTAGAGCCCTTAACATCGAGAGAGCCCTAATCTCACAGGGAAACACACAAGTGTATAAAGACAACCACCCATCCACTAGTTTCAATGACAAGCCCCACTATTGGGCCAAGAACAAGAATGATACTAGTGATGGTGTTGTTGATGCAAAGGCGGTATTAACTACTCCTAAACAAGAAAACACCTTAACCATGAATACACAACAACCATACACATCACTGTCAAATAATCAAACAATCAATGCTACAAACACTCAATGCGGACAACAAAGAACAAACAATGCTCCTAAGCAAAAATTCACTCCCTTAGGGGAACCTATGGAAGACGTGTTGAAGAGGTTGATACAGTCTAATCTTATGACAATTCCAAATTTCTCAAACTATCAAGAGCCACAAATCAAACCTCGTAGCTATAGAGAAGATCAATTTTGCGAGTTTCACTGATATAAAGGTCATAGCACACAAAATTGTTTTAGGCTCAAACATCTAATAGAGGATCTTATTGAACAAAGAGACATTGAGGTCGATCAAAAATCTGGGAATGAAAATTTGAAAATTTACATGATCCTTATGCCTGATCATGGATTTTTTTTTTTGACAAAGGCATCACCTTCAAAAAATACTCAAGATACCATGTTGGGACATGTTTACACTATTTATGAGGAATTAGATATGTATCAAATTACTATTTTAAAACAAAGTCCAAACTCATCAGCAATGTTTAACACTATTTTATATTGTAATGACATCAAGTGGATATTAGATTGTGATATCTCTCCCACATATGACTCAATGATTGGGCATGTTGAAGAAGTTCCAAATGAGCAAGAAATATCCATTATCACACCCATACCCACTGACGGTTGTGAAGAATCTTTTACCAATGATATATCATCCACCCAAGGATCATGTTAAGAGGAGGCTCTTGAGGATAACAAAAGTTATTCTAAATTGAGTCAAGATCAAGAACCCCTATCCCTAGAGTTTCAACAAGAACTAAGGGACATATTCCAAACCATTTTAAACTTCAAAGACGTCCCTGATATCACTCTTGAGATGTTTCTTTCAGATGAAAATATAAATGTTCTTCATCTAAAACATGAGTCTCCCACTCTTGATATTCCTACACAAGAGCAAGCATCAGTCAAGATTATTGATTCTTATAGTGATTGTGCATCATCGACATATTTTGAATCAATACCAACATCTTTTGAAATAGTATCAACAAATAATGATGTCATAGAATCGAAGAAGATAGTTCATGAGCAATTTGTAATCGAGATTATTGATTCTATAGTGATTGTGCCTCATCGACATCTTTTGAGTCAACACCAACATATTTTGAAGCAGTATCGAGAGATAATGATGTCATAGAACTAGAGAAAATAGTTCATATTCTTGAACAACAAGAACCCATAGCAATATCATGTGTTCATGACAAGTCATATTCAATGGCTATGGATCAGAGGATACAATATCAGGGCAAAGGATTAGGTATTAATAATACCTTCACAACACCGGGGGAAATCTTGTCTACAATAAACATCAACATATGGGGCACAAAGAATCCTTATAATGAAAATTTTGTCAATGCTATAACTAGCCGTATCATGAGTTGGAATTCACCCATCATCTCATACACAAATTGGTACCAACATAAAAAAGAAGAATTCCTATCAAAGAAATGTGAAAATCATCAAAGAAAATGAAGCAATAGAGCAAAAAAGACAAAGAAAATACAAATGGATACCAAAGAAAAATAAAGAAAATCATCCCTCAAAAACTCCATTAGTCAAAGAAACTATGGGGAAAAATAAAAAAGGGAAATATATCCATCAAAAGAGTGGTCAAATACAAAAGCAAGCTTCTCAAGCAAGGAACAAAGTATATCTAGTGGTTGGTCCTAATTCCATAAAAACCTCCATCCCCACCCATCATCGCTCATCTTCCCAAGTTTGGAGAGTCAAAGGTTCCAACCCATCAACCAATCCATCTCATATTCCTTCATACATGACACTGTACACTCCATTCACAATATCCAATTCTCTCATTGACTATGTGTTACCCAATTTTCACCTATGAGCTTAATCAGGTAGGGAAATCTATGTTTTAGGTGTTCATAAAGGCCAGATGGGGAATTTGCATCAAGGGTTAGATCATGCACCTGAGGATATTTCACAAGGAGGTCTGTTGGAAGACATGCCTCGATCAGTTTTGGTGCAAACAACTCATCAGAGAAGAAAGTCGGAAAGACCCTCCTGTTGTCTTGCTGACTAGCAGTGCATTCTACTTGGTTTAATACACCCGTCGCTAGGACATTCGGGTCGCCATGAGTCTTCATGTATCTCTCCGCTTGGAGGGAGGTCATGCCGACAGTTTTTCACAAGGGTGGCATCAGGGGGAATGATTTCAGTCACTGAAGGGGATTGCCTTTGGCATAATGTCTCATCGACATATAGGAGTCTCCCCAAAATGGTCTCAGCTCGCCAAAAGATTGTCATCTCACTGAGAATTCTTGGCGACCGCTAGGAGGTCACACCGAAGAAGGATGTCATCGGGTGAGGTTTCGTTGAAACTAAGGGCTCGATGAAAGGTCTTCCCGACTTGAGGGGAGTCTTGCCGAGAAGAAAGGTATAGTCTCAAGGAGAAAGATAAAGGCCTCGCTGTAACATCTTGCCGACCCGATGAAGTCTTTCTGATGGTTTGGTTGAAGTTCTATCTACTTTCGGATGCTTTCGGCAAGACCTCTTACGAAAGTGATACATCTTGCTGATGGTCTGGGCGATGACAAAGGCGATATTGGTATGGCTTTTGCATTTGATATGAGGTCTTGCCGACCATCGTGTGTTATTTCGATAGTTGCTATAAGGTGTACTCGCATTGGGGAGACACGATTAGTGTCTCACCAACATGCGATTTAATTTGAGCGACCCTTGACCGTCTAGCAATCCCATGTAACATCTGTTCAGCCAATCGGAGGAAGCTACAGGAAAGCCATGGCAGTTTGACCGATGAGAGGAAGATCAACAGAGTGGAAGCAACGTGGATTTGCTCTGAGCTTAGGAGCATTCAAGACAGCTCTTCAGGGAAGTTTGAAAGTGAACACAGAGGCCATTCCCAAAGTGACTCTTCACTGACATGGACAGCGGGGACGCAACATTAACTTCATTTGAAAAGATCTAAGGGCAGATCTTTTTGAAGGCTGATATTTTTGTAAGCCTTGGGGGCCGACATCTTTTTGTATATAGGGCATTTTTGCCTCTTTGTAAAAAAGTTTGGATTATGCATTCTCAAGAGTTAGTGATTTTTAACAATCCTTCCTCAGCTGATGTATGCTTTGTAACTCATTTCAATTTTGGAATATAAAACACAGAGTTTACCTTGGAAGCTAGTGTTAGTGTTCAGACTACTCTCATTTCTGTATTTTTAGACTATGCAAGTTTTCAACTGTGCTTTTCTAAGTCTGCATTCATACCTTAAAGCTGTGAAATTCATCTTTCCTTCTTAAAATATGTATGTAGATCAAGCCTTTTTAAGAATGATGCATAAGTTCAAAAGGGTTATGTTGAGTAGATGAAATAGCTACCATTAGTTTTCAAGTGTATGTTCATCTTGTTTTCATTTCATGATTTCTTATTAGTTCGGTGTATCACCATAGTATTTAGTTTTATTTTTATGCACTCCTTCTCCCTTTTCCTTTACAAAAATTAGTAGTTTAGGTGATAACATAGGAAGCCAACCTTTTTTGGAGGTTGACCTCTATTTACAAGAAAACCACATCTTTAGAGGTCTTCCCATGTTACACTAGATTGTTGAATTTTACATTCAACAGGGGTGCAAAATCCAAGTGATAACACTATGTATTGGAAGCCACTCTTCATCATAAAGATTCTGAAGGCACTTTATCATGATGTGCACACATAGACAAGGTTAATTCTGGTATCCACAAGGTAGTTCATAGTTCTTCAAGGTTGCATTCAAGTGCTCGTATCTTAGCAAAGTAGCTTCTTCAAGCAAGGTATCATTGGCATGTTATGACAGTGGCCTCCACATCAATACCACTAGGTGGTTCAACCTAAGGATAACATTTTTGGAAAATCTCAAAAATACAAAAAAATAAAAAAAATAATAAAAATATTGAAAAATAAAGAAATCAAGAAAATAGTAAAAATAAAAACCATCCTCTAGTGAAAACCACTACGGTGGCACTTTGGGCAAGTACTATGATGAAAACCTAGAAAACATGCATTATGAGTAGAATCTAGCATCCATATGATCCTTCTTAGATAGAAGCATCTCATCCTTTTCATGATAAATCCAATGTTCCCTCCATCCATCCAATCCAAATTTATCTAGATATTCCACTTTATCTTGATCTTGACAAAGATTCGGTGTATACTTCAACTCTACTTATGGAAATTTTTTGACAGGCTCTTTACCACTTTATCTCGTGAAGTCCCATAGTCCATATCTAGCATGTTAAAACTCTACCAAAATCTTCACATACACATTACCTATCTTGGTTATCCATTGCATTATGAAAAATTGCTAAACACTAGAGGAAGGTTATTACACTCTTGTTTTTGAATAACTCTTGATCCATGTATTATACCCCATAACATGACATCAACATCATGATCTAGGTATCGTTTGCCTCAAAATCTTATCAGAAAACACCAAAAAAATTCATAAAATCTTATCCAAAAAATCCAAAAAAATTTGCAAAATCTTGTACAGGTAAAATCCAAAAACATTCAGAAAATTGTAAAGGAAAAATCCAAAACATCCAGAAAACATAAAAAAACCCTAAAAAGGTTGAACATCGAAAATCCAAAAAATAATGTCCTCTTGTCGAACTACATTGTCTTTGAGCTTGAACATAGGCAAGGCCATCATTGATGTGCCCCTGAGACACCCTAGGTTAGTCCTTTAGGAGTCTGTCATAATAAACGGTCATATTTCATCTGTTCATATCTTCATCTTGTAAATGGGTCGAGTCAGTCAAACTACGTGGTCACTACATGTCTAATGTAGGAAAGGATAATCTTTGATCAACCCTTGAGGCCCCTAGGATAGGTCTTTAGGTTAGGTTCTTGGTCGAAACTCGGAAACTCTTGCAAAAATCCAAAAAAATCCAAATATTTAGAAAAACATAAAACATCCAAATATTTAGAAAACAAAAAAACATTTGAAAAACTAGAAAACATAAAAACATTTAAAAATGAAAAACTTAAAAACAATAGAAAACATTCAAAAAACCTAAAAAGCCTCAAATATCTTGGAAAACCCTAAAAAGCCTCAAAATATTTAGAAAATCCTAAACATCCATATAAACTTTCAAAAAGACCAAAAATAGCCTCAAAACATTTTCAAAAATACCAATAACATTGAAATATTCAAGAAAATACAAAACCCATCCATCTCATCTCACTTCACTCGAAATAAAATTTCACCCATAATAAAACAACTGTCACCTTCAACCTTTGGTGAAACAAGTAGAAAGAAAGCATAACAAGTCATAAAGTGTGATCCTAAAAGTCAAAATCTAAAGTCTAAATCATAGGTAAATACATCAGTGAAGTTTATAGAAATGACTCATTTTAGCATCATCGTCCTAACATCAAACAACCCTTTGATCAACATGTCCTAGGATGCATACTTCCTATGATGGACATCAATATCAAACATCACCTTAGCTAAACTTAAACTAGGAAAGAACTATAGATAACACTACCTATTTTTCTTTGATCCTTTCTTACAATTTATCTTAATGACCCATTCCAAGGACCTCTCGATGATGTCTAACAAAACGATTTAGAGAGAAAGGAATGGGGCATTGATCATTATCTTTCATTTGTTGTGCTTGTGGATACTATTGCAAAATAATCTTGGTGCATACTTGTTATGCCCTGCATAACCACTCCATTTTATTCTGGAACAAAATGGGCCCCCCTTCTCTTTTTGGTTTCTTTGCTTCTGATTATTTTCTTTGCTCTTCGGGGTTTCTTCTATTTTCTTCCTGAGTTTTCCTTCTTGTTTTGTCAGATTTTTGTTCTCAGCTTAAATTGGTTTTCTTCTTGCTAAAAATTGAATGAAATAATCACAAGCAATAGTGGATTTTATTATAATATATTTTATTTGCTTCTAAGGACTAATGAGGACCTTGTCTCACAGGATGAGATCGTGCACATGATGATATTTCTCAAAGAGCTCAGTTGGGAAGCATTCCCCAATCTAGTTTGGCATAAAATTCCTCTAAGAAGAAAGTCAGCAAGACCTTGCAGTTGTCTTGTCAAATGCCAGTGCATTTTTTCCATTGGAGGCTCACTGTTTGCCCAAATGTTCTTGTCGCCGTAGGTTTCTTTGTGTCTCGCCGACTGGAGGAGCCCTTGCCAAAAGATTTTTCCAAAGGATAATTCCCTCACCGTGAGGTCTTGCCGACATGGAGGAGGTCCTACCAAAATTTTTGAGCCCGACGAATGATTTTTGCTTTAGCAGGAGGTCTGGCTGATTAGCACGTGTCTCACCGACAGGGATGCCTTTGGGGAAAGAGTTGTGCTCTCGGCGGGATGTCTTGCTGACTATGAAAGGTCTCCCCGAAGTGCTCTCGGCTCGGCGAAAGGAAGTTTCGGTCGGTGTAAAGTCTCACCAACCAAAGGGAGTCTCACCGACACGAAGTGAAGGTTTCGGCAAGAGGGAGTTGCTATGGGGTAATATCTCCTCGACTGCTGAAAGTCTCACCGAAGGTTATGCCTTCAGCATAATCTCCTGCCGACGGATCAAACTCATGCTGAAAATTGTTCCCCAAGGGTTCTCGGGGAAGATTTGCGCTCTCGCCAGAAGGTCTCGATGACTGGGAGATGTATTACCGATAGGGCGTGAGGTCGGGGTAAGGTCTTTCCAACATGTAGGAGTCTCCCTGATATGGGTGTGCTTGCCAGAGAAAGGGAAGGCTTGCTAAGATGTCTTGGCGAGGGGAATTATTCTTGTCGACATAAAGCAACATGGCTTCGGTGTAAGGTCTCAGCGAAGGGAGATAGTCTCTCTGAAACAGGGTGAGCTCACCGAGAAAAGAGGGGCTCGATATAAGGTCTTCCCGACTGCTCTAGCTCTTGTTGACAATGATGGATTTACCAACACAGAGGGATATCGATATAGCAGAGGGGGACTCGCCATGACCTGTCGATTGAAGAAGTCTTGCTGAAAGGAAAAGGGGCTCAAGCTCAGAGAATAAGAATGGGATCCGAGAGACTCCAGGAGAAATATCCAACATCGCCATGAAGTTTCACCGACCTGGTAGGGTCTTGCCGATAAGAATGTGCTCACCGAGAGAAGAGGGGCTCGATATAAGGTCTTCCCGAACACGTAAAGTCTGGCCGATAGCGATGGATTTTCTAATGAAAAGGGTATCAGTGTGACCAGTGGAGCTCGCTGTGACTTTTGACCGATACTGATTGTCTTGCTGATAGGTTTTGTGGTATCGATATGACTTCTGCAACTTGCTAAAAGGTCTCACCGACTATCGCATGTTACACTGATAGTTGCTAGAAGAGACATAATCACATCGGGGAGACACGATTAGTGTCTCACCGACATGCGATGCCATTTGAATAACCTCTGACCTCCTGAGAGTCTTGTGTGGCCTATGTTCCACCAATCGAAAGGAACTAAAAGTGGGCCATTGACTGATTGACTACCACCTTGAAGAAGACCAATAGAATGCAAATAGCATGGACTCATTCTGAGATCAAAAGGCAATGGATCGACTCGGGTGATGATGTTCAGATCTAAAGGGAGGCCCGATGATGTTACCAGAGACGGTCAATGAAAGAAGGGTCTAGAGCATGAAGAAGGCCGAAGGAAAGAAACAACCACAAGTCTCAGGAACAACTAGAGTCTATTGGCAGAAAAGGGGTGGATTGATATTAATGGAAAAATGCTTTAGAGCATTCAAGGTAGCCCTTTGAAGGAGTTGAAAGATAGACAAGAATACCAGGAGTAAATGCTGCAGCTACAAAATATCTGAAGGTTTCTCCTGAGGTCAAGCCGTCACCAACATGGACAACATGGCTTCACATTGAATGTGTCATTGACTCTCTTCAAAAAGATCTGAGAACCGACCCTCCTGAAAGTAGATATTTTGTAAACCCTAATACAAGGGACAACACATTCTTTTTGGTACACTCTGTATATATAGTATTCTTGCCTCTTTGTAAAGAGTTAGAAGGTTGATAGTTAGAAGCAGGAGATATAGATAGAAGTTAGAAGAAGTTAGCAGAAATAGAGGAGAGAGAGCTGTATCCTGATTCTTTGTAATGGGAGCTCCTTTTGTCTTCTTAGTTAAGAGTTAGATTCAGCATATACTGTAATGTATTTTCAAGTTCTCTTATTATAGATGGAAACAATTTGAAATCATAGGTTTTCTATACACTGGTGATTGTGCCAGATTTGTAAATGTTGCTTATCTATTTCACTAACAGTAGAAGCAACCAGATTTAATCTATTTCATATTGTGTTCCAAAATGGTGTTTGTCTTTAGTTAATCATTTGATTTGAGAAGCTTTCAAGGAATAAATTTTGATGTTATGTTTTGTTTAAATGGTAACTTGCAATCTGTTATTTGAATTAGCACTGTGAATGAAGGAGGTTGTGTGTTAATCATAAGTCAATTTTGTTCTGCAACTTTAGTTAGGAATTCCTTGAAAGGTAACAAGTCTGGTTAAGTTAGATAAATTAACATTCTTTCTGTTCAAAAGCCCTGATCCATCTTTTTTTGTTTCTTTAAAAAACCCTAGTTAGAGTAGGTTTAAGTTCATGCTTGATCTTAGAACACTCCAAAATCTCAACACCAGAAGGCCCCTTGAACATCACTGTTACATTGACCATTGAGAAACATCAACACAATTGAGAACCAACTATAAAGACCTTGGGAGCTAAGATATCCATGTGTTGTGTTTCTTTTTAAGGAGAAACAAAATATCAATATTATGTTTGCATGTTGTTGTGCCATCAGATACGTCAATAGAAACTAGCGCTAGAAGGTGGGCCTAGAAGAGAAAACTGGATAACACTGGATTTTTCTCACCAAAGAAGCCCCATAGAGTTCTTCGATCAGCTGAAAATCCACCACCTTTGATAGAAATCAAGACCCCAACAAGACACAAGGTTTGCAAAGCTGGGGAAACCATCATACCACCCTTGTCAGCTCTGCTCACTCCACCAGGATTTTCACCTATACCCTAGTGAATACCTATCAATCCACCACCAAATCCATCTCAATTGTCATCACAGCTGGTTCGACCCATCCAATAGCTAGCTCAACCACCACCACCACCAATGGCATTCTTTCAGAATAATCCCTCTCCATTGGGGACTATTCCTGGAGGTTTTCATGATATGCCTAAGAATCCTGAGAAATTTTGTCCCAAGTACATTCATGGTGAATCATAGAGTGCTGAGGAGCACATAAAAGCTTTTAAGGATGCTTGTACCAGGGATCAGATAGCTCACCATGATGTAGTTTGTAGGTTGTTTCCTTATTCCTTAGGGGATATGGCATACAACTGGTATCTTAATTTTCCATAGGGTTCTATTCTGACCTGGATACACTTGGAAAATGCTTTCATCAATCAGTTCAAGGTGTATGTAGATCCAACTCTTTTATATCACCAATTTGCTACCATTAGGAAGGAGCCATGTGAATCCTTGCCCTTGTTGAATACTAGGTTTCAACGAATGTATAGGAGGCTGCAAGACCCCTATCTAGTTACTAAGAACATTTCCATTCAAGCATACTTTAGGGTTATAGACCCTTTGCTAGGTTTGTTCCTGCAAAGAACTTATCAACTGACCGATATTGATTCTCTATCTAAAGTCTATCATCTAGCTATCAAGCTACAACAACAAATTAGTTCTCAACAAGGAAGTTTGGGAGGAGATTTTCCTTCAATGGGGTATCAGATGCCTAGCCCACCCCCTTTATTCAATACTATCCCAGGGATGTCTCCTTCCCATTATGGGCCTATGTCTGAATTGCAAACTCAACCACCTGTGCCATTCTTCGCTAGTGGAATTCCTGACTTCTTCCAACAATCACAGATTCCTCAAAGTCCCTAAGGTAATGATAACCAAATTGGAACACCAAATCATGGTGGTCAGCCACCTGTTGCTAAGAGTGTGGAAAGTGAACGGACGGTCCAACTCACAAATGAGGTAGAGACCTTAAAGAAAACACTATCCCAAGTCACAAATGACATGGCTCAGCTTCGATTGAACCCCTCCCAAAACCAAGGTAACTACCCTAATCAAAACAACAACAATCAGGGTACTTATCAGAATAACAACAATCACAGCCAAAGGGGTTATCAAGGCCAAAACTCCTCTAACCAAGGCTATCAAAATAAAAATAGAGGATACAACCAGAGACCAAGTAACAATCGACAATGGAATACAAGACCCAACAATGGTGGAGTTCCTCACAATTATCAAGCTAATGAGGAGAGGTCGCATACTGCAAATGTGGCTGACCTTAATTTTATGACTAACTGGTGTAGACTGCATGATACTGCAACTCATTCTGAGGTAAACTACCTTGAAATGGAGAAAGTTGTCAAAATGGCACAAGAAGATGCCCAAACATTCCAATGGAATTCCAATAAAGGAGGTGACTCAGTGGATACAACAATGACTTATGACCTCTTCGAGGAAGAACCTTCATTCCCAAGGCAAGATGAGAATGAACCAGAGGAAGATATGTATGACGCCCAGGCTTTTCAGACAAAGGGAGGACACTTCTTGAGAAATCAAAATAAAGGTCCATTCACCACATCAGTGCCACCTAATCACATGGTGCCTCCAGATCAAAGTGCTGATAACAATCCTCCACCAAAAGGCCCACCTGAATTTCATAACAAAGGTAATTCTCCTGGTGTTTTCAAAGGTAATACAAGCTGTAACACAAAATTTGATATTGTTTCTGAGATGCAGAAACATAAAAATTCTTTGTCATACTTTGACATCTTAAAGTGGTGCCCTGCTCAAAGGGAGATAGTGCTGAAAGCTTTGGAGCAATCTGATAAATCAAAAGGGAAAAACAAGGTGGCACCTGCTGCAGAAATGAATGCAGCCTTGTACAAAAGTAAGGTGGGTACTCCACCATTTATTTTGAGTTTAAGAATCTATGGAAAGAATCTACATAATTGTTTGCTAGATTCAGGGGCTTCAGGCAATGTTATGCCATTTTCTATATGCAAGAAATTGGGATTGAACCCTATCCAAACAAACAAGAAGGTTATCCAACTTGACAAAATAGAGGTTAATGTAGTGGGAGAGTTGAGAAAAATACATGTGCAAGTAGGATCTGACCCTAGGATCCTAACCAACATAGATATTCAAGTAGCAGACATTCTTGAGACCTATGGTATGCTATTGAGCAAAGATTGAATGAAAGGTATAGGAGGATATCTCTCCCTTGACTTTTCACACATGTGGCTACCATGGAGGGGAGTGACTATGCAAATTAGAATTGAAAGGGAGCCTCGCCTCAAGCATATCATCACTGAGTATGATTGTCCCAATGAGGTAGCTTACTTTGAGACTGAGATAGGGGTTTATAAAAGAGAGGAAATTTTAACCTTTTCTATTCTTGATCCTAAAGAACTGCCAATACAAAAGTTCCTTAACTCCGTGATTAATGAAAACCAACAAGCATTGGTCAAGAAGCTACAACAAGATCAGTTGGTCTTAGGCGAAGATACCGATCTGCAGAGTCTTCTGCTCCCTAATTGGTGCAGGGTGCATTACCAAAATCATTCTAAATTGACTTGCCAACCCTGCATTGACATTTTAAATCATTTTTACCAAGCTGGTGAAGCTAGCTTAAGTCACTCTGAGACCGTTGCAAATCACTTCTCATTTGAAGCCAAAGAGGCAATAATGTTAATCAGGGATAAGATACCTCCAAAGGAAGTTCCTTCTCAAATTGAATTTATCGTGGTTACAATACCAGAACCACCCCAATGTTTGTTCGACATCCCTATACTCACGAGTATACCAAAACCCAAGGGGTTAACCAAAGGCACAAGTGACTGTTGGAAGGATAGCCACAGGTTATATGATATAGCTGTGTAGGAATTGGAAATTGTATCTAAAGAACCTATTGAACACCCATTCCCTATATCTGATGCAAAAGATCAAGCAACCCCACCTCTGACTCATCCTATCCAAATGCCCACAATAACCTCCAAAGGACTAGCCCTAGCTTATGATCAGCTATGGACACTCACGTTTGATGGATCCAAATCCAAAACAGGCTGTGGTGTTGGAATTGAACTAACCAGCCCGAAAGGGAAGACCTTCTTTGCTTCTTACAAGCAGCAGTTTGAGTGCACTAACAACGTAGCAGAATATGGAGCTCTGGCAAGGGGGCTAATGTTCGCACATAAGAAGAAGGTCACTGCCTTGGTGGTAAAGAGAGATTCAGAAATAGTTATCAAGAAAGTGTGCAGCCAATACACATGTCACAATAAAAGGTTGGCAGCATATAGAAATAGGATATGGAACTTGATTGAAGACTTCGACACTTTTGGGATTACCTTAATCCCAAGAGAGGAGAATCAGATAGCCGATTCGTTAGTTGTTGCTGCAAGCACCCTGGAACCCATGCAAGACTCCAAGATTAAGAGATTCTCGATGGAATTGATTTCCACCCCTGTAGTTCCTGATAATGTCAGGAACTTTCAAGTCTTTGATGATGATCGACATATTCTTGCTTTTCTAGCAAGCTCAGATGTTTTTGAAGGGCAGATCATTGATGAGTCCAACATGGATCAACGAGATTGGGACCCTGAAGATTGTGATACAGAAGGGGTCCTCAACCTAAAAAGCAATACCATTCCCAAGGGAATGGTGGCCTTGGAAAGAATTTTTGATTCAGACCCAACGGCTCGAGAGAAGATATCAGTTGAAGATAAAAGAGGCGAATATGAAACTATTAACCTAGTTGATTCTGGCCCTGAAAGAAATGTCTATATAGGGAAAGCCTACCCTGAAGAAATTAGAGAAGACATATTGAGGGCACTTAAGAAATATATTGCTGCAATAGCCTAGGGATATGAAGACCTAAAGACATTTGATGCTTCTGTAATGACTCATACCATTCCTTTGAAGCCTAAAGTTAAGCCATTTTGACAGAAGCAATGCCATATCAACGCCTTGATTGAACCATTGATCTTTAAAGAAGTTCAAAAATTGCTTTCTGCAAGGATAATTTTCCCTGTACGCCATTCAACATGGGTAGCTAACTTAGTACTAGTCCGTAAGAAAAATGGGGAGATCAGGCTATGTGTGGACTTCAGAAATCTGAATAGAGCTTCAGAAAAAGATAACTACCCACTTCCTTCTTTGGATGAAGTCTTGCAGGCTGTCAATGGATCTCAGATGATATCATTCCTAGATGGTTACTCTAGATACAATTAGGTAATGGTTGACTGTGAATATAGGATGAAGATAGCCTTCACTACAAAATGGGGAACATTTGCATACAGAAGGATTCCATTCGGTCTGATAAACTCTGGAGCAACTTTTCAACGTGCCATGGATGTAGCATTCAAGGATCTAATTGGTAAATGCATTATTGTTTACATGGATGACTTGACAGTATTCTCTAAAGATAGACTGAACCATGCTGCAGACTTAGCTAAGGTTCTTGAATGATGTATCCAGTATGGAGTCTCCTTGAATCCTAAAAAGTGCGTGTTTAGAGTTTCTGAAGGAAAGCTCTTGGGACACATAATCTCAGAAAGAGGAATCTCGATCGACCCAGATCGAGTTGAGTCCATTTTGAAGATCACCAGGCTAGGGAGCAAGAAAGAGTTGAGATCTTTATTTGGAAAGATCAAATTTGTAAGAAAATTTATCACAGGCTTTGCATAAATTGTAAAACCACTGAACGAAATGATGAAGAAAGACGCTAAAACAAAATGGAGTGATGAGGTGAAGGCTGCATTTACACAGGTCAAGTGATCCATTTCAGAAGCGCCAATCCTCACTAGCCCTGACTACTTGAAGCTGTTCTATATTTATTCCTTCGCTTCTGAGCATTCCTGTGCAGCTGTATTAACTTAATGAAGAGAAGAGGTAGAGGAGAGACCGATTGATTTCATGAGCTCTTTGTTTAAGAATACTGAGATCAAATACCCACCTCTCGAGAAGCAAGCTTTTTTGCTGGTCAGAGCTATCAAGAAGTTCAGGCACTACATTCTCTTAAGTCAAATTATTGTTGTAGTCCCTGATGCAGCTGTGAAGTCCCTACTCATGCAGAGCGAGCTGGGAGAAAGAAGAGGGAAATGGATGGCCATCTTGCAAGAGTTTGATTTGGAGATACGCCCTATGAAACTTGTTAGAGGCATAGGTCTGTCCAAGTCCATGGCGAGTGCTGGTGACAACATCATTTGTCAGCAGTACACAACGCAGTCCTTCCCCAACGACCCTTGGTATGGTCATATCATCAGTTTCATTCTCAACAATCGATGTCTAGAGGGAATGAATGTGAATCAGAGGAGAGCGCTGAGAATGAAAAGCTCTCATTATATGCTCAAAAGAGGATTACTATATAGAAATAATTTAGAGGGAGTGTATCTACGATGCCTTGATCTGCAGGAGGCTAAACATGTGATCTCTGAGTTTCATGGGAAACACAACACAGGTCATGGTTTTGCAGATTCATTGGCACACTAGATCCTCAGATCTGGTTATTACTGGCCTTGTGTATTCAAAGATGCCCATCAACATGTGAGAACATGCCACATATGTCAGATTTATGCATCAAAGGAATGCCATGCAGCCATGCCATTGTAGCCTGTCTATGAGGTAAGGCCATTTGCCCAATGGGCACTGGATTTTATTGGGGTAATCAACCCAAACTCTTCTACTGGACACAAGTTTATTTTGACTACTACTGATTACTGCACAAGGTGGACCAAGGCTATACCTTGCAAGAATAGCACAACAGAGGTAGTGATCAAGTTCCTCACCGAATGCATCACCACCAGGTTTGGAGTACCCTTCACGTTGGTATGTGACAATGGCTCTTCTTTTTCTTCTGCTGAATTCATTTCATGGGCTTATGATCACAAAATTGTTTTAAAGTATTCTTCAAACTATTACCCACAAGGCAATGGAGTTACAAAATCAACCAATAAGAACCTCTTAGGGGTAATTAAAAAACTGTTAGAAAACAACCCTAGGGACTGGCATACCCAACTGAGATTCACGTTATGGGCAGATAGGACTAGGATTAAGGCTGATTTAAAGACCTCACCATTCAAGCTGGTATATGGCCAAGAGCCTGTGTTCCCTATCCACCTGCAAATACCTATCCTTGAGTTCATGCGAAAATTCTACTCTAGTGACAATAGGATAGAAGTAAGATTAGCTGCCCTGTTGAAATTAGAAGAACAGAGGGATGCCGCCTTGCAACAATTCTTTAGGCACCAAGCTGTTGTCTAACGTTGGTTTGACAAAAGGGCCAAAATCAAAGCTTTTAGGATATCAGACCTTGTGTTGTTATGGGATAAAGCTAGTGAAAAGAAGGGCAGTCACCAGAAATTCGATAAGCTCTGGATGGGTCCCTATTAGATTGCTGAGATCCTAGGAGAAAATGCTTTCCGATTGATCAGTTTAACTGGAGAACTTGTTCCATTGCCTCTCAATGGACAATTTCTTAAACACTATTTTGAGTCATGAAGTTGGTACTTTTGTTGGGTGATGCATCTATGTAAATAGTTTCTGCTTGTAAATAATCTCTGTGTGTAAATAACTCTATTCTTTATGTGAATAATCCGCTACTCTTTGTGTAAGTAATTTTCTCTTTTGTTTGTAAATAATTTCTTGTTTGTTTGCTTGTCCTTTCTTTTTGTCTTTCTGTTTCCTTTGTTCTTTTTGTTTCTATTTTGTTTTGTTCTTTGGGGTTTATCTGTTCTTTCCCATCTTAAAATGGTGGTTGTTATCTCGAGTATACTTTGGTCATTAGGAGCGAAGTTGTTTAGATATTTTCAAGTTTGCTGATTGGGTGATTTTTTCCTAAAACTCTTTGTTTTATGCCCATTGCCAATAAGAGTTGTGGAAAGTTTTGAAAACAAGGTGCAAAGTAGATAACCTTCATTAGCTCCTCTGAATCTTTCACAAATCATTAAGATCATCTCCTTTTGTCATGGTATATTTGTCCTAGGGTCATAATGTTGTAATATTTGAGTGAAAAATCCAATTCCCAGGTGTTGTTATGAAATCCATGGTAGTTTTCAATCCAGATTAGATATTAAACATCTGACATTAAAAAAATTTAAAAAAATTTGAATGAAATATCTGAAACTCCAAGAGAAAAGAGAAAAGAAAAAGAAAAGAGTTGTCTAAAAGAAAATGAGACTCAATATGAATGGGTGATGCCAGTATCTCTACTGGGGCTATGGACGCCTGGCTGGCAGTAGAGCAATGCTGTGAGAAAACTAGAGGTATCTCCGTCGGGGCTATGGACGCCTGACTGGCAACGAAGCAATGCCCAGGACATCATTGCATGACAACTAAAGGGAATCAACTTATGTAGTTCAAATCTTACACATTGTTGTTCGAAAGATGAAGAAAACTTTATGAAAGGATGATGCACCATCAAGCACACACACAAATTCAGGGGTGGCTAGTGTTGACTTACATTTGAGATTCTAGCTCAACCTTGATTATTAAAACTGACCCAACTGGAGTTGTGATGTTCATGAACCGGAGATTCTGGGTAGCTGAACCCTTCAGCTTCTTGAAAATGGTTAAACCAATTTTTTCCAGCCGAGTCACCATTTGTTATGCCCTACATAACCACCCCATTTTATTTTGGAACAAAATGGGTCCCCCTTCTCTTTTTGGTTTCTTTGCCTCTGATTATTTGCTTTGCTCTTCGGGGTTTCTTCTGTTTTCTTCTTGAGTTTTCCTTCTTGTTTTGTCAAATTTTGGTTCTCAGCTTAAATTGGTTTTCTTCTTGCTGAAAATTGAATGAAATAATCACAAGCAATAGTGGATTTTATTATAATATATTTTATTTGCTTCTAAGGACTAATGAGGACCTTGTCTCGCAGGATTAGATCGTGCACATGATGATATTTCTCAAAGAGCTCAGTTGGGAAGCATTCCCCAATCCAATTTGGCACAAAATTCCTCTAAGAAGAAAGTTAGAAAGACCTTGTAGTTGTCTTGCCGACTGCCAGTGCATTTTTTCCATTGGAGGCTCACTATTTGCCCAAACGTTCCTATCGCCGTAGGTTTCTTTGTGTCTCGCCGACTAGATGAGCCCTCGCCAAAAGATTCTGCGTTCGGCATAAGGTCTCAATGAAGGAGGAGAAGTCTCGCTGACATGAGATAATATTGGTAAAACCTCTTGTCGATCCATCGGGGTTTCAACAAAAGGAGGATGCTAGAGGGGGATCTCGCCGAGAAGGATTTACTCTCGGCAAGAAGTCTCACCGATGGGGTGAGGTCTCGCTGAGGTCGAGCGGTTTCAGGGTAAAGTTCCACTTTCGTGGTGATGTCCTGCCGATATAGTGAAGTCTGGGAGACAGAGGAGTGGTCTTGTCAATGAAAGATAGTGTCGGCAAGAAGTCTCACTAACATGGTGGACTCTTGCCGAAAAGGGGATGTCTTCGGGGAGAGTGGTTCACCTTTAGCATGAAGTCTGGTTGACATGTTGAAGTCTCGCTGATCGATTGCACACAAGGTCGGCATCGCCAAAGGATAATGCCCTTGCTGTGAGGTCTTACCGACACGGAGGAGGTCCCAACGAAAGTTTTGAGCCCGACGAATGATTTTTTCCTTCGGCAAGAGGTCTAGCCGATTAGCATGTGTCTCGCCGACGGGGATGCCTTCAAGGAAAGAGTTGTGCTCTCAGCGGGATGTCCTGCCGACTATGAAAGGTCTCCCCGAAGTGCTCTCGGCTTGACGAAATGAAGTTTCGGTCAGTGTAAAGTCTCACTGACCAAAGGGAGTCTCACCGACATGAAGTGAAGGTTTCGGCGAGAGGGAGTTGCTTCGGGGTAATATCTCCCCGACTGCTGAAAGTCTCACCGAAGGTTATTCCTTCAGCGTAATCTCCTGCTGACGGATCAATCTCATGCCGAAAATTGTTCCCCAAGGGTTCTCGGGGAAGATTTGCACTCTCGCCAGGAGGTCTCAGCGACTGGGAGATGTCTCACTGACAGGGCATGAGGTCGGGGTAAGGTCTTCTTGACACGTAGGAGTCTCCTCGACATGGGTGTGCTCGCCAGAGAAAGGGAAGGCTCACCAAGATGTCTTGGCGAGGGGACTTAGTCTCGCTAACATAAAGCAACATGGCTTCGGTGTAAGGTCTCGGCGAAGGGAGCTAGTCTCTCTAAAATAGGGTGAGCTCACCGAGAAAAGAGGGGCTCGATATAAGGTCTTCCTGACCACTCTAAATCTTGCCGACAATGGTGGATTTACCAACACGGAGGGATATTGGTATAGCAGAGGGGGACTTGCCATGACCTTCTACCGATTGAGGAAGTCTTGCTGAAAGGAAAAGGGGCTCGAGCTCAGAGAATAAGAATGGGATCAAAGAGAATCTGGGAGAAAGATCCAACATTGCCATGAAGTCTCACCGACCCGGTAGGGTCTTGCTGATAAGAATGTGCTCACTGAGAGAAGAGGGGCTCGATATAAGGTCTTCCTGAAAACTTAAAGTCTGGCCAAAAATGATGGATTTTCCAATGAAAAGGGTATTGGTGTGACCAGTGGAGCTCGCTGTGACTTCTGACCGATACCGATTTTCTTGCCTATAGGTTTTGTGGTATCGATATGACTTCCACAACTCGCTAAAAGGTCTCATTGACTGTCACATGTTACACCGATAGCTACTAGAAGAGACATAATCACATCAGGGAGACACGATTAGTGTCTCATCGACATGCGATGCCATTCAAATAACCTTTGACCGCCTAAGAGTCTTGCGTGACCTATGTTCCACCAATCAAAAGGAACTAAAAGTGGGCCATTGACTGATTGACTTCCACCTTGAAGAAGACCAATAGAATGCAAACGACATGGACTCATTCTGAGATCAAAAGGAAATGGATCGGCTCGGGTGATGATGTTCAGATCTAAAGGGAGGCCCGATGATGTTTCCAGAGACGGTCAACGAAAGAAGGGTCTAGAGCATGAAGAAGGCCAAAAGAAAGAAACAACCACAAGTCTCAGGAATAGCTGGAGTCTACTGGCAGAAAAGGGGTGGATTGGTATTAATGGAAAAATGCTTTAGAGCATTCAAGGTAGCCCTTCGAAGGAGTTGAAAGATAGACACAGATACCAGGAGTAAGTGTTGCAGCTACAAAAGATCCGAAGGTTTCTCTTGAGGTCAAGCCATCACTAACATGGACAACATGGCTTCACATTGAATGCGTCATTGACTCTCTTCAAAAAGATCTGAGAGCCGACCCTCCTGAAAGTAGATATTTTGTAAACCCTAATACATGGGACAACACATTCTTTTTGGTACACTATGTATATATGGAATTCTTGCCTCTTTGTAAAGAGTTAGAAGGTTGATAGTTAGAAGCATGAGATATAGATAGAAGTTAGAAGAAGTTAGCATAAATAGAGGAGAGAGAGTTGTATCCTAATTCTTTGTAATGGGAGCTCCTTTTATCTTCTTAGTTAAGAGTTAGATTCAACATAGACTGTATTTTCAAGTTCTCTTAGTATAGATGGAAACAATTTGAAATCATAGGTTTTCTGTACACTGGTGATTGTGCCAGATTTATAAATGTTGCTCATCTGTTTCACTAACAGTAGAAGCAACCGGATTTAATCTATTTCATATTGTGTTCCAGAATGGTGTTTGTCTTTAGTTAATCATTTGATTTGAGAATCTTTCAAGGAATAAAGTTTGATTTTATGTTTTGTTTAAATGGTAACTTGCAATCTGTTATTTGAATGAGCACTGTGAATGAAGGAGGTTGTGTGTTAATCACAAGTCAATTTTGTTCTGTAGTTTTAGTTAGGAATTCCTTAAAAGGTAACAAGTTTGGTTAAGTTAGATAAATTAACATTATTTTTGTTCAAAAGCCATGATCCATATTTTTTTGTTTCTTTAAAAAACCCTAGTTAGAGTAGGTTTAAGTTCATGCTTGATCTTAGAACACTCCAAAAGCTCAACACTAGCAGGCCCCTTGAACATTACCGTTACATTGACCGTTGAGCAACATCAGCACAACTGAGAACCAACTATAAAGACCTTGGGAGCTAAGATATCCATGTGTTGTCTTTCTCTTTAAGGAGAAACATATATTCTGTTTGCATGTTGTTGTGCCATCAGATATGTCAACAATACTTTCTTAGTTGTGTGTAGAAAGATCATTTGGAGTATGTTGTTGACTATTGCATATTCTTTGGTCCAATATATTCTAAGCTTCTAACTTGCATTCCAATGTGGTTTCCGTATGTCAAGGTGTGAACAAGAACTATCCTATCTATTTTTTGAGTCAAAGTCCATTACACTAGATACAAATCCATCTTGGTTATCAATACCTTGATGCATCGTGTCTATGTGTTATATCAAACAATAAGGAATGACAAAAAATACCAATCCTAAAGTGTGAGCATATCCTCATCCTGCATTTTGCATTGTCTCATCACCATCTCTAATAATGTCTCAATGGATCAAAGACTTATTGGATCTTTTGAAGCAATCATCAAAATTGACAGTCATTCATTCTTTATTCTTCTATCTTCTCTCCACGCTAACTTGGTATCGTGACAGTCGACAAAAAAATCATCAATGCATCCACCTTGCTTCCACCAACCATCAACATACATGCATCTCATAATCATAGCATAATCATAAAACATCCATCAGCATAATCATTGAATATCACATCATACATTCTACATTATCATTTGAGTTGTGATGAATAATATAGATTTGTTATCCTGAGCATCTTAAATTGTTGCATATCATAAGAATTTGCATCCATACATCGATACACATACAACATCATCATAACTTGCATATAAAATACATGATAAAATATATGCATCCATATCATATCATCCATACATAAAATAAAGTGAACACAACATAGCATGAATCATCCATATCCGTATCATATATATATCCAAAAATGTGTCATGGTAAAAAAATTGGATCAGTGTATGTATATCAATGATAAGTACAGTATCCATGAGGCTATCAAAAAGGAGCCTATGAATGTATATCTATGATAAAGAATGGGGAAAAATAAAAAAGTTTCTATACATAAAAAAGAAAGCTATCCCTAATGGCTGCTACCCTCTCTAGCCTACCTCTCAGGCTAATCCTCTACTCGGGGACGTGCATCACTATGTTGTGAAAAATCTAGCTGTCGGAGAGCCACTTGAACATCTTGATGGTAATGCTGCCTATAATATGTAGCCTTTGTAACTACCTCTCAGTATAAATGTGCTAAAACTGTTTGACCATGAGTCATTTCCATCATAGTCTAAATCTGCTAGCGTTGGGCAACCTCCTGATCTCTCTCAATGGTCACAGCGTGTACTCTCTGCAGCGCTTGATCTCTCTTTGCTGTGACTACAACCACCTATTGCCAAGCCTGGTCTCACTCAATAGTAATGACCAAAATATGTTAGTGGGCCTGATCCCACTCAGCAATAAATATCTACACTTGCTATTGTAGCTATTGTATCTGAGTGTCTCGTGCATTTGGTGGTGGTGGTGGTCCTAGTTGTGCCTGGACTTGAGGCTATACCTATGATTAAGCTTGTGGCTATACCTGAGGTTGTTGTCCAACTGGAGGAGCCCCTAGAACCTATCCATCCTAGCCGTCCTAGCCTCCTTGCCCCTTGCCTCTCCTTGCTCCTCTACCTTTGGGTCCCCCTCTAGGAAGAACACCTACTAGATCTATCAAACGTCTAGTAGGGATGAACCATGCATCATATGCTAGCGTAGTTTGAGCTACTGGGTGTCCCTGATCATATGCCCAAGGCTAGGCCACCAATTGTCTAAAGCTCTCTACGGCCTTTGGAGATGGAATGGTTGGTCCCCATGTGGGAACCTCTCTGGCTGATCTCACAAAAATGGCCCTATATGCATCATCAGGCCTGTCTTGTACATCTCCAAACTGACGAGCCACCATATCTAGAAGATATCTCTCAATGATCTTGTGCTCTCGACCCTGCATATAATGCTTCTATCTGGAAAAATATAACTATTGAATGTCATTGAACCAGGGTGACATCTAAAGCCATGGGTGCCAGTGAAAAAATATCATATCATCTATAACTAGTCTCCAATATAGGAGCCCAATCTGTCTAGTGTGCCTAAGAGTAATGGCACCTCTATATCTCCAAATGACAAGATCATTCGGCTCCATGTTTTCCATCTAAACAATCGATCGAAGCATGACAATGTGCTCCCATGTCCAAATTTGTAGCAAAGTCACACTTGCACCGAAGGCTCTCCCATCACAATAAACAAAATCATGAAAATCATGATATAAGGAGGCTAGCATGACAAGCCCCCACACAAAAAGAGTCCTCTTGTGCAGCATCCGATGCCACGCCAAGCCCCATCCTAGGCTAAATACTTTACTATGCCTATCAGGAGCCACCAAACCAGAAATGATGGCTACGATGATCAATCTAAAGGTTAGCACATAACCTCTGGATGTCTCCAAGTCAGTTTGTGAGGTAACCAATTCAATCTAGTCAATCTCCATGACCTCTAGGCATGCATCAAATCTAGCATCAATATCGTAAATCACATGATCACTGTGAATGGGAAAATGGAGAATCCGCCACACATCCTCCAGAGTAATAGTCACCTCACTTGTTGGAAGGTGGAAGGACGAGGTCTCGTTGTACCATCTCTCGCACATAGTTGTCATCATCGTTAGATGTGTCCTAATCACAGGCGCATATGCAACATACCACAAACTGATCTCTCCCAGGTCCTCCTGGTGCAACTCTGATAGATCACCTAATATTTCTAATACAGTGGGCCTATGCTCCCTTGACATCAATGGTGGGAAGATCTCTCGCATCGACAAAGTGCACGACGTCAGAAAATCATCAAAATTTGATGTTATTTGAAATTTCAGGCTCAAAAATCACAATAGCGTCATTATCTATAATAGCGTCGCTATATTCAAATTTTAAATAGTGATGCTTGATGCATTTAAAATTTCAAATCAGAACATGCGTCACTAGACAAGCTGGCATCGAATTTAGCTTCTGGTCTAACCTAACCCTAATTTCTAAATTAGCAAGTGCGTCACCATTTAAAATTAGAAACCCTAATTTTAAATCGCGAAGAGCATCGCTATAATTGATTTGGGCATCGCTATATAATGACACCACCAGATTTAAACTTTAAAGCGTAATAATGCATTAAAAATTCAAATTTCAAATTTCAAATCAGGTTTCGAATCACATACTGGTGGTCATGTGCCAGGAAGTCGCTGGAACTCTCGAACTTGGTTAGACATGTGTCTGGGAAGCTCTTGGCATGCCATTTCATCAGAGGGTCAGAGCTCAAATCGCAAGAATTTTTTAAGGTGTGAATGCACAAATGAATAAAAAATGACCCTTCTTGGCCTATTTAAGCTAAAAAATTAGGGTTTTTGGCCCTAATTTAACCTTGAAGAGGGGGTTTATTATCATTTTCACCAATTTTTCCAATTTGGACCTAATTTTGCATCATTTTTGATGTTTCTGGCATTATTCTTGCATCCCAGAGCCTTTCTGGACCATTGGGGTAGCTTTTGAACCTTTATCGAGAAATCAACTCAAAATTCAAAATTTTTGCCCAATTTCTGAGGGGGAATGGAGTCAGCCTTATCCTTTTGTTGGGGCATCTAAAAAATTAGAATTTATTTTTATTTTTTGATTCAAGTAGTATTTTTAATCTGAAAAGCGTTATTATTTGAATTGAAGCAGTAGGTACCTTGCTTCAAAGAGGGATAAAATGTAGACACTAAAAAATGTCCTAATTGATAACATACATTTAAAACAGATTTACTAACATCATTTCCTCTTTAACCCATCCTCTTTTCGCTTAATTGATTTAATTATCCTAGCTAATTAATTAATTGCATCATTTTCATCTATTGGCCTAATTAATTTAATCAGGTTAATTCATCTCTTTTCGTACTAACACTTCATTTAATTAAATTAAATAAATCAAAATATTTAATTTAATTCCCTAGGTCATCTTATATAATTAAATAACCCTAATTTATTTAATTAAATATCATTTCATATCTCCCACATTTATTAAATCATCTAATTTAATAAATATCACTTTATTCCTCTAAATCCCCTAATTGCATAAATTAAACCTTGTTTAATTAGCAATTAAACCTTGTTTAATTAGCAATTAAACCTTGTTTAATTAGCAATTAAACTAATTTTCCTCTAACCAAAGCAAATATTCCCATGGAATATTCCTTATCCCCTTTTTTGCACAATTAAAACTTTGTTTTAATTTGTAATTTCCTTTTTTCCTCACCCAAAGGAATATTGTAAGGAATATTCTCTCTCCTCCAATCAATCCACTTGGCTTCTTGAACAAGCTAAGCCTTTAACATTTTTAGCAAGTTACCTTTGACTTGTGTGAGTAGTTCAAAAGTGTGTTTATTTGAGGCAAGTGTGAGCCTTTGATTAAAATCTCATCATGCATTCTCATCCATTGATGAGAATCCATGATCCATGTCTCTCATCCCCTTCATCTTGAACCATTGATTAAGATTTTTGATCTCAACTCTTCATTCCTCATTGCTCTCCTATAAATAGATCACTATTTGGAGACAAATGGATCCGTCTTTCAATTGAAAACTTATGTTGTTGAATTCTCTTGCACCCATACTCTCAATTTACTCACTTGTTAGCTTATTTTAGTTAGTTTTAATTGCATAATAGCTTAGATCATCCATTAATGGCTTCCATGCATCCATCTTAGTTTTTATATGAACTATGGTTTTCATCTTTTAGCATAGTTTTAGCTTAGATTAGCTTAACAATAGTATAAAACATGTGTTTCTAGCATAAAATCATGGTAACTTAGCTTGCATCATGCTCATTTTAGCATAAACTAGGTTTTCATACATAAATCACAATGGTTTCATCAATTCTCTTCCATATAATCGATTGAAACATGCTCACTAATCATCGGATTGGGAAAGGGCCGTCATTTCACATCAAGACAACACCAATTCCAAAACAGGATAAGTTTCAAATGGGCTAGGTTAGGAATTTAATTGTTTTTGTGTAGTTTTTAGCTTTCATTTTCAATTAAATGCTTAGTTTAGATTTCCATTTTGAATGATATTGTTTGTAGATGTAGGTTTTTTTGGAAAAGTTATGCTTAGATTCATCATGGATCAAGCGTAATCGACCCTCACTGACATTTCCTCATCTCATAGTATCTTGTCCCCTTGCATCATTCGATGATCTTGGGTGAAGAGAAATATCATGACACTAATCCTTCCCTTTTTTTAATAGAGGGGCCTACTTTGAGAAACATCCCATAACAAAGAACTCAAGGAAGCCTCAAAGCACATGTTCATGCAGGCTATATTAAAGGGTGCGAAAATGAAAGTAAGTAGCACTTATCTAGGGACATTATAACTGGCGTGTCAATTTTGATGTGGGTGTATAGACCACATGCTAGTCAATTAGAGACTTTAGTGTCTCACGTCTAAAGTATACCTTTGGTGTTCACTAATTCCTTACAAACCATTCTATTTAGAAGCTAAAGCCAAGTTTTTCTAAAATATTTCTTGAGAAGGTGCAATGGGACAACTAGTCACTCCATTAAGATATTTTTCATGTACTGATTGCTTGTTGAGCCGACAAACACCTTGATCAAATATTTTTTCCTTTCAAGGTAAGATGCATATCTTATATGTATATACATCTAAAAATGGTCTTGGTTAATCAAGCTTGTTAATTAATTAAATATGAATTATTTAATTAATCTTCTAAATTCATCTACATATAAATAAATTTAATTATTTATTTATATTGTTCACTTTTATAATTCTTCTACCTTAATTAAATAAATAAGTTTATTTAATTATTTCCATCTGCCATTTTCCTCTTAATTAAATTAAATAAATTTTATAATTTATTTATATTAATTATCATATTATTATAAATTTGAATATTTGAATTCAAATAATGGAATATTCCTCCAAACACTTTCTTCATCTCACAGTTAAATTAAATATTATAAATATTTAATTTAACACCTTTTTCTCATTTCATGCATAATTAAATATTTTAAATATTTAATTACCTTCCATTTTCATCTCTCAGACATAATTAAATATTTAATTATGGAAACTTCTAAATTCATTGTCACATGTGATTAAATAAATTTATTTAATTAATTGTGGGATTTTTCTTCAACTACAAAACCAACTCATAACTAAAGATGGAAAATGGCAAGTTGCCTCTATTTTTGAGTGAAAGGTTTTGTGGGAAGGAAACATCTTCCATTATTCTCTCAACCTTCCATCTTTTTCTCAACTTTTAGAATATCTCACCATTCATCTTAACAAGCTTGATTTCAACCGTTGATCATATCAACTAATTAGAATCTTTCAAAAACTCTATAAATACCCCTGTGAATCCAAGCATTGTTTACACACATACACACGCATTAAAGACAAACAATTAGCATTTTAACATTATTATTATCAGCTTTAGTATTCATGATTTCATAATTTTACATTCTAGCAATCATATTTAGTTTAAGCATGTTAATCATATCTTAGCATAGCATGCATTCATCTTTAATCTGGTTCTCTAGGAAGACTATTTGTTGAGCCTAGCACATGATCTGAGAGCAAGCTGGAATCAACAAAAACACTGGAGATAGAGGACAATGAGACGTCATTGAAAAAACTGCTATTATTAAGAGTTTGCTTTAGTTCTTAATTAGTTTTCTTCAATATAATGTCTTATTGGTGTGTTTGATTTATTTTTAATCTACATTTGATAAACTTAAAATTAATCACACATTTTTTGGCACCTACCGTGGGGTATTTGCCCCGTTTTTGACATCTACTTGTAGGCTTTTTGATAGGATTTCACATTCTGGAGTTTGGTTTTCCAAAAAAAATTGTGTTTTAGCACATCTGTGGGATTCCTTAGCACATCTAGGGATTCTTTCAGCTCTTCTACAAGTCTTTTAGTGCATCTGGGAACTGTTTTAGCACATCCAAAAATTTCTTTAGCTCATCTAGGGAACAAAATACCACATCCATTTAGCTCACTTCATTTAAAATTATCTTTTTTTTTTTTTGCATTCTTAGATTAGTGCATTTAGGATTTCTTTTAGCGCATTTAAGGTTTTCTGCAGCGCTTATGAGGTCTGTTTTAGCACATTGACTATTTGTTTTAGCACATATGTGTGATCTTTTAGTGCATGCATGTTGTAACTAAACAAGGTTCTAAGTTTGATGGCTTCTGCAAACAAGACCTTTTTTGGCTTAAAAAGAAGCAACCCTAGGGTAGACACAACAATTTAAAATGAATCAATCCTAGGATAGACATGAAATTTAAAATGAAGCAATCCTAGGGTAGTCACCACACATCGATTTTGAGGTTAAAATGAATCCAATGTTTATTGTGAAGCAACAACTTCACATAGATTAAATCATTGTCATTTGGGCTCTAAAAAGAACATTGTTTTTTTTGTCTGTGGAAATAGGTCTATGCTCTCCCCTTAACTGGGTGATCAGAATACCAAACTTTCCTTTTCAATTTCTGCAATTTTAATGCTTTATTACATCCTTTAGAGGGCCTACTCTTGTGGGAAAAAGTACTCACCCAAGAGGAATGACCTAAGTGGGAACAACCAAATCCAAGTTTTCCAACCCACTATAATCAAAAGTGAATTAGGGGAAAGTCCGCAATTCGATGGTAGTGTGCAAGATAACCATCCCAAAAGCCTTTGTTCTAAAGGTTGGGAGGTCTCCTGAGGGAGTTTATTTATTCTGCACTGAATGTAAACCCTTACTAAGAACCTAGTGTAGTAGCCAACCGTGTTAGTCTCTGAACATCCGAATAATCATAGTGCAAGGGGAGGGAAGAATCTTCCCCCAAGACACTCACCATATAACTACCAAGGATTTTTTGCTCAAGGGATCTAGTATCCACTTCCATCACTCTAAGTACATGCCTAGAAAAGAAAAAAACATGGGCACCCCTTTGGGGGTGACACGTCTGTGTGAGTTGACACAGTTCTAAGATGTGGTCTATGGTTATTATTATGACCTACTTGAGTACTAAGAGTGAGTCTGCCTAAATTGTCTATTATGTGCAAAACCTGTGAAAACACTTTTTGAAAACATTTTTGAACATACACTTGATGTTTAGTATAGGGCTTAAAAACAATTGTTTTCAGAGTGTTTGTTGTGTTTTCAATCACATTAATTTAGATAAAAGATCATCCAAAATGAACATGCAAAATTTCAACTAAAACTACTCAAAACTGTTCAAAAATCTTCCTTGGAAAACTATTTTAGCACATATAAGGTTTATTCTAACGCATCCACTGGTTAGTTCAACGCATTTAGAGTCTGTTTTTGGGCATTGAGTGTTTTAGCGTATAGGCTGAATATTCTGTAAACAGTTTTTGGTCACTATCATTTTTTTTTTGGTAGTGCATCTGAGGCATATTGTAGCATATCCAAGGTCTGTTGTAGCGCATTTGACTGTTTCTCTAGTGCATATGCCTATTTCTCTAGTGCATATAGGGCACAAAGTAGCGCATCTATCACTTTCCATAATTTTTACTTTTGACAAATTTGAGTTTGTAACATCTTTAGTCCAGTAGCATCTTAACATTTCTCCCATGCTTAGAGAGTGGAAATCAACCAAATTTGTAAGGAAATCAATTTCCAATAGGATCAATAAACCCAAGAAACATTTAGGTTACAAGAAAACCTTGCAACAAAGAGAGTTTTTGTATAAAATTTGAAACATCTTGCTCCATTACCATGAGTTTCTCCATAGGTACCAAGATTTTGTTAGGGGATTTACTAATGAATATGTTGTAGAGCCTTTATATTCCCAAGCCTATTTCCAAAGAAGAGCTCTATCACAATGACACAATCACAATCAACCTCTCGACTTCAATTATCTACCACAACCTTCCATTGAATATCCAACACATCCCAACCAAATCCTTCAGTGATCTTAACTAGGTTATTTGATATACTTAATCATTCTTGAAAAACAAGGATCAAATCTTAAAAGTGCACCTTTCAAGCAAATTTTTGATTATTGATTCAACTTCCCCAATAGGATTTTGATATCTTTCATCATTGGAAGGTACAATCAAGAATTAGGAATGTCTTTGATCATATCATAATATTTTCATCTTATTGGATCAAAACATCATCATTTTCACACTTATCAAACTGTGATCTAAATTTAGAAGAATATTTCGAAATCATATGCCTATTTTTACAAGATCTCAATACAATAAGTTGAAAGAGGATATTCAACAAGAAGATCGTACCCAAAAAACTCAAGAAGGTTAGAGTAGTAATCCCCTTTATAGTGTGAGTCATAATCCCCTTTCCAACAACATGGATAAAAGAGAAAAAAATCCATTCCCCTTCGATAGAGACACAAGAAAAACTCCTGTAGATAGTGATGATGAACGAGATGAAGAACGTCACCTTAGAGAGGCTGAGCAAGATCCCAAATTTCACAAAACCTTAGAAAATATTTTAGAGTGCAACAAAGAGAAATATTTCCTGTATTTGGCTGAAAAAGGAGCTAAATTGCCTCATGATTTTGATACTGAGAACTTAAAGAGAAGTCTTGATGAAACACTCTTGTCTAATCTTAGTGCCTTGTCTCAATAGATTAAAGCACTATAAGGGAAAATTAAAGACATGCAAGGGGGAACCACAACAAAGAAATATGCTATCGATGATATTTGTCCTTACCCTTTTGATCATAGTCTTAACATGATCCCATTTCGTAAACATTGCGAAGTTCCAAATTTTGATCGTTATAATGGGAAATCATATCCAATTGATCATATTAGAGACTTTTGAAATATGACTTTAGAGTTTTCCCATGAGGATACATACTTGATGCTTTTGTTTCCTAGGAGTCTTGAAGGCCAATCTATGGAATGGCTATCGAAAATCACATCGCCTATCAAGAAATTTGAGGAATTGATTAACGAATTCATATCACAATATTCATACAACATACAACATCAACTAACCATGATTGATCTCTACAAGGCTAAATAGAAACTTGGTGAACCATTCATTACATTTCTTTAGAGATCGAGAAGATTGTTTGCTAGATACCCACGTCATGTTCCTAAAAAGGAAAAGATCACCACTTTCATAAACAACTTAGATCAAGAGATGAGCTATCATCTTAATCTTCATTTTCCTCCTTTTCAAAAATTTATTGAAAATTCCATCACCATTGAAGGTTCCTTAATCCAGAGAGGGATAATAAAACTTGACAAGGACAATCCTAACTCTTCAAATCACCACAACAACAAGTCTAAGTTTTGGAATCGCAACAAAAATATGGTAAATGATGGTGTTGTAGATGCAAATCATGTCTCGAGTAAGCCATTTGTTCTTAGTACTCCAAGTGCTCCTCACAACAATAACTATAACAACATCAACTCGGTCACAAATCAAGGAAACAATCCTCCTCCTCTGAGGAATAACATGAATCAAACTTTTACTCCCAATCAAGGGAATTCCAACAACCAAAGTTACCGTGGAAACAATAACAACAACAATTCCTTAGGAAATTCCTCGAACCTAAATCTGTAACGATCTTCATTCTTCTCTAGCAGAAGAACTTTTACTCCACTGGGCCAATCTTTAGAATCTGCATTCAAAGAGTTGATGGCTAAAAATTTCCTTACTTTCCCACCTCAACGCAACTTTGAACCTAGTGTGAAGCCTCCATCATGGAATGATGCATACTATTGTGATTATCATCGATGCAAGGGCCATCGTACAAATAATTGTCAAGCCTCGAAAAATGTCGTCCAAGACTTAATAAAAAATGGCACCATCACAATAGAAGGAAACAAACAATCAAATGAATACCACCAAGCATTTCACAACACTTTTCCCAACTATCAAAAGGGCGAGTCTTCTAGAAAAAGTGTGAATCATATCAATGATAATATAATCAATCATATCTACACTGACGACGAATGGGTCAATGTTATAAAAGTTAAGGAGAAGATGGAATATAGAAAATTCAATGCAACAACAAGGACACAAGCTAAAGTTTTCTTAAAGGAAACTTCTTTAAAATCCACTATGCCCCCACCTCAACATCAATATGACTTAGTCAATCAACTTTGAAAAACTCCTGCTCAGATTTCTATCTTAGAAGTCCTGAAGATTTCCCCAGCACACAAGGAAATTCTAGAAAAGGCCTTCGTTGAAACAACTATATCCCCTGATCTGGATGTGGACCGATTTCAAGCCATGGTGGGACACTTGTCCTCACTCACATGCCTCTCATTCTTTGAAAAATATGGCGTTTCCATGAATCATCCCCATAATTCATCATTATACTTAGAAGTCATGATCCACAAGTTTTGTGTCAGACGCATCCTAATAGATGGAGGTGCTAGTTTGAACATATGTACCATGAAGTTAGTTCAGGCTTTAGGATTTTCTAAGGACTCCATTGATCCCAGAAGAAAGATTACTATTAAAGCCTATGATGATGAGGAAAGAGCATCCAATGGTTTAATCATGTTTCCGATCAAAGTGGGACCTGTTATCAAGAATACTTTATGTCAAGAATTAGACCGTGATCTTGCATACAACATCTTGTTGGGTCGTCCATGGATCCATGAAATGCAAGTTGTCCAGTCCACATATCATCAATGTCTTAAGTTTCCTTATGATGGACAGGAGATCATAATACCAGTGGATAATTCAAACAGTTAGACTTATGCCAACATCAAAGCTAGTCAAGATACTTTGGTTCCCAACAATCAAGAATCTCTTACTAGTGCTTCTCCCAAGGTTGATACACAAATCAGTCATTTAACCTAAAGCTTTGACAAGAAATTATAGTTCAAGGACAATGGAGTAGGGGAGTACTCTCTCTATCTTGCTAATCTACCTACATCACCTCGGTCACATGGACAACCTTCTATCACACAACAACATATATCAGTAGCATCGACATCAACACAACCACCAACAAAGCCAAGTACAAAAATTAATGGACGATTTATCAAAGAAAAATTCCCCATGGAAGATCCTGAGGATAAAGAAGTTCTAAAGTGGCTCTATAAAGATGAAGATGAAACAGTCCTCAATGTCAGAATACCAAATGACCAATATGGTAAAGGGTATTCAATCATGCAGAAGATGGGATATGATGGTAATGGTCCTATCAAAAAGAGAAAAGGAGTAGTTGAGCCTATTCACCTTCCAGGACTTGCTACAAATGATAAAACATGACTAGGCTATGATACTAACTCAAAAGAAAGAACATTCAAATAGTTGCATGATATTGTCCTCACATTGCAAGAAGGTTCTAATACAAGAGAAACATGTTTGACAACAATTCAAAATTTTGTGGATAATAACTCTGACACAGACTCTAGTGAATATGAATGGGACACCATCTATAATGATGAGTTCTAGAGGGATGAAAAGGTTGATGTGATACACAAGTACACCTGAACTCTAATCGAAGGTGAAGAGTCAGAGTCCCAACCACAAGAATTTGAACTACAAGGTGACTATGATTCTAGTGATACTGAGTTAGATTTAAATGAACAAGACTATCGTGAGAATAGTATCATCATTGATCTGCCTCATACCTCAGATCTTACAGAAAACTCTATTATGACCATAACCATAGCCAATTTCATGCAGCCTAATGACCTGCTACCTTTGATCCATCCCGATCTCATTGACTGGGATCTATCTGAACCTATTGATATACCTATGTTTCCAAGCGATGAATCTATCGTGAACTTCCTTTCTACAGACAACACAAATGATTGTTCCACTAGTGATTTTCAGCATAGAGTCTTTAATCAAGAGAGTGTCAAGTCTCCTAGCTACAAAAATAAAAATAGAAAAGAAAGATCTAATGGTGAAAACCAGAATCTGGCAGTGTTAGATCAAACAAAAGATAAAACAAAGAGTGTATCAGATGGTGAAAACCTTTTTAAGGCACCAAATGATGGGATACTTGACACTCTCCCAGAGCACTATCATGAGCGATTGCCTATCTTGATTGAGCCTACAAAAGAGGTTAATCTTGAAACTAAAAAAAAGCTAAGGATTCTACTGCTAACTGCGTCAGTGAGAGATAAAGAAGTACCCGAGTTCATGAAATTTCTACGAGAAAATCAAGTCAACTTTGCCTAGTCTTATGTGGACATGCTAGGTCTTGATCCCAATCTCATAATGCATCACTTTTCCATCAAACCAGGAGTTAAACCTATGAAACAAAAATTCAGAAGGATGCATCCTCATGTTGGACTATTGGTTAAAGAAGAGCTCGAAAAACTCCTTGATGTGGGATTTATAAGATCAATCGACTATGCAAAATGGATCTCCAACATTGTTCCTATATCCAAGCTAGATGAAAGTATCAAAGTGTGCACAAATTTTAGAGATCTTAATAAAGCATGTCCTAAGGATGACTTCCCACTTCCAAACATTGATACTATAGTTGATTTGATAGCTGGCCATGCCATGTATTCACTAATGGATGGTTTTTCTGGTTACAACCAAATCAAGATTGCACTTGAAGACCAAGACAAAACAACTTTCACATGTCCATGGGGGACTTATTGTTGGAATGTCATGCCTTTCAGTCTAAAGAATGTTGGGGCCACATATCAAAGAGCCATGACTACAATTTTCCATGACATGATGCACACATTCATGGAAGATTATGTAGATGATATATTGGAAAAATAAAACACAAGAGAAGGACATCTTGAAGTATTATCCAAAATATTTGCAAGGTTGGAAAAGTTCAAAGTTTTCCTTAACCCCAAGAAATGTGTTTTTGGGGTCACATCTGGAAAGCTCTTAGGATACATAGTATCAAAAAAAGGGATTGAAGTAGATCTTTCCAAAGTGCAGGAAATCATGGAAATGCCTCCACCAATGAATATTAGTCAGTTGAGGTCATTACAGGGATGAATTCAATCTATACGAAGGTTCATCACATAACTAGTAGATAAAAGTCTACCTTTCACACATCTATTACATAAGAATGTTCCTTTAAAATGGGATGACAAGTGTGAAATGACCTTTCAATAGATCAAGCAGTACCTAATGAACCCACCAATTCTAGTATCACCAAATCTGGACAAACTACTAATCTTGTATATTGCCACAACAAAGACATCTTTGGGGGCATTATTAGCATAGGAGGACTCTATAGGAAAGGAATGAGAAATTTATTACATCAACCGAATACTAACAAGTTGTGAACTCAACTACAATTTCATCGAGAAGGCTTGTCTAGTAGTAGTCTTTGCCTCATAGAAATTTTGGCACTACATGTTAACTCATACAATCAATCTTGTTGCAAAGATTGATCCACTCAAGTATCTGCTAAGCAAGGCCACATTAATAGGAAGGTTAGAAAAATGGGTTATGATCTTGAGTGAGTTTGACATCCATTATGTTGATCACAAAGCAATCAAAGGATAAGTTATCACTGATCAACTAGTTGAAGCACCACTACACAAAAAACATCCCATGCATGTCGAATTTCCATATGTTGATGTCTTCACTGTAGAATCCAAACAACCATGGTCATTATACTTTGGTGGTTCTTTCACTCAACATGGATTGGGGGCAGGCACACTCTTTGTCACCCCTTAAGGACATACCATTCCTCGGTCATATAGGCTAATGTTTCCATGCACCAACAACATAGCTGAATATGAAGCTTTAATCACTAGCCTCAAGATAGCATTGGAATGGATGATCACAGAGCTACAAGTCTATGGTGACTCACAGTTAGTCATTAATCAAATCAATGATGATTATCAAACCAAAGATGACAAACTATTGCCATACAAGAAAATGGTTGATGACTTCAAGAAGTACTATGTGGATATCAAGTTCATACAAATTCCAAGACTTGATAACAAAGCAACTAACGCCATGGCCATGATCGCATCATTGTTGCAACTCCCAGAAAATTAGGCTCGCTATGAATTTTTAGTGGAACAATCATTTACACCTACCTATGACACACTTGAAAGCCAAATCATTTGCCACTTAGTAGGATCTGATTCACCTTGGTATGGAAAGATTTATGCCTACCTAAAAGATGAAATCTTACCACTTGACTTATCTCGAAACCAAAAGCACAACTTTATCCGCCAATCCTCTTGCTATACTCTTATCGTTGTCACCCTTTATCATCACATTCTTGATGGTACTTTTCTTCGATGTCTTGAATGTGATGAATCTAACAAGGCTTTACAAGAATTTCATGGTGGAATTTGTGGTACTCATTCTAGTGGACTGACAGGTTATCCAAGAAATTGATTAGAATGGGTTATTACTAGCCTACAATGGAAAGAGAATCATTCACTTTTGTGAAGAAGTGCTCAAAATGTCAGATTCATGGGAATCTCATTCATGCTCCTGCATAAGAAATTCAACTGTTCACACCGACCTGGCCATTCTCTCAATGGGGGTTAGATCTAGTTGGCAAGATTCATCCTTCATCATCAAACATACACAAGTTCATCATCACAACGACAGAGTATTTTACCAAGTGGATTGAGGCAGTACCTCTCACTAAGGTTATCGAAAAACAAATCTCATCATTCATACTCAACTATATCATTTGTCGATATGGTATTCCCAATTCCATCATCATAGATAATGGATGACCTTTCAAGAATCAAGATGTTGATGAACTTTGTGAGAGATTCCATATCCAACATAGATATTCAACACCTTACCATCTACAAGGGAATGACCAAGAAGAGGCCTCAAACAAGACTATATTGATAATTTTGAAGAAGATTGTGAACGATGCAGGGAAAGATTGACACATTTAACTCAATCCTGCATTATGGGCCTACATAACTAGCATCTGAACACCAATAGGAGCAACACCGTATGCTCTTGTCTATGGAGAAGATGCCATATTACCTCTAGAGTTTGAGATTCCATCACTCAGGGTATCATTGAAGGGTCTCACAATAGATGATGAATACAGAGTTTCCCGATTGCAAGAATTGGAACTCCTCAATGAGAAGAGATAGTGAGCAGCTGATCATTTCAAAGCATATCAATAGATGATGTCTCACAGCTATAATCATAGAGTAAATCCACGTACCTTTTAGGTTGATGATCTTATTTTGAAAGAAAATCCACAAAATTAGCAAGATAGAGAGAAGAAAGGAAAGTTTGAACTGAATTGGCTGGGTCCTTTTGTGGTCATCGCAGTATACGGTTCAAGAGCATACAAACTATCAACGCCAGAAGGGGACCTGTTTGAAAAACCCATCAACAACATGCACTTGAAGAAGTACTATGTCTAAATTGGTTATCATCATCCATAAATGTCTTGAAAAAACTATAAAAATTAGAAAAGGTCCTTAAAAAAACCCATAAAAATAAGAAAAAGTCCTAAAAAACCCATAAAAATTAGAAAAAGTCCTAAAAAAAAATCAAAAAAATCACCATAAGGTGAAAACCTAGCAACAGGTAGTCTATTGACAAGAAAAATACAAAAAAAAAAAAAAGAAATCAGAAAAATGCAATAAAGACATATAGTGAAAATCTGGCAAACATATGTTATTTGTAGCTCTCCATCTATTAATTCATGTTTTGCGCTTAGCTTCTTAGCCTTCATTTCATGCATCTTTTCACCATCATCTTAGGTATATAACAACATCATATAGTCATCATTTTCCTAGAGCGATAATGTCTTACCATGGCTTGATCGTTGTACATATTCATTTTAGCAAGTTGTGCCGATACCGGGGGAAAACATTGACATACTGGGGGCAATCAATTTTTAGAGTTTACCAAAACGACTAGATAATGACATAAAATCCAATCATACAAACAAACAATCAAATCACATGAACAACTATCCAATCATTGATCCACATCACAACAATTTTCAGCAAGTACCATATCATAACACATATCTGGATGATCTAAAATCTGAATAATGTTTGGAATAATAGTATTATATTTTGAACAATGGTTGTTTGATTTTTGATATCATCCCTCTAGAGCACACTTGATGATGTACTGAACTAGAGTGGCAAGGAAAGAGAATGATTTTTCTTTGTCTGCTATCTTGAAGTTAACTATCAATATGTTGCAAATATGTTGTGAGACATGATTTCTAAAGAATATCATTGATGACAATTCCAAGTTTGCATAAGAAAGTGGTTAATATTTCTCTGTTTATGCAACAAATGCTCAGGTCATCTTGGTTCAATTATACCTCGATGCTTGTATTCACTTGCTATATCAAAAATCATGAAAGTTGTACTTAGGTCATCATTGGTGATAATTTCCCCTCTAATGCTTGTACATACTTCCAACATTTTAAACGCTCTATGATGATTCAAGAAAGCTAACAAAGGGCTCAACAAATGGTTGGTTTCATTTAGTTGCATTTCATTTAGATCATTGTACATATCTGCATACTAGATTTGCATTAGAGTTTTGAAAGGCTAAACAAAAACATCAATGGTTGTTATGTCTCTTTGGACTATTTGTGGAGGACATTCAGACATTTGTTTCATTATCATCATTTCATTAATCATTATCATTTCATCTAGGTCCTATACATATCATATAATTTATCATTCATTCTCATATCATTTCGATCCTTTATCATTTATTTATCCATCATTATGCATTATCATGTCATTTATCATTTTTTTTCATATCATATAATTTCATTGCATACCATTGATCATTCTCATTTTTTATCATCTTCATTTTATTGCATATCATTTCAATCCTTTATCATTTATTTATCCATCATTATGCATTATCATGTCATTTATCATTTTTTTTTCATATCATATAATTTCATTGCATACCATTGATCATTCTCATTTTTTATCATCTTCATTTTATTGCATATCATTTAGATCCTTTATCATTTCATATCATTCATTTATCCATTAGGTATTTCATATCACTTTCATTTTCATATTATATATTGTCTTCATATTATTAACATCTTACTTATCATTTTTATATCCATTTCATTTTCATTCTACACAGTTGCACACCATTTATCATCTTCATTACCATTTCTTTTTCATATTTTATCTTTGTGCCATGATTTCATAATCTATTTCATTTCACTTATCATTTCATCTCATTATCATTTATCATTATCATTTCATCCATTTCATATCATTTCATCAACATTTCATTACATATCATTTATAATCTTATCATACATCTCATTATCATTATCATTTCATATCATTTCATCAACATTTCATTACATATCATTTATAATCTTATCATACATCTCAGTATTATTTATCATTATCATTTCATATCATTTCATCAACATTTCATTACGTGTCATTTATCATCTTATCATACATCTCACTATTATTAATCATGTTCATTTCATCCCATTATTTGTCACATAACATTCATATCTTTAATCATCTATCATTTTCATATCATTTATATATCATGTCATTTTTTGCATAAAATTTGACCCATTTCACATATCATTTCAAATCTTTTCCTAATTCATATACATACTACACATTCATGATACATTTTCATAAAAAAAACATCCATTTTCCATCACATCATCATTATTCATCACATTTGAATAATCCAAAAACAAACATTCCATGCATACATTACTTTTTCACATCATTTGTCATAAACATATCATATATCCCATTGCATATTTTCATAATCAACATCCTAGGTCATCCACCTGAATGACATCATTAGTACGCATCACAAATTGTCATCATATCAAATCATCTTGCATATCATGTTAGTCATCAAATCATTAAAATGCATATCAAAATCCATGCTACATCATGCAAAAATACATGCATATCACATCATCACATAAAAAATGCACATAATCAAAACTCATCGCCGCTACATATCATCGCTCATCAAAAATACATACAAATGTCCAATGTCCAATGAAACTGAAAAGTATAGAGAGATACATGAGATATGATAAAAAAAAATGTACATGCTCCAAAAATGATATACATGTGTGAAGTGCATCAATTGTACTACATCAATATAAATCACATCTCATGGTTGACTAGTAGAGCCCCTTGATGGAGCTAGTCTAGAGAATGGTGGCCTACCACTACCCCCTACGTCGGGATCCTGTCGAGGCCCTATGACTCCTCTTTTGTGTGTTGAAATCCGTGATCCCTCCTAGATCTGTTGTGAGACTGAGGGTAAGGCTCTCTGCGGTCAGGAGGGCACAACTCCTCGTATCTAATCCGATAATGCTTAGCCTCCCTGACAATCTCAAATCCCTCTGCAATGGCCTCTCACAAAGATGCACTCTCAATAGTGCCCATGAGTCTCTGAGCAACACCCTCTGCCTCTATTTCCCTTTGTCTGAAGGAATCTCTCCCTGCTATCAACTGGGCCACCTGTGGGTCCATGGTAGGAGGAGGTGCATGTGCATGTGCCTCTGCTTGCACAAGCTGTACCTGTAACTACATTGTCAAAATATGAGCCTGAGCTAACTAGCTTTGCAATTGCACCTATTGCCCCTGAAGTGTCTGTACCTGGGATTGCAAAGTGGCTATATGCGCTTGTTGCACTGTAGAAGAGACCCTAATCACTTTTCATCATCTAGTACTAGTCCTCAGCCTCCACATGATCTGAGCACTACCCAAGATATCTGTCCTATGCCTCACTAGCCTCTACTCATCCCCTCTACCATCTCCGCCATCATCCCCACCACCATCATCTAATCTCTCCCCATATCTACTCTCCTCCTCATCTCCACTATCCTCTTCCTCATCCCCTCCACCCACCACCTGCTCCCCCCTGCCACATCCTCCTGTCTTCTACCCCCTAGCTGATGTGCCATCAAAATGGGCATTGGCTCATTTGGACATGTAAAACGAGGGAATGGGTGTGTGTGGAAATAAGAAAAGTACTCATCTGACATCCCTGCATCATAATATTTGACTTGTAAACCCATGCCTTGGGTTGTAAACTGGTATACTTTGTATACGCCACCTGATATGAAATGCATGGCCCCCATCTAGTATCATCCTTATGCCACCCATAGTGTGCAATGCCCTGAGGCATCCCCTGTGTATAGCCATACTGTCTCTGCACTTGTAATTCCAAAAATATCTCTTTAATGAATGGGGTCTGACCTATCAGATACCGGGGCATACATACAAATGACATCTCTAGATGATCGGTATCCCATGCCTCACAATCCGTGTATGGCTTCCATGTCACCGAATCTATATAATCAAGAATCCGTCGCCAGTACTCCAACTTTCCCAGCTTGGGCTAGACAAGTGCACTAGAATATGCATATACATATGGCCTGCCTAGTGGCCTAGCTCTAGGACAAAGTGGTCTCGTAATAAAAATATGCTCCCATGCCCAGATTTGGAGTAGGGTAACACCACAAGACAAATTAGACGATCCTATGTATACTACCTAATGCAAGTCATGAAATAAATGAGCTAACATGCAGCTCCCCAAGGCATATCTCCACTACTGACCTATCATTAGCTCAAGGATCCTCCCCCACCCAATTGATAATCCCTTTGACCAGTGGTCTAGACAAAGGAAGCCTCCAATAAATGCACTAAAAAATGTAGGTAAGGCCGGATATCCCCTCAAATCTGTCCATGGCAACCAGTACCCTACTATCTGAGCACCCCCAAATACACTCCTGAGTGCATCTGTACCACCTAGCTCCTTGTGGTCATAAACCACAAGAGCACCTACCACTGGAATCCCCAAAATCTTGTATACATCCTCAGGGGTCACATTCATCTCACCCGTCGGAAAATGAAAGGTGTTATGCTCTGAATGCCACCTCTCTACTAGTGTGGTCAATAGTCCCCTATTGACCTGAATCAGTGGCATTGACAATAAAGGTCCCAACCCACATCCCACTATCAACTAAACATCTGCAGGTGTTAGATCTTGTATCCTATCCCAACCCACAAGGAAGCGCTCTCTGATCTGGAGGTTTTTGAAACCCTCCTATTTTTGGTCATCACACAGACAATCAGTCAAACTCATATTATCGACTCATATCAACATGATCTATCTACTTCACATCATACAAATCAATCAAACTCATATATATCTATCAATGAACCATATCAGTGACCCATATCAGTGAACCATATCAAGTGACCCATATTAGTGACCCATATCAAGTGACCCATATCAGTGACTCATATCAAGTGTTCTATCTAAGTGACTCATATCATGAAATCAATGCTAAATCTTGATCTATCTGAATATCAAATCAATCTACTCTATCATCATTTCCTATTTGTTTTCTTTTTCAAGAAAGCAAATTTATCAACAATCAAATCATTTTCCTCTTTGTACTTCAGTCATGAATACAAATATGTTTAAATCACATCATCTACTATTTGTTTTCTATTGCAGAAAACAAATTTATCAGAAGTCATATCAATCATCTACTCTTTATTTTTTAAAGCAAAGTTATCAGACAATCCATCAATTATTCTACTTTTTGTTTTTCATTCAAAGGAAACAAAGTTATCAGCTATCTACTCTTTGTTTTCTTATTTTCGAGAAGCAAAGTTATCAATTCATCATCAGATTTTATATCATTTTTATCCATATTAGCATGATGACAATAAAATTTATCTATCTATTGACTAAAGAAGCAATATACATCATCATTTTCATCAAACAGTGCATTCTGCCTAAATTTCCTATATGCGCTATAGTACCAATTTCCTATAGGCATCCTAAATGCGCTATTTTGTGTATCGCATGCACTAAACTGGTTTTTCCCTAAAAACGCTATTATACATCCTATATGCACTAAAAGAAACTTTGAAAGTGCTCAAACTCCTACTCTATGCACTAAAATAGAATGTTCAATCCTACGCCTGCATAAAAATGCATCAAAATTCAATTAAAATAAAAAAATTTCAACACAAAGAGGGTTGAATTGACTCACTGGTGGTCCATACGTAGCTGATCTCTGGTATCGGCAGGCCCACTCAAATCTATGTCTATGATACAAAATCTCCATCTCGCCAAGTCAGTGTCAGAGAAACAAAATCACTAAAGTCAAAAGGTGAAAATGACTTTCCCTTTTTACTCCTTTTACCTTTTAAAGGTCAAACAAGGTGGGATTTTGTGGCATTTTATTTTTATTTTTCTCCTTTTCTCAAACTCTGACCTTATTTTTTCAAACTAGGACATCTTTTAATCAATTATCGGGAGTTACTGCATCCCTCTCATCATCCGAATTTCATCATCAACTCAACACTTGTCCCATCATCAGTGATTTACCTCCCAAGGGGGCATCATCAATATCAACCACATTTCTAAATTAGAAACATATTAGATTCAAATCAAAAGGCATACATACATATTTTTTTAGGGGCATATTAGTTAAAATTTTGTTGACTAGGGGCAAAATCAAACGCAACAAAGGCATGAATATTTTCTTTGAAGCAATGTGTTTCACACATCACTTCAAAGAGGGGAAAAATGTATACATTTAAAAATGGTCATGGTTAATCAAGCTTGTTAATTAATTAAATATGAATTATTTAATTAATTTTCTAAAGTCATCTACATATAAATAAATTTAATTATTTATTTATATTGTTCATTTTTATAATTCTTCTACCTTAATTAAATAAATAAGTTTATTTAATTATTATTGTGATAGGGAAAAAATACTTGTTAGAAAATAAACAACAAATAAAAGAGTGATAATAACAACTAAAAATACCCTACACCTCAAGATTAGCCTAATGATTAACTTAACTAAGCAAAATGAAAGATTTCACCTTGTTGAGTTGTCATTTGATTGACCCTTTGATCTTTGATGTTGTATGCTCCTTTGGTGGCAAGAGATGCAAGCTATGAGATGAGATGAAGATGGAAAATGAGTGAAAATGGATGCAAGTGTGAGAATTTGGCTAAGTATGGTTCAAGAGAAAATTTTGCAAGAGTTTGGCTAGCATGAATGATCTCCCTTAAAATGAGAGAAAAGAGGGGTTATTTATAGAGAATTTGGAATTCTCTAGGGAAATGGATGGTTGAGATTAAACCAACATGGCCAAGATGTAGGGCTATGGTGAGTTGAGAACTCACAAGTCCTCACATCTTGACATGTGGCATGTGAAGTGGATTGAAAAAGGTGATGTGGACATGAGTTGGAAGAAGAGTACATGACATGGAGGTACTACATAGTACCTTGGAATTGGACAAGATCTCTTCATAAAGGAGGTCCTTGTCCCCATGTGGGTGAGAGGACATGTGAGGAATTAAAAATTCCTCAAATATCCTCATGGGGATGAGAAAATAAATTTTAAATTCCAAAGAATGCATTGGGGGATTAAATGTGAATTAAAAATTCACATGGGGAATGGAGTGCCTTCTCCAAAAGGAGAAAGCATTTAAGAAGGGTTGACTTAGGACACATGAGATGGAGATTAGGTTGACCTAATTAAGTAATTAAGGTTGTACAAGTACTTGATTAGACAAATTAATGACAGATTAGAGGCAAGTGAGAGATTAAAAAGAGTTCACATGTGGCTTGATGTGACAAGTCAAAGATCACATGGGGAAGAGAAAAAATAATTTAATATTCCTTGGAAGGATAAAAGGAATTAAAAATTCCTTGAGAGGTTGATTAGGCTAGTTAATGAAGGATTAGAGGAGGGTTAGGTGGCTAAAAAAGATTAAATGCCAACTTGAAAAAGTTGGAGGATGTGACACATCCTAATCAAGGATTATGCATGTGCACATCCCTAATGATGGGATTAGAAGATGGATTAGGATTAGATAAAAATGATGGAGGATGTGACATATGGGGAATTAAATAAATGTCATATTTATTTAATTCATTTGATGAAAGAGAGATTAAAGAGATAAGGTATTTATTTATTAATTAAATACCTTGGGATTTGACAAAATTAAGGATATTAATTAAATAATAGTGATATTATTTAATTAATGCAAATAATGGGATGCTTAGATGAAAAAGGATAAATTTGGATAAATTAAGTGTCCAAATTTAGGTGTCTACAATTACCATCTTTCATTTTCCTCTTAATTAAATTAAATAAATTTTATAATTTATTTATATTAATTATCATATTATTCTAAATTTGAATATTTGAATTCAAATAATGGAATATTCCTCCAAACACTTTCTTCATCTCACAGAAAAAATTAAATATTATAACACCTTTTTATCATTTCATGCATAATTAAATATATCTCTCACACATAATTAAATATTAAATATTTAATTATGGAAACTTCTAAATTTATTGTCACATGTAATTAAATATCTTCAACTACAAAACCAACTCATAACTAAAGATGACAAATGGCAAGTTGCCTCTATTTTTGAGTGAAAGGTTTTGTGGGAAGGAAACATCTTCCATTATTCTCTCAACCTTCCATCTTTTTCTCAACTCCGAGAATCTCTCACCATTCATTTTGACAAGCTTGATTTGAACCATTGATCATATCATCCAATCAAAATATTTTGAAAACTCTATAAATACCCTTGTGAATCCAAGCATTGGTTACACACATACACACACATTAGAGACAGGAGATTAACATTTTAGCATTATTATTATCAGCTTTATTATTCATGATTTCATAATTTTACATTCTAGCAATCATGTTTAGTTTAAGCATGTTAATCATATCTTAGCATAACATGCATTCATCTTTAATCTCATTCTCTAGGAAGACTGTTTGTTGAGCCTAGCACACAATCTAAGAGCAAGCTGAAATCGATAAAAATACTGGAGATAGAGGACAATGGGACGTCATTGAAAAAACTGTTGTTATTAAGAGTTTGCTTTAGTTTTTAATTAGTTTTCTTCAAAATAATGTCTTATTGGTGTGTTTGATTTGTTTTTAATCTACATTTGATACACTTAAAATTGATCACACAATATGCATGCATACTCTAGTCATCCATTCAAGCTAGGTATTTTATTGTGTGGACCCAAATCAAGAGATGTACCCACTTGACTAAATAGGAAAGTGTTTATCAAATATTGCTTTAGTAAGCTTTATGGAAGAAATATTGTGAAATATCCCCTTACCTATTGAGTCAGTTATTGCATACTTTGTCTTCTCTATGTATCAATTACTCTTTCAAACAAATCACCTTAAACATAAGACCTAATGTAGACACCTAAAAATGTCCTGAATGATATACTCACTTGAATCCAATATATTAACATCATTTTGTCCTAAAACCCATCCTCTTTTCATTTGTTTAATTAAATAAGCCTAATTATTTAATTAAATGCATCATTTTTGTCTATTAATCTAATTGACCTAATTGGGTTAATTCACCCCCTCTCACACTAACTTTTCACCCTGTTAAATTGAATAAATCAAATTATTTAATTTAAACCCTATGTCATCTTATTTAATTAAATAATCCTAAACTATTTAATTAAATATCATTTTGCATTCCCCTTTTCATTAAATAAATCAATAATTTAATTAATATCCTCACATTCTCCATCTTGCACATTTAAATTTAGTTTTAATTAGCTAAATTGCTAACTTCCCTCCAATCCACTTACATAGGGAATATTCCAAAGGAATATTCTCCTATTCGGCTCCAAAATTGGAATGCTTTCTTTCAAACAAACTTTGTAACAAACTTTCAAAGTTGTTACAAAGTGTGTTTGTTTGAATCATTCTCAACCCTTGATCTTTTCTTGATCCATGTGAACATTGATTCTTATCCATTGATGAGAATCTTTGATCCATGTGCTCATGCTTCCTTCAATATCGACCATTGATTGATCAAATCAATTTGAGTCCTTGTTTTCTCATTTGATCTCCTATAAATAGATCACTAGTTCGAGACAAATGGATCCATATTTTGATAGAAAACTTATGCTTTTGAAACTCACACTCATTTGCATCCATGTTTCATGTTTACTAGAATTTTAGATTAATTTTCATGCATAGTTAGCTAAAGCATCCATTAGTGGCTTCCATGGTAACTTAGTTTGAATCCATTTAGAATATTTTGGAATCTAGGGCTTGCATCTTTGAATCTTGTATACATTTAGCATAGTTTGCATAAAATTAAATCAAACATCTTAGAAATTATCATGTTAAACTAGCTTTTATCATGTTTTGTTCATCTCTCATTAGTTTCATCAGTTTTCTTCTATAAAACTGATTGAAACAAGCTCATTATCCAAGGGATTGGGAAAGGGTCACCATTCCACATCAATGCAACACCACTCCCTTAATAGGATAAGATTCAAGGTCATAGAATAGATGTTTTTCAAGCTTTCATGTTTTTAGAATGTTAGTTTAATAGCTTCTTTGTTTTGTTGATATTGAATATATTATTGTGATTAATGCTTAGGGCATTAAATAGGGTTTAAATCTATATGGATTTGATCCATTTGGTTCACACTATGACATTGATCACACAAACTTTCAACTTGCAAAATTGTCAAAAATGTCATCAAACTAGAAATTAGGAAATAAAGTCGCACTTGTTAGAAAATTGGATTGTTGTTGTGCATCTTACCATGTCTATCTCAAAAACTAGTCGCTATTGAGAAACATTTGCTCATGCTTGTCTAGGCATCTAGTCACTATTACTTAATTTTTCTCATCTACCAGTCATAGTGTTTAAACAAAGTCACTCTTGTCATTTTTGTCACTACTACCTTTGTAAAGTATCGCTATTGTCTCAGATTCTACCACCTTTGTCTAAAACAACCACCAATTTTGCATTCTTTCTTAGCTTATATTTTTCAAACTTTGTCTCAGACATTGTCATAATATCCTACTTAGCTATTAGAACATCAAATCAGATCCTTATCAGACCTTGTCATCATCATTAGATATTGTTAGTATTTTAGACCATCCTTTGCATCATCATTATAGATCAAACATCAAACAAAACATATTAGACCTCATCATCTTGCTAGAGAATTTATCAAATTATATTATCATCTTGTGATCTTGTCAAATTTAGTGGACATTATCCTCTCCCTAATTTTCTAGATTACCATCATCATCCCTTAATTGCACTCAAAAGTCTAGTTCAATTAGAGAAATCAACATATCCTTTATCAACATCTTTTGAGACAACAAACATCAATCGAATCTCATCTATCCTTGTGTCCATAAACTAGCATCATATCTAAACATCCAAAATCCACTCACACCTTCATCATAGGGTTGAGTACCAAAAAAATAGCGTCATTAATCAAACTTTGTTACCGAGTTATCCCAAGATCAACACCAATCAAGATCAATCAAACATCATTTTTCCAAAAGGTTTACCAACATTCCCTTTTTACATCATTTTGCAAACCAAAATCTTAAATCAAGACATCATCACAATTTCATAACTTGCAACCTATCACTCTCCAAGGTGTATTGTGCATGTTTATGGCAATAACTAGGTCTCAACATAGAAAGAATATGACAACTAACACAAGTAGCTCTAGTGGACCTACCACCACCAATGTTGAAACTCCAATTTCTACACCATGGGGTTATAATCCTAATGAACCTCCAGTTTTCTCAACCCCTCAAACAAACATCGACATTACCCCACAAAAACTAATGTTCAATGCTCTACCACCACTTGATCTCAATCCATCACAACATGATACCGACATTCATCTTCAACATCAACGAATCTTTTCTCAACAACAAAACCAACCCCCTAATCCTCAAGATGTAATCATAGAAGACAATGATAGTGATGTGGGAATAACTGAAGAGGACATTTTAGAATATACCCAAGACCCTAAAATGTAAAATATAATAGATAGATTACTTGGAATAAATTCTAATGCACAATTCCTAAAACTTGCACAACATGGTGCCAAGTTACCCATGGACTTTAATGTGGAAGCTCTCAAAGTCCCAAATCTCATTCATATGGGTGATTATATGATTGTGATACAAATCCTAAAACTAGTTGTAGATCTGAAAATACCATCCATCTTTTCCAAGTCAAAAGCACCAATCAATGAATAAACTTATGGACAACATGTTGATAATCCACTATATGGGCGCCCATCTCAAGTAGAATAAGAAATGGTTTCTCAATAGGGTCAAGGGAATTCAAGTGCTATGGAAGCTCAAAATATGCCTCAACAATTGACCAATCCATTCTCTACATCACTTGTAACATTTGATGTGTAAAACAATACATGGAGGCCTAATGAATCAAGAAACCTATATGAGACATCCTTACAACAAGGACAAAATGTTAACATGCAAAATGTGGGTAACCTCCCACCTAGACCATAACAATATCAAACATCAAATCAACAACCACAACTTCATACCAACATTCCTCCATAATCACAACACATGTCATCACCCATTTATACCATACCTAATTAAAACAATCCACCCCTTCATGCACAACAACCTCCTCTTCATCAAACAACATATACTCACAACCCTCCAGATCAAAACATATATTAAACGAATACTCAAGAGAAAACAAAAACACAATACATGCAACAAAAACCTCCATACTATGACCCTTGATATAATGCACAATATCAACAAGGGTTACAACAACAAGGTATTCATCAACAACAAGGTATTCCTCAACAAAAAGGTGTCCTTCAACAATAAGGTATTCCTCAACAACAAGGTATTCCTCAACAACAAGGTATTCCTCAATAATAAGGTGTCCCTTAACAACAAGGCATTCATCAACAACAAGGTATTTCTCAACAACAAGGTATTCCTCAACAACAAGGTTTCCCCAAACAACAAGGTATTCCTCAACAAAAAGGTGTCCCCCAAAAACAAGGTATTCCTCAACAACAAGGTGTCTCTCAACAACAAGGTGTCCATCAACAACAAGGTGTTCCTCAACAACAATATACATATAACACACAACAAGGATCCCATCCTCTTTATACAAAAACTTGTCATATATGGGACAAGAAGGTTACAACAAGATTAATCCTCAAATGAACACACACAGCAATAACATAACATTACAAATTCAAAACCTTAATCAAAGGATATTGGATATACAACTTGAGAAACCCAAGAAGAGCTATGCATTGCAAGACATATGTCCATATCCATTTGATCACAACATATCAATGACCTCCTTTCTAAAAAAATTTAAAATTCCCAAATTCGATAAATATAAAGGAAGAGAGGACCCAATCAAACATGTGCAAGAGTTTTCAGTAGCTAGCATGGAGGTTGCTAATAATGACTTATCTATTGATACTTTTCCCAAGAAGTCTATGAGTTGTAGCTATTGAATGGTTCTCTCATCTACCACCTAGAATTAAAATTTTTGATGAGCTATCTGAGAAGTTTATCAATCATTTTTTGTATAACATCGAATAAGACATTACAGTTCCTTATTTGTACAAGATAAAACAAAACCAAGGGGAGTCATTTGATTCTTACTTGCAAAGATGGATACATAAAGTGAGTAAATGCAAATGACTCGTGCTTGAGAAGCAACTTGTTGAAATCTTTATCACAAATCTTCAAACTAACATAAGCTATCAATTGAATATGCTATGTCCCAATACCTTTGAAAAGATAATTGATAAAGGTAAAATTATTGAAAAATATCTCATTGCAAAAGGTGTCATCAAGCTTTACAACAACAAATATCAAACATCTAGTTCAAATAATAAACCTCACATTTAGGAAAAGAATAAAAATGTCACAAAGGATGGTGTGGTTGAGGCTAAGTTTGTTTAGAACATTCAACCACCTCCTAACAATCCCTAAAACAATGTTCAATCCAATCAAATGAATTATCCTCAAAACAATCAAAAACCAAATCAAACCCAAAACCCTCAAAGAGAACCACCAAGACAATATTACCAAATGAGAAGAAAGTACACTCCATTGGAAAAACCTCTTGAGGTGGTTATGCAAAAGTTGATTCAATAAAATCTCATCAAACTTCTTGATCAAATGAATTACAAAGAGCTGCAATTTAAACCCCCATGGTACAATGAGAATAATCAATGTAAATTTCACTAAACCAAGGGTCATAAGACAAACAACTGCATGAAACTAAAGAATCTCATTCAAGACTTACTTGAAAAAGGAGAGGTTGATATTGAGAACCATATTGGAACCTCCAGAAATAATGGCATGGGTATTTACAAGGATCCAATCCCAGACCATTCTAAAGGGGAATGACAAAGGTAAAGGAAATGATTACCAAAAGCTACTTACGCCTATGACAGTAATAATAACATCCATGTTGTAATAATAATTGGTAAGAATCCTAATTGTAACGTTACTACATGAAGAGGTAAAATTACCATCCAAGGAGCACTATTTCAATCAAAAGTTTCTATCAAACCTTCAAATGACTATAATCTTGTTGATAAACTAAAGAAAACTCCAACCCAAGTTTCTATCCTAGAGCTTCTCAAGCTATCCCCCGCACTTAAAGAGATTTTGGAGAAAACTCTCCTTGAATCTTTCGCACTGAATGATATCAACATAGATCAATTTCAGCCTATGGTTGGGCACATTTCCTCTACACATAACCTCATATTTCCTCAAAGATACCTTCCTAACAAATCATTCCATAACCAAGCTTTATATCTTGAAGTTTGTGTCCACATGCATAAAATAAAAAGAATCCTGATAGATGGTGGTGCAGTCTTAAACATTTGTACCTTGAAATTAGTAAAACAACTTGGATATTTTGATGATATTATTGAGAAAATAAAAATCATCACTATAAGAGCTTATGATGATAATGAGAGAAATTTTGAAGGTAACATTAGAATTCCTATTCAGGTGGGATTGGCAATAGCAGAAACAACCTGTTAAGTACTAGATATTGAACTGCCTTACAACTTGCTTTTGGGATGCCCTAGGATCCATGCAATGCAAGTTCTCCCTTCTACATTCCATCAATGCCTAAAATTTCCTTATAATGACAAGGAAATTACAATATATGCTAATCTAGAACCCTTTCATTACTGTAAAAGCTTGGAAGAATAATACAAGAAAATCTTCCAAGTTCCCAGTAATGATATATCTTTCCATTCATTTTCCTACATTGATCCATCATCCCTCACATCATCTTCACAAATTCATAATCTTCCACTCCATCATCATCATCTAAACCACCTCAGTTCGATGTCAAGATCCAAGTACTTGATAATGGTTGCAAAGAATATCACTTTAATCAATATTTCTACATTGGAAAGCTTCCTCCATCACTAAAAACCTATGGAGGACCGAATGAAATCAACAAAGCTAAACTTGCCACTGTAAAATTCAAACCTATAGTATTCACTAAATGGGGAGACAAGAAAGAAAAATTAGTGTTTGAAGAATATCTCTCTACATGGCTCTACAAAGAGGAAGAAGAGAAAGAAAAACAACTACTTGCGATCCTTGTACATCTTAGAGATAGTAAGGGTTATCAACTTGCTAAAGGTATTGGATTCAATAGAAAAGGTGGCCTTGGTTTGAATGAAAAAGGTATGAGAGAGCCTATCATCATGGAAAAATACAAGAAAAATTAAGGACTATGCTATGGTTCGTTAGATACTATTACTCCTAACACTAAAAATGACTCTTGTGAGGAAGGTTCTTCTTCTATCATGGTTGAGACATCAGATGACTATGATCCTATGGACAACGATCTATACTCACTGAACTATTTGGAGAAACTTACATAAATACCCTTACCACCTTTTCCTTTAATCCATCATCCCAAACACATGAACTCCAACTCATTTACCCACAATTAATTGATTGGGATCAACAACATCAACCACCTGTTGTTGACATATTCCAAAACAATGAAGCTATCACTGAGTTTATGGGAATTTTAAATGGTATACCACTTAGAGACCACAAGATTGGATTTGATATTGAGCGGGGGAAAGAAGCATATTTTGGTAGGGAGATTGTATCCTCTAGTCACAAAAATGAAAATAAAAATCTAAACTTCAAAATTAGATTCTGATGCAGGAGCATCTAGTGGTGTAAGGGCAATCTTGCATCACCCAAAAATAGTTAAATTTCAAGTTTCTCGGTTTTTAGATGTTTTTACATTTTTGGATACCTTTTTCATCATAATGAAATTCCCAATTTATGGTTTTTATTTTCTATTCCTGGGTGGAGAGATATTGCAGTTTTAGTTTCCCAAATTTGCACCTAAAAATCTTCCGAGTTAGATTTGAGGCACTTTTTAGTGGATCGGCCCTGAAACTTGCCATATTTGCACCGTGCTTGAGGGAGTTGATCGGCCCTGAAACTTGCCATAGATTTCGTGCGTGTTCTTGACTTTGAACCTTTCCAACGGTTCAAATGGTTTGCGAATTGGAGTCCCGGATCAAAAGTTATGGCCCGAGAAGTTACACTTTCTAGAAGATACAATTGCAAATGTTCTTTGCTTTGAAGTCAATTTGGAACTTAAAAAATTGCTTGATGTCGGGTTCATTAGATGTATTGATTATCTTGAGTGGGTGTCAAACCTAGTACCAGTGTTGAAACCCACCAAGGGCATAAGGATCTGCACTATTTTTAGAGACCTCAACAAAGCATTCCTAAAGGATGATTTTCCCCTCCTGAACATTGACATGATAGTGGATTTGACAGCTGGTCATGAAATGCTTTCTCTTGTGGATGACTTCTCCAAATATAACCAAATCAAGATAGCACCTGATGACCAACATAAAACAATATTCACTTGTCCCTGGGGAACTTTTTGCTAGAATTTCATGCCATTTGGCCTACAGAATGTAGGAGCTACCTATCAAAGGGTGATGACTACTATATTTCATTATATGTTTCACATAAATATGGAAGACTATGTAGATGATATTTTGGAAAAATATATCACAAGACAAGGATATCTAGGTAATTTGGCTAAAATATTTGACGAGTTAGAAGAGTACAATCTATGCCTAAATCCAAAGAAGTGTGGTTTTGGCGTAACATTAGGAAAACTATTGGATTACAATGTATCCCAAAGAGGAATTGAAGTAGATCCCACAAAATTTAAAGATATCATGGAAATGCCTCCCTTGAAGACATTGAAATAGCTATGCAGCTTATAGGGAAAACTATAATCAATCCGAAGATTCATAGCCTAGTTAGCGGATAAGTGCCATTCTTTTACACACTTTCTCCATTAGGATGTAACCTTCAAATGGGATGGAAAATGTGAACAATATTTTTAGTAGGTCAAAGACTATTTGGGAACTCCTTCAATTTTGATGCCTCTTATACAGGATAAAGCTATGATCTTGTATGTATCAACATCAACAACTTTAGGAGCCTTGTTAGCATAGCTTGATGAGAATAAGAAAGAAACAGAAGTGTACTACATCATCCGTACCTTGGTTGGGTATGAACTAAACTATACACCTATTGAACAAGCTTGTTTAGCAGTTGTCTTCACATCCCAAAAGCTTAAACATTACATGTTGAACCAACAAATCAAGCTAATATCCAAAGTTGATCCCTTGAAATATCTATTAGCCAAAGCAACTCTCATGGGAAGAATGATGAAGTGGGTCATGATATAGTGAATTCAACATAGAATATGTGGACAAAAAATTAACTAAAGGACAAGCAATAGCAAATCAATTAGCTGAAGCCCCTATAGAAGATCATCAACCATTAATATCAAAATTTCCTGATGAGGGCATCCTTGTGAAAAATCAAGTAAACTATTGGACACTATACTTTGATGGATCTCATAATTAGCATGGATAAGGGGTTGGTATCCTTTTTCTCACACCTCAAGGAAATAGTATACCTAAAGCATACAAAATTTCCTTTCCTTGAACAAATAATATAGTTGAATATGAAGCACTAATCATTGGGCTAAAAATGGCTATTAAATGGAAAATCAAAGAGCTATAGGTTTATGGTGATTCACAGTTGGTCATCAAACAAGTGAACGATGAATACCAAAGAAAGGATGATAAGCTAACGCCTTATAAGAGAGTGGGGGATAGTTTTAAGTAGAACTTTCTGGTCATCTTCTTTGAACAGGTCTCAAGAGTCAATAGAGATATCAATGCCATGGAAACCATTGGTTCACTTATTGATATACCACAAAACATTCCCAAGTTTGAATTACTCATGGAATAATTGTTTATACTAGCATTTGATATCCCAGAATCCAAACTTGTGTGTGATATTTTTGGTCTTGATTCACCTTGGTACCAAGACACCTACACCTATATCTAACACAAAACCATACCACCTCACCTTAAAAGGAAATAAAAGAAAATTTTCATTTGTCGAACCACATGTTTTACTATCCTCGGAGGTACCTTATGCCGTCAAAGTCTTGATGGAACATTACTCCGATGTCTCAACATGTAAGAAGCTCAAGCTGCCTTACAAGAAATATATGAAGGTGTTTGTGGGTCTCACTCTAGTGAGCCTAAACTTGTAAAGAAGTTGCTAAGAACAAGATACTATTGGCCATCAATGGAACAATAAGCTATACACTATTCAAAGAAGTTCCTTCAATGTTAGCAACATGGTGATCTTATTCATGCACTTGCACAAGAGCTACATCCAATCACAACACCTTGGCACTTCTCACAATGGGGACTTAACCTTATAGGAAAGATATCCCCTAATTCATCCAATAGACATAAGTTTATTATAACTGCCATAGAGTATTTTACAAAGTGGATGGAAGCTATACCCCTAACTCAGATCACTGGAAAACAATTAGTGAAGTTTATCCTTAATTATTTGATTTTTCATTATGGTATCCCTCAAACTATCATTATTGACAATAAAACTCTATTCAAAATCCAAGATGTGTGTGAGCTTTGTATTAGATTCTCCATCCAACATCACTTCTCTACCCTGTATGTGAGACCCCCCTATTTGTGCTTACTTTCCCTCTTAGATTAGTTTGATGTATTTAACACTTCTTCATTCCATACACTCTTGATATTCATGGTGATGATAATGATCTATTATGTTGAGATATTAATGAATGTCATGTTTTAGCATGTTGTGATAACTTGGATGTGATCTTAATTAATTCATTTTATCATGATGGGATGTATACAGACATATATATATATATATACACATACATACATACATACATACATACATACATACATACATACATACATACATACATACATATATATATATATATAAGTCATTGGAGGTCATTTGATCATGTTATTTTAATGAGCCATATTCTTATTATTTAATTATGCACATGTATATATTCCTATTGTACTGACACATTTTGTGAGTGTGTAGGAGTTCAAATGTCGACAGTTATGGGGTTTCACTTAGCCACCTTTGCCTTGAGTATAATATGTTGTCCTTGTTGTGGTTCCATATTGGTATTTTGATTTTATTTTTATGTAAATATTGGTCTTGTAATTTAAATAGGGTTTTGAGGTCTTTTTAAGAAGAATTTAAGTATATATTTTATACCTAATAAATAGCCCATGCCTAAGGTATATGGGTTAGGGGTTTGGTTTTACCATCTTTGTTCTTTTAAAAGGTGTTTATGACTCTTTTTATGTTACCTTTGTTAAAGTGGCGAAAATGGGTTATGGTTTTGATTAGTTGAGTTAGTCGGGAGGAAGTAACTTCTTCCTTTCCCTTTATAACCCTCTCCTTATGGAGAGGAAAGGGGTTACCTTGTCATTTTGCTCTCTTTACATTTTTGAAGTTTCTTTCTTTGAAGATATTTTGGAGAGGAGGAGGAGGAGATCTTGGAAGAGGAAAGAAGAGCCATCCATTGTTGGGATCATTGCTCTTGGAGGTATTCCTCTCTCTTGTTCTTCTATACATACTCATTTGGATATTGTCATGGATATTTTTTTGTGGGTTTTCATGTGTTGTGTTCTTGTTTTCTTGTCATTATTTGTTGTTTTTGTTGTTGTGTATCTTTATTTTTAGGGGAGTTGACCCCCTCTATTTAGAGGAGATTTTGGTCATCCAAGTGTAGGGGTATTGAGTGGGTGTGGCTCCCACACTCAGGGGATTCTTTTTTGGGATATAAGTATCCCTCTTAGGTGATGTCCATCACCAGGGTATGAGTACCCTTTCCATTCATTGGATGTGAGCATCCCCTTGTGTTTTTACATACTCTTGTATGGAGGGATAATGGGTGTTGGTATGGTGGATATGGGGTTGGTGGAGTGTTTTGTGGTGTTATGATGTGGAGATGTGATCATGGGATTTCATTGAATGCCCCCCTTTTGGTTGAGCCCCTACTTCCCCTTCCTTGGTTTCCCTTGGGAAAACCATCATGGTAGATTTGTATTTGTGTTCTCTTGATGTAAGTGTACTATGTATTATATGTGGTCCTTGTGTTGCATTGTAAAGTTGTGTTGTGGCTAAGTTGTTACCCTCACTCGGGGGTGGGTTGTTCTACAACCTTATGGATGGGAGGAGAGCCCATCGGTATCATGTTGTTTTTCCATATTGTTCCTTTCAGGTCTCTTGAGGGATTCTTGGAAGATGAGGTGAAGTTGTACAAGTCACTTGAAAAAGAGTATTGTTGTTATGAGTGCAAGAAAGTTGTTCTTATTTGGTTCATATTTGTGTTTCATAGTTCTTGAATCTTGCAAAGGTTGTAATTCTTTGGTGAAACAAAAAAAAAGGGAAAGAAACAAGTGATGTTGAACTTCATTGTTGGAAATTAATGTTCATTTCTTTTATTTTGCAAATGGATTAGAAAGGAATTTATTGTGGTATGGGTTGCAAATGTCTTCTTTTAAAATGGTACCTATTTGATGTATTATTTTATCTTGAATACAAGGGTAATGTTGAAATGAAAAAAAGGGTTTTGTTGCTTCCCATTGATCTTGCATAGTAAAAAAAACTTGCATCTTATTGGTCTAGCAGATTTAGATTTTTAGATGTTGGTAATTCAAACTAATTTAATGATTTTAGGTAAGGAGAGATGTTTCTAAAAGACTTATACATGGCTCCTATGAATAGAGTGCATGCATTTTTGTTAAGTTGGTAAAGTAGCAACCAAAACATGTATCAATGGGTTTTATGTTAAATGAACTACTGGTTAAGCATATAGATTTATTAAATGAATCAAGGGTAGAGTCTAATTGTGAAAAATCACATTATTCTGGTAGTTTGAGGAAGAAGAAAATGTATATAAACCAGCAGGATAATATTAATCCCAAAACTATTATTAGTACATTGGTTTGGCATGGACGCTCTAAATGAAATGAGTCCAAAAATCCCTTCAACAAAACTGCAATCTTCAAAATCTGGAAATAGTATGAGTCTTCAACCATTTTATTCCTGCAGCCAATTAATGAAATGCTTAAATATGTGAGAAGGTAAGAATAATTTCAATTCAATCGAGCATAAGATAGGGGAGACCTATAGTGGAGCACCCTAACTTCGCGTTTCTTAAAATCCTAGGTGGAAATTTCAAATCACTCCCAATTTTGTACAACAGTTTATTTGGTGACTCATGTGCTTCTATATTTTGTTTTAGGGCCACATCATCAAATATGATGCCACATCAACATGCTTTTTGTTGAGGTGTCCAAAAAGGCCTAAAAAATAAGTGAGACCAATAGTGGTGCACTAAGTCATGTTTTATTGGTGCGTTGATGTGGCATCACATGATTTGTCACTTTGCATACTTTATGGATAAAAAGTGTTTTGCAATTGGATATTAAAGTGCTCTACTATGGGGCCCACTAAGGACTACTTCTATCCCCACTAGTGGACCCTGCTCCATTATGGCCCCTCTCCCCTAATTAACGAATTTAGGAAAAAACAATAAGTTAGCCATTTAGTTATCTGTTGATAGAAGTTAGTTTCATTTAGGTATTTTAAAATTAAAGTTTGGGATAACAAATTGAATCAAAAAAATTCAATTTTTTTGGAAAGATAGTTTAGTTATAATTATTTCTTTATATTAATAATATGAAAAGATTATTTATGAAATTTTGAAAGAAGGTAATTGGTTGTATAGATATAATTAAATATCAAATGAACTAATCAAATATAAGATATATATCTTAGATAATATATTTCTTTTTAGCTTTTCTTAAAAAAAATCTATTTAAATAAAAAGTGAATTCATATTTGGAAGTATTTTTTTAAAATCTTCTATGAAATAAAGTATTTATTACATTAAAGGATAATTAAAACATGAGTTGCATGAAAAAGAAACAATGGAGTATTTAGTAATAAGAGCTAAAAAATCTAAAGAGAGAGTTGCAGTTAATCAATAGAAAGTTTCCTTATTATATTTATGAATTAATCAATAGAAAGTTTCCAATTTGAAACTAGATAATAAGATGAAATGATTTATAACTAATTATCTACTATTAGAGGATAGAGTATTAGTCGTAAAAACTTAAATAAAACATATCAAGTTGATAAATCTATTTTTTTTAAAAATCAATCTTTAAATATTAGTGTTCATAGATTAAAAGTCTTGTAAAGAAAATTAATAATGAATTCTCAAATGTTAAGTTAAAATTTTCTTCCTTTGAATTAAATAGGTATAACCATAGAGTCATCAAAAATATGTTTAGTACATAAGACAAATTTAATAGGTATAAAATAATTAAATTTATTGTTTTAGAAAAAAACATACATTATGATTTAAAAAATGACTTTGGGTAAACCTATCTCAACACTTGTTCAATATGTCAAGTGGGAAAGTGCATAAGATTTTAGGGACTTTTAACAAATAGAGTTAACCTAGGCTATGAATTAAAACATAGTACAAAATTTTCATTTAATTCTAAACAAGGAATATTGAATCAACGTCAATTAATCATACTCTAGATAAGATTCAAAATAATTTAAGTTTGAATGGTATCAAGAAAGATCTTATGATATAGGTTTTTAACATGGAGTGAGCAGAGATTAGATAGGTTAGAACCAAGTATGGCCAAGTTTAAAATAATAATAGTAAAGGTAAGATCAAAACTAGCAAATCATATTCGACACTCCACCTTTTGAGCTTAGTATGTCGAATAAATTAGTAATTTAAGAATTTCATTTCATCTGAAAAGATAAGTAGTAGTAAATGAGTTATTTAGTGTAGAGATAATCACTTGAATTTGAAAGGAACATCTATCCAACTAGGTAGAAGTAGTCTTAGAGGAAATTTTTTATGGTAATTTTATTTTTCTAACAATTAAATGAGCCTTGCTTGCAATGTGAATTTTGACTCTTTTATCAATTATGAAAATGATTCAAACAAGAGTGGTTCTCCTAATTGTTAGTCTTGAAGAAATTATTAAGTAGCTAGTGGAAAATACTTTCTTTTTTCCAGTGCTATAACATTGTTAGAATTATCTTACTTGTAGGATTTCTTTGCTTCCATAATAATGTTAGGGATGGTTAGTAGTTTTCATTCACATTGAACAAAGTCTCTTATGTCAGTTCACTTAATTTTCTTTCTTTCCTTAGTACGTTCTTTCTCGGTCATCTAGGACATGTGTTAGGGTTAGTAGAGACAAATCATGTTAAAGAAATGAAATGATATTGTTGACATTAAATTACTAGTTTATACTTTAGCTTTAGATATCCCATTGCCTTAGTAGTAGTCGCACTAAAAAAAAAGTGTTAGTTGTGTTTATTTTTAAGGTGGTTAATTCAGGGGCATGACACCGTACTACCCCAAGGGAAATGGTCAGGCAAAAGTGTCTAACAAAACGATCCTCAAGATCCTTAAGAAGATTGTTAATGACATCGACCATGATTGGAACCTTCAATTGAACCCTACTTTATGGGCCTACAAAACTAGCATCTCCACACCCATAGGCGAAACACCCTTTTCCATTGTATACATATTCAAAGCCATCTTGCTTATAAAGGTCAAGATTTCACCCCTAAGGGTATCCTTGAAAGATCTTATCAACAATGAAGAATACTGAGTATCTAGACTCCAAGAACTTGAATTGTTAGACGAAAGGCGTTTGAGTGCTCTAAACCATCTACAAGCATATAAAAAATGTCTCAAATGAAGTTATAACAAGAGAATCAATAACACTTGAGCTTTTAGGTTGGTGACTTAGTCTTGAAATAAAATTAGAAGATTCAGCTTAACTAGGATGGGAAAGGTAAATTTAAGCTGAACTAGCTAGGTCCTTTTGTCATCACAACAATTTACAACGCTAGTGCATATTAGTTGGCTACTCCAGAAGGAGAACCCTTAGCAAAACCACTTAATAGTAGCCATATCAAAAAGTTCTATATCTAATGCATCAAGAAAAATAGTAAAGAGAAATAAATCATCCTTTAAGTGAAAACCACCTTGTGGTACTTCTAGGATAGGTACCATAGTGAAAACCTAGTAAACAGGCGCTACACTTGAATAAGTCCTGCATCCTCATCTATCTGAACTTTCCATCCTATTATCACATTCGTTTCACTCCATCCATCGCATAATAAATGTGTACCCAACCATGGCTTGATAACTAGTTAAGAGTTGAACCTTGCTGCACTATCTTCTATTTGCCTTATCCACCTATCCATAATAAATGAAATCCTGTTCCAAACTGGGGGCAACCTCTTGAACCTGGTAGACGGATTGGATCCTTGTTCATCTAATCATTCACAAAAAACTATCAAAATAAAAAAACATACAAAAAACTATCAAAACCCAAAAACATCTAGAAAACTATCAAAATTCAAAAGCATCAAAAAACTCAAAATCCAAAAAAAAACATCAGAAGACAATCAAAACACAAAAACATTCAAATGTCCTTTGAAAATTTCAAAAACAATCATGAAAATTTAGAAAAGAAAAACACAGTGTCAATCATGGTTAGTCAAACTATGATGTCTCTACATTTGTCACATAGGCAAGGCCATCATTGATGAGCCCACAAGGCATTAGGTCTGTCCTTTAGGGTTCATTGAAATCAAGTCTTTATCTTAGTCCAAGTCTCATATATAAAATATCGCTGGTCATCTTTGCACAAGCTACTTTGAGTCTAATAAATTGAATTACAATGTCTCTGTGTGTATAATGTAGGCAAGGCCATCAATTGATGAGCCCATGAGGCACTAGGTCAGTCCCCTTAGGTCCCCCTCTTATTCTCTAAATATCTCATAAACACCAAAAAAATCCAAATATCTTAAAAAACATAAAAAAAGCCTCAAATAACTATAAAAAGCACAAAAACATTCAAAAAAACCCTCAAAAAATCCTATTTCCATTATCGCCTATCCACAATAAACTATCCATCCATAATAAACAAATCATCACCCTCACCCTTTGAAAAAGCAATCAACAAGTAAAGTAAACATTGAAATCCAAAACATTCAAACAAAAATTGTAAAGACTTGATCACTATCATATTAAAAAAAAATACCTAAGCATTAACTACCTACCTTTTGAAATCATCATCAACATCTTGACATGTGTCTTAATAGATAAATTGTTCCTACAATAGACAGTACTATTGGATAATATCTTGAAACATCAAAACATCTATGGCAAGTGATACTTCAACATTGTTTATCTTTTGTGATCTTATCTTTTAATTTATCTTATTGTCTCATTCCTAGGATCTCTTGAGGATGTCCATAAGGATTTAGAGAAGAAGGAATGGGGCATTGATCGTCGATTTTGTATGCTCTATTTGTTGGATATTTTTGCAATACTACCATGGTGAATACTTGCTTGGTGTGTGAGGAAGTCATTTTGGGTAACTTGTTTGACCGTTGCATGTTAGGTTCCTCATACCTCTCTATGCACTGGTCTGAAATGACTTGAAATTCTCACCCAAAGCAAGGTTTCTATATGTCTGGTATGAGCAAGAATACTCCTTGTTTGTGGAGTCAAAGTCCATGCAATAGATACAATGCCACCTTGGTGCATCGTGTCTATTTTCTACATTAATAAGGATTTCTATACTTAGTCTCTCCATGAAGAAAAAGAAAACTCATCAAGTTTTACATATCATTTAATCATTATCCTTCATTCATTATCATCCATCAATGCATTCATATCATTAATCAATCATAATATATGGATTTTCAACAATTAGATCAAAATCATCCAATTTCTTCTATCCTCTAATCCTACTAACATCTCCATCTTGCATTACAACATCATTAGTACCGCATGCATCATGCATCCACAAAGTCATTAGTGCATATCATATATATCATAACATAGGAAATCATACATCATATAATATCATCCATTGCATACATGCATCATCATATATCTTCCAAATCATGTGAATCATGTCAAAAGCATCAAAAAATACAAAAAAATAGCATCATATCATTATAACAACATCATCACATAACATATCATGAATCCATCATCACAAACATAATGCACATCATAAGCATCTCATAAGCACATCATATTCCACATCAAAAAATGGTATATCTCATATATCATCAACAATGTAAATGCCAATAAAATGTTTTAAGGCCCTGGCCTTATGAGCATCAGTTATTATATGTTGTTCTTTAGTGACTGTCACAATTATTGGTTATCTCTTTCAAAATAGTGAAATAGATTATTATACCTTGATAGAAATCTTGTGATTGTGCGTGTATAAAGTGAAAATTTAAGATGTGACGGGTGTTGCTTGAGTCATGTGGACATAATGTAAGTCATGTTATGAATTTAATCAACGCCTTGTAAATGATTAAAATCATAGAGATAATTAGATAACTAGCATTATTCCCACTCCATTTTTTTATCCCACGTCATAGTAAAGGATGGATCTCTTATGGTGTAGTGAAGAAACTTATCAACTATTAGTTATAATTGTAGCACCTTTATGTATAATGATAATGGAAGGATTCTAGGTTTTGTTACAACTTTATACTCTTGTTTCAAGATTAATAATGGATGCACAGGTATTAGTGATTGTTCTTATTTATGATCGTACCCTAATAATTTGATTTTTTTAAAAGAAAGCATTATAACACTTGTTTATTATTTTGTAGAATGGGTAATTATGTAGTCGCATCATCATTCACCACGAAGGTTGATTTTTCCCTAATACTTGGCATATCATGGTGGGAAAATGCTCTTTCAAACTATCAAGTGGTTATTTAAGAAAACATATCTATATAAAATAAATAAATTATCTCCTATGTACTTATATCGATGATTTCTCAAGATTTAGAATCATGAATTTATGAACATTGAGTTTCAAGGCTTATGTGTTAGAACTTCCAAGATCAAACCATGATTGTCTAAAGGTGCACATCAAATACTCTTTGAGGTACGTAAGTTTATTTATTGGTAATTGTTAATGTACATGTGAATATGTTATTTTAATTATTTATATCATGGATAACTGATGAGTGTAATAAGTATGCAGATAAACATAAAAGCCAAAAGCCATTAGGGGAAAACGAGATAACCTACAAGGCCTTAGTCATCTCGGTCCATGTGGTGGGGGTAGCATGTCTTGTTGTGCTAGATGGTGAGTCAAACACCAATTCTAAGGTGAAATAGATAAATTAATGTTTAAAGTTTAAGTATTTAATTAGTTCAAGCATGAAGGTGTGTAAGTGCCCTTTTCTTGTGACATGTTTGGGAAATGAAAAATAACTCGTAAGAATGTGGGATGGCACTTTCTAAGAGGAAAAATTATGGAAAAGGGAGGGTTAAGTAGTTTTTGGAGGCCTGGTGTAAGTATCGAGGGTGAGGGCACACAAAAAAAGGTGGAAAAGAATATATATTGGAGAGTTTTGGGAGATTCAAGGGTGGGGGACTTGCTAGTTGTTTTCTCAACACTGGTTGGAAGATAGGGGAGAGGGGCCCATAGTGGAGCAGGGTCTAATAGCAGGGGATAGAAGTAGTTCTCAGTGGACCTCATAGTGGAGTACCTTAATATCCAATTACAAAACACTTTTTATCCATAAAGTATACAGACTGACAAATCATGTGATGCCACGTCAGCACACCAATAAAACATGACTTAGTGCACCACTATTGGTCTCACTTTTTTTTTGGGCCTTTTTTAATACCTCAACAAAAAACATGCTAATACGACATCATATTTGATGATGTGGCCCTATATTTCTCCTAAAACGAAATATAAAAGCACGTGAGTTGCCAAATAAATTGCTGTACAAAATTGGAAGTGATATAAAAATTTTACGTAGAATTTTGAGAAACTCGAAGTTAGGGTGCTCCACTATGGGCCCCTCTCCCCTACTATAGAGACGGGCAAAAAAAATGGGGAGCTCAACTACGAGCACTGCCATGACCGTTTCTTTTATTCAGCTCAGAGGTAAATCTCATGGGTAAATTTTGGGTGTTACTACATTTGGTTGCTGCATAATTCTTTGGTATGGATTTTGTGAGTTGTGAAATTCATATATGTTGTAAGTCTGCTCGAAAAATGATGTCCTCTGTTAACTGTTGATAATTGCCCTGCTGCCTTACTCAATGGTTTCCCAGTTTTGTGTTTGTCCTAGTTCTGTGTATTGTTCACCAGCACAAAATGTCTTTACCTGTGTGTGTACAAAAATGAGTACTATGGTTTTTATGTGCTTGTGAAGTATTCCCTAAGGTCTTTGTGGGTTATCTCAGCTCAGGGGAATGGTGAGAGCCTTAGGGCTTGATGACCCATTAAGGTTGGGAGGACAGAGCGGATTCCTTCCATTGACCATTTGTTTTCTTGACATCTAAAAATGTAGATGCAAATAAGCCTTTCTCTTGGTACCAGTATGCAAGCTTATATTTTTACAAGTTTTGTGCATGGTTTCATGAATTCTCAGTTTACTCATCAAAGCAAAGAAATAAATAGTTATTTAGTATTGAGATAGGATGCGTATGTTGATTTCCTACAAACTTAGCCTCTTAATATTTTCTATGAAGAGTAAAATGAAGGAAAGGTGATGTAATCCTTCAGAATAGCCCAACCCATAATTTTGTAATCATGGAGGTCATATGAAATGAAGAGAGGACCTGACTGTATTTCCTTGTATTCCTTCAATCACATTTTCAGATATTAAAATGGAGGAAATGTTGTAGAAAAATGTGAAAATAAAATATTCTCCATTTATACTATGGTGACTGTTCTATTTTTCTAAATAACAATTTTAGAGGAAAATATTGAAAACCCCCTTCTATAGCATACCTCTGCACAAAAAATAAAATAAATAAATAAATTATAGAAATACTCCACAATTGTCCCTGAAACTTGTATCTTATGTCTGGGAGTGGTTTCACTGGTCTTCCCTGTTAAATCTGTGATCTCCCACTGATGCATGCCTGGAAGGAGGATTTTTATTCAAGCATAATAGTCTTGACCAGCGTTGGAGCTAGACCTCTCCAGTAGAAGAAGAAACATAGGACAATTAGAAAGAATTGATTCATATATAATAATAAACATGGAATTAACTCTCGGGTGAAAAGAAGTGTAGGAACAGAAGAAGATGTGTTTATTCTAGTAGGATGAACTAAAATCAGTAGGTTTATAGATTGCATTTTACAGGATAGATGCCTTGAAATAAAAATAGGTTTTCCCACACTAGCATAGTAAGGAAGACCAAAAAAACCATATTAAATATGGCGATGGCTGCTTGTTTTATCCCTGCAGCAATTAAAAAGACACAAAAGATTTGCAACACTCCTCCCCAGTTGCACTCTGATATGCCAACCAAACGAATAAGGATTAGGGTTTGGAAATGAGGGCAAGAGGTTGCTTTGATAAACGTTTAAATTTTATTTTAATTTATTTTTTATTTTTATTTTTTAATCTTTCAGGGTTTAGGTGCCTCTAATGCATTTGAAATGGACTTGAAAAAAATTCCATTGTGACTTTATTTCGCTACCATATGTTAGAGTGTTTTTAGAGTAAAGTTAGAGATTACCCTTAAAATACTATAGTGCCTTTTTTTTTTTGATGAATAGGCAGTAATCTATATTAATTCAAATATAAAGATACATATTCACAAAAAAAGGGTGGGTGGTAGAGAGACACTATAGAATCTATGATTTAAGAGGATTTAATGTTTTTAATTCATAGTGAATCGGAAAGGAAAGCGCTGGTTAGGGCAACCGAAACAAGAAAGAGCTAGGAAATAAAGGAAAAAACTAATTCCTTTCTCTTTACATGGGATGGGTTCCATTCTCATTCACATGAGTTTTTTTTTTTTAAATGTTAAAATATTGAAGCTTCCTTGTCCACGTTTTAGCTTAGGATAAGAAAGAAGAGGGACAAAAGGTCATTCTATCATCTACTTGACCCCACTTTACATAAACATTAAATCCTCTTAAATCATAGATTCTAAACCCTAGGGCATTGGTATTATATAGCCAAATTTTGTAAAAGCTAGGAAATAAATGCTAAGTTTTACATAAAAAAAGTTTATGTGGAAATTTAATGTCGATTTAATTTAAAACTAGCACTTGCATGGAAAGAAGGTGCAATGGTTATACTGATTGTAGTTTATATAAAATATCTTATAAATTTGAACATTGACGTTTTCTTGAATATACACAATCACAAGAACCAATACAAATAAACCACTGCATAAACCAAAATACCACCAATTGAGGAACGAGATCTTACACCTCCATGTTGGGTCTCTCTCATCAAATTGATATGCACCAAATGCTTGTAAACAAAGTTTGTGCCCTCCTTGACTCAAAGAAACTGAGTATATTCAAATGAAAAAAAAACCACTTAAAAAGCTTCAGGTCTATGGTAGGAATATGATGTGTAGCCAAATGGGGGTGGATTAAGAAATGGTAGAGAAGCTAAAAGAGTTATATAAATCAACCCCTGTGATCAAAGAATATGAATTGTGTCTTCTTTCCCCTGAATTATTCATAACTGAAGCCCATATTCTATTAGCCTAGTTTAGCTGTTGTGGACTTCAAGATAATTTACTTTCTTCAGCTTTTGGTGTTTGTCATATTTGTTATGTTTTCAAAAGCTATTGGAAAACTCATAATGTAATCCTCCAATGCTTCCCAATTGCCCCCCAAAAAATTCTATATCATGTTAAAAAATATGATGGTGGGGATTAGATTATAATGAAAAAGACAATGCAAAATAGCTTTATAAGGAAAACAATTCCTCACAAGGACTGCATCACAACTCTATATGCACCCAAGTGAACAATGCATAATTACTTCATAATAGGACAGTTACCGAAAAGATCAATTGGCTTAATTTTGTAGTTATAATTGTTTTGGTGATACTAAAATATTAATAAACATATATGTGCATATATTGATGTCATCCAAATTAATATACACACAAAAACAAACACATACACACCTATATCAGGTCACCAGGAGATGCAAGAACATAGATACTTCAAGTGTTGCAATTTTGATGCCTGGGCAAAGTTTGTGGCCTCCTCCAAATGGAATAAAACTACTTCTTGATGGGTCCTTTTCCTAATCATTGAACACAATAGGGTGAGAAATAAATATAGTTACCTATCACACCCGTCTCTATGTCACATGAGAAAGGCCTAAATACTGTTATTTTCATATCTCCAATGAAATGACATAGCAGCTCATTATCAACACCGATGAAATGAAAATTGTTATAAAACAAATGAATATTGAAATAGAGCTTGGTAATCTACATAAATTCATAGATTTCAAAAGTTTTTTACTTGTATGTACTTCGAATTGAGGAAAACATGTATAGTATCCAAATTGATCATTTCTCACTTGTAGGGAATGAAGTAAAATCATCTACAATACATAAATCTAGTTTACAATTACCATAAACCATGCCTAAAATTTATAACAAAACTGTAGCAATTAACGCAATGTGAAATGGTGGCTAAAAGCATCTACAGTTACACCACATAAAACATGAACCGAATGTGGGAACATAAGTTTTCTACAAATTGCAAAACATTTGGCTCAATGAAGTTCCATGACTCCCTCGACAATCATTATGTAAGGCCCATTTTAAAGCATTGAAATATGATGTTGTTTATATAGATTTTAGAGTCCACAATTTGGGAAATATAAAAGCCTTATAAAATTCATTGATATCAAGGCAAGGAAAAGTGTTTTAAGAGTGTAAAATCCATCTTATCCATATATGTGTTCTTTTTATGCCAATACAATTTATTCTTTTTCGACCATGGATCTATATCTATAATCTTAAAAAAAGTTGTCCGAAGAATTCATCTTACTTTCCATCTCCAGGGGTTGAATTTGTATGGACTTCCATAGAAGTCTTCATCTAGGTGAATGGATCTTAAGTATATAAGCACACTCCATCCCTTGGGAATCAAGTTCCTTGAAAGAAGACATTAAAATTAGAATGATCCATTTTTCAAAAAGTGTTAGAATTTAGTTCTTGTTCTAAACTCTATGGGCGTATTGGTTGTTTGATTCATTTACTGTCATATGCATATATAGTCATTGCACTAATGTAGCAATGCTTCTATTTTTGATTCTTAATTTATCGAGCCTAAGCTTGTAGAATTTATGAGATAAGAAATTGAACTATGCTACTTGAAACCTTGTACTTGCTTCAAAAATACCTTCTGCTCACACATTTCAAAATAAATTTACCATTACCCAAATGAAAGGGGTAAAAAGAGAAGAGATGTATTGTTTCAATCTTATTTGAGAATGAAAATTTCACATAAGACCGAGGAAATGACAATCTAGAATTGAATTGATGGGAAACTATGCATTACTCCAAAATCATTGACTCAATGACTCCACAAAATTTATTGCTCAGAACAATGACAAATGATGAATCAAAGAAACAAACATTAAGACATATATTATAAAATATGAAAATAAAACCATAGAACCAATACCTTCATTTAACAAATAATAACAAAATTGTTTTAGAATGTAATAAAACAAACAAAAATGATCTAGCCGCGTACAAATTCCAAAAAGTAAAAATCACTAAATTACTGGCAAGTGACTTACCTCAATATTTTGCATAGATTGCGTCTTGTTGTCAATGTTGCAATGAGAAAAAATGGGTAGAGGTTACAGGAAAAATTTACAAAACCCTACCAAAGCATAAACTTTTTAACATGAAACGAACCAAAACCAATATCCTATTGTTGTTGCTTCAATCTATTCAAAGTAAACAAAAAGTGGATCTCAAAAATGTCGAGGTTTTAGGATTATTGAAAAAATTGAGATCCAATTTTATTGAGAGATCTGATGGAAAAAAAATTCAACTGCTCGAAATTTATTTTCGAGTGTAATTCTTACAATTTAAATGCACACCTACTAAGTTTATTACACCTGAGAAAGCATTTAAATTGGACAAATTATTACATTGAACTTACTGGGGGATGCATACCCCACAGGAAAGAGGGAGAACGCTCAAGGAATTTATCAAATTAAAAAAAATATTAAAAAAAATAGAGAAAGAAAAATATTCGATTATACAATGAAGAAACATTAAAACTAAACAAAAGAGAATATTACTAGAGCTCATTAATCTACAGGTACCCTAAGTTGAATAATTTAAAAATAGATTAAACATCATATAAATAATTGAAAGTACTCTTAAAAATAATGCAAAGTCAAAAAAATATAGTGACTTGAACTTTCAATGCCTGTAGTATGAAAACAAACAAAAGAGAAAACACTGGTAAGTGACTTACCTTAATATTGTGCACAAATTGTTTCATGCTATCCAAGTTCTTGATGAAAAAAAAAAGTGTGGTTACATGTGAAATGCCTATCATCTACTTGCAATTTGGGCAGATGTGAAATGGTTGTCATCTTTAAAATTTTGTAAGGACAAAAGGAGATTAAGATATTCATGTTTTTGGAAAAAAAATCTCTGTAATATAAAATTTTCAAGCTAAAGACTTGGAATTAAGGCATCACAAAATCAGGGTGTTTGTTGCAAATTTCTCTAGTTTGGTTATTTCAAGATATGTCATTGCCTTACCACTTACATTAGCTTTTATAAGAAATATAACACAAAGGTTGTTCTATTGCCTTGAGCTTGCTGAGTAGTGAAGGGGTTCAGGGCAAAATCTTCCAGAAATACCCTTTTCGATTTATGTTTCCTTTGTGTTTGCTTGCAAGATCAAGTACAGTTTGTCTGTGTGTACATTGGCTTCTTTTGCAGATGGATTTTGTGAGGATGACGAGATTTTATGTGTGTCGTTTTCTTGAGCTCTATTTAGAAATATGAGAAAATTTGAAAGTTGTTCAATTGCCACCATACTTTTCACATGAAGTGTTTGGATAAGTGGATCAATAACTATTAGAATTCATGCCCTCTTTGAAGATCTTCTTTGCTGCCAAAAGAAAAGGATTCTTCATGAATTATACATTCCTCCATAGTGATAGAAATAGGAATTTAGTAGCACAAAAACTGAAATTGAAAACAGAGGATAACAACGGGGTGTTGAAAATGGCGTTCATTGCAATGGCTCAAATTTCTAAATGTGGAACATGTAGATTCAATTGTCAGAAATTTTTTAGGCATAAGACACACTGGTTTATTTTCAGGCGTGAGACAATTTTGATGGGTTGTGCCCACAATAAATAGTCTATCGACTAACAAGTCTTGGAAGATATTTTTGGAAATGGGGAAAGGGACTAATTCCTTAAAGTTGCATCCTCCTAACATTTCTAAGGTAATAGAATTCTTTAGAATAAAGTAAGGAATAAGTAAAAATGAGTATATGTCCATGATAAAATAATTGAAGTGAGTCCACCAAAAACTATCTAATTAATTCATTATTTAAGTTATTAAAATATAAAAAGGTTAGTAAAGTGTTAATTCTATTATTTAATTTATTTATCATTTCAATAATTAAGTTAGTAAAATATAAATAAAGTAGTATTATATTAATGGGTATTAAATTACTAATGATTTCATTAACAAATTTTAGTAAAATGCTATTTTTTATTTATTAATGATTTTATTAATAAATTTTAATAAAAAGGTTAATATATTTATTTGTTAATGATTTCATTAATGAAATATAGTAAAATAATAACATGTTTATTAAATTATTAATTATTTTCTTAATAAAGTTAGTAAAATGATTTAAATTTTTAGGAAAGATATTTTATGAGAATTATTTGTGTGAAAGGAAGTTAAAAAGATAGGAATGAAATCTTGGGGAACTAGAGAGCTAAATGGAATATGCCTTAAGGTCTATATTTACATTATTATTTTAGATAATTGAGATAATATTAAAACAAAAGAGATAATGGATTTAAAATGGCATAGTTTAGTATATAATGATCTTGCAAAACTAATTATTTTCATTTAATTGTATCTCTTTAGGGGCCTTAGGATATTGAATTAAAATTATTGAGAATCATCTTTAAGGGAACACATAGTCAAGGTCTATATTAATATCTCAAAATAAATACTACACACTCTAATATAAGCACTTTTAAGATGGTCATCTGGGGATCTTGCAATTAAGGTGATATTAAGGTGGAAACCCAACCTTAGATGTTGAAGGGGAGTTGTTTCCAATATGAGACCTAAATTAGGCCATCCTTCATTGAGAGTAGGTGAACTAGGTTCGTCAAATCCACCTCACTTACGTGGCATGATTGTAGTGATGTTGCATGGGCAATGTCACTAAGTGAAAAAGATAAACATCATGTTAGGAATGATGATTAATAAGATTATAGGAAAAAAATGTGTTTTTTTTGTTATGTCCTTAAGTGTAAAATTATGGGCATGAAAAATGTCATCATCAATAAATATGTGTGATATAATATCATCATATATACAAGGCTCAAAATGGCCGATGAATGTATACAAAAATCAAATCTATAACAAATCCATGTAAAGCAATGAAAAGATCATGTAATTAGCCCTGCCGCCCATTTGGAGGAGACCTCTAATCATGTTGCTCATGCCCTAGCGACCTATGTGTATGATGGGAAGACCTATGCATTTATCCCCTTATTGATCTGCTTGATCCTACACCTATAACTATGCTTTGAACTCCAAGCCTAGGTCGTCTCTGAGCTCTGGGTACCCGAGCCTTATAAAGTGTCCTATAATATGTGACCTTAGCTATGAATTGGTTACACTCTTGCTGGTACTGGGCTCAAGGGATGGAGGAGGCTTGTTGGTGCAGGAGCACCTTGGCCTAACTCCCAAATTTGTTGTAAACAATTTTTGGCTTGTACTGACTTTAGCCAAGTCAGGATGTTGTGTGTTTAGGTTGGGCCTTAGAAGGTCTTGTGTGGGTGTGTTGAATTAATCATTAGCATAGATGTCATCCTAGTTAATCATTGTTGGTATGTTGTTAAATTTTTCTTTATTAAGCTTTGGACAGTCTAGGTTGGAATACAATGCATTAAGTGGGTCATAACCACATCTAATTTGTTGGAAGATGCCAAGGAATGGTTAAGGGAGATGTTAGTTGCTCGAGATCAAGGTGTTGGAGGTCCTATGTTTGAGGATCATGACACAATCATGGCATAATGGAAGTTGCAAACTGCGGATGTAAAGTTGCATGGCAAGATTTGGGTAAATGGCATGCAATTTAGTGATAGGAATCCCTAGAAAACAGGGGTAGGTGCTCGACCAACTCCCCTTGAACTGTGGAAATGGCATCTAAATGGATGTAATGGCTCGTAGATAGTTAGTTTTGGCATTGTAATCAAATTTTGTTGTGAAGAATAGAAGACAGTGAGTAGATTTTGAGTAATTTCTGTGTGTTACCCGCGTGCTTAGAGAAACAGTGATTAAAATGGCTTTGTTTACACAGTTTTCTCACTGTTCTTAGGTTCTTTGAATAGCTTGGAGTGTATTTCATTTGGTAGATAAGAGTTGAGATTAGATTCAGTGTTTTGTATTCATAGTTTAGAGTTGTAGAGTTTTATTTCTGAAATACCCGTGTGTTTTGCAACAGAGTTCTCATAGGTGTTGAATACCTAGACTTAGCACTGTATTCATGTTAATCGAATAGATTAGAATCACTTTTCATTATGTTATCATTTTGAGTGGAGTGGAGTTATTCATTTGAATCCTTAGATCAGAATTTAGAGGTTAGCAGGGTTTCCATTGCTATTTCTGAGCAGTTAGTTTCAAAATGGCTCCCCCATAAGCACTATCCACGGGGTTCCCCTGAGAATAGTTGAATATGGGAGAGGAGCCAATCTATTGTACATATTTAGAGTTAGGAGTTTCAAGGAGCCAAGCAATGAGTTTTAATCCCAAACCCTAGGTGAGCTAGGATTGCCCGGTTAGGGAATTGGGAATGAAAATTAAAGAATCAAGGCAGGGGAAGGGACCACTGTACGGTCTCAGGTGGGGCAAGATAGGATCTTCATATTCCAAAAGGTTTGAGACTCCCACTAATACATTGGAGGTAGTTGAGACTCAAGAACCAGTGAAACCTCTAGATATTAGGATAATTAGCCCTCCTCTCCAAAAGTATGGGAAACACCTGTACGGAACATATATTAGCCTGAAACCAAATGCAAGATTTAAAACACTGAAAAGGGTGTTTGAAAGTGTCTTTTGTGGGATAGGTTGTGTGACAATTTTGAGAGAAAAGGGTGAAAAGGGACTGGTAAGGGCTACAAGGATTAGCCCCTTCAAAAGGAAAACTCTTAAAAGCGGTAGGAGTGAAGATTGCAGATCCTCCAAATTGGCTTCAAATGGATATGAAATCCATGAAATCAGTGTATACAACGCCCCTGCCAGTAGTTCAAACAAATTGGGTAGTGTTAGCATCTAGATCCTTCTAGGTGGAAAGGAGACAACAATTTCAAAGGTGTTGAATCCTCTAAGGTTAAAGCACAAAGTGGAAACTCTTGGAACAGAGTTGTAGCAAGGTTCAGTTGGTGAACCAAGTCAGGACAGAGCCTAGAAGATTTCTAGGTTCATGGTGAAGGCAGAGTAAGGTCTTCTTGTGGTTAGGTGCAAGCAAACCTTGGAGGGTTTACATACACCATATTGGTATCAGAGCTTAGAGTTAGATTCAAGGCTTGTGATTAATGAGCCAATCCACTGAGTCAGTAGGAGAGAATACACCAGAGGAAGGAACCATGGTGACAAATGCAGAGCTAGCAAAGAAGGTAGAAGAGCAAGAGGAAGACAACCGGTTGCTCAGAGAAAGGATATCTCAAATGGAGAAACTCTTGGATGAAGTCCATGAGACAACAGATACTGTGAAGGAAAAGATAAAGCAGAAGGAAGAGCAGGAAGCCAAGGAAAAAGAAGAGGATTTGGAGGAGGAAGCTCCAAAGCCTGATCCTGTTCTTGCAGAGGAACCATTCTTGAAGGCATTGCAAGCCTTGAGTGGTAAAGCATTGGATGGTGTGCCACTTTTCAGTGGACAAATGGACCTTGATTCAGTTGTAGACTGGATTGAGAGCATTGAGAATCACTTTGAGTGTGATGGCATAACAGAGGCCCAAAAGGTAAAGGTGGCCAAGTCAAGGTTGAGAGGAGCAGCTCTCACATGGTGGAAGTTTGTACAATCAGAAAGAGAGAAAGAAGGCAAAGGTCCCATAGTTTCATGGAGAGGAATGGTGACTAAGATAAGGAAAACTTATCTCCCTGATGATTATGAAGTCCAGTTGCATAGGAGAAGACACAATCTGAGGCAAAAAGACATGGATGTTCAAACATATATAGAGGAGTTTCAAAAATTGTGCCTTAGATCAAAAGTGGTTGAAGATGAGAGTATCAAATTAGCAAGGTACCTAAATGGACTCAAATGGTCTATTCAAGAAGATATGAGTTTGGTGAACTTCAAAACAGTCCGCCAATGCTATCAAATGGCTTTGAAGATAGAGGAGAAAGGCAAAAAGAAACAAGAACAAAACCCTAAAAGCAGAGGTAAAGGGAAAGACAGCAAAGGACAAAGAGGAAGTTATAGTGGAAGAAGCTCAGAACCAAGAGCTCAAGGAGAAGTCAGATTTTCTGAACAACAAGAAGGAAGTTCTAGTAGAGGTGGTAGAGGAAGAGGTTTCAGCTCCAGAGGAAGAAGTGGTGGACAAGGAAGAGGCAGCTACTTCACCAACATGAAATGCTATCATTGCAACCAATTGGGACACCCGGCTTATAGATGTCCTGAGAAAGGTAGCACTTGTCATGGAGGAGATAGGAGAACCAATCTGATTCAAGATGAGACTACTGCAGCAAATAAACAAAATGAAGTGCCATTGAACTCAGAGGAAGGTGAGAATCTCATGATGAGAAGGGCTTTAATCAAAGAACTGGTGAAAGAAGAGCCAAGCCAAAGAAGGTCCTTGTTTAGGATAAAATGCAAGATGATGGGGAAGGTGTGTAAGGTCATAATAGACTCAGGTTCAACTGACAATATTGTGTCAGAGGAGGCAGTCAGCAAACTGAAATTGGCAAGAATACCTCACAATAACCCTTACAAGGTCACATGGCTCAATAAGGGTCAGCATGTCTTGGTGAATGAACAAGCATGGGTGGAGTTCTCAATTGGAAAGTACAAAGACAAGGTATTGTGTGATGTATTACCTATGGATGCATGCCACTTGCTCCTAGGTAGGCCTTGGCAATTTGACCGTCAAGCTGTGCATGATGGAGCTAAGAATTCATATACGTTCAAGAAGGACAATGTAACCTACAAGATTCAATCTTTGTTAGAAGATCAAGAGGTGCAGACAGCAGGTTCTAAGCTGCTTATAGCTAGTGAAAAAGAGTTCTTAAAGGCCTTGGAAGAAGGAGAAGGAGTTGGCTATGCAGTAATGATCAAGCCAAGAGAAGCAAGCAAAGAGAAGGCAGCTGAAAAGCAAGAGTTACCCAAGGAGATTCAAGACTTGTTGCAGACCTATGAAAGCATTGTAAGTAGTGGTCAACCAGCAACCTTACCTCCTAAAAGAGCCATAAGTCATAGGATAGACTTGATACCAAGAGCTACCCTTCCAAACAAAGCAGCCTACAAGATGACACCTCAGCAAAATGAGGAAATAGCTAGGCAGATTCAAGAATTACTTGACCAAGGTCTTATTAGGAAAAGCATTAGTCCTTGTGCAGTACCCACTGTCTTAGCACCTAAGAAAGGAGGAGAATGGAGGCTTTGTACTGATTCCAGGGCAATCAACAAGATAACCATCAGGTATAGGTTCCCTATCCCTAGGATTGAAGATCTCATGGATTGTCTAGGTGAAGCTAGGTACTATACCAAGATAGATTTAAAGAGTGGCTATCATCAAATTAGGATACATGAGGGTGATGAGTGGAAAACAGCCTTCAAAACCAATGAGGGTCTCTATGAGTGGCTAGTTATGCCATTTGGCTTGTCTAATGCCCCCTCCACATTCATGAGACTCATGAATGAAATCCTCAAAGACTACATTGGCAAGTTTGTAGTAGTGTATCTTGATGATATACTAATCTATAGCAGAACAAGAGAAGAGCACCTCCATCATATTGAGTTGATTTTCAAGAAGCTACAGGAGGAGAAGCTGAAGATCAATCTGGAAAAGTGTGAGTTCATCAAAACAGAGCTGGTGTACCTTGGATTTGTACTATCACATGGCAACTTGAAGATGGATAGCAGCAAGGTAGAAGCCATTCTCAATTGGCCCACTCCAAAGACAGCAACAGAGGTAAGAAGCTTCCATGGTCTTGCTCAATATTATAGGAAATTCATAAGACAGTTTAGTGCTATTTGTGCTCCTATGTTAGATACCATTAAAGGAGGAATGAAAACCAAGTTTGTGTGGAATGAGCAAGCTAACAAGAGTTTTGAGTTGCTGAAGGAAAATATAGCTACCCAACCTGTTTTGGTGTTGCCAAGCTTTGAGAAGCTATTCACCATTGAATGTGATGCAAGCAATGTAGCTATTGGAGCTGTTCTCAGTCAAGAGGGCAGACCAGTGGCTTTTCATTCAGAGAAGCTAAGTGAAGCCAAGAAGAAGTACTCTTCTTATGACCTTGAAATGTATGCATTGGTCCAAGCACTAAGGAAATGGAGGCACTACTTGCTTCCCAAATAATTCATTGTGTACTCAGACAATCAAGCACTCAGTTTTCTGAATTCACAAGAGAAGTTGAGTCACAGGCACATAAAATGGGTGGAGTATTTGCAAGCTTACACCTTCAATATCAAGCACAAGAAAGGAGCTCTCAACAAAGTGGCTGATGCATTGAGCAGTAGAGTTCTCACCATTCAAGAAATCCAGTTGAAGAGCATGGGAATAGATCACTTCAAAGATCTATATGCAGATGATGAAGACTTTGCAGATATCTATAAGGTATGCCTTGAATACAAGAACCATTTCCATAGCAAATATGTTGAATATACCTTGCAAAGTGATTTATTGTTTAAAGGGAATCAGCTTTGTGTTCCTAGAGGTTCTATTAGGGAGAACTTAATACAAGAAAAGCATAATGGTGCATTGAGTGGTCATTTTGGGATCACCAAAACTCAGGAACTGGTTCAAAGGTTTTATTTTTGGCCTAGGATGAACTTAGATGTCAGGAAGTATGTGGAGAGTTGTGTGATATGTCAAAAGGCCAAGGGCACTTCTTCAAATGCAGGCTTATACCAGCCACTGCCTATCCCTTCTAGGCCATGGGAATGCTTGAGCATGGACTTTGTAGTCGGTTTACCCAAGACAAGGCAAGGTCTGGATAGTGTGTATGTTGTTGTAGACAAGATTCAACAAGATGGCTCACTTTGTACCCTGCAAAACAACCAATGATGCCAGTCAAATAGCCTCTCTTTTCTTCAAAGAAATAGTCAGAATTCATGGCTTACCAATCAACATTGTCTTAGATAGAGATACCAAGTTTATGAGTCATTTTTGGAAGACTCTTTGGCAAAGAATGGGCACCAATCTGTCCTTTGGATCTGCATACCATCCCCAAACTGATGGTCAGACCGAAGTTGTGAATAGGACACTTGGAAACCTCTTGAGATGCTTGACCAAGGAGTATGGTCAACAATGGGATCAGATTATTGGGAAAGCTGAATATGCCTATAATGATACTATAAATAGGTCAACAGGGAAGAGTCCCTTTGAAATTGTTTATGGACTGCCCCCTAGAGGTGTTTATGAGCTGAGGGAATTGAAGGATGGAGTCAAGGGAAGTGGCTATGTAGATGAATTTGCTTGTGCAATGCAGGAAATTCATGAGACAGTCTGAAAAACCTTGGCAGAGAATACCATGAAACATAAAACCAAAGTGGATGAGCATAGGAGAGAGGTTCAGTTTAATGTTGGTGATCTAGTGATGGTGCATTTGAACAAGGCTAGATTGCAGAAAGGAGTTCCTCACAAGTTGCAAATGAAGAGGATAGGTCCCTGTCCTATCTTGGAAAAGTATGGAAGCAATGCAGTTAAAGTGCAATTACCAGATGACAGTGGACTGTCCCCTGTTTTCAATGTTGCAGACCTAGTCCATTAAAGAGGACCACCACCAAACATGGATCAAACCATCCAAGAAGTCAGTCAAGATGTAGGAGAATTCAAACTGCCCTCCACTGCAGTTAAGCAAGCTGATAAGGTATTGGACACTAGAGTTTACAAGAGAACCAGGACCAAAGAATATAAAGAACACCTCATCCAAAGACAAGGACAACCTGAAGTTGATGCAGTATGGATCAAGGAGGCATAGTTCAAGAATTTGGGAGTTGATCCTAACTTGCTCAATCCAAGGATGGATTGAATTTTTTTGTTTTAGGGAGGATGGTGCAGGAGCACCTTGGCCTAACTCCCAAATTTGTTGTAAATAATTTTTGGCTTGTACTGACTTTAGCCAAGTCAGGATGTTGTGTGTTTAGGTTAGGCCTTAGAAGGTCTTGTGTGGGTGTGTTGAATTAATCATTAGCATAGATGTCATCCTAGTTAATCATTGTTGGTATGTTGTTAAATTTTGCTTTATTAAGCTTTGGACAGTCTAGGTTGGAATACAATGCATTAAGTGGGTCATAACCACATCTAATTTGTTGGAAGATGCCAAGGAACGGTTAAGGGAGATGTTAGTTGCTCGAGATCAAGGTGTTGGAGGTCCTATGTTTGAGGATCATGACACAATCATGGCATAATGGAAGTTGCAAACTGCGGATGTAAAGTTGCATGGCAAGATTTGGGTAAATGGCATGCAATTTAGTGATAGGAATCCCTAGAAAACAGGGGTAGGTGCTCGACCAACTCCCCTTGAACTGTGGAAATGGCATCTAAATGGATGTAATGGCTCGTAGATAGTTAGTTTTGGCATTGTAATCAAATTTTGTTGTGAAGAATAGAAGACAGTGAGCAGATTTTGAGTAATTTCTGTGTGTTACCCGCGTGCTTAGAGAAACAGTGATTAAAATGGCTTTGTTTACATAGTTTTCTCACTGTTCTTAGGTTCTTTGAATAGCTTGGAGTGTATTTCATTTGGTAGATAAGAGTTGAGATTAGATTCAGTGTTTTGTATTCATAGTTTAGAGTTGTAGAGTTTTATTTCTGAAATACCCGTGTGTTTTGCAACAGAGTTCTCATAGGCGTTGAATACCTAGACTTAGCACTGTATTCATGTTAATCGAATAGATTAGAATCACTTTTCATTATGTTATCATTTTGAGTGGAGTGGAGTTATTCATTTGAATCCTTAGATCAGAATTTAGAGGTTAGCAGGGTTTCCATTGCTATTTCTGAGCAGTTAGTTTCAAAATGGCTCCCCCATAAGCACTGTCCACGGGGTTCCCCTGAGAATAGTTGAATATGGGAGAGGAGCCAATCTATTGTACATATTTAGAGTTAGGAGTGTCAAGGAGCCAAGCAATGAGTTTTAATCCCAAACCCTAGGCGAGCTAGGATTGCCCGGTTAGGGAATTGGGAATGAAAATTAAAGAATCAAGGCAGGGGAAGGGACCACTGTACGGTCTCAGGTGGGGCAAGATAGGATCTTCATATTCCAAAAGGTTTGAGACTCCCACTAATACATTGGAGGTAGTTGAGACTCAAGAACCAGTGAAACCCTAGATATTAGGATAATTAGCCCTCCTCTCCAAAAGTATGGGAAACACCTGTACGGAACATATATTAGCCTGAAACCAAATGCAAGATTTAAAACACTGAAAAGGGTGTTTGAAAGTGTCTTTTGTGGGATAGGTTGTGTGACAATTTTGAGAGAAAAGGGTAGAAAAGGGACTGGTAAGGGCTACAAGGATTAGCCCCTTCAAAAGGAAAACTCTTAAAAGCGGTAGGAGTGAAGATTGCAGATCCTCCAAATTGGCTTCAAATGGATATGAAATCCATGAAATCAGTTTATACAACACCCCTACGAACAGTTCAAACAAATTGGGTAGTGTTAGCATCTAGATCCTTCTAGGTGGAAAGGAGACAACAATTTCAAAGAAGGTGTTGAATCCTCTAAGGTTAAAGCACAAAGTGGAAACTCTTGGAACAGAGTTGTAGCAAGGTTCAGTTGGTGAACCAAGTCAGGACAGAGCCTAGAAGATTGCTAGGTTCATGGTGAAGGCAGAGTAAGGTCTTCTTGTGGTTAGGTGCAAGCAAACCTTGGAGGGTTTACATACACCACTTGTGCTATCTCTAGCTATATCCTCTATCTCCTCTCTCCATCTCTCTCTTGAACAAGATAATCCCTCTTAAACCTATCTTGGTCCTTCTTGGCTATAAGGATCACTATTTGTGTGTCTGTGGCCTGCTGCCTTGCTATCTCTACATCTCTCTCCCCTGATTTGGCATCCCTATCCTAGATCAATTGGTCATGCTCTAAGAAAGCTTGATCCTACTCTATTGTCACTTGTGCAAGTCATGTAACCATGTCTCCATCTAAGGGAGGTTCTTGTGGTACCTATGCTTGCACCCTCTATTGTTTATTGTCAGGGCCCTATCCTTGTTCATCATCCTAAACCTAGTCTTAATGCTCGTCATCTTGATCATCCCATTGTTCCCTTTTCTACTACTTAAGGTAAATCCTTTGCCATTATCAATCATCTCTACTCCCAACTGCTATGCCTTTCCTCATCCTATTGATCACCAACCCTCTTGCTCCCGTACCCCCTGGGGGAATAGTAAATCTGAGTGGCCTCCTGTGAGCCCACTATGCATCAAATTCCTATGTCATCCTTGCATCCTAGCTCCAACCGTCCATTCCCATCTAAATGGTGCTAATGCACTGAACTCTATTAATACCCTTCGTGAATTCACTTGAGGTCCCATTCATTGACCCCTCTAGCTTTCCAAGCATATCTAGCATGGTAATCATCACCTACCTTGGTTTGTCTCTCTCTGAATTGACATAGGACTCTACCAGGAAGATACCTCTCTAAGATGGTATCCACTCTCCCAATTAGGTATCTCATTTTTCTATAATAAACAAGTTGCTCATGGTTATCTGTCCATGCCTCACAATCTAGATATAGATGCCATATGAACTTAGTCACATTATCAAAAATAGACCTCCAGTACTAAATTCTACCAAGTTGACTATAGTGGAGCCAATCGTGGTACTTGTATGAATAGGGATCATTGGATCCCTCCGATCAATCACCTCTAGATATGTAACTACAATGTGCTCCCATGCCTAAACATGGATTGAGCTAACACCTACTAATATGCTACTACCTCTATGGTAAAGCGCCTCATGCATGTCACGATATAGATGAGTCAAAATGTAGGGTCCCCATGCATAGACAATACCTTGCTCCATCATCATCTCAATGACAATTCCCCAACTAACAAGAAATCTCCATGATATCCTATCTGGCATCAAGGGTCCAATAATCAATCCTGCTAGAACTAAAACCATGTCTAGTTTAAGCATGCATTCATCTTCAAATCTCGTTCTCTAGGAAGACTATTTGTTGAGCCTAGAATACAATCTGAGAGCAAGCTGGAATTGAAAAAAACACTAGAGATAGAGGACGATAGGACAATATCAAGGAAAAAAGACTGAGTATTTTGTTAAAAGGCACATGCCAACTGAGAGGGGGGGTGAATCATTTGTCACCAAATTCAAACACAAAACTTCAAACACTTATATACTTCACAACCATACTATTATGTTATTAAGTATGAACATGAAATGCAAATAACAAAAAGAAAAATCAACACAATGAACACCAAATTTTTATGTGGAAAACCCAATAAGGGAAAGACCACGGTGAGGATCAACTCACAATATAAAGTAATAGCAAAGATCAAATATATATAAGGCTCACTGCACAGAATAGGACTCATTGTCTGGACACAAAAGCTCACTACTTACACAAGGAGGCTTACTTCCCAAAAAAAGAATTACAAAACAAAATTGGCTTCATAGCCGAAATGAAATAATGAGAGTGCACCTAACAAGTGTAGATATAGTTCTAATGATGCTCAATAGAATGACTTAACACACTTCATCATTTTCACACTTCACATTTGCATCAATGCCATTCCTCACTCTCTTCACACTACAATCTTCAAAACTATCTGACATATATATCTGAACTATTCACAAGCATCAATTAGGTCGGCCTAATTAGATGTAATCCTTGTTCATCAAAAATATCAACTGTCGGCTTCAAGCATTGACAAAATTTTCCAAAGACAATTCAAACACTTAGCATGCTACATTATGTCGACATGGAACTAAGATAGGTCACACATATATCCACAAAACAAAATTAATTCACCATACCACCAATAATCCATGAGGTTGGCCAAAGATAGGCTTAATAGCAAAATGCAATCAATAAAATAATGTTGATACACCATACGAGTACCTAAGCATGAGAGATTCTGAACATACATGCTTTCAATATCCATATTTACTAATTCCTAAAACCGCAAGCAGCAACAATCAATCACAGAGGATTGCTGACCAAAATACCAAAGGATGTAAATTGTGTACCGATTCAGATATCAAACCAAAATAACAGATCAAACAATGACTTAGTCTTGCAGTCACAACCCATATAAAATGGTGACATCAATGAAAACACGAAATTGTATAGTAGGCCATTCTTCTTCATTCTTCCAACAATCCCCCCCTTTGTCATTGATGGCAACATGTGCCAAAATTTTACAAAACAAACATTCTTTCCCCTTATCATCATTGTCCTTTCCCTTTTTACTCCTCTCTCCCCCTTTAACATCAATGGAAAAGGGTGACCAAAAATAGGATGTGCATGCATGTACATGGTAATATTGTATATACAAAGGAATTCCAACTCCCTATTTCAAACATTCAATTGAAAATGACACTTTTTACATGAAACATTTTCTTGTACTCGTCTCTTATGATCAGAAGAATTATTTTCCAAGCAAGCTGAATTCATCCTTGCATTCATACCATCCAATAAAGACAATTGCGTAAAAGAGGATGTCTAGTCCAAAGAAAAACATTTTTGTTCACAATCTTATGCGTCAGAGAGTATTCCATAGAGATAATCCAACTGAACCTCAATAATTTCTTTAACCATCTAGAAGGTTTTAACCAAGTCTTCTCTTTGCCTCTAAGCAATCAACAATTCCACTTGCAATTCACCAACTCTTATTCTCTGTTTTCCATTATTATCTTTGAAGAAATCAAAACTCTTTCCAATACAATTCATCTCAGATTCAGTGGCTTCAATTATGCTTCTAAAATTGTCTATAGCTTCCAGGCACCGGAGACAGTACCTGTAGATGTCAGATATTTCTTTGATGCTTTCTCTTGTCTTATTAATGTTTTTAGATAACATTTTTTTGGATTTTACACATCTTCTTTCAATCATAGCTTTGAACTTATGACCTTTAGGTCATTCTAACAATGTTCTTTCTTCAATAAACTCTACTAGATCATTTGGTAATGATTCAAACACATGTGAAACTAAAATACCCCTATTGAGCAAATAATCAACTAGTACATCATCAATTTTAAGTCTTTTGATCAGAGAGCATGCACTCCACATTTCACCAACCTTCTTCATATCACCTTTATCTAACATCATCTATATATCTTCTGGATCAAAGGAGTTAGATCTAGAAAAAAATTCTTCATTCTTCTTTTCTTTCAAGATAGTAATAACATCTTTTGTGATAGTTTTTCTCCTTTTAGATTCCAAAGAGGATTCACCAATGACAACTTCCAATTCTTTCTTACTGGAGGAGGAGCCCACTTCAAACTAACTAGGCACTAACATATCGAAGCACAAATTCATCTTCAAGGATGTGAAATAGGTTCTACAAACACTTACATTTTCCTCCATCGATTCCAAATACCTATAAACTTATTTTCTGTCAGGAATACTGGATTCCCACTCAACATTTTCTCTTCCTAGTAGCGAGCTCAGAAAGTAAAATATCAAACATATGAGCAAAGACCCAAACCGAAAAGGATAACCCTTGACCAAGGACATTCTTACATTCTCAATTAGGTTTTATAGTAATAGGCTACACAAATCAAACTGTATGTTTCCCTTAACCATCATGTGTGCAAGATATACAACAATAGCCGAAGTTGAGCCTTCACGATTTCTCAAGTAGATTTTATAAGAGATGTACGCAACATACCTTACAGTAGAATCAATAATAATATTTATCAATAGAGCTCGAGGGTCTTTGTCAATACTAGTAAGTTCCTCGAAATCTCTATATTTCATGGTTTTCTTCCTAGGGAGGTCCCGATACTGCATAAACCAGTAGTAGCTTTGATTGCCTCCTTTGTGATCTGATAGGGTTTGTCCAACATAATGTTGTCGTTCTTGAATCAACCTAACAAGAACAAGATAGATTCTTTGTTTGCAAACCAGGGAAATTCTCCACATAAATCCATACCTAGGGTTTTTACGCTCTGCAATTCATTTGTCTTTAGCCCTAGTTCCATTCCCTTCATATTCCTATGATCAATTCTTCTAATTCAACACCCTTCAGCTTTAGTGGAATATTTCCACTTGATCCTTTTTCCATCATCATGCTTATCTTTCTTGAATTCATTATTGTTCAATTGAAACTTCTTCCTTTTCCCTTCTTCCCCTTTGTAAACTGAGAAATAACTCCTAATTATCTGTAATAGTTCCTTCAAATTTCCTCAGAATTGCTACAAATCACTTTGAGATCACTCCAGGATTTCCCCAAGTCATTTTTCAAACTCTTCAAGTGCACAAATGATCAAAAAGACTTATGGATTTTACTTTATACACCATTGGTTTTCCCTAATTCACATTAAATGCAACAAACTTCAAAAAGCTGATAAAACCTTTGTTTCTCTGCACTGTGAACCCTAAATCGATTCGCAAAAGAACATGCCTACAATTTTTCTTCCAGTTTCTTTTCCATAACCTCTATTTACTCATTATTTACAATATATCCTCGTGCCATCATCTGACACACCATTCATCCAGGGGGTTTATACAATTTTCTATTAATGCTCCCCCTAAGACCATGCTAGGTCTAATTCCTGGAGGAATTGTCTGTACCAGATGAGGGCACATACACATTTGTTGTCTCTAGCTCTTCTTCTTTCTTCCTCCATATCTTATTAATCTCTTGCTTCACCTCATCTTTGTCAATTTTCTTCGTTGGCTCGTTCTTCTCTACTGGAGTAGACTACTTTCCCTTCTTACTTTGGAAAACTTTTGAGATATGTCCAAGTTTGTTGCAGTTATAGTAGACAACATTTCTAATTTGTTTGACCTCCATTAACCCTTGATCTGCATTGACTTTCTTTGTGTCCAAATTTTGTTGTAAGTATAGCAGTAACCATTAAAGGATTGATTCATTCTGCCTCCATTAAACCTATTCATCATCACTTGACTAATCATTCTCACCCGAGATTTACATTCAATGGATTTATGTCCAAATTTATTGCATGAAAAACATTGTACATACAAGGAACTAGAAAAATGACTCATTCTACACCTACACTTTGTTGCCCTATGACCAAATTTGTTACATGAAAAAAAAATACCATTGAAAGATGGATACCTTTGTGCATTAGGTTGTCTCACAGGTGGTCTTCTAGCAAAGTTTCTTGGATTTATTTTCTGCTTCCCTTTGTCTTGAGTGATCTTTTGATTATCCTTTGAGATTTCACCTGTTTCATTTCCCAAGCGACCTTTGTGTTTACTTGGTTTTTGTCCTACAATCAACTCATCAAGCTTGTCGAAGCTAGATTTGAAATTGTATTCATAGAGTTTTTCTTTCTCCAATTCTACTTTTAAGTTCACCACCTCTTGTTCAAGTCTAGTGCATTCATCAGTCTTGCTCTACACCATTGTATTCATACATTCTTCAATTCTCTTTTTTTCTTCCACTAGCACTTTCAATCTGATGATCTCTTGTTTCTACTATTCACCCACTTCTCTATGTCTTTCTTTGAATTTCTTCAATTGCTCTTTCAATTTCTAGACACATTCATTTGCTTCATCAAGATTTTCTTTCAAATCTCTATTTTCATTTTCATCTTTATCAAGATCTTCAAGTGCAGCCCAAAGTTCTTCTTTATCATCCATTTGATCAACCTTCAGTGTCATCCTCAAGTGGTTAAGCTCTTCACCAAGGAACGAAAGATTTGATACCAATTGTTAAAAGGCGTAGGACAATTGAGAGTGGGGGGGTGAATCAGTTGTCACCAAATTCAAACACAAAACTTCAAACACTTATCAAATTCACAACCACACTATTCTGTTATTAAGTATGAACATGAAATATAGATAACAGAAAGGAAAATCAACATAATGAACACTGGATTTTACATAGAGAACCCAATAAGGGAAAATCCACAGTGAGGATCAACTCACAATATAAAGTAATAGAAAAGATCAAATATATATAAGGCTCAATTCCAAGGGCTCAGTGCCTAGAATAGGACTCATTGTCTGGATACAAAAGCTCACTACTTACACAAGGAGGTTCACTACCTACAAAAAGGATTACAAAAAAAAATTGGCTTCACAACCAAAATGGACTAATGAGAGTGCACCTAACAAGTGCTCATACAGTTCCAATGTTGCTCAATAGATTGACTTAACACACTTCGTCATTTTCACACTTCTTCACATTCACATCAATGTCATTCCTCACTCTCTTCGCACTACAATCTTCAAAACTGTCTAACATAGATATCTGACCTATTCACAAGCATCAATTAGGTCAGCCTAATTAGATGCAATCCTCATTCATGAAAAATATCAACTTTCAGCTTCAAGCATTCACAAAATTTTCCAAAGAAAATTCAAACACTTAGCACACTACATTATGTCGGCATAGACCTAAGATAGGTCACACATATATCCGCAAAACAAAATTAATTCACCATACCACCAATAATCCATGAGGTTGGCCAAAGATAGGCTTAATAGCAAAATTTAATCAACAAAATAATGCCAATACACCATACGAGCACCCGAGCATGAGAGATTCTAAACATACATGCTTTCAATATCCATAAACTAGTTCCCAAAATCGCAAGCAACAACAATCAATCGTGGATGATTGTAGACCAAAATATTAGAGGATGTAAACTATATATCGGTTCAGATACCAGACCAAATATTGGATCAAACAATGACTTAGTCTTGTAGTCACAACCCTTATAACATGGTGACATCAATGAAAACACAAAACTGTATAGTAGGCCATTCTTCTTCATTCTTCCAATAAATTTCCCATGAGCAATAGTAGAGAGTACCGCAAGATTAGGATGACATGCATGATTAGGTTCAAGATGATGGACAAGGACAAGGCCTAAATGATCATCAACAGTGACTACATGTACCTCCTCCTTAAGGAGACATGGCTACTCGATTAGCACAAATTATGGATGAGAGGGATTAGGCTTGGGCCGAGCGTGATCAAGAGATTCAAGATAGGGATGCTAGAGTAGGAGAGAGAGATGCAAAGATCACTCATAGGCATGATGTAGATTTTGAGATGGTCATTCTTATTGCCAAGTAGGATCAGGCCCATAGGGGGAGGGATGCCACAATACAAGAGTGAGACACAAATCATGGCACCCACACATATAATTAGAGATCGCATAGGCCTGGTCCATCCCTCGTGCATAGTAGCAAGAGAGAGACCTGACCATGGAGGAGAGGACATATTATCAGAATTTATATGAGGCTTAGGTTCCTGGGGCTTAGAGATGACCTAGGTTTGGCATGAGGAGAAACACTATAATAGTGAAGCTAAGAAGATCAAGTGGGGGTTCGGTTAGCAGACCATTGGTATAGCCCTCAAGTCCCCTCCTACAGCCACATAGGTCGCCAAGACACGATCAACATGATCAGAGGTCTCTAGCTCATGATGTTCATCAGGGACCACCTCCAGATGGAAAGCAACAAATTTGATGTAGATTTCATTGCTTTGATATGGACTTGACATAGACATGATTTTATATATACATTCATCGGCCAGTGTGGCCTCATACATATGTATGTTTTGATTCAGTTGATATCGTATCATGCATTATTTATGGATGATGATGTATTGACATTCCTATTTTTGATGATATATGAGAGATCACCATTTTTGATGTGGCATGTGATGTGTTATGAAATTATTATGATATGCTTTATGTTGATGGATTTATGCTATGTTATGCAATGATCATGTATGCATCGATGTTAGTGATTTCTTGATACTATATGGATATGATAGTGTTATGATATGCTCATTTTTTTGTATTTTATATTGCTTTGACATGATATGCATAATGTGGATGATATATGACGATGCATGTATGTAATAGATGATGTTTTATGATATGATGCTCCAGGATATGGTTGATATTATGTGTTGATGAGTTTGTGGATGCAAGATGCAAGCCATACTAAAAATGTTGTGATGCAAGATGGAGATGTTAGATAGAAGAAATATTATTAGAATTAGATGATAAAATAAATTAGATGATTTTGATCTAATTACCAAAAATATATAGATTATTAATTGATTGATGTAGATGAATGAATGGATGAATGATTAATGATGTGTTAAACGTGATGGGTATGCTTTTTCTTCATGGAAAGACTAAGTAATTTTCATCATAGCAATCCTTATTAATGTAGCAAATAAACATGATGCACTAGGGTAAATTAATAACCAAGGTGGCTTTGTATATATTGTGTGGACTTTGATTCTACAAACAAGGAGTATTCTTTCTCATACTAGGCATACAAAAACCTTGTTAAAGTGTATGGGTTAGAATTTCAAAGCATTTTGGACTAATGCACAGAGAGGTATGGAGAACCAAACATGCAAGGCCACTTTAGTTGCTTGAAACAACTTCCACACACACAAGAAAATTATTCACCATGGTCATATTGAAAAAATATTTGATAAACACGTCATACAAAATTGACAATCAATACTTGATTCCTTCCTCTCTAAATCCTCATGGACATCCTCGTGAGATATTGGGAATAAGACAATAATATAAATCAAAAGAAAAGACCAAAATAGATAAACAATGTTGTTGTATCACGTGCCAAGAATTTTTTGATGCTTTAGGATATTATCCATCAATGAGGTCTATTGTAGGAATGATTTATTCATTAAGACACATGTCAGGATGTTTGATGATGATTTTGATAAGTAGGTAGTTAACACTTAGGCACTATTTTAGTCTGATAATGATCAAGTCTTTACGATGTTTGGCTTGAATGTTTCTAAGATTTTGATGTTTGCTTGGCTTGTTGATTTCTTTGTCAAAGGGTGAGGGAAATGATTTGTTTATTATGGATGGATAGCTTATTGCGGATAGGCGATAACAAAAATAGGATTTTTGATATTTTTTGAATGTTTTTGTGCTTTTGATGTCATTTGAGATTTTTTTTGATATTTTCTAAATATTTGGATTTTTTGGGTATTTTTTAAGAGATTTAGAGACCAAGAGGGGGGACCTAAGGGGGCTGACCTAGTGCCTCGGGGGCTCATCAACTGATGGCCTTTCCTATGTTATACACACAAAGACATTGTAGTTCACTTTATTGGACCCACAACGGCTCGTATGAAGATGGCCAATGATATTTTTTGGGTTTTTGATGTTTTAAATTTTTTTTGATTTTGATGGTTTTCTAAATATTTTTGGATTTTGATGTTTATATGTATGTTTTTGGATTTTGATGTTTATATGGATGTTTTTTATATTTTGATGTTTAGTGAATGATAGGTGAACAAGGATCTAATCCATCTACCAGGTTCAAGAGTTTTTCCCCAATTTGGAACATGATTACTTTTATTATGGATAGGTAGATAAGGTAGATAGTGGATAAAGCTAACATGGATGGAAGATAGTGCAGTAAGGTTCAACACTTAACCAGTTATCAAGCCATGGTTGGGTGCACATTTATTATGCGATGGATGGAATGAAATGGATGAGATAATAGGATGGATATAAAAGAGTAGATGTAATAAAAGGATGAGATGAGGTGGATGAAAGGTTCAAATAGATGATGATGCATGACTTATTCAAACATAGCACTTTCTTACTAGGTTTTCACCATGATAACTATCCTAGAAGTGCCACAAGGTGGTTTTCATTTAAAGGATGGTTTATTTCTCTTTACTGTATTCTTGAACATTTTTTTGATTTTTTGCTTAGGATATTATGATGTGTTAGGTGTAGAAATTTGTGAGATGGCTACTATTGAGTGGTTTTGCTAGGAGTTCGCCTTTCAGAGTAGCAAAATGATATGCAAGAGAGCCGTAACTTGTCATGATGATAAAATGACCTAACCACTTTAGCTCAAACTTATCTTTCCCATCCTAGTTAAGTCAAATATTTTGATTTTATCTTAAGAATAAGTCACCAATCTAAAAGCTTTAGTTCTTGATTTGCTTGTTATAAATTTGTTTGAGACAATTTTTATAAGCTTGGAGATGGTTTAGAGCACTCTAACATCTTTCATCTAGCAATTCATCTTCATGGAGTTTTGATACTCAGTATTGTTCATTGCTAACAAGATATTTCAAGGATACCCTTAGGGATGGAATCTAAAACTCTATAGGAAAGATAGCTTTAGATCCATATAGAAGGGAAAAGAGTGTTGCACCCATGGGTGTGCAGATGCTAGTTTTGTAGGCCCACAAAGTAAAGTCAATTGAAGGTGCTAGTCATAGCTAACATCATTAACATTCTTCTTAAGGATCTTGAGGATCATTTTGTTAGACGCTTTTGCTTGATTGTTTCCCTAGGGGTAGGATGGGGTTGAAAAGCAATGTTGGATGGAGAATCTAGTGCAAAGCTCATGGGAATCTTGGTTTCTTAATATAATTTTGTTGTTATTAATGATACTTTGAGGGATACCATAACACAAATAAAATAGTTAAGGATAAACTTTGTAATTTTTTTTCTAGTGATATAGGTTAGGGGTATAGCTTCTATCCACTTTGTAAATACTTCATAGAATTTATGATAAATTAATGTCTATTTGATGAAATGAGGGATATCTTTCCTATAAGGTAAAATACCCATTGTGAGAAGGGAAAAGGTATTGTGATTAGATGTAGCTCTTATGCAGGTGCATGAAAAAGATCACCATGTTGCTGACATTAAAGCCATTTATTTGAATAATGTATAGCTTCTTGTTCCATTGATGACCAATAGTATCCAGTTCTTAGCAACTTCTTGACTAGATTAGGCCCACTAGAATGAGACCCACAAACACCTTCATGTACCTCTTGTAAGGCAGTTTGAGCTTCTTCCATGTTGATACATTGGAGTAATGTTCCATCAAGGCTTCAACAATATAGAGCATCTTTGAGGATGGTAAAGTGTGAGGTTCATTGAATGAAGCTTTTCTTTTGGATTCTTGTAAGGTTAGGTGGTATGGTTATGTGCTGGATATAGACGTAGGTGTCTTAGTAACAAGGTGAATTGGGACCAACAACATCACACACAAGTTCAAATTCTGGGATATCAAACACTGGTATAAAAAAATGTTTAATGAGGAATTCATACCTTGGAATGTTTTGTGATATATCAAGAAGTGAACCAATGATTGCCATAACATCAATAGCTCTATTGTTGACTCTCAGGACCTGTTCAAAGAGGATGAACAAAAAGTATTGCTTAAAACTATCCACCATTCTTTTATAAGGTAGTAGCTTATCATCCTTTGTTTGGTATTCATCGTTCACTTATCTGATGACCAATTGTGAATCACCATAAACTTGTAGCTCTTTGATTTTCCATTCCACAACCATTTTTAGCCCAATGATCAGTGCTTCATATTCACCTACATTATTTGTGCAAGGAAAGGAAATCATGTATGCTTTAGGTATACTATCTCCTTGAGGTGTGAGAAAAAGGATATTGACCCCTGATCCATATTGAGTATGAGATTTGTCAAAGTATAGTGTCCAACGATTTGCTTGAGTTGTCACAAGGATGCCCTCATCAAGAAATTTTGATATCAATGTATGATGATCTTGTATAGGTGCTTTGGCTAATTAGTCTGCTATTACTTGTCCTTTAATTGATTTTTTGTCCATATATTTTATGTTGAATTCTTTAATATCATGAATCACTTCACCATTCTTCCAATGAGATCTACTTTAGCCAATAGATATTTCAAGGGATCAAATTTGGATATTAGCTTGATCTATCAGTTCAACATATAATGTCTAGAAGCTTTTGGGATGTGAAGACAACTACTAAACAAGCTTGTTCAATAGGTGTATAGTTTATTTCATAACCAACCAGGGTACGACTAATTTAGTACACCACTCTTTCTCTGTTATTCTCATCAAGCTATGCTAACAAAGCTCCTAAAGCTATTGGTGTCACTAATACATACACAATCATAGATTTGTCCTATATAGGAGGCATCAAAACAAGAAGAGTTCCCAAATAGTCTTTGACCTGCTGATAAGCTTGTTCACATCTTCTGTCCCATTAGAAGTTTACATCCTTATGGAGAAAGTGTGTAAAAGGATGGCATTTATCCACTAACTGGGCTATGAATCTTCATATTGATTGTAGTTTTCCCTATAAGCTACACAACTATTTCAATGTCTTCAAGGGAGGCATTTCCTTGATAGCTTTGACATTTGTGGGATCTACCTGAATTCCTCTTAGAGATACAATATAATCAAATAGTTTTCCTAATGTCACACCAAAAACATACTTCTTTGGATTTAGGTGTAGATTGTACTCTTCTAATCTATCAAATATTTTAGCTAGATTACCTATATGTCCTTGTCTTGTGATATATTTTACCAAAATATCATCTACATAGTCTTCCATGGTTATGTGAAACATGTCATGAAATATAGTATTCATTTCCCTTTGGTAGGTGGATCTTGCATTCTTTAGGCTAAATGGCATGGAATTCCAACAAAAAGTTCCCCAAGGACAAGTAAATGTTGTTTTATGGTTGTCCTTAGGTGCTATATTGATTTGGTTATATCCGAAGAAATCATCTATAAGAGAAAGCATCTCATTACCGACTGTCAAATCCACTATCATTTCAATGTTTGGGAGGGGGAAATCATCCTTTGGGAATGCTTTATTGAGGTCTCTAAAATCAATGTAGATCCTTATGCCCCCAATGGGTTTCAACACTGGTACTAGGTTTGACAACCACTTAGGATAATCAATAGGTCTAATGAATCTAACATCAAGAAATTTTTGTAGTTCCACTTTGACTAGGAGTGCTATCTAAGGGTGCATCTTATGAAGATTTTGTTTCACTAGTTTAGTTCTAAGAAAAACTGTAAGATGATGAACTACTAAAGTTGGATCTAAACCAAGAATATCTACATAAGCTAGGAAAAACTGATCTTTCTCTCTTGTATGAAGACTGTGAAGTTTTTTCTTTCCTTAGGATCTAGTGAGGTTGCATGATAGGTGATCTTTGGTGTGTCCATCGTTCCCACATTTATGGGTTCAAAATATTCAATCAAAACTTAAGATATTTCCTAATACTATTGTTGCATATTGTGGTTGTGTTGCTAATATGTTGTTGTCATTGATGTCAACACTATTAGCATTAATTGATTAGAAATTGTATATGTCGAGGATATTGAGAAAATTGTAATGAGATGAGTTGTAGGTTGTCAATGGTGAAGTGAAGTTCAGTATGTTAGAAAGTTTTGTACATTGATGATCAGAGGTTGTGGACTAAAGGGTTTGTTGTTGAGTGTATCCAGTTTATCCAAATCAAGTTTTAGAGATCCGCTTGAAGATTTGATCGAGTTATGAAGATTTATATTCTGAAATTTTTTTGTTGCTTCTATTTGTGTTCATGATTGAAGATGATGTGATTTTAGTTAGTTTAGTTGTTGCAGATGCTTCTTTGGTGATTCATGATGTTTACGGATGCTTCTAGATCATGCTCTATCTTTGTTGCACATCTGCATTGATCATTGTGCTCGTGGTTGGCGATTTTCTCTTGCGTGTTCATGTTTTTTCTTATTCTTGGCCGACATGGTGGTTGTAGTGTGTTGTGGATCTTTGAGGAGTAATTAATTGAAGTGTTTTTGTGTTGGAGATGTTGATTTGGGTCTTCACTAAGTTGTGGCTGAACTTGGTTGATTCACATTAATAATCTTTAGTATTTTGGGCCGAAAGTTTATATTCATTTTATTATTTTGTTGAAGCTGACATGTAGGGATGAAATTTCTTGTTGTGGATATATAAGAGCGGTTGCTTATTCGAATTGAGGTGTGCATTTCTGTGTATGTGTGCAAGTATTGATCTAAATTATTTGAAGGTAGAGCATAGTGTGAAGAAGAGTGAACAAGAGTAATGAAGTGTTCATGCACTTAACTGAAATTGTGATCAGGAATTAGCAGATGCTATTCTATCAGTTTGAATTCCTATGGATGTAATCCGATTCTTTTTGTAAGACAGTGTGTCTTCTTTTGGGCGGTTAGCCCTGTTGTAATTGAGTAGTGAGCTCTAGGCAGTGTGCTTGAATGCAAGTGCATTCCCCATATTTTCATTTATTATGCTTTTAACAGCGTATAATCTTGTGGATTGACCTCCACCATGGTTTTTCCCCTAACATGGTTTCCACGTAAAAAATATTGGTGTTATGTGTGTTTCTGATGTGTTGATGATTTATGCTTTCATGGTTATTAATCATATCAGAGAATAATGTTAATAAGTTGAATAATTTTTAAATTCTATGACAATTGATTCACCCCCCTCTCAGTTGTCTACCCTTGTGTTGCCAACAATTGGTATCAGAGTAGGTTCCTTGGAAGAAGTTTAATAGCTTGAGGTGATTTGAGATGGTGACTTACAAGAAGGATAGTCTGAGATTTGATGGAACAAATTATTCTTTGTGGAAGACTCAAATGGAGTGTCATTTGAGATGCATTGGTGAACCCTTTTGGAACATCACATGTAATAGGTATGTTATTCCTCAAAATGGTCCTAATAATACTGTTGAGATTAGAGATGTTGAGTATAATATTAGGGCTAAGGAAGCATTGTTGAGTGCCTTGACTGATTCTGAGATGACAAATGTTATGGATCTGAAGACTACTTATGAGATCTGGAAAAATTTGGAAACCTTGTATGAAGGTGATACTAATGTGAAGATTGCTAAGTTGTAGAGTCTGAAAGGAAAATATGAAAAGTTGAGAATGGGTGATGATGAGAACATTAATATTTTTATGCAAAGAGTGAATGAATTTGTGTGTGGTATCAGATGTGATGGTGGATAGATAGACGAATCAAAGGTTGTTGCTAAAGTGCTTAGATCCTTTCCTGATTCTTACAAAGTCAAAGCTAGTGCTATTGAAGAGCTCCAAACTATAACAAATGTAACCAGAGACATGTTGGTTGGTAAGCTTACTACTTTTGAGTTGAGTAAATTTGGTGATGCCCTTCCTAAGGTTGAATCTGCATTTAAGGCTACTATGTCTGGAAGAGATAGACATAGATATGATTTGGGTGAGAGTTCATCTAGAAAGACATTCAAGTATGAGGATGAAATCAGATAGATTGAAGAAGAAGAAAAAGAGATGGAAGAGTTGGAAGCACTATTGTCAAAAGAGTACCGAGAGGAAAAGGTAAGTATGAAGGAAAATTTCCTCTTAAATGTTTTTCTTGCAATAAGATAGGTCATTTTGCATCAAGGTGTTTGGAAAGAACTCCTAAACCAAGACATAACAAGCCTATATTTCAAAAGAAGTGTTACTATGTTGCTAATGAAGGTGTGACATATGATGAATCTGATAAAGGAAATAGAAGTGATGATGAATGGGTATTTATTTCTATCAAGGAAAACAATCATGTATCCACTGAATCTGCTAGTTGTACAAATGTGGAGAAAGCCCTAGTTGCTTGAGTTGAAGAGAAAGATGAATTGGTGATTGACAGTGGATGTTCACATCATATGATTGGAGATAAAAGTAATTTTGTGAGCTTGGAAAAGTATGATGGCAGTGTTGTGAAATTTGGTGATAATACAACTAGTGTGATCCATGGCAGAAGATGCATTTCTCTTGATGGTAAGCATAAGACTAATGATGTCTTGTATGTGGAAGACTTGAAGCATAATCTTTTAAGTGTTGGTTAGATGGTTGATAAGGGATACAATCTTCAGTTCAAGGATGGAAAGTGTAGAATACTAAGTTCCGAAAATGTAATTGCATCAGGTACAAAAACAAAAGGTAATATATTTCACTTGAGTTTTGCTAGTAAAAGTTGTTTGATTGCTCAAGCTGATGAAAGTTGGTTATGGCATAGGAGAATGTGTCATGTTAACTTTGATAATATTGTCAAGATAAGTTCTACTAAGGCTATGAGAGATCTACATAAGTTGGTGAAACCTACTAATTCCATATGCAAGGAATGTCAGTTAGGAAAGCAAGCTAGAATTTCATTTCAAAGCAAAAAACATTGTTCACATGAATTGTTGGAACTTGTGCATATTGATCTATGTGGTACCTCTAAGGTTATAAGTTTACAAGGTTACAAGTATTTCATGTTACTCATTGATGATTATTCAAGAATGTTGTGGGTTACCTTCTTAAGGGAGAAATATGAAGCATTGGAAAAGTTCAAGACCTTTAAAGCTATGGTTGAGACAAAGACAGGTCTGAAGATTAAATATCCGAGATTAGATAGAGGTGGTGAATTCACTTCTAGTGAATTTAATTCTTTTTGTGAAGAACATGGAATAAAGAGACAATTATCTACACCATGGACCCCTCAACAAAATGGAGTTGTGGAAAGGAAGAAAAAAACAATTGAAGATGCTACTAGAACTATGATGTTGGAAGGAAATGTCCCTCATATCTACTGGAGAGAAGCTATGAGTACTGTTGTGTACACACTCAACAGGGTACAAATCAAAGTTGATACTGGTAAGACCCCTTTTGAGCTATGGACTGGTCAAAAGCCTACTATTAAATATTTCAAGATATTTGGAAGCAAATCTTATATCAAGAGAGATGAAGACATAGGAAATTTTGATGCTAGGAGTGATGAAGGTATCTTTTTGGGTTATTCTACTAATAGCAAGGCCTACCAGTGTTACAATAAAATATTGAGGAAAATGGTTGAAAGTGAAAATGTCAAGGTTGATGAAGACATAGGTACACCATCTAAAACCTATGGATATGATTTTGATGATTAGAATGTCAGTAAAAACAAAGGAAAGCAAGTTCAGACTACAAATCAAGTACAAATCATTCCGATGGATCAGGAAAATCAAGAGGAAGAAGAAACCAGTGAAGTTGCAGAAGAGAGAACACAAGAGCCCAAAGTTGAAGAACAACCTAAGAAGACTTTGAGGTATGTAAGATTGAATCATTCAGAAGATTAGATTATAGGTGATAAGAACAAAGGTGTCCAAACTAGGAGAAATATTGCAGAAGAATACTGCTTGATTTCAAAGACTGATCCTACTAGTGTGAATGAAGCATGTAGAGATGAGCAGTGGGTTGAAGCAATGAAAGAGGAACTAAAACAGATTGAGAATAATGATACATGGATTTTTTTTCCAGACCTAAGGATAGAAATGTCATTGGAACTAAATGGATCTTTAGAAATAAACTGAATGAGCAAGGAGGAGTGGTTAGAAACAAAGCAAGACTAGTATGCAAAGGATATTCACAAATGGAAGGACTTGATTTTGAAGAGACTTTTTCCCCTGTTGCTAGAATTGAAGCTGTAAGATTATTTCTTGCCTATGCTACCTACAAGAACTACAAGGTTTATCAGATGGATGTCAAGTTAGCTTTTCTAAATGGTGAATTGGAAGAAGAGGTGTATGTTGAGCAACCTGATGGACTTCAATCGACTGATAAGGGAGATATGGTGTGTCGGTTAAAGAAAGCATTGTATTGACTCAAGCAAGCTCCTAGAGCATGGTATGCCAGATTAGACAAGTATTTGCTAAAGCTTGGATTTAACAAAGGTACTGTTGATAGTAATCTGTATTTCAAGAATGATAATAAAGATTTGATTGTTGAAGTCTTTGTTGATGATATCATTTTTGGAGGAGATGATGGTTTGTTCATGAAGTTTGATAATGAGATGAAGAGTGAATTTGAAATGTCAATGATTGGTGAGATGAAATTATTTTTGGGATTGTAAATTACTCAGTTAGACAAGGGGATTGTTATATCTTAATCCAAGTATGTGAATGAATTGTTGAAGAAGTTTGGTATGGAAGATTCAAAGCCAATCGGTACACCCATGGTGATTGGATGCAAGTTGACAACAAAAGATGATTCTCCAAAGGCCAATCAGACTAGATACAGATCAATGATTGGTGGATTGTTATATTTAACTCAAACTAGGCCTAATATCATGAATGCTATATGTATTGTTGCAAGATTTTAAGTTGATCCAAAGGAATCTCATGTGACTATTGTGAAGAGAATTTTCAGATACTTGAAGGGGATGATTGACTTTGGCCTATGGTATCCTAAAGATGATGATCTTACTTTGAGTTCCTTTTCTGATGATGATTGGGTAGGAGATGTAAATGACAAGAAAATTACTAGTGGTGGAGAATTTTTCTTGGGTAAGAAGTTGATTTCATGGTTAAGAAGCAGAATTCCATTTCCTTATCTACTATAGAGGTTGAATACATCACTGCCGATAATAATTGTACTCAAGTCCTAAGGATGGAACATATGTTGAAGGATATAAGAGTTGTGTATAATGAGCCTATTGCTAAATTCTATGATAATTCAAGTACTATTAACATATCTAAGAATCCGGTGCTACATTCAAAGAAAAAGTATATATCTATTAAGTTTCAGTTTTTGAGAGAAAAGATGAGTGAAAAGGAAGTCAGACTAGAGTATGTGCCTACTAATGAGTAGATTGTAGACATCTTTACCAAGCCATTGCCTAAGGATACTTTTGAGTATCTCAGAGGGAAGTTAGGGGTGATTACCCCTCCTAATCAAAACTAAGGATGCATTGCATTGCATCAATTCGTGCATTTCAAAGTCATATCTTGATTTAGATTGATGTTGTGGTGGCTACTACTCAGGGGGAGTAGTTAGATGTTCAGATGCTTAGATATGTGGTTCAGAGCTTTTATAGAAGAAATCTTTGTCATTTATGTCAAAGGGGGAGAAGACCATGTGAAAAAATTTCTGGGAAAGAAGATCATGTGAAAGAATTGAGGAGAAAATGAGTTAGAATCTAAGGGGGAGTAAGTGTCAAGAGTTAGTTGGGTTGATGATGTTTTTCACATCGTATGTTGCCATCAATTCCAAAGGGGGAGATTGTTGGATATTGTGGTTGTGTTGCTGATATATGGTTGTAATTGATGTCAACACTATTAGCATTAATTCATTAGAAGCTGTATATGTCGAGGATATTGATAAAATTGTAATGAGATGAGTTGCAGGTTGTCAGTGGTGAAGTGAAGTTCAGTACGTCAAAAAGTTTTGTACGTTGATGATCAGAGGTTGTGGACTAAAGGGTTTGTTGCTGAGTGTATCTACTTTATCCACGTCAAGTTTTAGAGATCCGCATGAAGATTTGATTAAGTTATGAAGATTTATATTCTGATAGTTTTTCTGTTGCTTCAGTTTGTGTTCCTGATTGAAGATGATGCAATTTTAGTTAGTTCAGTTTCTGCGGATGCTTCTTTGGTGATTTTTAATGTTTTTGGATGCTTTTGGATCATGCTCTATCTTTTTTGGTTGTTGGCATTGATCATTGT